>UELW01000311.1:2825365-3465365 GCA_900490495.1 Danionella dracula | reverse complement strand
TGAGTTTGGTTTCTTGTTTGTCCTCTCACATTCTTGAACCATGCTGATTAGTTTGAATACTGGCACCATTTAAAGGGCGTTTAAAAGCATTACCTGGGATTGGTTTCTGCTTGACTGCATGACCATAAATAGCGAATACATGCAAATAATGGTACTTCTGTCTTACAAAGTACAAACACGAAACAGTTTTTTGGTAACTCTATCTGTTAACAAAGATGTGTGTAATGCAGGTGTGTTATCCAATGCTTGGTGTTTATACTGTAGGAGTTTATATGTATGGTGTTTATGAGTATGAAATGTTAGTGTCCTGCATACTTTATTTCAGGTATATTTCAGAAATACTGAATGGCAGTGTGAAATATTAGCCTTGGGACATGCTTACCACAGTTATCTAGTATCCAACAAATCTGAAACCTGTTTGGTTGTCAGGTAAAGGTTGTTGTTAAAGAAAACCCTTACTGGTGAGAATCAGGGGAATGGGTTTGTTAAAGGCAGCGACTTGATCAGGCGGCAGCGAGTTCAGACTGGGTAAGTCAAGTTCTGCCCCATAAACTTTTTTTTTGGTGTGTGTTTTATGTGTTCGCATGGTGTGTTATTAAACCGGACGTCAGCCATACTCTTAGGGGAAAATAAAGGACTCAGGAGAAAATGGTAAATACGTTTGTGTTTTTGGCTGTTTTAGGCCCGGCCACACGTACCCGGTTAATTTATAAAATATATATTTTTTCTTACCCCCTTTTCAAAAAAAAATTGCGTCCACACAAGCACAAGTAGAAAAAAACTACATCCACACGAAACCGAGTAAAACGACTTGAAACGTTGCAGAGAGTGTGACTACCCAGTAGAGGGCAGCAGACTCTTCACCCATTGAGGTTAAATCAACTAATCAGAAGCTTCTTTCTCCGAGCTGAGACTCTTCAGACTTCAGTGCTTCCTTTATTAATGGCTGGGAAATACCGCTCCCACAAAGACAAGAATAACATCTTTTATAAGCGAAAATTCTCTCGAGAGTCTTTACCAACAACTGTTTCACTCTCTAAACTTTCTCATTCATCTGAGGCTCAAACAGTAGTTTTTCAAAACTGGCGTAAATCGCATCTGTAGCAATAACACACCCACTGCTGCGGTTTGACACGTCTGTTCTGTGAGTAAACACGCTATTAAATATCTTGTGTGCTTGTGTAGTCCTGTACATCTCAGAAGATCTGCTTTAGTACACAGAGCCGAATTGCAAACCCTCGCTCCATCCTCATTAACCAAATGGAGCTCTGAGCAAATGCTGCTGCATCAGTTAAAGAGCCCATATAACTCCTTCAAACTCTGCCTGAACTAGAATTTGCTCAGTTATCCTGTCCACACGAAAACTATTCAGTAGCATTTCCAAAAACAATCACTTTGGCCGGTGTTTACAAATTAACTCTGCTACAGTGAAAACGCTACTTCGGTTATATGTGGACATGCCCTGTAACCGTGTTAAAAAAGCATGGTTACAAAATAATTGTGTATGTGTGGACAGGGCCTTAATCATTCGAACTGTAAAAAACATTGAAATAATTCAGACTCCCAAAAGTTTTATTAAATCAAAGAAAAAAGTGCATAAAACTATCAGAGGAAAGGAGGTGCTTGTAGTAAGCCTGGAATTCCATGACAAGAATATTGAAAAAAGCATTGTTCTTATTTTATTGTCAGGTTGGTGAAATATTATTATAATAAACATTATACTGTATAGTCTAATCCAGTGGTTCTCAATTTGTGGTATGTGTACCACTAGTGGTACTTGAAAATAAAAAAACACCGACAGCTGTCATTACTGCGGGCGTGGCTGTCAAACAGAAAATGGTCTGTCGTAGGCGTCTGGCCCATTGTTTTTTTAAGGACACTGGACTTGTCCAATGAAATCAAAGGCCCCTTCCTCCAGCCTTCCAATCTGCTGTCCAATCAGTCCAATCTCACATCAAGTTTCATTTTAAACAGGAGAAATCCCTACACAGGTACATCATATAACATTACTTTGGGTTCTTTAAAAGTAACCCAGAAATTCACAATTTATATGATATTTAAGCAATGAATACAGTTTATGCTACGCTCTTCTAATGTAACACCACCATGGATCTGATGAAACCAAACACTCCAGAAGAATATCTGAAGGTCAGAATTCAAACACAACCTCACATTTATCATCCCTTAGAACAATATTAAAATTCTTGAAAGATCTCATGATTATATAGAGAGCAACTGAAAGCAGAGTTAATAAGTTTACATGTCCCTAATTTAGAGGGAGAGAGAGAGGGGAGGGAGAGAAAAACAGAGGAGGGAGAGAGAAGAGGAGGTAGAGAGACAGAGAAAAAAGGGGGAAGTAGAGAGAAAGAAGGAGGGAGAGAGAGAAAAGGAGGGAGAGCAAGAAAGAAGAGGGAGAGATATAATAGGGAGAAAGAGAGAAAGACGAAGGAGAGAGAAAGAGGAGGGAGAGAGAAAAGCAAGGGGGAGAGAGAATAGTAGGAAGAGAGAGGAAGAGGAGGGGGAGAGAGGGAGAAATAGGAGGGAGAGTGAAGGGGGGTAGAGGATGGAGAGAGAATAGCAGGGAGAGAGAGAAAGAGGAGAGAGAGAGTAAAGGAGGGTGGAGAGGGGAGAAAGAGGAGGGAGAGAGAGAGAAGAAATAGTAAGAACAAACATGAATGTTTTCAATATTCTTGCCATGTGAATCCTGACCTTTCTGCTCTTCTCCTTGTTTTATATAAATGATGACAGTCTGGAGTATTTCAAATATTTTTCAAGGTCGACTGATTATAACAGCCAAAAACATGACAGCAATTCACCATTTACTTGCTGAAAAATGACAAGTCCCTATTTGTTCAATGTTTTTTTCTCTTAGAAGTATCTCCAACATGGCCGACTTCCAGTTGGATGATGCACTGTGAAAACACTCTAGGTTCAGTTTCTTGTTTGTTTAAGTTGTAAAATCTGTGTGATATTCCTTGCGTTTCCCCTGTGTGTTGTCAGTGTTTACTCTCCTCCCTTGCTATCTTCAGCACTTTCAACAGTGAGTAATCCAGGCTCTTGATTCCATTAGCATCACACCCAAATCACAGTCCGCAATCAATTACCCAGATTCCTTTAAAAAGCACTTCCTGGCTTTAATCTCCCCCTTAATGCATCTGTTCAGTCTCCAAAAGCTGCTTGTTCCCTGCTTACCTGATCAACTTACTTTTTGTCTTGAAAAATCTGAGCTCGGCTTGCTTTAGGATAGTGAGGGGTTGTCTGGATAGAGGGTTCGACATAAAAATAGCAGAGCAACTTAAAGTCACATGCAGGAGTGTACAGGGACAGGATGGTGTATGACACCAAAAAAGCCTTTTATAAAAACAAGACTCAAAGGATCTTGCTCTAAGGAGTCAATGAAGAGGTCAGAGAATCTGATGAGTTTGAAGTTTTGTAATGACACTAGGTTAGCTTTGGCTGCTAAGGTAACATTGTACTGCTAACTAGTTGCTATTTGTAATTGAAGTGTGCAAAAAAAAAGTGGAAATTACAGAGGGAGACTTATTTGAAGGAGTGGAAAATGTTAGTGGAAAAAGTATGATGCTAGCCATTTTTCAGCGTTTTAGGAGTGAACACAACTTAAGTAAATAAAATAATTTCTTGTCTCAAAAACCTTGCCTAAAAAACATTCAATCGTCACTAAATATTGCAGCTGACGCAAGCTCATTATACACTCTGGCATTGTATTTACTTCCCTGGCAATATTTGAAACAACTAATTCCCTAATTGAAGCATTCTATAAACTGCTGGAGATTATATATAATGGCGAATGTCACACATATGCATAAATATCTCATTTTAAGAGATAAACACAGCAAAAACTTGCACTTTATAAATCTATTTAATACTTGAGTTTACCTGAAATGATGTCCTTTTCATTCCTTTTGTTTGGGGAAAAGCATGAATTAAAACCTGTTTGGTACCTGTTCAAAATATGGTAACGGGGAGAAGATAAATTTTTATGGATGCACTGTGTAAAATAGACCTTTTCACTGAGGTGTATCCATTATTACTTCAGTAAAATGAATAGAACCTATTACACAGAGATGAGAGATCTTCTGTAACTGAGTCTTCTCACAGAGCATCAGTTTAGGGTGTGTATGTCCTCCAGCTGCAATAGGGCAACATTTTCTGAAACCATGTCAGATCTTATCATGGATGTGTGAATATTCATAAACTGCTTTCTATTTACTACGTATGTGTAACTGATGTTGTCTTTGTTGTGTGAAGATTAAGAAGGGCGATCCAGATGGATATCAACTGACACTTCAGACCGATCTTAAAATAAAATAATCAGTCGACCTCGCTCTTATCCCGCCTCCCATGCGACCAAAGGGAAAAATAAAAACTTAAGACAAAAGGTTGAACACATGAAACCCCAGAAATAATCAAGAATCATCAATGTTGCACAAAAGATAAATATTTACCCCTAAAGGCGTTTTGAAAATGGGAATAAACAGGAAACAATTGAGAGGTTGAAAGAAACCCACCTCTTTCCTCAGATATCAATGCAAAAAGGAAAGAGGGCAGGAAACAAGTGAATAAAACTTTGGCAGCAGCCGAAAACCTAAAGGGAAAAATGCACATTAATACCATCACCCTGACAAATGACAACATTTTTGTGTAATTCGAAAACTGAATTAAGATTTTTCCTACACCTGTTACATATGGATAAACTGGATGGAAATTTGTGAAAACGTGGGTACAGTATGAACATTTCCTGGATTTATACAGCAGAATGTACTTGGAGTAGTGCATTGGCCTTTCTGACGTACACTAACTTTTGTTTTTTAACCTTTTTAAATACCATCCCAGCTTTATGGACATTTCCTGCTAAAAAAGAGCAACATATGAGTATTTTCTATCAGTGCAAGGCACTATTTTGTGTTGAAGTGAACTGAGAAAATAAACAAGCAAGGTTATTAAATATAATCCTTCTTGTGCACAGCCAAAACATTACAATTAACTATTTCTGAACCAATAGACGTCCTGATAGCACATCCTTTTAACATTAGAAATCGTTATAAGTTGCATGACAATTTAGAATTCTATAACTGAAGTGATTGTTAATGAATGCATTTTAGTATGCTGTTCATTCCGTTTTCTACAGACTCATTTGCATGTGAGCATTCTGATCTGGCTCCTCTCCACACCTCAGCTCCGCCTCCGGCCGTCTGTAAATCTTCATTTGCAAGCCGTGTTTGTCTTTGCTAATCATGCCGTGCTCCTCCAACAAGACTCGCAACATCAGAACATGGGTGTTCATCTAATTAAGGTGCTAATTGAATTAAATGACTCTGGTAATGAGCAGCATAAAAAGCAAAGAGTCAGAACAGGCTAATTAACAAAAGAGCCTGGCTTAATTATAACACTTAAAATACATGCAGCACTGCCCTCCCATATTGTTAATTGGCGCACAGGGAAATTTATGATAATTGGGGCAATGATGGTTGGAAGAGGGGCTGTTTCTGTGCTTGCGACTGGATCACGCATGTTAATTACAGCTGTGAGGGCTATATCGCTTGGGCTTCAGAGTCGTCAACTAAAACTGGAATGACATGAAGACACTGGAAAAGGCAAAGTTAAACAAAATAATATTTTGCACTGCTGAAGTGAAAATACCAACTTTTTACCTTCTATTGGACCTAAAAATTAAGTAATTTACACTGTGCTTTTCGTTGCGGGTCATTTTCTTGTTTAAATCTAACTTTACATAGAAAATAGATATTTTTATAAAATCACTGTGGTACAATAGGTAAACAACAGCTAATTCTGTTTATCTCATTCACACAGCAAAACCAATATGGCAAGTCACTTTAGCATTAAGCACTCTTTCAGTACTAGTCCTAACTTTTGATAAAGGAACAACCTCCAAATTTACCCGCTAATGCATAACAGCAATTAGGTGATACTACAGTTTTTCTTTTGACCACTAGTGGCTGACTCGAAAAGCAAGTAGGTTCCCATTGACAGCAATGTTAAAAATGAGTAATTTACAGCGAAAAAACACATTTACACCCCTGACTCCTTGAGGCTTTATACAAAAACACAACCACATGTTATTACTCTTTTGTTTAAGTTTTTATTAAAAAAAGCTTATTTACTTAAACTCACTTGCTTTGTGCTAAAGCATATGAGTGACTTCACCCCTACTCTGTCCATGTTATATTCAAACAATGCTTTCAACTTAATTTCCACAACATAATTCGAGACAGCAGATGTATCTAATTATCATTATCATATCTCATTATTATAATCATAATTATCATTATTATCATTATGATTATTGTCAAGATAGATTTAACACTCACCAAAATGGAGGGTGAAACAATTCACAGTCAAAGCTCTTCATCACTGCAGCCAGAAAAAGATAGAATAACTTTTGCTGTTGATTTATTTTGTGTCAAAATGGGAGGGCATGCTTTGCTCTCTTTGTTATGACCCCTTTAATAAACATTTTACTAGTCACTGGTGTGCAAAAGGTGCTTGACTATTCCGATTCTATTATAGATGCTTGAGAGAACAGCTTCAAAATGGTAAAACACTGCTAAATTTCTCTAGGGAAGCTGAGAATGAGCCTACTTAAAAAAAAGCAGGGTATCTTTTTAAAGAAGGGGCTATATGAGTGACACGTATTGACCAGCAGGAGGGCATTCGTAGGTTTTGTCATTTCCACTCTGTTGATATTTTTGTAATAAACTGTCAACAAAGAAATACCATTAAATATACTAATTTATTGATTCATTAACAGGAATCAGTTGATATCATGGAATGATGTGTCCTTAGTAGTGAGTAAAACACATTTACAATTTAAATGCAATTACTTTCCCAAGTAAATAATCGAAAAGGGCAATGCTAGAGGGAAAGTGTGTTGGGTGCAGTAATGGTATGCATTCCTACAGCAAGTATAAGTTATGACATTGATGGTCTCCAGTAGAGCATTCTGCAGTGGTCCAGAGGAACGAGCAGCTCCTCTCCTCCGGATCCGCTGTAATTTACCTGAATAAAACCAACATTCTCTGCTCTGAAATGTCCTAATATATTTGCATGCGGTAAGATGAAACTCCCTGATGCCTCCGTATTAAAAGAGCTTGCCTCATTTCCAAATCTAATTTGAATTGAGGCTATTCTTCTCATTTGGGTGGCAATTGAACGGGGCTCCATTGGAAAGCTCTGTTTTTCTCTGCTGAACTCCAGACGTGATGGAGTGATTAGAGCTGTTGGAGATTAGTCAAGCAGAGAGAGGGTAAATTGGCACGGATGTTTTATCAGTGCGTGTCACAATATATGAAAGCAGATGGGCATGCGTGAAGCTGCTCTCCCACATTACAGCGGGCCAATAATTGAGATCTTTTTTATTCCCGCAGATTACCGCTCTCACTGATCATGCTGTCACGTCAAAGTGAGCACTTCATTCGCCTTGTATGCACGCCAGATCTATTTTGCTTTGGTAATGGGCTGATATTACGGCTGCACAAAGACGATGAAGACATCAGTGTGATAGATAGGCGGAAGATTAAATGGGATCTTTATGACTTCTTTGATCATCAGTTATGACTGCGTGATAAGATGAGCCAAGTTGGCTGCTGATTTGTCCTTTATTGGATGCAAACATTAGCCAGGGGCAGCCAAGCCTGTGCTGGAGCTCTCGTTTAAGGTGGATCGGTGCCTTCTCATTGCTATTCATGACTAGGAATAACTCCTCCATTTCTCTTAGCGACTGGGTACTTTAAAATAAGATTTAAAAGTGGTGAAGGGAGTGCTTTGTGCTGGGACTGTGTTATCATGTTTTAATATTCTAATATCACTAAAGAACTGCATATTAGTATACATCATTTTTTATGCACATTACATAAAAATATTGGGTTATTAAAAATTTGCCAGGCATTTAATAAAATACCTTTGTACAACAAAAAATGCTACACTTTAAAAAATATTTCCACACTTTTATATAAACAACATCTAAAATCTGTCTCTATGTTCTTTAAAAAAATAATAAGCTACAAAACTGGAATGTAAATGACATCTATTTTACAGATTATTTTCTTTTAACTTGCTTCAAGTCAACTTTGAATAGGGTGAACACCTATTTTTCATTCATTGGCGTCATTTTACACATATTCATTGATTTACAGTTAAAAAATTTTTTAGTTATTTTAGAAAATGTTTAATTATAGTTTCTTGTAGCTTGTTGGACTATATCAATAGTTGTTCGTTCTAAAATGAAACTCGTATTCTGTTGTTTAGCTTTTTTTACATTCTTGTATAATACTTGTAATTTGTAAAAAGCAAGACATTTGCGAATTTGTGATGTCCATTTAAATTTTTTATAAAACAACCATGTTGCTAGTATTATTTTATACATATATACGTGTACGTGTACATACATGTAAATAATTTTGGGACCAATTTCTTTGTACACAGTCACTAAAAAAGCAACTAAATCATGTTTTTATAGATTTTTACAGCATTGATATTTTTTAAATAGCCTACAAAATTGTACGTTAAGTGTAAATTTGCTGTACTTTAACAGTTTATCTGTCTGATTATTTATGTTTCTCCTTATGTATGTCATTGCTATTTATAGTTGTTCAGCTAACATTTTATGCTTCTGCTTATTTCTCCTGAGCCACAAAAAGGAATTTGTTTGGTTTTAGTAACTATTCAACATACAAGGAAATGCATGTATTCCTGATTAAGATGAAACATGTGTAAAATCAAGATTATGAACTGTAGTTAAACAGTCTAACATAAAAACATAGAAATTATTTTTATTTTTATTATAATTTTTAGGGCATGTGTCTGCATGCCTGCAGGCCCTGCTATGCTTTTTATTTTAAAGTTTATTTAAGCAATAAACAAATAACTACTAATAACTTAAAGTATGGAGTAGTATATTTTACATCATAGATGCAATAGTTTTGGTGCATATTCTCAACATTGATCAAAATTAATGCAATTTTACTTTTTTTAATTGATGCGATTGAATCTTCAGGCTTAGTTTGCTGCAAAAAAAATTGTTGTTTTTTTCTGTGCAGAAGATATGATGTGTATTACATTTATAAAAAACAATATTTTGTTTCTTTTTAAAGAGTAGAGTGGTTATTTATTACATTTAACGTACAACCATTGAGAATAAAATAAATCCCAAGGGTGTATTAAAATACAAATAAATATCTGCTCCAAATATGATCAAAATTACAGAGAGATTTGTTTTAATAAGAGATATGAACATTCATTTTATGTTCTGCTAAGTTAACACAGTTAATGACTTTATATGTTCATTTTACATTTATTTTCTGTAAATTACAAATCTATAGCCCTTTTTAAAGTTGCTTCAAAACAGCTTCACAAACAAGAGGCCTAATGTGGATAAGCATAGTTGAAAATAAAATTCTTACTAGCTAATTATATTAGCTATTAGCCAATTAAGTATGTAACTAAATATAGTGTAAATGTCCTTGTTCAATCTATGGGAGCCAAGGTAATATTAAGCGATCAATAAAATGTCCAATTAATTTATTTTCATGTATCTTGTAAAGTAAATTACTAAACAGGTTTGTTGAATTTTTTTAGTTCTTTTGTTATTTGTTGGAAACAATTTAGAACAATTTCTATATGAAATAAAAAACTGAATATACTGTGATTATTTAAAAAAAGAATATAATGTTTTATACACATGACTAAATATGTTTAATATCATTTTATTCATTTACAGCTACATTTCATTTTTTACAGAGCGGAAACCATCTTGTTCGGATCATCTAGACAGCTAAACTGTATCACAAACAGCTGCAGTTAGTCTTAGCTGAAGCTAGACTGACACATCAGAGCATTTCCACCTTAAATCTGATGGATTGTACAAGATGTGTTTTTTTTTTGCTATGCAGATCAAGGCTTGGGCACTCAGCGATGACAGATACTAATGTCTAAATCAGCGTCCCAGACCAGTCTGGGCTGTTGCTCATGCTTTCCGTTGAAATGTCACCTGTTCCCATCCAGCGATTTGCATAATGCAAAGTTTCTCACTCGTAAAATACAGATTAAGAGGGGAGAAGGGGAGCTATCGGTAAAAGCGGAGAGTCATTTCATAGCTCTGGCTCCCCGGTGATTAACTCACGGCAGCATGGCCAATGCCACTGAAATGTTAAAGCTACAGTATTAATTACATGGCTACAGACTGCTCAGGCAGAGCGGAATGACCTCTGAGCAGAGAGCACTGCATGCGGTACAAAAGTGCATGTGTTACAATCACGCTGAGAAGCCACTGATGAAGCAGCTGAGCATTGTTTAACACTCAGTCACTACCTTGCTTTCAGCAGCTATGGCTTTTTCTAGAAGATTTGTGCTTGTATGAGCATAAATATAAATCAGGTAATTGATCTTCAGGTTATTGGTTCCAAAGCTTTTCATGTTCAAATGCTCAGTGTAAGGGATCCAAAATAACACACAGGCATCAGCATTTACCATTGCATTTTTGCAGTTATCATTACAGAAAAGATAGTTTTAAATGGAACAATTGCAACTGGAGGAGGTACATAACACTATTGCTTTAAATATATATATATATATATATATATATATATATATATATATATATATATATATATATATATATATATATATATATAAATTAAATCTTGTTTTTTATAAACAAACTGAGATTTAAAAAAAGCACAGTAAACCATGAAGTCTGTAGTGTTGGAACTCGGTTGTACTGGCTATATCTAAAGGTTTGGTTAATTATTATGGAATCACTTATATAATATTGAAACAATTATCAAGAACAACTAATCATCAGATAATTTGGAATAAATTTGTTGCATGTCCGTCAATTTTTGTAGTGTCATTTCCAAGCCTGAAAACATGATGCTATGTCAAGTAAAATGGGATTGGTTCCTTTACATCTTATACATCAGAAGCAGCCAAACACACCAAGGTCTAGCTATGCAAAACTATTGAGTATAGATAATGCAGAATACTTCTGCTTGAACAAAGATGAGATCTACCGAAGTTTAAAGTCTGCAAAAAAAACTACTGAACATAAAAACAAGCATAAACGTTAAAAGCCCGATCTAAAAACAAAACAAAAACTTAGATGTAAGTGTGCTGCTTTTCAAATGAATTAAACACATATTGAAACAACAAATATGCTTGCTCAGAGGAACTTTAATGCTTTGAACATACCGAAAAGCACATATACTGTGTGTACAGCTCCTAGATGATTGCAAAAGCCCCAGCTTTCACCTGCTCTCAACACTCTCCGCGGAATCACACCAAAACAGGCAGGTGCATGGACGGGCTGGAGTCTCCGTTCTCTTCTCCTTCTAATCATTCACAAAGTAATAACCAATCAGATGCTTTGTTTCCAGACAAGAGGAAAACGATTCATGCTTTCATCTCCAGCAGGCTGGACTCCTCTAACACTCTTCTCACCGGTCTTCAGGCATCGTTTTGGCACCGGTATCAATTTAAAAATATCGATTTTGCACTGGTATCGAAAATAAACCAAATGATACCCAACCCTCTATTTGACAGTAAAAACTCCCAATTTAGGAGCATCAATGGTTCAGGCTGATTTAGGGTATGTTACTGAAAATGAAAATTCACTGTGATGTCACATCTCCTGTCGCCACCTGCACCGACGAGGAGTTAAAACGAGCGGAGCAGTAACAATACATCTACGAACCTGCTCATCTCTGGGTAAGTGATGCAGTGTTGGTCCTTTGGGAATATTTGTATACTCCTTCTTCGACTCACACAACAGAAAATGATGGACGTGATTACCCTATAAACCCAAACTGACAAGGGTAAGCTAATATGCAACTGTCAATCAAAATTCAGGAGTGGGGAAATCTCATTGTGACACAATAATGCGATCAGTTGAAAACTTGTGGTTTGCAACCCATTTAGCTTTTTACAAGTTCTCCAGAAAATTAAACCATACTAATAGAGTTGTATACATGGCATTAGTGCACACATTGATGTCCCAACACCTTCCAAAAGTTGTGTTTCTATAATATTGGCTCTTTAATCATGCAGCGTCAGGGAATATGATCTCACACACCTATTTTGGATGTCTTCTAAATGAGTGCTTTTTAAAATATGTGTAACTTCTGAAACAATGAGCTACATTTTTGGGGCCTCTAAACACAGAATGCTTGGAACAGTAGCAGTGCTGCGTTTCTTTGAGCTCTGAGTAAGGGCCAATTTGTAAACCTGTTGCTGCACTGAGTGAAAATGGACTCTTAGCATGAGGTGACTCCTGACTTCTGAAACGCTAGGCTTATTAAAGCATGATGGGACACCTTTGGTCGGCTGCACTGCATGCAAGGATTGCTGCTGTAGCCCCGATAACGCTGGGTGGCTGATAATGTCGACGAGTAATGGCTTTTTACTAATGAGAAAAGTGCCGCTGATTATGACAAATAGCCTTGGACCAACAGGCTAAGCTGCGACACAAGCCTCCAATTGTTAGCTGCACAGGTTTTGCATTTCATTATGTACAGCACCACTTATGTGCCACGGTGTAGGGTGTTTGCACAGAGCTTGCAAAAATATAGTTTTTCAAAGCATTCTGAATTCTAACAAGCTTTTCATTTTAGTGCTAATCAGAGAAATTAGAAACTTACAAGGTGTTGAAGCTGTGTGATTCAATTTCCCTGGATTGAAGAGAAGCCGGTTGTGAATGAAAGGGAAATTAATAATGTGGCGAGCGATGGCCATTTTGTCAATTAAAATGTATTTCTAGATTCAAAATCTTGCTCACTAACATCTACTCTCTTAGTAGTGAGCTCTTACCCAGATTACCATAAAATAATAAATGGGTTCTCTAAAAGTTTTTGATTAATCAATTAATCAAACAAAGCCTGCCACTAATGAATCATTTGGTTGTGTCACATTTAATTTTGAGGTATAAATCATGTGCATCTGCATATTTATACATTTTACCTCAATTGTGTTTGAAATTCATTTGCATACTAAACATAATAATGCTGTAATGCTGATGCTAAAATAACTATGATGGCAATTTAAATAGTTAACAATATCACCATTTCAAGACACAACAACGATTTCAACAAACAAGTATTTTCCTGCTTAAATCTCATAGTATGCATTTTTAACACGATGTGATATTTACCCTATGAGTCCTCTAAATGTGCCATTTTACGTTTTAGTTCAAAATACACACATCCTAACAAGGTTAGAAACGTGCCCTGTTTAATGAGTTTGAGATACTGCGTACTGGGGAAGAACCCAAGGACCGAGAAGTGACCGGGGACCAGGAACCCCTCTGTCATGGAGATGTGGAGGATGTTTACTATTTAATCATCAAACTGGAGGTGAAGTGGCTAATGTTTTACTTCTTTGGGAGCAGACAGGAAGGATTGAAATCACAGATTGTTTGCAAATTATATGCGCACTCCTGAAATACCGATTTAAAAATCTACCAAGTTTTTTTTTTCTTTCAATTAAAATATGGCATCTTCATAGTTATTTACTAATTTAATGTCCACTTCTGTATTAATAAGTAACTTTTCTGATATAACATTTACAACAACATTATAATTTATTACTTCATAAATTCAAAATAAGTGGGATTCAAACCCCCATAAGAAGAAAGCCTGAGTGCCTATCAGTGTCTTTCAAGACTAGTGCAGATAACTGATGGTACAGTTTTGACATTCACTTAATTTGGGAATATAGCTCATTAAAAGTGTATTCAGAAAGACAACTGAGACAGAGACATGTATTTTAACCATGTTATAAATAATTACGTGTAAGCTTTACCTTTTCCATTGACTGACTGTTATAGCTTCTGCTTAATCGTCAGATTCACAGAACGCAATGCAAGTTTCAAAATGCAGATAAAACCCTGTACATAATGAATATGGACAGACACTGTACAATTAAACAAGCATTTGTCCTATATTTGTACAGATTTTATACAGAGTAATACTTACTTCAAGGAGTGAAGCTGAACAACTGATTCTCCGCATGGAAACTTGTGATGTCACATGACATTCTAAACTTGTTTAAATAAACACATTAATATAACAACATTAATGAAATCAAAACATTAACATAACATTGTTTCTACTGTCAAGAACAAAGTTTGTTATAGTGTTCTAATAACTATGAAGAATTACATAAATGAACTAATGAATTATTATGGAATGTAAACTGTGAATAAACTGTAAGGTGAGGCCTAGACTGTAGATCTTTTTTTTACTTTTAATAAATGTCTAAAAATATCTTGGTAAAATTAAACAACTTTGACATAAATGGGTGTTTTCTCTGTTCATGCACACATTTATGAACACATCTATAAACACATTTTACATAATAAGAGCCCTTTGTAACAGAAAATAAAGTAATGGTTAGGAGTTAAGCAATTGCACGATCGTTACCAGCACCAACAGATCCATGAGTGCCTCTCTCTGTAAAACGCAATATATAAATGTTTGAGAAACCCCGATTGGCTTTAAAATGTCACACATTTATGAACACGTCTATAAACACATTTTACATAATAAGAGCCCTTTGTAACAGAAAACAAAGTAATGGTTAGGAGTTAAGCAATTGTACAATCATTACCAGCACCAACAGATCCATGAGTGCCTCTCTCTGTAAAACGCAATATATAAATGTTTGAGAAACCCCGATTGGCTTTAAAATGTCACACATTTATGAACACGTCTATAAACCCATTTTACATAATAAGAGCCCTTTGTAACAGAAAACAAAGTAATGGTTAGGAGTTAAGCAATTGTACGATCATTACCAGCACCAATAGATCCATGAGTGCCTCTCTCTGTAAAACGCAATAAATAAATATATAAATGTTTGAGAAACCCCGATTGGCTTTAAAATGAAGGGATGAATCGGGTACTCTGAAGAGAGCGTTTCTTTCACTGAGCTGAAAGCTGCTGATGTTTCTGCTCTTGCGTTTTGAGAAAGGACAGCAGGGTTAAGAGCAACATCCATTACCTGATCATGAAGAGTGTGTGTTTGTCACTGTGCTTTGGGGAGTGGTGGAACGCTATGTGGGGTCAGAGTAGGGGGCACAGCTCATAAATGGCCTTGAAAGGAGCCAAATAATGGAAGCCCTCATGTGGAACCACCACTGAAAAGCTTGCTTATGTAAATAAGAGTGAGAAACTGAAATCCATTATCAGCCTCATTTACATAAAGTGCTTCAAATGGGGTGTGCAGGACAGCCCAATCATAGAATGGCAGCCCTTTCTCACACCCTCGACCCTAAAGTGAGCAGAGGAGCACAAACAGTCTGATATCATCTCGTAGACGGGTTCGACTCGGCGTCCTTCTCTGATCTCATATCACCCCTCGCAGCCCCACGCCGCTTTAGCCAATCATCCTTGATAGATGAAGCATGGAAATTAGTGGCAGCCTTAAAGTGATAACCGCAAGCAGCGCTAACATCCCATTATGGCAGAGTTAATTGATGAGCTCATTAGGATCATTATTAGAGAAATTGATTTCAAATAGGCACTTAAATCCTGCCTGCTAAAAAGGTGCTGAAGAAATGCTTCACAATGTTCCCTAAAATACATAATGGAGCAAATAATTTAATCAGCTTTCTTTTAATTAAACTTTTGAGGAGGCATAATGTGTGAGCCGTTAAAACATCTCTGAATCAACATTAATGACCAGCCATTGTGTGCTTGCCTCTAATTTATTAATGAACCGTTATCTTAGGTGTTCATTAAGCGAGTGCTATGTGGACGAATCAAATTTACAACAGTTGTTTTTTTACATAGGAAAAGAGCTATACAACACAAAAAATACAACCATAACAACAACCCCAAAAAAACTGAAAAATATTTATATTTTTTGCATTCTAAATGTCGTTTGCCTATGGCTATAAATGTCTTTGATTTTAAATGTAGTTAGTTCTACTGTTCTACCTTTAGAGACTGGTGCTAAATGGAACTAAAAAAGGTTCCCCTATGATTATGAGCCAAAGAACCTGATTTGGTGCTATGTAGCCCTTTTCTAAATAAATGTTATGCTTGGATAACAAAAAAAAATTTAAACCAAGAGAGTCTGAACTGTTTGTGTTACTTTTTTGGATCCCTCCAATAATATAACAAGGTGTTACGCAGGTTTAACCTTAAGTCATTGACTCATTTGGCCATGAAAAACGAGCTAATCTATAAAACAGCTACAGTATTTAGTTATGCCAGTTTTGTCTTTTGTTGAGCAGGCGTGCTGATTATATAACATATTTATTGTTTTTAGATGACGAGTGAAATTAAGCGTTAATTAATCCAATTGGAGCTAATTCAGACAACATTCTACGATTTGGATAACTCATTACGCTGGTTTATAAATTCTGTCGATACTGTGAGAAGAAAACTTGAGTGAATGCTATATTTTTATAGATTAGATTCCAAAACTCCCCACTGAAGCCTTTAATGAATTTGAATAGATTGAGTAACCCTTTAATTTGTATGCATTAATGTCTAGAAATTATGAACAACCAAAAAGAGGGAGTACGGACCACATGGAAACTTTACAATCAGTTACTATAAATTCTCAATTCTATCTAACTCTTTATCCACGTAATAAAGCTTCTTTGAGGCAACGGCCAAAAAAGTGGTATATAAAAACGTTTTGATAAATTGATTGATTAATCATCCCATTGAACATGTCGATCAGTTGACGAGCAGATCATTGGACAGCTCCTGAGAACAAACTATAGCAGTAAAGAGCAGTGAGAACAACAATTCCTAGAGTATCACAGTTCATGTGATGCGAAACACACCTGATTACACAAATAATGCTCCTCTTGACTGCTTGGAGCTCTTGGGAAAAAAGTTTAGAGCTGCAGGACACTTCAGGAACAGGGTTTCCTACTCCTGACTCATATCCTGATATGAAAACACATTGTGTGCTTCAGACGCAATTGGGACGTTCTCATGATTTTTCTTCTTCAGTTTTTCCTTTAGAGCTTGCCTTCAAAAATGAGGGACTTTTGAAAGCGTGAAATCCTTTATAGATGAGAATAATACAGCCGGTTTGCCACTAGTGGGACACGGACCATTATCAAGGTTTCAGCACTATTCACAGAGAGACATTAAAGCTCTCTAAGCCACAGGAAGTTCATCCTCGACTGTCCCCTCACTTGATTCAATGTGTTTAAATTGGTTTGCCAGCACATTGATATTTCAGCCATCCATATTGTGCTGCGAGTACGGATTACACGTTTAGAGGGAACAGATCGTTTGCAGGAATAAAGGTGGTCTAGCTTGTTGAAGCTCTTATCAGCCGTGCAAAGACTCTCATGCATTCACAACGTTAAAATCCCATTTAATTGAATTTCTTTTTCCACACACACAGGCAGCTTAGAGCTTTTTGCCATTCAATTTCACGTGGTCCTTGTGGATGCTTAAATTCTTCTTGTCATAAAAGGCACTTGCAAATTATTTATTTATCAAATTCCTTTTTTTTGAACAGGCTTCCTCTTTCAAGTCAGTTATTATATCAATTCAAGACATACCTTCTGGAAAAGAGATTATCAGCAAAATAAATATATACGCCTCTTTCAAGGACTGATTTAGTGTGCTTAAAAAACTATTCAGGGAGATGTTAGCCAGGCGACAGGCAACACATCAGAAGCGAGAGCTAGCAGTGATGCTATCTCCAGGCTATGAAGTATTTCATGCATTGGTGTTTGGACAATGCTGGGCTGGATGTATGGCTCTTACAGATGTGGAGTGGGTCACCACATGCTTCAGATTGTGTCAGCCAAAGCTGTTTATTGAGCCAGATCACACTATTCATAATCTATATCTACCCTTGACATGTTTGGGGGAGGAATATCATATCTTTAGACCTCCTTTATGAAAGAAAAAAAACTTCAACTAATGATATTTCATGCTGCAGCACAGGAATCAAATGGTATCGATCAAAAACTATTTCTTCACTCAATACAAACAAGGACAATAGTAATGAAAGCTGACATAAATGAACTGATGAAACAGACACCGCTTGTTCAACTTCCAAACCTTATTAACACTTTTATGGTGTTCGGGTCTGTGGGAGCCATTTTCAGTTTTTATTTTTTTTAAATGATGCAACCAAATTTGGCTTAAAACTCAGAATCCCAGGCCTTGGCTTTTTTTGTGAAGAACATAATATCATATTATGTTATAACATAATATCATATAAATATCATAATATCATAAACATAATTTTAATTACCTCACACTTTTCATCCACATACGCGTTTATTTTGCTTACAAGGTGTTCCGGAAACTTACTGAAACTTATAAAGTTGTGAAAATTCAAGGTTCTATATCCATATTCTGTTTCTTTTTTTTATTTAGCCTCTGTGTGTGCAGGCCTGGTTCTACAGATAAGCCGATAAAGCAGCTGCTTAAGGCAACAAACATTTAATTTATACTAGTTTAATTATAATATACATACATGCATATATACAAACATACAACTATCAACTATCTTTAACTATCTCCAGCTAATGACTATCCACCAGGACAAAAAAATAGCATCGTCCAACTTCTAATACTTTAAAATAATGGTGAGTTTTACTTGATGCAAAACATTTTTATAAGGAAGACATACAAATAAAGTAACCCATTTATTATATTCATGTATTTGTATTGTGAAAATGATTGTTTAAATGCTCAAACTGCTTTAGATGTTGAGGTGACTTGGATTACATGTGAGCTGCCATTCTGCACCATAACACTCACCACAACCTAGCTTATGGTGAGCAGGAGACATGGAAGCCATTGTAGCCAGTTAGAATACAGGGAGTATTGAAATATTTGGCCAGGAATTTTGGGTTGCACCAAGGTTTAACATTTTATCCAAAGGACACTCCTTTACACATTAGTGTCACTTTCAAACTCGATGTAATGTCACATTGGGGTGAACTTCGACGCGAATCTTCGCCGGGCGCGAGCAACGATTTGTCATTTTCAAATAAAGGCTTGCCGACGAGCCTGTACAGATCAAGGGCAAAAAGTTTTGCATTTACATAAGCAAAAAAGTTTGCCTCTGCCATTTCTCTCTGGCGTGGCGGCAGGCGAAGCTCTGACATGTGTTGATGTTACATAAATGCATGACTTGAGAACGCTCTTCACTCTCTCAAAGAGCTTCCTAGATGCTGTATTGTAGAAGAAGAGGAGCCAGGAAGAGAAAATAATGCCATGGTATGTATACAACATGGACATATAGTAACCAGGCTTAGACCTTATCCACATCTGCAGGAAACCAATCGTGAGTTTCAGGGCGATATGGCCAGAGTAATATTTTCATACACACCATTGTCTAAATGGACATACACTTTTTACAATATCTTGCCATAAATTGTTAAAACTATGCAAGAAAGAGGAAAACTCTTACGCTGCTAAAAAGGTTTTGTGGAAATGTCTCCGTGTTACATTTGGAAAGTATTTGTCTTGCTGAGTGACTCGTTCTTTAATGAAACCCATGACTGCTTTAGTGTGCAGTGTGATTTAAGTGCTCGGTTTGAGGCTATGATTCAAAAACTTGGATCTGCATCAGCACTGTGTGCTATCTTGGGCTCTTCATGCACAGTTGGCCAAATGACACTTTAATGGCCAACTGTAAGGGCTACTTATTTTGTATCTGTATCCAGTAGTTAATGATGATAAGGTGGGGGGTTATGGGAATGCTTATAGGGTGGCAGTCGCTATGTCTTTGCTGGTTCCTGGGTTTACAGTTTCATGTTAAAGGTTTTCTCATTTGACCTCATTACGCACATTTACTGGAGTACTTTTGCATAAACACACTCGCTCCATCTCATTTTCTGAAGCTGATGGGTCAGTACTATAAATGGTTTCAAATCAAAGATGCTTTTTATTTATCAAAAGGATTATTTGCATTGAAATCACGCTTAAATTGGGACAAAAAAAACAATGTGTCAGGGTTTTCTTGTGTTTTGATTTTTGTGGAGGTCCCCTGTTGGCTAGCTAGCTGTCGCTTAGAATCTCAGGTCCCTTGTTGGCAGTAAAAAAAAGTGTTTTTTTTTTAAGTCAGATTATGAATGAAGATGTTAAAATTATTTTTTAAATGTAATTTTAGTTTTTTTTTAAAGTGAGCAGAAACATGAGTCCCTCTTGGTAGGTGTAAAGTGACAGTCCCCTCTTGGTAAGGTAGGCGTGTATGCATGTGTGTGTGCATTTGACCATTTATTTTAGATTTATTTTAGATTATATTATCTTTTTTTGAGCATACACTGTTTATAAATCCATTGTTTGGTGGGACACTGTTGGGAACAGAGTAAAGTGTAGAAGCACAATCTGCCCGCTGGTGGAATATTCACAAAACATTAAGCAGGTCCTGATCAGCCAGAGGGCTCTATATTGTGCAGCGAACAGCTTTACTGCTTTCATAAAAGAGCAAAGGTGGGAAATTGATTCATTGATCAAATGTTTTAAGAGGGTAGCTGCAATATCAGAGCGATTAGATAAAAATCCAAACAACATAAGAAAAATGAAGAATCAGCAGAGGATGACACAACAATTGCTCCTTAACTCTTGAAAAAACACTTTCAACTTTAAAGTTATATGCCATGTGTGAAGAAAAGAGCACGATTTCCTTAGTGAGATGTATTCAGTATGAACAGGAGTGGGAAAGAGATGGAAAATGGAGCTTGCAGATGGTATTTTCATGAAACACCGTGATTGTAGTAGTGCTGTCAACTGATTAAAAAATGTGGCTTTCCGTGATTGCATATTTAGACATGAAATGCAAATGGATAAAAAAAAAATACATAAAATGCATATTTAGTACTAACAAATACTATCAATATGCTATATAATATTACATATATAATATTAGTCATTTATGAAATAATATAAAATAGTAAATGCTTAATTTGACATATTTATTACATTTTATTTATTTAACTTTATTAGAATAAAACTCATTGAAAGTAATTCTGTGAGAATAACTAAGCTACAGTCTAGTCTTTATTTTGTTTCAGCCTGCTTCTGAGACAAACAAGTATTTTTTTAACATCATTTGGTAGCATTTATAAAAGATTTTATAAAAGATATTTATACACTTCCTAGATTGGTTTTCAATACTCTCTAAAAAAACAAACGAACACTTATTTTTCACAGGTGATGGATTCTGCCTTCAATACTTGACTAAATATTTTATTTTTTGCTGAATTTTTTCAGATGATACAATTGTTCATCTAGACATATTGGTTAATCATATGTGTCTAAGGGTTTGTTGACATTTTATTTGTGAATGATTGTTCTTAAAGCTAGATTTATGATTTTGTTAAACGGTAAAATTCCAAAATGCAAATGGTCTTCTTACACAAAGGAATGTTTCACTATAATTACCAATACTAAAAATATTTTAATTTCAAACATTTAAAGTCTAAATAGCATTAAAATAAGCCAATATCAAATGTTCAGCAGCTGGGTTTGGAAGGCCAGAAAAGTGTTTATGTGTTTTTCCCCTGTGTTAATAATAGTGATATTATTTCTAATCTCAAGATTTTTAGATTGTGGAAGTGCTGCATGATTACAACTTATTTTGCTATTAGTGTTCATTTATGTATTATGGGTAAATGGGTTTTCTGTTTGTTTAAGTGACTGCTTTTGAAATACTAGCTGAATTCTGCACTTTCAAGGGATCCTTTCAGCCCATCGAGTCTTTAAATGATCCGTGATATCTGCAGCTTTATGCTGCCTGTGTTCCCTGCCTTCTTATCTCCATATAGGGTCTTGGTCAATAAGCAATTAGCATTTTATGACAAACTGCTCACCAACATCAGGGGAGGTTTGGCAGGATGCCATCATAGACGATTTTATTGAGAGGATTCAAGTCATGTCTGGGAGACAGAAGTCAATGTTTATTACCATGGCAATTACATGCCCTCTAAATGTCCATAAAAATAATTTAACATGAGATAGGCAATTAGGCGGAAGTTTACTCACTAACAAAAGAGGCCACAGAATGAATGCTAAAACACAACAGTCTGTTTTACACCAGCTATGTTCATGTTCTTGAGCTTTAAAGAGGATCTAGGAACATATCAGCGCTGTGTTAATCACAGTACATTTGAAAGCTCTTAGTTCTCATAGGTAAATGTAATTTCGTTAAAGGCTTGCACCGGTCATCTAAAGTTGAAAACTGGAAATGCTATGCTGGATTTATTTCAATAACAATTGGTTGTACATAGTGCTTAACAACCACTAAAATAGCCACAACTATACAATTACATTATACAATTTTAGTTTTCTCCTTTAGATAAACTCTTATAGCTATATACAGGTGCCAGTCGTATAATTAAAATAACATGATTGATTTGTTTTAGTTTCCCAGCAATGGGTTGCGGCTGGAAGGGCATCTTCTTCTTCTTCTTCTTTCGGCTGTTCCCAGTTTAGGGGTCGCCACAGCAAATCATCTGTTTCCACCTAACTCTGGCCTCAGTATCCTCTACTCTTGCACCAATTACCTTCATGTCCTCCTTCAGCACACCCATATAACTTGTCTTTGGCCTTCCTCTCGCCCTCTTGCCTGGCAGTTCCATCTCCAACATCCTTCTACCAATATAACTACTATCCCTTCTCTGCACATGTCCAAACAATCTCAATCTGGCTTCTCTGACTTTGTCTCCAAAACAACCAACCTGAGCTGTTCCTCTGAAGTGCTCGTTCCTAATCTTGTCCATCCTTGTCACTCCTAAACTGAACCTCAACATCCTCATCTCTGCTGCTTCCATCTCTGCCTCGTGTCTCTTCCTCACTGCTACAGTCTCTAACCCATACATCATAGCTGGTCTCACTACTGTTCTGTACACCTTTCCTTTGATTCTTGCTGACACTCTTCTGTCACACAACACCCCTGACACTTTTCTCCACCCACTCCAACCTGCCTGCACTCGCCTCTTCACCTCTTTTCCACACTCCCCGTCGCACTGGACTGTTGACCCCAAATACCTAAACTCCTCCACCTTCTTGACCTCAGCCCCCTGTAACCTCACTGTTCTACTTCCCTCCCTCTCGTTCAAACACATGTATTCTGTCTTACTACAACTGACTTTCATTCCTCTTCTTTCTAGAGCAGACCTCCAACTTTCCAGGTGTCCCTCCACCTGCTCTCTACTCTCACTACAGATTACAATGTCATCTGCAAACATCATTGTCCATGGAGATTCCTGTCTGACCTCATCTGTCAACCTGTCCATCACCATAGCAAACAAGAAGGGACTCAAAGCCGATCCTTGATGTAGCCCCACCTCCACCTTGAACTCCTTTGTCTAACCTACAGCACATCTCACTGTTGTCATGCTCCTCTCATACATATCCTGAACTACTCTGACGTACTTCTCTGCCACTCCTGACATCCTCATACAGGACCATAGCTCCTCTCTCGGCACCCTGTCATACGCTTTCTCTAAGTCCACAAAGATGCAGTGCAGTTCCTTCTGACCTTCTCTGTACTTCTCCATTAGCATTCTCAGAGCAAAAATTGCATCAGTAGTGCTCTTCCTGGGCATGAAGCCATACTACAGCTCGCAAATCTCCACTTCCCTTCTTAGCCTAGCTTCCACTACTCTTTCCCAGAGTTTCATTGTGTGGCTCATCAACTTTATATCTCTGTAGTTGTTACAACTCTGCACATCACCCTTGTTCTTAAAGACTGGCACTAGGACACTTCTCCTCCATTCCTCAGGCATCTTCTCACTCTCTAGAATCCTGTTAAATAACCTAGATAGGAACTCCACTGCTGTCTCTCCTAGACACTTCCACACCTCCACAGGGATGTCATCTGGACCAACAGCCTTTCCACTCTTCATTCTCCTCAGAGCCTTCCTCACCTCATCTTTTCTAATCTTTTCAACTTCCTGCTCTACAATGTTCACCTCTTCCCCCCTTCTTCCCTCTCATTCTCCTCATTCATCAACTCCTCAAAATACTCCTTCCATCTTCTCTGCACACTCTCCTCACTTGTTAGAATACTTCCATCTCTATCTTTAATCATCCTTATCTGTTGCACATCCTTTCCGTCTCTGTCTCTCTGTCTCGTTAATCTGTACAATTCCTTCTCACCTTCCCTCGTGTCTAACCTGGCATACAACTCATCATATGCCTTCTGTTTGGCCTTTGCCACCTCCCTCTTCACCCTGCGCTGTGATTCCTTGTAGTCCTGCCTACTTTCTTCAGTCCTCTCGATGTCCCACTTCTTTTTAGCTAGCCTCTTCCTCTGGATGATGTCCTGTACTTCCTCATTCCACCACCATGTTTCCTTATCTTCTTTCCTTCTTCCTGCTGACACACCTAGCACCTTCCTACCTGTCTCCCTGATCACTTCTGCTGTAGTTTCCCAGTCCTCTGGAAGCTCTTCCTGACCACCCAAAGCCTGTCTCAGCTTCTGTCTGAATTCCTCACAACCGTCTTCCTTTTTCAACTTCCACCACTTGGTCTTCTTTTCCATCTTTCCTCCCCTCTTCTTCCTGACCACCAGAAACATCCTACACATCACCATCCGATGCTGTCTGGCTACACTCTCTACTACCACTACTTTGCAGTCAGTGATCTCTCTCAAATTGGCTCGTCTACTTAGGATGTAGTCCACCTGCGTACTCCTACCACCACTCTTGTAGGTAACTCTTTGTTCCTCCCTCTTCTGGAAATAAGTGTTAACTACAGCCATTTCCATCCTCTTGGCAAAGTCCACCACCATCTGTCCTTCTGGGTTCCTTTCCTTAACACCAAAGCTGCCCATCACTTTCTCATCACCTCTGTTGTCCTCGCCAACATGACCGTTGAAATCTGCTCCCACCACTACTCTCTCCCCTCTGGGAATACTCTCCATCACCTCATCTAACTCACTCCAGAATCTCTCCTTTTCTTCCAGCTTACAGCCTACTTGTGGAGCATAACCACTCACTACATTCAACATTCCCCCTTCAATCTCTAACTTCAAACTGATCACCCTGTCAGACACTCTTTTCACCTCTAAAACATTCCTCACAAACTCCTCCTTCAGGATCACTCCTACCCCATTTCTCTTCCTATCCTCACCATAGTAAAACAGTTTGTATCCCCCTCCAATACTATGTGCTTTGCTACCCTTCCACCTGGTCTCCTGCACACACAGAATATCTACCTTCCTTCTCTCCATCATGTCCACCAGCTCTCTACCTTTCCCGGTCAATGTACCAACGTTGAGAGTCTCTATTCTCAGACCTATACTCTTGCCTTTCCTCTTCTCTCTCTGCCTACGAATCCTTCTCCCTCCTCTCCTTCTTTGACCAACAGTAGTCCAATTTCCACCGCCACCCTGTAGGTCAACAGCACCGGGAAATTGAATTGATGACTTGCATATTTGGTTTTGGCATGTTTTACGCCGGATGCCCTTCCTGACGCAACCCTCTCTATTTATCCGGGCTTGGGACCGGCACAGAAGTCACTGGCTAGAAACCCCTGTGGCTAGATTTGCGGCTGGAAGGGCATCCACCGGGTAAAACATGTGCCAGAGGAGTTCCGCCGGGTAAAACATGTGCCAGAAGAGTTGGCGGTTCATTCCGCTGTGGCAAACCCCGAAAGGGAAGAAATCCGACAGGAAGATGGATGGATTTGTTTTAGTAATTTCAGTCAAAAATCAAGCCACTCTTGAACAAGGATCAGTATCAGAAGCATCTCATCTGAGCTATGAATGTCCTGGGATGACCAGCCGCCGCCCTCATCATGGTAACCAACGTTACTCTGTGTGGCCAGCTGTCCATCACACATGCGTTAAGTCAAAGTCAAAGGCTAGCAACGTTATGGGATCCGTGGGGCAATGGTGGAGCATCTACGATTGTTATCGTGCCGCTTGAGGTTTGGTGTGGCGTCACAGAAAATGTGGCAATGGCATACAGGCCGAGAAAGTTGCCATTTTTTTTACTCTTGACACCTATTCCTGGTGGATATTCATATTGGGATTTTCACCAGCCAACCCTGCTAATGACGTGTTTTTTCTGGAGGATCTCAAACTCCAAAAAAAAATGACAGACAAGCTCAGACTTACTTACCAGGGGAGATTGATAGGCAGCGTATAACGACCAGAATATCCCCCGTTTTTCTGCCTTCAGGGAACAGCAATAGCAGATTTTCTCTCAATTCTGCTATGTTGTCTTGAGAAAAAGATTACTGGAAGCTCCTCCTACAGCACTCACGTCACTGATCTAGCCTGATCTAGCTCTCCATCTCACCAACAACCACAGTTGTGGAGCCCTTGAGCAAGGCACCTGTTCCCCGACTGCTCCCTGGGCACCGCAGCCATCGCTGCCCACTGCTCCGGGTGTGTGTTCACGGTGTGTTTGTTCACTGCTGTGTGTACACTGGGATGGGTTAAATGCAGACCACAAATTCCAGGTATGGGTCACTCCATATCTGATCACTTTCACTTCACTTCATGATTTTTTCTTATTTCAATAGATGCGTTGATTCAGTAACAATTTGCGCGTTAATCAGTTTCCGGTCTGAACATGGCACAAGACTGCCATCTTCAGTCGCAGTAGGCCACACTCGGTGTTGTGTGTTACTGAATCTTTTCTGATTATGGTCTCAGCTGTCTTGAGGATTTGTTCATAACAGTTCTCCTTGTAACTGACATCCAATGTGGTGGGATCTTGTGGAAGAAGTTTACAGTTTATTTGTGTTTCATTCATTTGCTTTTAATCTGAGTAAACTTTGTAAATCTTCACCAAGTTCTTAGCAATGATTTTGGTGCATTTTCCTGTCTTATGTAGCTTTACAATAATGCGTAGCCCTAAATTCCATGAGCAAGTTTCCGCTCCCAGAGAGGCTCTAGAAGTGTTCAAACCAGGAATTGGAAAATGTGCGTAATGATCCTGAATGACAAACAGAACCTGACTATTCATGGTAGTTCCTGATTGGTGAAATTTCCAATCAGGAACTTGGATAACTTTCAATCTGGTGATTGGCATCCTATGCCACAAACTTTGTTTCACTCTACCACGCTATTTGTACCGGAATACCCACCATACTTGCTCCACATACAAATCACTTGCTAATCACAAAAATCTGTGAATTATAACCTTTGTTAGTGCATATTCCAAATTAATGAAATATTTATTTTCTGTTATCTAGAATTATCTTGATTTATTCACTTTTTATTTTGTAACAAACACATTTGAGTTGAACAAGTCATTTACTGAAATGCATGCAAAATGTTTTATTTTGAGTCAAAAACATAACTTTTCTGACTAACCATGCTAACCGAATTTTACATCCTATATTTTGTGAAAAAACAAGAATGATATTTAATATCTCTAGCTCTACTGTTTAAGTCCAACACTAATTTCTATAACAAATTTACAACAAAAAAAGCTGAAAATATTGTTTTGTAGCACATTTCAATGATAACATTGATAACATACAATTAATAATAATCTGCATATTATCTAGTGAATTAGATTTAAGCAAATAATTTTCTGCTGGCTCCTCTGTTTCAGGTGTTTTGCATATCACCTCATTGTATCCCACTGGCATCTTTTTAACACTGATTGTGCGGCTTACTTAATCCTATGTGCTTACCTGTTTTAAAGCAAGTATTTCTCAAAGTTTTATGTGATGCTTTACAGTATGTGCTGAGCCACTGTTATTAAGCTGTAACTTTAGGTTCCAGTGTCCAGTCTAGTTAAATTAAGTTTGCTTGTCATCTTCCAGTGCCTGGTTTTTTGACAGGAGCTCTGCTTTCAGCATACCCAATACCTTTGTAGGCAATGAGAAATTGGGACATGTTCTTTCAGCTATTCAGCTTTGGCTATTACCTCAGTCTGAGTACATTTCAGTGTTCAGACTGTAGGTCTTAATGGTCATTTCCAATTACTTTATGCAATACAATTTTCACATTACACACAACATGTGAGTTGTATTCATCCTGTGTATGAACACAATACTGCTTGCTGTGACACAGAAAATGGCTTTGATCAAAACAAAAGTAAACATATGCGAGAATGCAAATCGAGGCAAATGGGTGGCTTTATTTCACTTCATTAAAACCAATCCAATCAAGAAGACAGCAAAGAAGAAATATTTATTGATTCTGTTTCTTCCCACCTTCACCAAGGAAAAAATGGAATATATATATATATATATATATATATATATATATATATATATATATATATATATTTATATATATATATATATATATATATATATATATATATATATATATATATATATATATATATATATATATATATAGTTTCAATACCACGTATGAATGCAAATGAATAAAAAAATTTAATTGACCTATTCAAACTCTCCTGAAAATACAGGTCACAAATGATCAAAATCTGATTTGGGTAACTTTGGGCTGCAGTCTGAAGGTAGCCTAAATTCATTATAAGTAAATAGAATAATAGATTGTATCTGTTGACTAGTGCTAATGGTGAGAGAGAATCATTTCACTTTAAAACCACAAATTGATGATTAAAATGCTAAAAAGCATTGGCTAAAAAGACAAATGTTATTAGCATGTTATCCTATTCAATTTCAAGTTTTATAATTTCAGTTGAAAACAAAATGAAAAAAGAATGGAGATATCTGATTTAAAATTTATCGAAAATGTATTATGAAAAGGCAATGCTGTAAATTTTGCCTTTTTGCCAAGAGCTTCACTGGCTTAAGAGATTGGGAAAACAGCCTTTATTCTCGCTCTCTCTTTCTCTCTCTCTCTCTCTCTCTCTCTGTCTCTCTCTCTCTCTCTCTCTCTCCCTGAGATCAGTCCACCCAGCTGCTAAATAGCAGACTGACAGCAAAGGAATAATTCACAAGTGGAGCTAATCAAAGGTGAAAAGGGAGAATCAGTAAACGTCGTATCCTTTTGCCACTTTCATCAATCCGGCTAACTGAATTTGAGCTAAAGCTGAGCAAATTTTACGGGGAAGGAAATTAATATGTAACACATCTGAGGTCTGGCTAGAGCTGGAGGAATTGGAAAAGTCTGCATTATATCAGAGGGGCAGATTATTGGAAAGACAATTGGGGCCGTCGCTGTAATCAGAAAACAGTGAGGTGTGTCTATCTTATGATAGCACTGTGACCTAGCGGGCTCATGGCCAAGGAAATTTTTTCTCCTTGTTTTCGATTCCATCACTGGGGCCATCCGCCCTGCTGCGTGAATCTGTTGGCCCCCATGCACGACAGTATCAATTCAATTACCCTGAAAATGGATACATATTCAGGGTCTAAGAGAGAGGCCGGGCAAGTGGAGGGAAGACAAAGAAATACACATTTGCCCCTGTAATAAGTTTCATTTGGAGTCGGTTTGAAAACAATTCGCCTGTGCATTTGTCCCTGTCAGATCAGATTATCCGCAAATGAAGTTTACAAAATATCAATTCAATTTCTATAAGGCAAGGCTGTAGCGGAACACACAGGGCTCTGAATGGCCATATCAAAACATCTGAGGGGCCCCTGGTGGCTTTCAAATATTTTCAGTCAGAGGCAATCACAGCTAGAGCGGCTCATGCTAATCCATTCAATTTCATCCTTTAAACCATCTCTTTTCCCCCATAAAAACAGTGACGCTTCACCTTCCCGGACCTGCAAGGGCCAGTCAAGTTTGTTTTCTGTCCCTTTTGGCCTTGTTTATCTTCTATTCTCTTCTACGGTCCTCTTTATTTTGCTCAGAACATGGGATCTTGCCGGATAACTAATTCTAATCTTTACTGAAAAGTGAAAATTCTTACTGATGCTTACACATCTAGAACTTTAAAACTACAATGTGAGGGTTATAAATTATTCACATTTGTTTCAAGTGTGAAAGGATTTCCTCAAACCGTTAAAACATTTTCATTAAATGTTAAAAATCAGAAACCATATGCAGGTTCCATTTGTTAACATTAAAGGTTTAATATGGAATAAAAATGCTAGTTTGTCTGACAGAGTAATTATGTTTTAATTTTTTCCATTTAAAACCTTTTTGATTTTTTTGAATATTTTCTGGTTTAACGTGAAATCCCTGTACCTGCTTGCTAGCATGATTGCAACAGCAAAGCTCATTAGAAGCAAGATCATTACAGATCATTAGGCCAGAATGAGAGCACATAGTTTCAAACAATATTGTGCTAGAAAATATCAAATTTTCTTTTTTTTTTATTTGTTGCAATGAGCCATTACTAAAAATGGATATAAATAGCTGATCAGACACTCGTCAAGGACTGGAGAGGAAACAGGAATATGCTTAAAGAGTAAAAAAAGAGTTTTGACAATGTCTCATTACACTGAAGTACCTCTATAGTACTACAGTATGTTATCATAATCCCCCCAAATAATCAATTTGGTACTAAATATTCTTCTTATTATTAGTTTTTTAGTAAATGTATATTTGTAATGTATAATTCTAATTTAATAATAATAACTAGTGCCAAATGCTAAATAATATATAGAGGTATTTCAGTGTAGTATGGTGTTACGGGCCCCAAGGGGGGTGACCACGATAACAAAGATAAGTTCTGTAAAACAAGAGAAAAGCTCAGGAGCAAGAATGACAAACACTCGTGTCTTTTCCCAGATTGCGTCTCTATTTCAATTAAACACATATTCAATTTACATTCAGTGCATTACAACTGTCCTGTTAACAACATGGCTGTACAAGTCAAAACACAATAAAAGTACATCAAAATGCATCTGCAACCTTGGAAATCCCTTAGTTAATACTGCAAATAACTCTCCTTGACTTCATTTTTTTTCCATGTTACAGCAGTGGCACAGACTACATTTTGGACCTTTAATTTTACATTAGCTGCTATTGGCTTAGTGCAAAACTCTGGATTACGTATCCAAACTCTTATATAAATCTCAAAAAAATATGGACAAAGCACCTTTAAATGTACAATCGTTAACTTTGATTACAATACAAAACAAAATGATAATGTAGTGAACCAAAAGAGTCTTTCTATAGCTTTAAATGAACTACTAGTGCATATTTACTTTCACAAATGAACATCAGGAGGCTTATGACAGATTAGAGCAATATATTTTCACTTTCTAAACCCAAAACCTAAGGTTACGATGGAATAAATACATTCACAGCGAGTTGCCGAACTCTCGCGGGAACGGCGCTCACTCTCGCGAGACTACGTGGTGCCTGGCGGCCCTGCACTAGCTAGACTTTGCCGCGGCTCGGTAAACTTCTACCAAACAGCTCCGAAGTTGCGGAAACCTCAATTCACATCACCATTAACAACAACAGGAGTAATATAAAGCTTAAGGCTTTTATATGTGGTATTTACAACCGAGTACTGACCTGTAAAACAAGAGAAAAGCTCAGGAGCAAGAATGACAAACACTCGTGTCTTTTCCCAGATTGCGTCTGAAGAGGAACAGGAAATGAGTCCGCTATAGGCAATCGGGGGGGTGCGCGACCACAGTGTCGAAGGTTCCGCCTACTCTTCACCTTTTTTCCTACTAATATTATTACAGGTGTATACATCTTGTTACTGCAAATTAAAACGCTTAATATCTAGAGTGTAATCACTGCATGAAAATATGAAAATCATAATTTATCTTATGCCAAATGTGGTCACTATTTGAGTGCACCACACGCTCCCCAACAACAAAAGTGGCTCCTGACACTTAACTCCAATAACTCAAAAACATCACCAATAAAGTCTCTCCTTTTTTTTTTTTTTTTCTGTCCTGATTTATCCATTATTTTAATAGCAAGGAATCCCATACGGAACAGATAAGTAAGGGTTAGAGATAAAGGAAGAAGGGTAGATGGATGAAGGGTAAAGAGAAGGATAGTACAGAAAAGGGTACGGTGAAGGTCGAACGTTGACTGTGTTCACTGTTGGACGAGTTTGGTAGACTGGCTGGCCCAAGGAGGGATAGGTGAACATTGTGATGGGACGTCTCTGCCTGGTGGACTGCCTCAGACGTGATGGTGACTCTGACCGGGTGTCATGCTCTGAAACAGGATCCCCTGCTGGACCGACCATAGGGACAACCCCTTCTTCCTGAAGCTGAAGTATTTCCTGGTTGCCACCTGGTTGAGGTAGGTCTGAACCTTGCCCAGTTCCTCCTTGGATTGCTTGGTCCTCTCCTGTAGAAGTGTCTCTAGCTAGTTCTACTTGGCTGTGAGATTTATCTTGTGTCTGACTTGGACAAGATCTACTTTGTGACTCACTACTGACTTGTTCAACTGGACATTCTTTCTCATGGGAATATCTGGGTACACGAAACCAATAAAGAGGCTCATCTTCTGAGTCACTTTCTTCCGGATTGTGTTCTTGTGTTTTAGGTTTATCTATGGACTTAAAATTTTTCTTTTTCGTCTTGGCCGCTTGAGCTTGGACAATGTCTACAGGCAAATCATTTACTTGCAACAGCAGGTTCCTATGTAGAGTACGGATGGGGCGACCTCCTGTCTCTGGACTAACTTTGTAGACTGGGTTGTCACCAACTTGCTCCCTCACTATGTAGATGGTTTGTTCCCAGTAGGGTCTTAGTTTACCAGGGCCACCTCGTTCGCTGAGATTGCGTACGAGTACTCTGTCTCCAGTCTGTAGTGTTACCCCTTTACATCTCTTGTCGTAGTTCATTTTTCCTTTGGAACTTGACTGTTGGCTGTTGCCACTAGCAACACGATATGCCTCGGTCATTTTCTCTTTCCATTTTTCAGCATATCCTTGAGGTGTCTGCGTGTCATTTTCTGTAATAAGTCCGAAGAGAAGGTCCACTGGGAGACGAGGATGTCTGCCATACAGTAAATAGTACGGTGAAAAGCCAGTGGCCTCATGCTTGGTGCAGTTATAAGCATGGGTTACATGGGGTAGATGTTCCTTCCAGTTTTGTTTCTCTTTCTCCCCCAATGTGCGTAGCATTTGCAACAGAGTGCGATTCAGTCTTTCAACAGGGTTGCATTGGGGATGATAAGGGGAAGTTCTTGAGTGCCCAACACCTGCAAGTTCTCGAAGTGCTTTGAACAGCTCGTTCTCAAATTCGCGACCCTGGTCATGATGGAGCTTGGAGGGGTACCCGAATTTGGGAATGAAGTCATTGAAAAGGCGGTCTGCTGCTGTCTTTGCTGCCTTATTCTTGGTGGGGTAAGCCTGCGCAAACCTGGTGAAATGGTCCACTACTACAAGTATGTACTCAAACCCACCCTTGGAAGGTTCAAGGTGCAGGAAGTCAATGCAGACAAGCTCAAGTGGGGAGCTAGATGTTATGCTACCCATGGGTGCTCTCTCGTGTGTAGTTGGCTTCTTTTGCTTTATGCAGTGACACTTCCTGGTGACGTACTCCTCAATCTCCCTCTTCATGAAAGGCCAGTAAAATCGCTCTCGGGCCAGACTCACAACCTTTTCAACGCCGACATGGCCCATGTTGTTGTGTAGATGCGTTAGAGCGATCTGTCTATAAACAGCAGGCAGGACTAATTGCTTACGCTCAGTGGTCTTTCTGCAGAGAAGGCCATCCTCAATGTGTAGCCGACCCCACTCTCTCAACAGTCTTTTTGTGTTTGTGTCAACCTTGTCGTCCTCTGTTGGTAAGATGTTTCTTTCTTTCATTTCCATAACTCTTCCAATAGCTGAATCTGCTCTTTGCTCTTGTACCAATTTATCATGACTAATGGAATGTAGGGGCTCTTTGAGGGGCTGGCTTGGTGTGGCAAGGTTAAGGGCTGCAATCCATGCCACATCCCCTTGTTTAGCTCTTCTGCTCCCTTCCCACACTGCATCCACGGCTTCCTCTGACAGCTCCTGTGAACATTTTTCCATAAATGCGTCAATGTCAAGCGGACAGCGTGATAACACATCAGCATCGATATTGACTTTTCCGGGACGATATTTTATGTCAAAGTGGAAATCTGCCAGTTGTCCAATCCAACGATGTCCCACTGCATTTAACTTGGCTGTACTTAGGACATACGTCAAGGGATTGTTGTCCGTAAAGATTGTGAAATGTGGGGCATAGTAGAGGTAGTCCTTAAACTTGTCGCAGACTGCCCACTTGAGAGCTAGAAACTCCAGTTTTCCGCTGTGTAAGTGGTAGTTTTGCTCCGCAGGAGTTAACGTGCGTGACCCGTATCCAATCACTCTCATCTTGTCCTCTTGGTTCTGATATAGAACGGCACCGAGGCCCTTCTGGGACGCGTCCGTGTGGAGGATGAAGGGGCAGGTGAAGTCAGGGTACGCTAACACTGGTGGCTGGGTAAGCATGTCAATCAAGCGCTCAAGGACCCCTTGATGTTCCTTGGTCCATTGCACTTGAGCTCGAGAAGATTGCTGGGCATACTTTGCTTTGCCCCTTGTTGGCTTGGGTTGTGGTGTTTCGGACTTAACTTGGAGAAGATCATACAGTGGCTTGGCTATGCGCGAAAAGTCCTGCACATACGTCCGATAGTAACTTAGAAATCCCAAAAGCTGTCTGACTTCTCCGACAGTTTGTGGTTTCTTGTTCTTAAGTACCTGGACTGCTTCAATGTCCTTAGGGTCCACCTTCACTCCATCTTCAGACACCAACCGGCCAACATATCGAACCTCTTTTCGGAATAACTCGCACTTCTCGGGCTTCAGCTTCACTCCATGGCGTTGCAGTGCCTGGAGGACTTTCTGCAACACTTGGAGATGTTCATCGAATGACTTGGAAAAACAGAGCACGTCGTCAAGGTATGGGATGCAACACTCATCACGGAGCGTGTCGAGCATCTCCTCCATGCTCCGTTGAAAAGCTGCTGGGGCATTCGACAGTCCAAAGGGTATCCTCACCCACTCGTAGAGACCCCATGGGGTGGTAAATGCTGTCAGGTACCTTGAGCCTTCTGCAATGAAGCCTTGATGGTAGGCTTTACCCTGGTCCAGGATTGAAAACCAACTATAACCTCCAAGGGAGTCTGTAAGGTCCTGAATCCGGGGAAGCGGGTGTCTGTCTGGTACAGTCTTGTTGTTGAGGAGGCGGTAATCTATACATAAACGTAGAGATCCATCCTTCTTTCTCACACAGATGACAGGGGCTGCATAGGGCGACTGTGACTTGACAACCCATCCCTTCACAATGAGCTCTTGGATGTACTCCTTTACCTCCCGGTAAAGTGGCTTTGGAATGGAGACATAAGCCCTCTGGACTGGTGTGTCATCTTTGAGTCTAATCTCCATTTGCAGTGAGGGGATACAGCCTATGTCGTTACTGTCGTGGGAGAACGCCTCACACTCTTCCCTTAACAGCTTCTCAACTGCCTTCTGTTGGTCTGAATTCAGGTGACTGAGGTCGACCTGAGGCAACCAGAGCCCTGCCGACGGATCTTGTGAAGGGGCAGCTTTGTCTACTTCTACTACAGTGACTGTGGTCTGCATGGAGTGAGTTGGCTCTGATGTGTCGGTTAGCGTGTCTGTGTCAATTACTTTCGCTACATGTTGGATGGTACCTAGAACTGTTTTCTTTGGCAGCATAATCTCGTGTTTAGAGTGGTTGGAGATGGGGATCTTAACAAAGGGTCTTTGAGGGTTATTAATCTCTAGGAGCCCTTCACCTACACCAAGGTGTCTTAAAGCAACATTCTCCTCAGGTTCATATAGTACAAGACGGTCAGAGGTGTCAAAGTTCTGGGGCACCCTGCACCTTACTTGAACTGTTTTGCCAGCTGGAATATTTACATTGTCTTTGCCTATTCTCACTGTGGCTGGGTCACAATCTGTTCTAGGTGGTCCTTGGATGAAATTAATCATAGCCACTACTTGTTCCTCATCCATACCAAATGCTCTGCGTAAAAGACTGTACAGTAAAGCGTTGGCCTCTTTATCTGATTTTTGCCTTTGCATTATAGCTCCAAGCACATTGGCTCCCACTATTGGTTGAGGAAGTGACAGTTTACTGACTAGGAATGGGGCTTGGACGGTGAGATTGGGATCTTCATGACCTACTAAAGTTACAGTAAGCTCAACCCACCCCTCGTAAGGCACTGCCTGGCCATTAACTGCATAAACCTCAAGCTCATCGTTTAACAACTCTTGAAGTGGTCTTATTTGGTAGTTTGGTATGTATCTTTTAACCCATGGACTATCAACCATGCTTACTTGTGAACCTGAGTCAAATAATACTGTTACCGGATAGCCACCAATCAAACATTTAAGCAGACTTTTCTCACCGACCAGGGGTACTCTGCAGTTCGTGGGGGTTGAACCTTGACAGGAAGAGACACGACCTTTTCCCTTCTCTCGTTTCAACTGCTTGCTGGTCTGCTTAGCATGAGAACTGACTTTCTGTGCTGTGGTCCGGACGGAGTGAGACTTCACTGGCTGGGACTGTGGCTCTGTGCCGGCCTCTGGCTGTCCCTTGACAGAGACCGACTCCCGTTTCCCTGATTCTTGGTCCGCTTTAGACATCCCACTGCCCTGTGTCCCGACTCACTACACACGAAACAATGACTACAATCCTGCAAGTCCTGTTCAGTACACTTTGGACAGAGATATATTTTCTTTGAAGGGGGTTTGGGATAATTGGCTTGACGTTGGAAAGGCAGGGTTGTTGTTGGCTGTGGGGAAGGACTGTAGGGTTGTACTGTCTTTTGTTCCATGAGACTGGCCACCATGTTTGTTAAAGTCTGGACTTGGTCAGCAAGTTGTTTGATTGTTTGTGAAGCTTGTTCTTCCTTGGCTATCTTTTCTTTGGTCTCAATCACAGCACTTTGAGCTTGTGCCGTCTTTTGGCGAGCAACTTGGCCTAGTCTTCGCTGGTGTTCATTTTCATCACTAATAATCTTTGTGACCTCACTAAGAATCTCTTCATCTGTGACGTTGTTATTTGAGGTGAGGGGTCTTAGTCTTTGTCGCAAATCCGCATACTTAAACCCCAAGCCTTGGTAGATTGTGTGGAGGAAGACTTCCTGGACAGTTCTAGGATCATAAGAAATGTCTGTATTGGCCTGTCTTGACTGAAACATCAGTTTTTGCTTGAGTCCAATCATGCGGTACAGGAACTGCTGAGGTGACTCCTGTTCAGTCTGTCGGGCACACATCAACTCTTGGAACATCTCCGTTGTTGCCTTTTCTCCAAGGTGAGACCTGAGAAAGCCCTGAAGTTCTAGGATAGACAGGTCATCCTTGAGCATGAGCATATCCCTGAAGGTGCCAGGTTTTACAATTCTTAGTACACCTCTGACAATCTCCGCTTCAATAAAACCCTCTTTAACTCCTTCATTCATCTGTTTTGTGAGGCTATTGTAACTGATCTCAGAACTATTGTCTCCGATCATTCCTCCGAACACTCTGAATTCTCGGCGAGGCAAATAGGAAAGGTCTTTGAGGATGGCGGATCTTTCTGTACCGACGCGTACGCCTGGACTTGCTTGTGGGTGACTGAGCGTAGGTGATGGATGGGACATTACAGCTGTGCATAGTCTCAGTCTCTCACCCAATGCCTCATATGCTTCCCTCAGTTCCTCTACAGACTGTGTTTGGCTGTTTGCATTTAACTCAGGCTGGATATCTGGTGGACCATGAGGTGGCAGTGGCTCGGGCAACATGTTAGACGGATGTGGGCTAGGCATGTTGATGACTGATTCACTTTCGCCAGCCTGCTGTTCAGTACTGTCACTCATTCTGGCGATTTGGTTCACTAAACTTTCCAGCGTTAATAGGTGACTCATGCCCTCATCTTCAAGTTGTAGCAGTGCAGCTGAGTGCAGGTAAGAGGTGACATAGTCCATGCAGCTCTCTTTATCATTCGGATCAAACTGTACTGTATCTTTGTTTTCTTGTGCTAGATTCTTTGCTAACTCGAAGAGGTTTGGGATGGACAGTGCGAACAGGCTTCCTCTGATGCCCCAGATCAAATCCTTCCTTACTGTTGACATGACGGATGTGCTTTATTTGTTGTTTTGTAGCTCTATAGTGACTTGAGTATGCTACGCTACCCTCATCGGCAGTGCGATTCCACGTTGAGGTGAAGATCTTTCACTTAATCTTCCTCTTGGACACCCACTGGCAGGTTTGGCTGAAGTAGCTGTCTCGTCACTAGTGTCGTGGTTCTAACTATCTCTGGATCTGCCCTCGACGATTGAAGAGGAGAGATCCCGGACGAGCCCCCAAAGTTTGTTACGGGCCCCAAGGGGGGTGACCACGATAACAAAGATAAGTTCTGTAAAACAAGAGAAAAGCTCAGGAGCAAGAATGACAAACACTCGTGTCTTTTCCCAGATTGCGTCTCTATTTCAATTAAACACATATTCAATTTACATTCAGTGCATTACAACTGTCCTGTTAACAACATGGCTGTACAAGTCAAAACACAATAAAAGTACATCAAAATGCATCTGCAACCTTGGAAATCCCTTAGTTAATACTGCAAATAACTCTCCTTGACTTCATTTTTTTTCCATGTTACAGCAGTGGCACAGACTACATTTTGGACCTTTAATTTTACATTAGCTGCTATTGGCTTAGTGCAAAACTCTGGATTACGTATCCAAACTCTTATATAAATCTCAAAAAAATATGGACAAAGCACCTTTAAATGTACAATCGTTAACTTTGATTACAATACAAAACAAAATGATAATGTAGTGAACCAAAAGAGTCTTTCTATAGCTTTAAATGAACTACTAGTGCATATTTACTTTCACAAATGAACATCAGGAGGCTTATGACAGATTAGAGCAATATATTTTCACTTTCTAAACCCAAAACCTAAGGTTACGATGGAATAAATACATTCACAGCGAGTTGCCGAACTCTCGCGGGAACGGCGCTCACTCTCGCGAGACTACGTGGTGCCTGGCGGCCCTGCACTAGCTAGACTTTGCCGCGGCTCGGTAAACTTCTACCAAACAGCTCCGAAGTTGCGGAAACCTCAATTCACATCACCATTAACAACAACAGGAGTAATATAAAGCTTAAGGCTTTTATATGTGGTATTTACAACCGAGTACTGACCTGTAAAACAAGAGAAAAGCTCAGGAGCAAGAATGACAAACACTCGTGTCTTTTCCCAGATTGCGTCTGAAGAGGAACAGGAAATGAGTCCGCTATAGGCAATCGGGGGGGTGCGCGACCACAGTGTCGAAGGTTCCGCCTACTCTTCACCTTTTTTCCTACTAATATTATTACAGGTGTATACATCTTGTTACTGCAAATTAAAACGCTTAATATCTAGAGTGTAATCACTGCATGAAAATATGAAAATCATAATTTATCTTATGCCAAATGTGGTCACTATTTGAGTGCACCACAATGGCACTGTCAAAACATGGTTGTTATTGACTTTTTAAGTACTGGGCACTCAACGACACTGTACAGAAAGTAAAACAAGCAATGACGAGAAAGCAATAGTAATAATAAGCAAACAAACTAATTCAATGGCAGTTTAGACATAAAACACATTTAGAAAAAGAAAGGCTGTGTGCGAAGAGTGAAGAGATTTTAAAATTAGTAAGTGATCGACTGTTGCGGACCCGGTCCGGAAGCTTGTTCCAAAGCATATGAACCTCACAGCAAAAGAAGCAAAAGACCCTCTCACCCATTACCATTTTGGAACAGATGAGGAGCATAGAGTCTGATCACTGAGAGTGCAGTCAGGTATGGAGGGAAGAGGTTAATGAGGGCTTTTGGGTACAGAGCAGCACTTGAAGTCAATATGCAGCTGCACAGGAAGCCAGTGTAGTTCCTGAAGAATTGGATTAATGTGGTCTTATCTGGGAGGTAATTCATAATTCATTATTAATGCTACTTTCAATGACAGTAGGCACACAAAAGTGTCCTCAAAATGATATGATATTCATGATATAACAATAACAAACAACAACAGTAACACTGTGTTAAAGAGCCACTATTATGTTTTTTTTTAATGACTTCTCATGTGGTGTGAAACATAGCTTTAGATTTGAGGAACACCCTGCTGCAGTATTAAAACTGAAAGCGCGTTGTGTATCAAAATATTGCTTTCAATAAGAAAGAGTCGACTCAGAGTTGCGGAAATGAGTCCTAGTGGAAACTTTCAGATCGCGAGCTCACCGTACAACTTCCCACATCATTAATTCAGGCCGAGAAACCGAACTCTGTGAAAAAATTTGAGGTAACTGCTCCAGAATTACACAATCACAAGAGGCGAAAGCTTCTGTGCAAGCCTTCCACAGAGATTAGCATGTGGGAAGGGAAAATGCTATACTTTACATGTCTCTTAGAAAATTAATGAATTCTTTGTGGCATAAGGAATTGGAACCATATTTTCACTTAGGACTCTGAATGACGAATGCTCTCACAGTCAGCCCAAGATTTCCTGGTGAGCTCAACTAACTCTGTTTATTGGTTGTCATTTCTGTCAATGCAATTTCTCTAAACATGGTCAAAACCAGGCCAGATAGATCTCAGTTGTGTCACGTAGAGAAGGAGTTTATTATGAACGAGTCACTAAACGAATGAGTTAAAAATCACAGCTTAATCTGGTAAAATCAACTGCTTCATCATAAAAACATGAAAGCTTTTTTCAATCTTGCATGTGTGTCAATCAGTTGTTGGAGACCTCCAAAACCAAATAAGAAACATTTGAAAATAACACTAGGGGCACTTTAATGCTGAGTGATCAAATAAGATCAGACCAAATTAGACTAGCAAGGTACACTCAAACTAATCAAAGAAGATCAGGGTCAATTAACAACATTGGAAGAGCACCAACCATCTGTCTCAATTAACACACTATTTTAAGGGTGCGAAATTGGTGTGTTTAAAACCAAAGTACCCAAAGTTAAGAAAAAGTACCCAAAATGTCTATTCTTTTTCTAAATAGATTCTGAATTACGGATTGGTGGTTGATCAACTGGTTGATATTACCCACATGTGCTCAGGCTGGAGGAGTTTTCTCTTAAACAAGTTGGCTGGCTGATGGAACAAACTTTCTGATCCAGTCATAAAAGTAGCAACTGAAAAAGCAACTGAAAAAAAAAAATATTTTGTTTTAATTTTTTCCTTTATTTCCCCTTATTTGCTTCCTGCTATGGTTGATTGATCCGCTGATACAACTTCTACAGAGAGCGACCCGAGTTAGACTTTTACTGTGAAACAAATTGTCTCTCCCCTACTGTCAGTCGCTTTGGACAAAATCGTCTGCTAAATGCATAAATGTAAATGTAAAGGGATTTCTCCCTCTATTACAACATTTTCTTTAAAGAGGTTGCATGGAAATAAATTAATAGAAAAGAGGGTACATATTGTTAGAATATGTTCATATAGATTGAGTGGCAAATAAGGAGTTAAACTCATGCACAAGGTGTGCGTAATGACTTTCTAATTTAAGGATGAAATATAAGTATTCAAATTAGAACTAAGATTAACACATGTAACCATTTTAATCTAGTAAATGAATTTAGGCACAAGAAGAAAAAAAATACTTACTAAAAGTTAACTAAACTGCAAACAAGGTAACGAAACAATTCAATAAACACAAAATCTGACAAAATTTAGAGCACAACATATCTTAAATTCCCCACCAGATTAATATTTGAATATGTAAAAAATACAATTAAGATGCTGCAAAATATCTTATAGAGCAAAACTAGCTCTATGTTCCTTTCTAAGAAAGCAGAAAACCCACATGTGCAGGAAGCAAAACTTAGCAATCGCAGGGATTGAATAAAACATGGTGTTGGCCCTCAAGTGATTTAGTTTGAAACCTCTGTTTTGTGGACTTGGTTGTCTTCATCATGGTGAGTTTTTGCTTATGGGAGTCAATTAATAATGGTTTCTCCTTAGCTGTGAACCAGTACTGAATTAGACATAGATGATCAAGAGCTGCGGCTGGAAGGGCATACGCCGCATAAAACATATGCCAGAGAGTTGGCGGTTCATTCCGCTGTGGCGACCCCGAAAGGGAAGAAAGCTGACATGAAGATGAATGAATGAATAATCAAGAGCAGACACAAAATACAAGTAAATTTTAGACATTTGCTGGTTGAGTAAAAAAAAAATGTTTTGTAGAGATATTATTGCAAGAAACAAACCTCAAGCAGGGATTATTGGGTTTTAGCTATAGTGTTTCTAACTGATATGAGACAAGATACACACCCTGGGAGGTATTATTTGGAACGTGATGCGGTGGATCATCTTTCCATTATCAGTTTTTAACGTTAGAGCCAGTCCCATTTTTCCGAGGAGGAACAAATTTGAGAATTAAAGATGTGACGTTTCCTTGATGTGTCTCAGTGGGAAACAGAGTGATGCTGCCTCTTACTGATGCTAAAATGGGTTGTCGCGTTATGATATTATTCACAAATGCAGCCTGTAATTGTGACCGTCTCAGTCTCATTCTCTGTCTGAGCAAAAACGGCTGAACGGAGTGCCTTTAAAAATGCTGTTTAACAAATCAAATTGCAAACGCTTTCCTTGTAAAACAGTGCGATTGTTCCAGTCACTCCTGATCAGGCAGCGCTGTGTGTTCATCTATTAGAGCTCAAATAAACAGCTTTACAGAGCTGCACTGTGGAAATGCGTAATTGGAAAAATATCAAGGATCGACATGGACGAAACATTTTTATTGATTTTTGGAACCTCTTTTTGCTTTGTCCTCAAGGCTTAAGCTTGTATCATTATCATTTCTACTCGTTATTTAGCAATTGCTTTAAGCCTTTGGAAAACAATGTAAATTACGATTATCTGATTAAAAAATGACAAAGAATAAAAATTATTATTGATCAGTTTGATCTTAATTAATATTTTATAAATACTAAAAGTATTTTAAAAATAATTGTAATAATTCCTCAATACTCAAAAAAAAGAATTGCCAAAATATAAAATGGGAAACTTCTGAACGTAAGCTAAATAGCTAAATTAAGCTAAATAGCTAAAAAAAAAAAAAAGAAAGAAGTGTTATGGTAGTGATTCCACTCACATTTCCAATATTACTGTCAATACTGATTTTCTTCAGTGTTCCAATGTACTTCTATGGTTTCAAGCATATGTAGAGTCATGTATATTTCTGAATTAAATGTTTCACTAAAGCTGTGGATTACACAGATGAGTGATAAATGTGCAGAACGTTTCTGAATGGATGCAAGAACTTGGTAACTCGCTCGCTTTTCACATATGTGAACTCGGGCAATGATGGATCCTGTGTTTCACCTCAGGTGACTACTCTAGAAACTCCTGGTTGTTTGGAATAGTTGTGAATACCAAGGAACTTTTAAAAAATATGAACTTCATCGGCGTCTATGAGGATTTACAAATTTTTCTCACATATTCATATACGTCATATACATATATTCATCCAAGTAGAGATGTTGTTCAGGCAGTCTGTTATGTGGGTAGTTACTGATTGGTCATCAGATCTGTAATCAAGGAGTTATTGACTACAAGACTACTTGTATTAAGATTTGAAATCCCACAATTTAGGGAGTGGCAACTTTAGAAACCAGAGTTGTGGAGGGTGGACTTAAGATTTTGCTTCGTTTTTACCCTTCACCATTATCCTGCCTGACACCCACTGCCTGTATTGGTTACCAAATTTGGTGTTCCACTACTTGCTCGCTTCCACTGCTCTCTACAGCTAGAGTTTTTTATATATATATATATTTTTTTAAATAATGTATCATTTAATACTACATATGTGTATAAGCTAATTCCTAAGGATACTAATTATCAGCAGGGATTATTGGATGAAGTAATACATAGAAACAATTACAGTATTTTGAACACAGTGCTGTGAGTCTGAATCATGACCAAATAAGGGGAGGCTAAATTTGACCTTTGAAGCATTTGCATGTTAAGTGCGGTCAATCTGAATTGATCAGAACCAAATTAAATGCAGTGGGTTTCAATATTTTCCCTGTTCACACATTAGCCTCTCACCAGCAACATATGGATGTATTGAATTCAGATTAGTAACCTAAGCGTAGACTTAGACAGAGAGGAACTTATCTTTAATTAAAATCATGAAATGAGTCTTTAAGGCCTGTTCTGAAGGCCAAGGCGTCGTGTTTGATGCCCTTCTGGTGGGAGAAAATAGAGTCATTACAGTTACCTTTTTGAATAATTTGAGTCTAAAGTTCAAACAAAAACAAAAGGTAAGAACTAGAATTATTAATCTAATTGGAGTTGATGGTTGGCTAGGATCTACAGGGGCCAATTGAAAAGTTCACACAGTTTTGATAAATAAGATTCAGTTGTTGTTGATTGCAAACCTCATAAATTCTTCATATCTTAACAAGTTTGCTTGTAATAAAAATAGAGTTTCGAGAGGTTTATTTTTTTCTATGTTTTAGTTTAACAGGACCAGAATATATATGTACATAGAATCACCCACAATTGGTGTTTCTGTAGTTGTTCTTTAAACTAGAAGACATGAAAGATATCAACTAAACAAGAGTACTGTATGAAATGTCATGAGTGAATCAAAAATATGCAAAACAATTCATAATTTCTTCGGCTGCTGCTGCCAAGGAGCTAAACATGTGCCACTGACATCAGTAATTAATCACTTTGATGATTTGATGAACATGTTGTGACACTAAACTTCACTAGTTTACTCTTGCCTAGAATCACAAGCAAAGTGGCAAGTTATTCAAGTAAAGAGTTTGGGTCCAGAAATAATAATTTAAACATTTATTGAAATAGTATAAATGGCACACTGCCAGTATGAATACCTGAACTGAATGCAAATAGTTTTAAGTTTAAAACATGAATAAAAATCATGGATTGTTTTACAAGATCCTTCCTTAACCAAAAGTATTTTAGAAAATCCACTGTATTGCAATGATAAATAAGTGAGAATTGAAAGGTAAGTTTTTGTTCAGGAATGTTGTCTTCAAAAACATAGATCAAGAACTTTTCCTTTCTAATGATGAAAAGTCTTGTGTTGGGAAATACATCCTTAAATAGCGTAGCAGTGATGCTTTTTCAGAGAGATTGCTTCTAAACATGTGTATTGTGCAAAATGTCAAATGATATATTCGCATGCCAATCAACATTGGTGGGTGGAGATTTCACATCTCAAAACTCTTAGACCGAACGGCCTGAAAACAGCATTTTACTTTTACTGATTTTACAGAATGACTTTATGAATTGTAATAACTCTAACAGGAGTCTGTTCGCATCTTTCTTGCATAGATTTATGTCCAAAAGTTGACTTTTCACAATAGGCACACTTTAAAGCATAAACTAGCTCTTTCTAAATCTCTTTCTTGCCCATTACCACTTTTTCACTTCTGCCTCAATGAAGCAACCATCATTATTCCATCCCTCTGCTTTTGAAAATTGCTCTTGAACCTTTTAATCCAATTACCACTAAGGGGAAACATGGCAAAATGTGTTTAAGAGCGTTCAGTGCAGTAATGTGACTTATTGGCATGCCTGCAAATAGGATAATTTCAGAAATGTAGACTCAATGAGCTTCCATCGCTTTCCCTGATTTATCGACAAGCGGGCATTGGCACCCTGCTCAGGGTAATTGGAGAAGCCGTCTCATTAGATGGGAGAGTTTGCGATCTCGAGAAAGTCTTGGCTGAGAAGATAATTAATTGTGAGTGTCAGTGCTATTGTCATGAGAAAAGCCTCATAGACAGCCTGCTGGATTTTCCCAACTCTTCCCAAACAGTGGCTGACTACTGACAAGCAATTACCAATGTCAACATAATCCAGAGATAGAATTTATATTAATGAATTCATCAAGAGAGCGGTGATCTTGTAGATAATTTCTGCAGAGGAAAGGTTAATTAGTTGCCAGTGTATAACATCAGTGCACCAACTGTACCACATGCATGACTTAAAACTGCTTTTAATAAGGCCCTTTACAATGCTTTTATTTGCACAAAAGAGCCCATGTTTTGCTCTTGAGAAAAAAAACTGAACTCTGTAATCTGCTGATATGTATTGACTACAGTTAATTAGCCTCTTCCATTGTCCCAGCCTGCAGATGGAGGGTGTAGGTGATAATCTGGAGAGGGGCGAGAGGTGAGACCCTCCATTCATTCTGTAATCAGGGTAAATTCCTGCTCCACGGAGCCACACCGCATCAACACAGTGAAGTGTGAGCCATACGACAAGTAATTCACTTTATCTTTGGTGCTTGTGTGAGAAGCGTGGGGGCTAAAAATAACTAATTAGAGGAATTATGGGGAAGTGGGAAGTGTCCGGGAATCAGCAGACTTTTAATGTAAAAAGAAATTTGATCAATAATGAGGGGACTTGGAAAGCCAGGCCTCTTAACGTTAACAATTACCATGATTAACAATGATACTCACAACTCATTTTTCATTACAGAGGAGACGAGATAAGCTTGTTTATATAGACTTGCTATTCAACCAATGAGTCATTTATCATGGCAAAGCCCATGAAAGCACATAACAGCCCACTGCAATTAAAACCTTCCCTGTGACCTTGTGACAAGCAAGGACCCGAAAGTCCACATGAACGGCTAGTGGGGTTAGTAAGGACAGTCTTTTATTAAGCACTGTCAAATTAATTTACAAGTTGAATATATTTTCAATCTGCTAGTTACATAAAAGTGCCGTAAAGTCCTTTTGGCCAAATGTCTATAGCTAAACTAGTTTTCATCTGTATCCCAAATAACTTATTATTAGGATTATGAAGATGGCTAATAACATTGATTACATTGGCATTGCTCAATGAGACTTAATCAGGAACCACAGCTGATAATCAAAACAGTCTCTTTGAGAGATGAAGCCAGTCACTATTTTACGGACCATCGCTTCCCAGCATGCAATATTCATTTCACCTCACCGTGCACCAGTTGTTCAGGCCTGTCAATACCTCCCGTATTAGTCTAGGACTGATCTGCTATGAATATAGTAAACATTAACTTTTTATAATTTTAACAATATAAGTGTGATACCACCTGAAGGTTTTAGTAGAAAGCAAATGAGACTTCAAATTTGGGTAAATCAGTCAGTTTCTCTTTGACAAAGCTACACTACCACTCCACAATGGGTAAAACAGGATTTGGTGAATTGGAGTGGAAGACTCTTTGGTGAATTGGAGAGGAACACTCTTTGGTGAATTGGAGAGGAAGACTCTTTGGTGAATTGGAGATGAAGACTATTTGGCGGATTGAAGAAGAAGACTATATGGCGGATTAGAGAGGAAGACTCTTTGGTGAATTGGAGAGGAAGACTCTTTGGTGAATTGGAGAGGAAGACTCTTTGGTGAATTGGAGATGAAGACTATTTGGCGGATTGAAGAAGAAGACTATATGGCGGATTAGAGAGGAAGACTCTTTGGTGAATTGGAGAGGAACACTCTTTGGTGAATTGGAGAGGAAGACTCTTTGGTGAATTGGAGATGAAGACTATTTGGCGGATTGAAGAAGAAGACTATATGGCGGATTAGAGAGGAAGACTCTTTGGTGAATTGGAGAGGAAGACTCTTTGGTGAATTGGAGAGGAAGACTCTTTGGTGGATTGAAGAAGAAGACTATATGGCGGATTAGAGAGGAAGACTTTTTGATGAATTGTAGAGGATCACTCGAGTAGCCTCACCCTTAATTATGCAAATACCTGAGTAAAATGGTAAAGCTGAAGAGTTTTTACTAATTAGATTTTTTATTTATGTACTTTATAGTTTTCATTCAGTTCTCAGCAAGAATCTCATACACTTTGTGGGAAAAGATTCTGTGTACAGTAGAATCCCTGTGCTTAAAACAATGCGCTCTTCACAAACTGTGTGTATTTATGCAAAATAGCATCTCAAATTTGTCTCATAATATAATTTACACATTTAACACACACTCCAAAAGATGGTTTTGATTATAAAATCCTCCCCCATTAACAATACATAAAGTAAGGGTGGTCTATGCATTCATCAACGCTGTAGTTCAAATAAATAAATAAAAAACAGTAATTAGGCAATTTTTAAAATGAAAGAGTTGAAACTAGGGATAATTGTGGGAAAATTGGAGGAGTTGAAGTAGAAAATAATTATGCATTACTCCAGTAAAGTATGGATATGGCAAAATTTTACTTAAGTAAAGTGAAAAAGTATTTCTATTTCCTTACTTGACATTTCTGCAAATGGACTAAGCTAAAAGATTGAAAGCACCCTTAAAAGTCTTTCAGAGCAAGACCAAAATCTGTTTGGTTAGCGAGTAATTCACATGTGGATCACATGTTAAGTCAGTGGATAGGTGCGATATGGAATCCCTTTGGAGAAGACAGAGCGGGTAGGATAAGTACTGTTTGATGATTAGCAGACAAAATGTGTGGAATTGGTCATATTTGTTAAGGAAATTGTCAGATCTGGCTGTGGCAACCAATTAGGAGCAATGGCGGAGGGTGGAGAGTGAGAAAAACATTTCTAGATTTCATGTAGAAATATTCTGTCTGAAGCTGTAGTCCAGGAGTCCCAAAAACAGACGATGCCGATAACTCAAAATGCTTCAGTGCAGTAGAGGGGGCAAGGTGAGCGATATAAACATTGTTTCAGGAAAAAAATTCCAAAAGTTTTAGAAAGGTAAAAAACCTTTTTATGAATTAAAAATCTTATCAACATGGTAGAATTTTGGACAGTTGTTTGGAAAACAAACAGGTTTTACATTTCTTAAAGTGTGTAAAATGTGCATGATTATTCCTACCTCTTTCTTACTTTCTTTCTTTCTCTCTCTCTCTCTCTCTCTCGCACTCTCACTCTCTTTGATGTATAAAACATGAAAGAATCTGTAGTGTCACCTTTGTTCTTCTGGGTCTTTTCCTAACATCACATGACGCTTCCTTAAACTCTAAAAAAAAGTGCTATGTAGCATCAAATGTGGTTTTTTTGTGCCATTTAGCACCAGTCTCCAAACGAGCTATTAGAACATTCATAGACAAAAGTATTTAGAGCCAACACACCACGTTTAGAGTCCAAAGAACCATAGAGGAATATTCATAAATCTGTTGTTCTTTCAAGGTTGTTGTTTTTTTACGTGTCAAATAGCAGTTTATTCCATTAAAGAACCAGTAATTCTACATGGTTGGTTCTAAATATGTGAGGGTTCTTACAGCTTTAATACTTTAACACTGTTTATCTCTCTTCCACTGTTTTTGCACTTTGTAAACTGACTCTTTCCCATTTCACCTGTCTTCTCATTACCTCTAATTTGCATTTACTCTCACCTGACTCTAGTCAGTGCTCATTTATATGTTTTATAAGCTCTTTGGTTTTCCCGTCTGGTCATGAATTGATTTTGAAAGTTTCAGTCACTACATCATCATTGCTCTGATTAAGTTTAACTTGTGCTGTCCCGTTTCAGTCTAGATTTGCTACTGGATCTTTGTTTTTGAAAGACTTGTCTGCTCTCTTTATTTTCATTCACAGACTGCTCGAATCTCCCGATGTGTGACTGTTTCTGCCCTTTCGACTCTTTTGGACTCTGATTCAGAGTGATTTCTGTTCTCTTTAAGATCCGCTTCCTGCATCGGGGCAACCTTCTTTCTACCCTATGCATTGGGAATGTTAATTTGCTTTTGCTCAAGAATAAAATACTTTTACATCTTGCATTACAAGGCAAAGAACCAGATTTGATACTATATATCAAGAAAGACCTGATTATTTGTGTCCTCTCCAACTAATTTTAATGTCCATCATCTAAAGGCATTTCACATATCTGCAACCTTTTACATTTGTTCTTGCTTACGTTCATGAATTGTGAGAACATAAAATCCAGTATGATTTAGATTTCTTTAAAATATCAGCTCAGCGCTCGGCTTTAATTTGAAAGCCTGTGCTGCAGCGTTAAAACATGAATTGTCATCCTAATAGAGTTCCTTTACAACTGTTCATTTCACTCAGTTGAGCTGGCCTGGATCTAGAAAAGGTTATCTGGCTCAGAGAATAGGTTCAATTTTAACCCCAGAAGACAGACCGGAGAGAAAATGAATCTTAAGGGATTCACTCAGCTCTCTTGTTCACAAAGTCATCTCTGAAAAGAGAAAGCAACTTTGAGACTGAGTGCACTTTCTGGATGACTGAGCAGCTCCATCCAGTAAGTGATGCCACCGCAGAGCGATTCAGCTAAAGCCAAAATCACTGGGCGAGGGAACTGTAAAGCAAAAGCTATTTTACACTGTAACAACTGATTCAGTTTGGGCTGTTCGGTAGAGCTATAACAGCCCTTATTTACTTTGCCCCCAAAACTGGGAGCCTTTATCTGTATTGCTAGAGACTCAGCCAAAGCGCTTCACAATGCTTGGTCAAAGATGCTCCTTTTCTTGGTGCAGATGTCAAGTCGTAATGACATTCACAATAACGATGCAGCACTATCAAGGTTGAACCTATCGATGCGGATCACAAAACCTTTATTCCATCTCAACTGTTTGCTAGCGATGTTTGAATCAAATTGGGAACGAGTTTTGACTTGTAAATAGCAAAAACGATAAACAGCCATTTTATATTCCAACAATTAGAAATAAATAACTCCTCAACAATGCCAAGCATAGGCACCACCACTTGGCGTGCCTGTTTGAGATTCCATTATAGACAGTGTGCACTGGAAAGTAATGAGCCATAAAATTTAATTCAGAAACGATATTACCCAAAAATGATGGAGCGATAGCAGGGCACAAAGAGGCAGCAGAGCTAGAGCTCATCTTTACATTTGGCTCGGTGTACTTCTATTGATCCTGCAGAATCACTTAATATTGCCAAGGATAACACTTCCCGCTTGGCCTCTCCCCTCCCACTTAGAGGCTACAGAGCTCAGGTACTTACAGCGCTGAATTGACCAATGTGTCTCCATGTAATTACAGGGATTTCCTTATCTCCCTCTATTTACCCAAGCTATTCGGCAGAAAGAAGGGCTCCTGCTAATGCTGGACCCCTCTCATATCTCATTTACATTGGCTGCTAATCCCAGCTGCATCCTGGAGGGAGATAATGACATTAGCTTCTCTCACTCGTTCATGCAGGAAGGCCCGGTAAATCAAAGCTTTTGACATCATGGCACTTCTGTAGGTCTAGACTTTTTGGGGGCTTTCTGGACATTTATAAATGTATTATTAAGTAAAAATCTGCAAAAACATTTACATAAAAAAATCACTGCTTCCTGGTTAAAACTTTCCACTAAGAACCAGGTAAAAAATTAGAACTGTATTAGCCTTGTGCTCATTATAAAGGTTTATACCTTAAATAAAGACTAGGAATTTATAAAAATTTTCAGGATTGTTTGCCATGCCTTGTTTTTGCATGCTTTGAATGCCTGCGACTAATAATATAAAGCTGCTAAATACATTTTTTATTAATTCTTTCTGTGCCGTAAAATTTCCAATGTTTTTGGCCACTTTTTCTTACAAAGATCAGTTGAGTTAATTCTCAGATGACAATGCAACAAGTATTTCAGTTAAAGGCAATTGATCTGGCTGTCAATGAGGGAAATTGACCGATAAAAGAGAAACTGGGAGACCTAACATTATTGTTAGCTTGAATGACTTCAGCTTACAACTTAAATGTTGTTTTTTTTTTGAGAGGCCTTCTCTCTCCATGTAGGTGTCCAGAGCACACTGCAATGGTAACATCTCCACATTTATTTTCCATTTCTATTCCTCTTTGCTTCACTGTTTTTTCTGCACTTTATCAGAGTTTACAGTAGGTAGAGTAGGCATCTACTGAATCCTTTAAATGAGGCTGATAATGACAATTAAATGCTCAAAGCCACCCAGAGCTGATTGCATTTCTTTGTTAAATGAATCTTTTTTGGATTGTACAAATTTTAATTTTAATACAGAAAAATAGGAATAAATCTCAAATGTTAGCTTAATAATGAAAAGGTGAGATCAAAGGACTTTACCTGAGGCAAACCGTTAACCCTATTAAATAACAGCCATTTCAGTCCAAGACCTATCTAAACCATCTAACCAATGCATCTAACTTTTACTTCTTTAAGGAACCTGCAAGCAACCCAAATAGAAGTTACCCAATTTACTCGAATCAGGTAATTTCCCTATTAGATGTAATGAGCCTGTATCTGTAACCTATTAGTTTGGCTAAAAGCTTCAAACTAAATTGTAAATTAATTGTACCTGTAAGACTTTTAGATATAGCTCTTAAACTAAATTTTGATTCCTATTAAGCGCTGGTAAAAAACAAACAAATTCAATTTAATTTTGCAGCAATCTGCAAGCATTTTTTTTTGCATAAAAGAATCACTGTATTGGTACCATGTATTATTATTTTTTATAGTGGTGACATTCAGCGGAGTGTCTTCAGAAGAGAGGAGAAATCAGTGGTTGTAATGACAGGGAGTCTGGGAGTACCATTCATTTTTGTATTTCCAGCAAGCGAGCGTGGGCAGCAAGGAAAGCTGACCCTTGGAAATGAGATAGATGCCACGGAGGTCCACTATCGTTCCGCAGCCAGCGAGCAGCTCCCCTTATCAGCAAAGTGGGCTGCTTTGTTATTTATGGGTTGATTTACCCCCTCATACGTCGTCTCCCACGGCGCTAATGAAAGCCCTTTACCTCACCTACTGCAGATTAATTCACCACTTTACATCGAATCCATGCAGAGTCCCGTAATTGAATCTTAAATTGTTGTGTGTTTATTAGAGATACTGTACACATACTGTATGAAAGCAGTCAGCGCTTTCTGGTAAAAAATACTCAACAACCAGATTCAAAATGTAAATTGTAAGTGGTTTTGAAAGTCATTTAAAAGAGCAAAATTCTCAATTATTTTGATGGATTTTATTTATGTTTTTTTTTTATTTAGCTGATGAAATAATTTTTGTTTGTTCATGTGAACTAAAAACAAACTTTTTCAATTTATGAAGTAGACATTCTAGCATTTCTTTCTATTTAAACATTTTACCTCACACTATTTTATTTGAGGACAGTGACATAAACTGACATCCTGTAACTCTAAAATGAAAAGGCTGCAGCTTTCCTTCTACCATTAAATATATAGATTTTTTTCCCCCTTTTGGAAACAAAAGAAGTACAATAGCTTTTGATCAGACTCTAAAAATTGATTTTTAGGTTAAGGGATTTTTAGATTTACAAGTCTATTAATTGATAACAGCTAATTAAAGGAAATGGAATAGATAAAAAGCTGATCGTATAGACGGATGTGTGTATTGACCGTTCTCGTAGCCTAAGGGCTTCTCGTGTGACCTCACAGCAACCTGAAAGACAACCTTGTCAGACGTAAAACCCCTTCAGGAACATCCATCCTTAGCTGCATGTTCGCAGTACCTCCTCAACACTTCCCCGAGAGAAACATGTTTAATAATAGATGCAAAAGGCTCATTCCTGTGCAACGGTTACTCCTAGAAATATAGATGAATGAACAGTGTGAAAGATGCCAAGCGGCAAGACACTAACAAAGGCTTTCTGATGGATTGTAGAGCTGTGTTCAAAGAATTCTAGTGAAGTAGAACAAATGTTCATTTGTCAGATGCGTGTGCAGGTATTCTCTGTATGAACGCACCCGTGAGAGCAGTCTCTTTAAATGGATCCCCTCAAATTATGACCTTTTTCTACGCAGATGAGCCCTAAAAAGCCGTCATCTAGGAGAGTGATCAAGGCTGTGCTTGTGAAACTCCATTTGCAGCTAATGACTTCACAGCGACACAATGAGTGGGTTTCTTCAAAAGCTGGATGGTGAAATTATGCCTTAAGCACTTCTGCCACTAGGCCATGACAGTAGAGGATTCAGCTATCACATAAAGCTAAGTGAATAGAAGTTGAAAGCTTTAGTTAGTCTTTTGTCCTTTATTGTTTTAAGAAGTTATGACAAAGAAGCAACTTTTACCAAATACTGTGATAATGTGGTTACTGTTATTCTTTACCACCAAAACAAAGAGTGTGTGTAATGGATTAAATTATGGATAGTTTGATAAATGGCACCCCAAATATAGATGGATACAAATCTCTGAGTCTAAATTATATCCGCATCAAAAAAATTACATCTCGATGATTACTTTTTATCCAAATGTACAGTAAATTGATGGCTAATAACTGTGTGCTTACGTTGTCTTATATTTGAAGTGCTTGATTTAATCCTTTGCTCAGTTTGGCCTTACAAAAAAAATGTGACATTATCTCTTTCACTCTATAAAAGTAGGATCCCGTCTCAAAGGAAAAAAAAGTATTTCATTTGTATTAAGTAGTGTCTTTGTGAGGATATTCTTCTATCACCTGATCTTAATAACCCTGACCATCATTTTGGCCAAATAAGTCCCTTTTAAGTCGTCTTTTTCTTTGCTCTAAAGGCATGGACCCAGCTTTAATTATGACATATTGATTTTGTAGTTAAGCCTTGTTTGGCTTAATGAAATCTTTTGTTGGCTCTAATTCTGTCTTCCATTGTCGCCTTGAAGCCCTTTGATTTTCGTCCTCACCTTTCTTGTGCCGTTTGAAATATTGAATCTCTTTTTGGCCAGCGTCAACGTCAATGAATCCCTTAAAGCAGCCACTGTTGCCATTTATCTTCAGTTTCCGAAAGCCGTGCATTGACTCTTGGCCAATCAATTTCCTAAATGATGTAATTATCTGCTAGTCTTTTTTGCACATTTAAAGTTGAGGGTTTATTTTAGATCAATTTAGACCACTTTGTGTGCAAATTGCACAATTGCATCGCCTTCAGTTTTCTCACAAATCCAATTGGGATTAAAGCTATCGGGGTGGAATGCTAAATAAGAAGGTTTTTTTCTGTGACTCTCTCAGGGTTTCTCTTTCTGCTAGATGGCAAATAGGTTCTTAGTCATTGGCAGCTGAGAATATGTTACAATGACTCTAGAGCCCTTAAAAAAATAGCGCGTGGTGGAATTTGTTCATATGGTCTGGCGATACAGTATCGTCAATGAATAGCGTGAGGTGGAACTTAAAAAAATAGCGTGTGGTGGAATTTGTTCATATGGTCTGGCGATACAGTATCCTGGAACACATTAATGTGATTAATATGTTTAAAACTTTCTGTTGGGATTGTCTACATTTGAATGTTAACCTTGATTACTTATCTTAAAGGGATTCTCCACCTCACCTGGAAATGTAGTCATTGATCTCTTGCGCCATGTCACTCCAAACAAAGAATTTCCTCCTCCAAACCCAATTTGAGATATTTGGACATACTCCTTATTATACCACATGAACCACATTATACTATATTTTAGAGCATTCAAAACTCCATTAAATGTCTTCATCTGCCATTGGGGGTTACATACACTGCAAAAAATGAATTTTAAGCAAAGCTGAAAATGCTTAAAATTAGATTGAAAATCTTGATTTTCTTATTTTTGGAAGAATTTTCTAATTTATACCTTTTGGGTATAGATTACTTTGCTTATTTTGAGAAAATAATACTTATATTTTCTTGAGGAGAAAAAAAATCTTATTCTGGTCATTTATGTTCTTGAATTAAGAAACTATGTGAAACAATTTGGCGATTTTGCCACTGATCTTAAAACAAGAATCTTAAAACAAGAATTTTTGACTCAACATATTCTTATATCAAGAATGTTACTTATATTTTATTTTAAGAAATCAATATTAAATACTGGTTAAAAGCATGCATCTTGGAACAAGAAAAAAAATCTTAAATCTAGTTCTAGTCTAGATCAAGTAAAGGTAAGAACATTTGATTTCTTGAAATAAGATTCAAATGTTTGTGAAAAAAAAATAAGAAAAAGGATCTACACCGTAAATAAATCATCAATACCCCAAACCTTAATACCTGTCCAGTTGTGATCTAACTTTGATGGAAGAGATCTGAACTTCAAAAAAAGCACTCTTGAAACAAGAAAAAAAAACCTCAAATATAGATGAACTCTTCCTAGATCAAGCAGAAGATTCTGCTAATGGGGTGAGCAAATTTCAGTTGATCAGAATTCTTAAAATTAGCAAAAACGTCTAGCTGGTAACATAAGCTGTTGGATCTTAAGAAAATACAAAAACTCTCAAAACAAGTCTTTCCAAGCTGTAAAAACGTATTGAAACTAGAATATTCCAACTTGTATCTAGTCACTAGTGGTCTTAAAACTAGACAATCTGTCTTAAAACTAGAATGTTTTCTCTTTTAGTTTTATATAGCTTATCAGAAACAAAATTAGTTGTCAGCACAGATAGCGTAGCGGTCAAAGCGCTGACATGTGAAGCTGAAACCTCTGGTGACGGTGTTCGAATCCAGCTCTGGTCCTTCACTGATGTTCTCCCCAGAGCTCTACTAAGAGTTCTTCCTCTCTCCTATCTGAACTGTACTGTCTGAAAATGCATCAATAGGCCTAAATAATATATAATACAATTATTTAAAATTGTAAGCTAAAATTTCTAGTTTTGAGAACCCATATTCTACTTTAAGAACTAAAATTAAGCACAAACTTTCTTAATTTAAGGTCGTATGTACTTATTTTAATACTAAATTTTCTAAGTTAGTTTTAAATAAAAGAGAAAACATCCTAGTTTCAAGACAGATTGTCTAGTTTTAAGACCACTAGAGACTAGATAAATTGAAATATTCTAGTTTCAGTGCAGTTTTACAATTTGTAAAGTCTTGTTTTGAGAGTTTTTGTCTATTTATCAGCTAGAATTTTTTTCTAATTTTAAGAAATCTTGCCAAGTCAAATTTGCTTACCCCATTGGCAGATTTTTTTGCTTGATATAGGAAGAGTTTAACTTTATTTGAGGTTTTTTTTTCTTGTTCTAAGAGTGCATTTTTTGCAGTGTACATGTTTGGTAACTTGACAGGAACAGTATGAAACAAAGACTTAAATCCACATTATTCTGTACTTGTATAAATTAAACAAAGTTCATGCAGCAGTACAGCACACAAACGTTTATATTGTATTCCATCATGGGGGACATACATTACCCGCATGTGAAAACCAACGAGGTGAACAGTATGAATGCATATATGTTGCTAGTGTGACCAACCTGCAGAAGTTCTCTCTTTAATTAAATTATGAAATGTTAATTTAAATGTAATATAAATTAATATATTAAAAAAATTTATTGGATCATGAGTGCTTTGTTTTAAAATTCATTTTCTAACCCAATGCAGTAAAACATGTGACAAAAGTCTAGTCAGCTACTTATTGTCTGTTGGTCAGTGGCTGCACTGCAAAAAAAACGCACTCTTGGAACAAGAAAAAATATAGTTAAACTCTTCCTAGATCAAGCAAATAATGTCATTGGGGTAAGCAAATTTGACTTGGCAAAAATTCTTAAATTAGCAAAAATGTCTAGCTGATAACAACGCTGTTGGATCTTAAAAACTAGAACATTTCAACTTGTATCTAGTCACAAGTGGTCTTAAAACTGGACAATCTGTCTTAAAACTAGGATGTTATATCTGGCTGTTCATTTCAGTTTGGACAAGTTAGAAGGCATATTGGTATTTTTTATTTTTTAGAGCACTTTGCAGCCCTGCATGTTTGCTCATAGAGAGCAAGTTGGATTAGAGCGAGATAGTGGACAGCTCAAGTAGGCAGCATATTAAACCATTCAAAGCTTTATTAGATAGCAGCAGAGTTGTATGACCAGTAATTTACTTTCTCATACTTTCAATTTAACTAAAAGTTTCCGAGACGCTTATTTATTTATATATTTTTTCAAATAGTTTTGTTTTCATGATCTCATCAAAATACTTGCCCCTGCAAGGATAAATAACTCATAGGTTCTATTTTCTCAAATGACAAAAAGAGTGACTAAAATAAACCATTTCTATTATTTTTTAGAAGTACAAGTAAATGTAAAGGTTCATCAAATCAAAACTTTCAGCCAGAGATTTTAAAAGCATTCTTTGATATATGAGGTTAATCGTCTGATTAACACAAGTTTTGGAGGAGCTTGGCTGTTAATTGACTAATCATCATCTAATCCTATGGTCCCATCTACCCATATCATCTCCCGTATATAAAACACGACCAAAGAGCTAATGTCTACATCATTCAAGCTATCCTCCTTCCACCCCTTCGTCACTCACCATGCATGTTTCACCTCTTTTCCATTTGCGTAAGATGGTCTACTCCTCGTTTAATCTGCGGTAGTACTCAAAAATCGAGGGGGGGGGGGGGTATTCTCCGGACCCAGGTTGCTCAACGGTCCCGGACTAACACTCGGACAGCTCGCCTAGTATGCTTCTCCATTTCTTGCCAACCACGCTTGCGAAACTAGGCAATTTTGAGCAAGAGCAAACTAGTGAATTTTATAAAGAGTAAAGATGTTAAAGTATTCTGAGGATATCATATGGAGCAAGATATGCTCCACAAAAAGTTTAGTAATTCATAAACAATAATCCTCATCCAAAACACCAGCACTCATTAACCTTGTCTCTCTATGATGCTCATACATCAGGCTCTGGTTTCATATCATGCCAAAGGTCTCTTGCAGCAAATACACTAGCATTGAAACAGATGCCCCTGTCCTGCTCTTTGATGTGAAGGGCTGGGGGTGCTCAACGCTGCCCCATCCCACAGGGAGTGTCAGTCTCTGGCTTTGGTCTGCTTGAGCTCGGGTGGGCTGCACACAGGGGGGCCTCCGGAGGGAAGAGGGGACTGCAGGCCACTAAATCAGTGCACGCTTGTCAACATCCCTGGGCTGCGGGAATTGCTCAAGTGAAAATAACAAATGGCTGTCATTGCAGAGCCAAAAACCTGTGATTATAATTATCACATCCCCAGTGACCTTGCATAAACTTTAATCTCTCTCCAATGGAGCATTTAAATAGCCTGTATCTACTGGCAGGGGGAGCAGCGGTGCCGGGCCACTGGAACACACGGGATCAGTGATTCACGAAAGAGCTATCGCACGCCTCTGAGCTGCGTGAGGGATTGCACATGCTGCAGATGCATGGAGACGCTGGTGTTCGTGTTTCTTTGTGAGATTTTCCTGCTTGTTGTCCACTTGCTTCGATGTTTGCGGAAGTTTAATATCCAGAGTAAGCAGATTAGGAACTTAGAAATTAAAGACACCAGCAGGATATTTTTTTCATTAGTCTTGTGGCAAAAAAATACATACATATATTTACCTTTTCTAAAAAAAATCGAAATAAACATTACATATTTAACATTTAATTTATAATATTATATATAAACACAAATTAAATATAATACGTTATTTTTAACATATAAAGAGAGAGACAGAAAGATGTGATGAGATGTTTTTACAAGGTGAAAACATTATTTACAACTTGGTATTTTACAACTAATTTAAAGAGTAACAATATCCATAAATAACCCATGATAAATTGACTTTTGGAAAATTTCTAACTTCGTAACTCAGATGTCTGATTTAATAAAACAGTGCAAGAATGAGACGTTTTAAAGAACACATGCTGTTCGGTCAATGCAATCAGATGCATCAGGCACTGCTGTGTGGTTCCCCCAAGGACCAGAAGACGTCATTATTGCATGATTAGCTCTGATTACAACACATTAATGACTGCTACAAGCAACCTCACAGAATTAACAAGAGTTTATTTTTTTATTTAACAGCTTATTGGGAAGAAATCTCTGTTAGATGCCTTTTCTTATCTGAAGACTTTACCCAAAGTAGAAAAAATCTTTTAGATCTTTTTGTGTGTACATGGATTGTGCTGATCACATGATGGCAAACAAACCACTGAGAATGAGATTTAAAGATGGGTGCTCCAACAATGAGGAAGGCTTGTCCAAACGTGTGAAACCCTTAAGACTTTTGGTTCTACGCTTACCTCACGCTAATTCATGACTTCGCTCCGAGTGAGGAATCCGGGTAAGGAAGCGACCTAGGCCCTGAGAACACCTTGAAGTGGTGAAGTACAAAGGGGTGGAAGGAGGTATAGCTTGCACAACATTGAAGTTATCCATTAGGTCATCTTATGTGTTATATACTGAAAATATTATGTTAAATGAGTGATTAACCTCATTAGAATCGTCATTACGTTCAGGCTCTGGTTCTCTCACTTCTGGACTACTGCAACGCTCTCCTAACAGGACTTCCAGCAAATGCACTCATATTACAGATGATCCAGAACTCTGCAGCATGTCTTATCTTCAAGGAACTGAGGCAAGCCCATGTTACTCCACTCTTCATCACTCTTTACTGGCTCTCCATTGCAACTGCTCAAGTTAAAAGTAAATAGAATATAGTAATATTCTTGAAATAGAGGTAGTAAAATATAAAGTCATAGAACTATAACTATAGAAGTCCAAGGTGCTTAAGAGATGTGCTTTGAAGGTAAAGTGCAGCAAAAGAAAAAACTGAATGTGGAGTGACTGGAAATGTGCAAAGAACAGACTTGATGACCGCTGAGCTGAGTAGAACTGGGGCAGCAGTATCTGTGGGAGGTTGAACTTCCTGAAATACAGCCTTTGCTGGGCCTTCCTTGCAATGGATTCAATGTTTGCGCTCCACAAAAGGTTCTGTGAGATGGTGGTTCCAAGGAACCTGAATGACTCCAACTGAACTCAACTCCACAGTGCTGTTCATGATGGTGAGAGTGAGTGGGCAAGGTGGCTTCTCCTGAAGTCCACTACCATCTCCACTGTTTTGAGCGTGTTAAGCTCCGGGTTGTTCTTGCCACACCAGAGAGCATGCCGCTCCTCTTCCTGACTGTATGCAGACTCCTCGCCATTGTCATTGGTGATCCACTCACAGATAGAGTCAGGAACTGAAAGCTGGTGAAGTTTATTCTGGAGGAGTAATGGGATGATGGTGTTGAACGATGAGCTGAAGTCCACAAACAAGATCCTCACATAAGTCCCTGGTTTGTCCAGATGTTGCAGCGAGCTTGTCCAGGTTTGAGACAGCAGATTCAAAAACACTCCAGTCTGTGCAGTCAAAGCAGGCTTGTAGAACCCGCTCTGCTCTGACGGTCCACCCATTGAAACACACCTGATCACACTTAGCAAAGTAAATCCTATTTGATGCTGAACTAAATCATATTAAAGAAGTTTGGAATCAAATTGACTTTGCACTGTTTTGAGGTAATTTTGGAGTAATAAGGAGAGCAATTTGTCCATTTTTGGGGTCAGTGTTCAGATGATAATGTCGCTCTTTGTACAGTTTAATTAGCTGTTTACAATATTTTCAGAGCTGAAGTTTATGACTCCACACTGTGTATATTTATTAAATACAGGTGCTAAAAATCAAACCCCATCTTTGATTTTTCTGTCTGAGAGAGAGCATGTACAAGGGTTTCTGCCCTGCTGTTTTTGCACAGCAGTAATTCAGTTGTTCAGTAATTTTTCTATTTATCAAGATATTCACATTCCTACACATTTTATCTTCTTTTCTAAAACCAAATTCTCTTTTCTTAAACTTTTTTCTTGCTATAAATTGGGGGTGGGACATAAATAATGTTTTATCAGAGGGGCTTCTTATCGCGAAAAATATTCACGGCTAATAGGGTTCTGTTTTTGACAAAAAAAATGGAGCTTTCTATATTATAAACCAATATATTTCTGGTGGAAATCGCGCATGCACATCAGGAGCTAGAATCAAGATTCTACAAATAATCTATAAAAGGCAGAAGGTGATTACTAATTAAATATGCTTTTTATGTTTTTATTTACTTACATTATTTGTTAAAAAATACCACACATCAAAGTTAGATTTTGTTGGATAAAAAAAAAACTGAAATACAGTGTACTCACCAGTACAAGCCAACCAAATAAATAAAACCTGGTGCAGAATAAAAAAAAGTTAGTGTGGTTACTAATTTTTTCATATGTCCAAGACTGTGATAAAGCTAAAGAAATTCCGTTTGTAATTACCTTGTATATTAAAAATAATACTATATATATACAAAATATAATGTGTTTCAAAATGTATGAGCGTGGCGTGGCGAGTCAAAGTCCTGGATTTTTATTTTTTTTCACCAGATTAATGCAAAAAAGAGAGAAACAAATCCATCTGGCACATTTATACAGCAGTTTAAGGTAGTGGATGTTATATTTCCTTTAAGCAGATTTGACAATAGAATACCATTTTGTTTTTGAAAACCTTCGCGTTTTGACTAAATATACTCTTATCACCGTATGAAATCGTTCCAGTTTGCTAAAACACAGAGAATTTATTGCTAAATTAAGACTCAAATTCACTCCAGAGTGGACAAAAATGTCCCCAATAACACATAAGGATTAAAATAAAAATATAAAAATAGCTATAAAACATTTGTAAGTAATTTGCTATTTAGTGAAGTTAATCATCCAGTGTAGAGATCATGATTGTCCTTGTGATCTTGGGATGTTCTAATTAATGTGTGCACAAAAAATTATTTTGATACTTTATTCATCCTATATATTAAGATATAAGGGATGTTTTGGCTAACATGTCTTATTCAATTCACTTTATTTTTGTATTGCTTATGAAATACAGGTTGTGAATAATCTGTCATATGTGCCATGTCTGCACAGGAGTCTTGCATGCATGGCATTAAAATAACTTTTGACAGGTAACTTTTGACACGTGTAAAAAAATACCCCATCATATGTAATATAACATCGATAACAAGACTTTAAATATTCCACCTTTTTATTACTAATTGTGAGCGAGCAAATTGGTCCAGAGCTGCTTCACAATGTTGTTACTCTTAAAATGCTTATTAAAAATTAACCTGAGAGGCTGTTGAAGTGTTTTTGCCATCTTTTTAAAAATAATAGCTATGGTTAAATTCACCTCTTGAAAGAGGGTACTTGGATTTCTGCTCATAATGATTTCTACATAATGATCCAGACTGTTACTTTTATCATTTCTACAGCGTTTACATTGATAGTAGTCACTCCTTCTTAAATCTTAATTTGATCAAATATTTGCTTTTCGTGCAATTAATGATTAAAAAATTCTCCAATCTTGATGAAAACAGGAATGCTCTGGCCAAAAGAACACAGTTATTCGTCATCCTTGAAATCTGAACCTCAATGGTGGACAAATGTAACCAAAAGTCGCAGTAAGATGGACAAGTGAAAAGTTTTGAAATTGATATTTTCCACTAGGTGGCAGCAATTTGTACAGTAATGTAAAACCCTCAGCAGCAGAGGTTCTTTAGGTAGAGTTCCATGAAAGAGCTTAACACATCTCTGTGAAGGATCTCTGTTACCCACAAGCACAAAGCTCTGAGACCATGTAGGGCTTAAAAGCAAGCCTGACAACATTTCTTTCTTTTTTTTCTTGAGGAATAGAAAGCAGAATTTTACTCAAAATTGTTGACATGATGAACACGCTTGATTTGGTAGTTTGATTTGAGTCTGATATTGCTATTTGTTGACTTCTTAAAGCGGTTTCCAAAAGGGATCTAGGTACTGTTGCATCATGCATAGCCATTGTCTGTTGATTATAATGTTTTAAAACAATAGCATGTGTTTAAAGCGTCGCTCATTGTTTTTGTTTTTGCTCAATCCGGACTAGCATGAAAGCGCTGATCAGTAGGGGCATGCCGAAAGCTCGTCTGTGCAGAGTTAAAAATACGAGACATTCTTTTTTACAAAAAATATTGCATTTTGAAAGTTATTAACAGTGCAGTGCTAGTATAGAGAGCTCAATTTATTTTCTAAGTGTCTACTTTAAGAGTGCACTTTAAGTGTTCGGATTGGGATGCAGTAAAGGTGTGAACATTTTAATATTGACAAAGACATATACTTCAATGCTTGTGATCTTTTGTTCAGTTTCACACTTAAAATGAAACTTGAATGTTTTATTCTTTGCGGGTCAGTATGTGGGAGTCCATACTGCATGTATTGCATGTGCATGACAGCATTTCAGAGGTCTCCTCACGACAGCGAGTGTGCAGGACTCAAGGTCAAGTGATTTGGCCTCAGGTCAATTGACTGCAGCTCTTCTAACTTCCAGCCATTAGCGTGAGTCCCCTGGCAGAAGCACCGAGCGCTTTCAGCAGATTTGGCCGCACTCATTCTTAATCTGATATGAAGACCCTAAAATCTGCGTTCTGTTATATGAAAGATCCTCTTTAAGGTCAATTTATTTTCAGACTAAGAGCACTGCTATTTGACCTGTCGAGAGATGATTGACTATTGTTATCCTGGCTTTTCTAGGGGAAATTCGTTTCAATAAATCAACCAATCAATCAAAATCTTTTTATATAGAGCTTTTTTAGCAGTTGCTCCAAAACAGCTTCACAAAGACCTAAAGTGAGTTAAGTAGGGTTAAAAAGAATTCCAATTGGATAATTCTATGAGGTAGAAATAGAACTACCATTAAATGCTACCTTAGGAATTGTAAAGGTTATTACAGAATTTTTAAATTGTATTGCAAAAAATATATATAATTTTTGAGACTATTATTGCAATTTAATGCAAAATAACAGTAAAAAATTACAATGAAAAAAATTTTTAGGTACAGTATCTGAAACCCATCGTGTGGCTTTGTGAGATCGACATCATACAACTGTTGTGGATCTCTATTAGTCATTTATAACATAGATTGCTTTTAAACCAGATTGATTCCATTGAAACAATGAGCACAAAATCAATGTACATGTGAGGTCAGATATTCAGTAAAAATAAATGCACATTAAAGATTTAAAATAAAGCAAACCATTTGTTTTCGTTTTTTACTCCTTTGTCAACATCTTTTTTAAAGGTTCACTGATATGCATACTTGAATTTTTTGTTTGGGGGGGTTTCATATGTTTCGATGTTGGTGTATTAAAGACATGGCTGAAGCTGTACTCACAGTCGTATGTGAATATCTTTGCTATCCTAGTTTTTTTATGTTTCTCAAAAGGCTTGAGGAAATTACCTACATCATTGGTTGATCTTGCACACCCACAAACCAATCAGATTAAGCTCAAATGCTGAAAATAGGGTGTTTAAGTGTAAAAAAAATAAACAAAAATTTTTTTAAAAACAATTATGTGTAGTTTTTGGTTGTCTGGAGGTAAATAGATTTTTTTTTATTTACCGAAAATAATGTAATTGGCCAGAAGTGGGTGGATTTTTTGAATTGCAACTGGTATACATTTCTATAAATTACTTATATTTGGCAGCGGCACTTTACAGTTGATTCTTTTGCAAAAAGGCCAGAATTTAATAATAATAACAATAATACCTTCAATTTAATAGCTTTTCTAGACACTCAAAAACACTTTACAATTATCAGAGCATTATTCATTCTCTCCACATTCTCACACTGGTGGTGATAAGCTACTTTGGTAGCCCTCAGCTGCCCTGGGGCAGTCTGACAGGATGTGGCTGCCATTCTGCGCCCACGGCCTCCTGCCCACCAGTCACACACATCCATACCATACAATGCAGGTGAAGTGGTTGGCCCAGGGCCACAACAGGCAGAATGGCCCTAGCGGGGTTCAAACCACCAACCTTCTGGTTACAGAACAACCAAATCCATCACTGCGCCGTCTTTCCGGTCCACTTGATTTCCCTGCCATTTGATTGAGGCTTTACACAGAAGCTGAATTTGAGTACAATGTCCATTTGTTAGATATATTGACTCTGTATATAAATATATATATATATATTAGATTTTGTTATCAGCTGTAAAAGATACAAAAGGTTGTCACAGACCCAAGCATAATCCTCAACCCAATTCCCTACTATCTCCATCCCTGTCTGCAAATAGAACACAGTCATCGGGTCTCGTCAGTTCCTTCCCGTTAGTCTGTCTATCTGTATCTTCACCATTAAAGGCTTTACCAGTTTTAATTAGTCTGGCCAGATCTGTGGAGTTTTACTTCGACGGCTTGCCTAGCTTGTCTTTTCCTCAATCGAGGCTACAATTTGGTTCATTATTGTAAAAGCTATTTTTTTTAAATAAATATTCTTCAGTATCTTTACCTCGTTGAGATCATTCTAAGCACATCAGACACAGGTTATAAAAGTTGTTTTTAAAGGTTTTAAAAGGTACAGTGCTATCTATAGTAGTTTAGTAGCATGATAAAATGTATTAATTTGAATCAGGTAATTCAATTTAGTTAGCATCAAATTTAGCATTATGTTTAAACCTTGACATTATTAAAAATTAAAATGTATTACTTGTTTGTTTTATATTAACAAATATATTTATTCAGTATTTATGTCCTACATTATATGCTTTTGATTACCATTTTTAAAAACACACTAACCAACGACCCCGAGCAATTTTACCAAAACATAAATCATAATGTTTCAACAAAAGCTGAGATTCATTTCCTCCAGTGAGCCGTTATCTTGCTTTGGGGTACTATGAGACGCTTTGGCCCAGTAATTTATTACTGCTGGATGGATAATGGCAGACTCAGTCTATTACCCAAAGCTTTGTTAAACCCTGAAAGCATTCTGAGCAGATCAGCCAAAACAGCAAGAGAATAGTTCTGAAAAGAAAAAAAATTTGATCGTTTCCCTCCCTTTAGATCATTACAAAAGTGTCTGATAGTGTAAGATAATCTTGTTTGGAACCGGTTGGCTTTGATTACCTGAACATTAGTCAACGCATTTGCTTTTCTTTCTAAATAAGATGAAATTATGGTAAATCAGAGAAATGGTGTAATACCCAACCGGTCTCATCAAGGTATCATCAAAGACATAACCTTTAACGACATAACGCCTTTAAATAGGGTGATTTTTTAAGTGCAATAATTAGTGTAATATAATTTAAGTGCAGCAACTACATAATTTGGCAGGTGCCTGAATCAGTGGGAGTCCAAATTTTGAATTTTAGAGCTATATTAGAGTCTTCAAAGTTTAGCTCAAGCCTGACAGAATTAAGCTCAAGCCCATTCACAACTTTAATTGAAAGCCCAAACCCAAGCTTGTCGTTATTTATATAAAATAATAATAACAACGTGTTTAAAATATCAATGTAATTAAGTATTATAAATAATGAAAATACTGTTGATATTAATAACAATTTATATATAATTATAATAAAAAATTGGTGTAATGTGAGAAATAACAATCCAACCTATCACACTTTTCAAGTCTAGTGAAATTAAACAAAAACTAGAAATTGCATGAGACTGTAAACATACAGTTTTTCAGCTGTAAAGGTTGATAGTTTAAAACACCTTCAAATGGTTTTACAGTTATTCTTTTCCATTTCAGCCTCAGGACAGTGAGAGATTGCCTCTTGATTCTTGAATTTGAATTTGCTACAATATGTTATGTCTTCGATTGCTTTTTCTTAACTATTACATAAATTAGGTGCATTTAGTGTCAGATCAAGATCTTTGTCGTTATTATGGAACCGTATTGCACACAGAAAAGATTGAGTCCATTTGTTAATGAGATAAATTAAGTCTTTAAAGGTAACGGCAAGTCCTGACGAGTTCAGGCAAAGTTCACTGTGTTTGAGGTAAGAAACGTTCAACTAATTTGTGCTAATGGGAATGGCAGTGACCCCTAAAGTGATTTTTAAGTTCCAGTGTGCTCCATAATGTTGCTTTGATTGGTATCGCATCAGAAAACTTCACTCAGATAGGATGTTAAAGATGAAAATATAGCTATTCGGGTGATGTTTTCTACTATTATTGAAATCGATGACAGAATAGTTTTTGATGTGGTGTAGCATCAAGGTTAAATTTCTATATTTTGGACAAAATACTCTTTTCCTTCACAATGCATTCGAGAACAGTATGGGACTGTCTTTCAGCCACATCTCACTAAAAAAAAACAGCCGGGCCATTTTTTTTTCAGTACCTACAGGTTTGAAAGATGGAGAAAGTCCTGTGATAGACATTTTAGGATATCTATGAAAATGTCTGTAAAGGATAGTGTTATGCCAGATGTTGGGATGGCCTGGGGATCTTGTCACATAATGTAACAGTCAAGTTATTTAAAAGGGTTTTCTGTTTGAGAAATAATTGTGTGTGTGTTTAACTTTAGACAAACTAACAGAATTAATCTCATCGTTATTGAAAATAAAAGTTTATACTCAGCTAATAAAAATCCAGAAAAATGTATTTATTCTTTTTCTGCTGCCCGTAAGAAATTGCCTAGGAGTTGCGGATGAATACTGCAATCAAGGTTGTTTTATAGTCTGATATTTATTTGTTAAACACATTGTTACTTTGACAATAAATGATTTTTGTTTTGCTTTTGTTGATATCTATCATATGTTTCAATTGCTATGTAGTAATGTATTTTTTTAATAAACTTGATATAATTCTTAAAGGTAATTTGTGTTTATAATCTATTATTATAGTAATAATAATAATAAACCTTCCATTTTTATGTAATTTTTAGATTTTAATGTTTAATTTAAACTTTCCCTTTGTTATTGGCAAGGTCAAACAGAATCGGGGTTGCAGTTTTTTGGGGGGTGATTCATGCACAGATTAGTTGGTTAATTCCATTAAATTCTGCTTTTAACGTTATGGTATAACAAAAATAATTTACTGATGGAGTCTTCTGATTTCTGATTTCAACCCCTGAGCCAAATCAATATACTTTATTAGTACTCATCCTTAGGTACTACGATTTGAAAAAATAGCAGATTTCATCTGGCCCTTTAGTTAGTGTAACCTGTATCGCACACTGCACTTCCTCTTTTCTTTATCATCATAATTATCATAGCTAATGTATTTTTAGAAGAGCCTTTTAATTTTTTTTTTGCGTGTGTATACTCAATAATAACTAAAATATTCAGTCAAAATACAAATACAAAATGCTACTTTCTTGTAATTGCTCTAGTCTTTTATAAACATATCCATATCCAGTTATATGCTTTGCTTCGTATTTACTTTTCAAAAGAGTTTTGGAGTCCATATTAGTCTACGAGCTGGACACACGACTCTTGAGAATTACATATCTCTCACTTTTCGGTTCAGAAAAGAAGCTAAAAGAAAGCAGTCAAGCATGCTCTTTTTACAACCCTGTCCAAGTACACGTGCTGCAAGATTTCAACCTTCTGAAAACAGAAAAGCTATTACACGGCTCTTCTTTTGTTGGAAATATCAATGTAACACGACTGCTGTGTGCCTTTAACTCCCCATTGTGGCAAAGAAATCCTTTTAAATGCAGATATGTAATTAACTCTTCATGTTTAGGGAATTAAACATATCTTTGAATGCAGAAGCTTCTGTAAGCGCAGAAATTTTATTATGCAGCAGATAAAAGAATGCCTATTACCCCCACCTCCCAGGCGTGCTGGATATTAACAGCATCACAAAACACTGCGCGCCACTACAAATTCATTTCAGACAGCCAAAATGCAAAGTCCATCCAATGATAATAGAGAACAATCTGAATCAAGCCGCTTATTCACACAAGTGTAGTCTACAGTCAGCATAAAGCGTCCAGTCGGGCGTAGAGAACAGAAAGCACTTTTCAGAAACAAAGAGGAAGAGCAAGAGTGCATGCCAACACTTCTACATCACAGACGTATCATTAACCTTCACAATGCAAGGTGCTTGAGGAGGAGCGCACTGTGAAGTGACAGTTCCTAGCCGCCTGCGAACTTCTAGCTGTGTCATTCACTTTGGCTGAATTAAATTGAACGCATAAAACACATTTATTATAATTGTTGCAAATCTTACACAGGGGGAACGCGAGCTCCTTTCTAGCAGCTTTCTAAGTGATTAAAAAGCAAAGCTATTTTCCCATTCGCTAGGTTTAACTAATGTGTTGTAATTGAGTCTGCAATTTTCTAATTGTGATTGCCATTTTAATTTTACTCTTGACTGTGCAACTAACAGTGTATGATAATTAAAATGGATTGCATACGCTCTACCTGTAAGATTCAGCCAGGCTTGAACTTGAACCATAAGTTCACTATTAGGAAGTAGAAAGTGATGGTCATTTTTGTGGAAGAATGCTATTATTTGACTGGAAGAGGATCGTGTTGAAAACTCAAATGAAAATGTAGAGATTTCTGTTTCTATTTAGCGGGGGATTTTGTCACTTTGGGGCCCAAGGGGGAAAAATGCACAGGATTTCATATTACGCTACATGAAATTCAGATGTGGGTGTACAGAAATACTTGTATAACTAAAATCATACATATGCCGCATTTAAAAAGTAAAAATGACAAGGCATTGAAGCCTTTTTTTGTGAATTTTACACTGAAATTCTAAAACATTGTGCTTTTTAATATCAAGAGGTCAAGTCATTTGCTTAATAACATTGATTTCATGCCTTATTGATCAGTTAATCATTTATACAATAAACCTTTAAGTATTTAAAACCAGTTAGTTATTAGTTGTAAGCAATTTATTAGATAATTTAGAATAGTAACATACTTATTAATAGTAAAAACTTATTATTAAACTATTTGAAAGCACATTAATACATCTTATTATTCAGACGTATACTAACTGTTACTCTGTGTGATAATAAATCCTTTTTTAACACATATTCTTGTAATAACACATTCATAGGTATACTAATGTTATTACCTGCAGTGAACGGTTTTTGTGTACTAATATTTATGAACTGCAAACAAATGTGTATTAATATTGAAACAATCATTTATAATTGACTAATTAACCATTTGCCAATACTTATTGAATGATTAGAAGTGTGTGGTTATAAACTGCCTCCAAAATATCAAATTAACACCAAACAAAGGAATAATTTTATTGATTTCATACCATTTCAAGGGATGTGTGGCAATTTCTGGTTGCGTTACCTCAAAAGTTGACTATTGGTAAGTCCATATTTTTTCGTACTATAACATAATGTTTACAATACATTTTTGTTGAGAGCCCTAAATGTAAATGTAAAAGTTCAAAGTCAGCTTTAATGTCAAAACTACAATATGTGCTAGACATACAGAAAATCGAAATTGTGTTACCTAGTATCTTAAGGTTTGGGGGCGGTAAGACGGCGCAGTGATGGATTTGGTTGTTCTGTAACCAGAAGGTTGGCGGTTCGAACCCCGCAAGGGCCCTTCTGCTGTTGTGGCCCTGGGCAAGCTACTTCACTCACGCTGCCCAGTATGGATGTGTGTGACTGGTGGGGTGTTTGGTGGTGGACAGGAGGCCATAGGCGCAGAATGGCAGCCACGTCCTGTCAGACTGCCCCAGGGCAGCTGAGGGCTACCAAGGTAGCTTATCACCACCAGTGTGTGAATGTGTTTTTGAGAGTCTAGAAAAGCGCTATATAAATTGAAGGCATTATTATTATTAAGAATAAACTTGCAAAATTGCAAAAAATGTAGAATAGACAATAACAAAAAATAAGCAATAGTAAAAAGAAAAATAATAATTAAACGTTTTTTCTAGTTTTCTTACATTACATTAACGACAGCAATGAAGGGAGAGGAGAGATAACAGCATCTTTTTAACGGATTAGAGAATTTATGAATCATTAAAATACTGACAAGCTATGAACAGCTGTTCTGAAATAGATGTCACAGCTGGGCAAGTGGAAGTAAAATTAAAAATACCTAAAATATACCCTAAATGATGCCCAATACATTTCATGACCCTTTAATACTTACAACGGGTGTAATAGTGAATGCAAGTCTGTTCAGGGAAGTATTGTTTACAGGATGGGATTTTTTTCTTCACTACAGGACACTAAAATTTATGTTGTTGCTAACATTTTCTTGATTGTATTGAAAATTGTAACATGTATTGTGATTTCCATAAACATTCAATTGGTTGTTCACTCGTGTTGTAGTTAATATTCTAGCAGAAAATCACACAATCATTCACAGAGACTGAAAACCAGCACTATCTGTTTTTCAACTCATCAACAATGCAAAGATGATGTAACACTAATGCAAAGAATGGTATGGATTACAGGTTCAAAATTGAAAAAAAATGTCCATTTGTTTTTACATCTGCAAGTAAAAGAAAACATATTTATACATTTGTGCTCTGTTGATTGGGACAGTCATCTGTGTCGGCTCAAAATCAAGCTGAATATGGTTATCGAAATAAAAACACTTGTATAAAGAGCACCTGCTGTCCATTCAGAGATGCTCTTCTGCATACCCGATAGTTATATATGAAAATCCCAGTAGATCAAAGGTTTCTGAAATAGTCAGACCAGCCCGCCTGACACCAACAGCTATGCCATGTTTAAACTCACTGCAATCTCTTCTCTTACTCATTCTGACGCTCGGTTTGAACTGCAGTAAATTGTCTTGACCATGTCTATATACTTAAATGCAATGAGATGCTGCCATGTGATTGGCTGATTAGAAATTTGTCTTAACAAACTGTGTACCTAAGTGGCATTGAGTTTTGTTTTCAGTGAGTGTATTTGCCTTTTCTACTAAAGGTTGTATTCACCAGCACTGAGAAACATTTATTCCTTTTACCTCTTTCAATGAGAAACAATGATGACAATTCAGCATAAGCGCATGCCTTTTTGCAAAGGAAATATGAAGGAAATCAACAGTTTGTCAAGCTATGTGAGTGTAATCTCTATATACCATGAACATATTTACATAAAATTCAACAATCAGACATGAGCTGGCATTATGGAAACTGTTTTTAAACTTTGCAGCTTTGTCGAAATGAATGGGTAACATCTCTACTTATGTTTCCAATATATGCACGCAACTAATTGATCATGTGACCTGTAAAAAGGTCTATATTCTGCCTTGTTCCAAGTTTGTGGCTGTTTGGTAGTGACAAACACCTAACAAGAAAATAGTCAAATTTATACTCAAAGGTTTAAGCAAGATAGTTTGCAGTCCATTCATATTTTAAACCTATTATAAATCAGTCTAATTACGAAACATATTAAGAAAAAAATTCTATTTTCTTATTTCTTAAGTAACGCTTTTATGAGCTTCACTAAGCAATAGTGTGTAAACATACATCTGCCACAAGTAACAGACATTTAATAAAGAAGTAGTTATGTGGAATAACCGATCCCAAGTTAAAGACAAAAAGTTGTGACTTCAGAATATTGTTTTCATTTCAAGCATTTAACCAGTCCTGTACCCCTTAAAAAGGTATTTTTTATTGCTCAGACTCGCTTGGGATGCCTATCTCTGTATTGAAACTGATTTTTAAATGGTCCGAGTGGAGCAGACACGTTCTAATTCAGAAGAGATTTTCTCAAACATATTTTTCCTGTTCTCAGCCTGAAGCCTTCTATTTGGTTGGTGTTTTCCCTCCTTGAGTGCAGACAAATGTGGATCGTTTCCACCCAACTGTAGAAATTAGCTGATAGACATCGCTGCAGATAACGGAGACCTGCAGCATTAAGAAGGGAGAGGACATTAATCTTTCCAAAATTAAAATCTGCTGCACTATATTTAGGATTGGGTACCCCACCGTACACTAGCCACCCAAACGCCACTTTTGATAAAGCTGCTTAAGGAGAGGAGAGATTTAGATAAATTGCCCACAGTCCTTCTTTAAGTGCAGAGAAACAGAGGAGGCGAAGAGAGGGGCACTGTTAACCGGGAACGGCTGTTTACAAAGAGACCGCTGAAGCTGTCGAGACCACCAAACTGATAATCTGCTGTTATTGATGCCACAGAGCCAAAAGCCAGCGCTATCTGCATGTTTTGCATACAAAGGCATGTTTGTAAATGATGGCCTTTGTGCATTCTGGCTATTTCGAGGTGCTTGCAAGAGCCTTGGCTTTCTTGTCTGAGGTCGACATGTTCTGGCTGAGCCATGCAGTGCCGCAGTTGCTCTGAGATTTGGAGAACATGTACAGTGAGAAAACTCTCTGTTGTGAATGATTCCTGAGCTCCAGAAGGGTCAGTCTGTTTCATGCTTCAGCAAACACATGAAGAGTGAATGTGCCAATTCAAGCAAGTCAAGGGCTTGTTCAGGATAACATATCTCTATAACTGACTTTGTGAGATTAGCTAATTACAATGTTACATTGCTTCCAAGTTAAAGCAAAACCAATTTAAAACATATACTATCATAAAATTCACGGCTGCAGGGCAATATATGTTGGGTTTTTTGTTTTGGTTCATTAATATTTGTTCACCAAAGACCCAACTGAACCAAGCTGTACTTTTTCTTTTTACTCATTCTGACTATCAGCCAGAGCATCACGCTGGCGCAGTGGGTAGCACGGTCGTCGCTGGTTCGAGCCTCGACTGGGTCACTTGGCATTTCTGTGTGGAGTTTGCGTGTTCTCCCCGTGATCGGTGGGTTTACGCCGGGTGCTCCAGTTAACCACAAGTTCAAAGACATGCGGTATAAGTGAATTGAGTAAGAATGATTGTCCATAGTGTTAAAGTGTGGGTGAGTGTGAGTGAATGTTTGCCAGTGATGGGTTGTGGCTGGAAGAACATCCGCTGCATAAAACATATGCCAGAGGAGTTGGCGGTTCAATCCGCTGTGGCAACCCCGAAAGGAAAGAAAGCCGACATGAATGGATAGATGGATGGACTATCAGCCAATCACAAGTAAGCATTTTTCGGCATTGCACAGAGCCACTTGAGGTTAGCAAGTGCTCCTGTTTTTGTAGTTGGGTTTTTTTCTCAAGACAAAAATGGTCAATTTTGCCTGGGTTCACTTTGGGGTTTATTTCAGGCAGAACTAAAACTGAAGTTGGAACTAATCTTCTACTGTTGATGTTCTACTTTTGGATAAGCCATACAGTCAACTGAACATACAGATTTAAATTAGTGGAAAATGTCATGCATGATGTTTTGAGCTTCAGAACCTCTAATATAATTGTTATCCGCTGTTTCTACATTGATATTTTCCACGAGTGATAGTAACTCCTGAGTAAGAAAAGTCACTATTGGCTGTTCTTTTGCCTAATTTCCAGTCACATGACATGAATGATGCTTTTTATCTATAACACAATATTAGTATACAAACATTTAATGTTATACTTCATTAAACACAAAGGATTAAAAGAGAAGCATATATTGTCAAAATATTACTACAACTACATTCAATAATGATAAAAAAACTAATTTTAATGTTTGTTTTTAAATCAATAAATGGTCTGGCTTCGTGTTACCTAAGTGAACGGTTAAAATCTTCCCCCTACAGTCAGATGGCCAGAATCGTCTAAGGCCATTTCTACACGTACCAGGTTATTTTGTAATCACTTTTTTTAAAAACGTGATTACACCATTGTCTACATGTTCATGTTGCAGCATTTTAGTGTAATTAATACTTAATTAATAGTGTAATTAATAGCTTAATGTAATGTATTTTATCACAGAACGGTCACGCTAAACTGCATCAATATACTGTTAATGTTGTGAATGCTCTCACCTGGCACAGAAGCAAAGAGCCCCGGGTTTCTGACGAGGACTGATTGAGCCTCAGATAAATGAGGAAGTTTTGAGAGAAACAGTTGTGGCTGAGAGGCTGGAGAGAGACAAATTTTTTTTATACTCATGCTTGAAAGCAATTGTTTTTGTAAACAAAAAAATTGGATACCTGTGTACAGGGCCTAACTGTTCCCAGGTCAAAAAAAAGAGCTTTGGAGAACGTCATTTAAGTGTAGCGGGTCCCTGACCCTAGAAGAGGTTTAAAGAGAACCATTACAGGTTTTTTAGTTCAAAAGTAAGCTGAAAACTTGTTTTATATGTGTATTTTTTTTGTTTAAATTACTTTAATATTGTTAAAATGCTGTGTTGTTTTTCATAATATGTATGAAATTTGTAAAACAGCTGTATTTCTAAGTAAAAAACAATTGTCTTATAAATAAAATTCTGATTGACTGATTGATTGAATGATCATTTATTCAGGTTTGATAAATTGATATATCTAGTAGCAAAGTCACTAGGTTGGCAAAACTGTGTTCCACTCACCTCTCTCTATTAAATACTTCTGCCCCATTTGTCTTTTATTCATGTTCTAAAACTCAAAATTAATGTCGGAATCACAGTCGTGATGGGAGAGGTTACTTAAACAGCTCCATTCCCTTGAGATGCCTTATACGACTCTTTAGGAGGAAGTTCTGTCTGTTGGGAGCTATCAGCCATAGAAACGGTTGAGTGCAGCCTTTGTGCATTTCAAATTGTCAGAAATTCACTAGCGGCACCTAATCAAATAGCTAACTCTTTTCCACCTGGAGTCAATTATTCTAGATCAGCATCACCTAAATACTAGCGGCCTCAATGGGTGATTATCCTACAATTTCTACAAAGGACTACACTTCCCATCACTCACCGTCCACCAGTAGTTGTTTTACCACCTGTTTTTTTCCCATGTTATTCTGCTATACACTGTTGCTCGACTTTGTGTGGATTCTTTGTTGTAATTGTCTAATGTGTGTCGCCATCATCTGCATCTTCATCTACAAATCACTACACGGAAAGATGCTTGTTTGTTACTTCCATAAATGTTTGTTCACATACTTCGTCATAATAAATTTCGCTTGTTTTCATGTTGAATTTCCTTAACAGACTTTCAATCTGCATGCACTAGTACAGCTATAAGTGATAATACATCAATAGCTTGTTTTGCTTATGTATACTTCTGCCTGTAAAATGCACAATGCAGTGATCCAACAAACAAAATCAGCCTCTTAAAGGTCCCATGTTATGCCCTTGTTATATCACTTAGAATCAATATTTTTTCAGCCCTCTATACTAGAGCTGCTCTGTTAATAACATTGAAAATGTAATGTTTATCGTAATTAATGTATTTGAGTTACCTCATATTGTTGGCTCGGCAAAAACTAGCTGTTGATACCGGTCCCTCCCACAGGCGAGCTTTTGTCACACCCCTACTGACCAGACATAACTAGTGACACTTAAAACACGTGTTATTGTTTTAAAACATTATAATCGTCAGGCAGTGGGTATGCATGATGTAACAGCACCTTGTATGTGTGAACCAGAGTCTGACATGGAGTTTAAGTCCGCAGAATGAAACAGAAACCGGAGGGAAAAGGTTCCTTCAGCGGTGTGTTTACAGGTAAATCAGATCTCTCGGCTTCACTTTTACTGTATGATTTCTAATGTCGGTGTACTGTTTTATTAGTTATTTATTTTGTTATAGGTGTACTTGTGTAAAATGTCAATACAAGATCTGGTCACGATCTTGCAACGTTAGTAACATCCCTGTAATGTGCGTTCCACACGATTGACTGATGTAGTGTGGCATGTGTAGGATTTCGGGAAGACAAAATTCATAGTCTCTTATGTCTTCTGAAACAAGATTTCCTAATAAGGTTATAAAACTCATGTAGTGTGTGCTCGGATTGATGAATGAAGAGTTAAAATTCTGTATTCTATTAATGTATTTAAGCCTAGCACAAGTAAAAAAAACTTACTGTGTGGAGCTCCTAATCAATGAACAACGGGAGAGTTGGAAAAGCACCAGAGCCTCCCTCATTATAAATCATTTATCAAACTGTTCCTTGTTGAGATACAAAATCGAGCCTTTTCTGACAAATAAACTCATTCTTTGGTAATCCAAACAAAAGGTTAGGTATATTCATATGATTAACAAGTGGGTGTGGCTTGGGTGGGGATAAGGAAAAAAGGTGGGGATAAAGAAAACTAAAATGTTTTCAGCTCTGAAAAAAGGAATAAAGGATTACTCAAACATGCATGAATTAATCTGAATACTGCTTGAGGCATTTTTTTGATGAGGGAATAACACTTCAAGATACCCGGAGTGTCAGAAAAGTAACGTTATCATGACATGGCAACTTTAAGTTTTAACCCAATATATTAGAAGAAACTAAACAAAATAATGGCCTAGTCAAATTAGCAAATGCCGCTTTGGAAACAAATCAAAATTCTTACCAACTTATTGAAAACCGTGAAACTGAATTTGAAAAGTATTCACAGTTCCCTCACAGATTCGCTTTGATCATTTCAGTTCACATGAAAATAAAAGCAGACAAAACTCCTGATCTCCTCCCTTATTTATATACATATAAAGATGTTCACATCAATTAGAGCTCTTATAGATAAATATGGCCAGAATATGATGAAATTCAGCAAAGGATCTCAAAAACGTTTACAGAAAATTAATTGGAAGTGGTGTTTGTTAGTGGTATAACAAATAACTAATTTATGTAATAGTGGAATAAAGGAGATTGAAAAACATAACAATAAATAAAATATACCAGTTTCTGGACTGTAATGCCCAAAATCGTGGGACAGATGGAACCACTTTTACAAGAGACTTAAATCATGTAAAAACAAGTATTACAGATTACTTTTTTAATGCAAATTTCTAAATCCAAGCTAGCATTTTTATTTACAGATATTGTTAATATATTCCAGTACTGGCTATTTCATCTTAATAACTTTTCTGTATTAATCACAACAGATGACAAAAACACGCAATTAGCTTTTTGTGCATAAGTACAATGAGGGTTTTATTGAGCTGAGAAATTTTGAATGTATGCTTTAAACATTATCAATTTAGATATTTTGTATGGTAGTTTTTCTATTGTAGTTAGTCAATGATAATCCTCATCATTTCTCTGTTCTGAAAAAATTCCTTTTATACATTGAAATGCTTTTTCTCGATTACATGATGTTAAGTTTCTCACTTTATGAGGAAGTCAATTCTTCTGTCTACCCCACTACAGTTCTTTGCTTTCTCTTGTTCTGGAGAAATTTACGATTGCTTTTCCATATCTCAAAATTTCTATAGAGACCCAACTATTCTTGCTATGAGTAAAAACACATGGAAACTTTGCCTCTGTGCTCCCATGTAATCATCATCTTGCCAACAGGCCTCCGTGAAATTGGTATTTAAAAATATCTGGACAAGTGGAAAATAATACAATTCTGCGTGGTACATGGGTTGTAAAGTAAGTAAAAGTGGACGATGTATGTCTGAATGTGCGTGGAAGCTTAGGACGCCCATGGCAAAAAGCTTCAGATTAGCGACAGGCTAGCTGCGGTGAGATAGAAGCTGTAGGCTGGCTCCATGTCTTATCTGAGTCAGCCAGTGTTGGTCTGGAGCCTGTGTGCAAAGCCCTCGCACCTGTGCTACAATCCACCATCGACTAGCCCCAAAACAAGCAATTACTGACCCCAACAACTGTCAGGGACCATGATCAAAACATTTAGCCAGAGTGAGAGAGCCCTAATACAGGTCAATTTCACTCTGTTAGGCATGGTGATGGGCCAAAACTGAGAGATGGTGTCTGTCGAAGGAAAGCTATTCCTGCTGCCAAATTTAAAGGTTACCTTCTGCTGTCCAGAAATAATTCCAGCTCCAGTGCTTCCTCACAAAAAAACAGGACAAATACCCGGTCATATTCAAATGTCAATGTTAGGATTAAACTGCTAAATGAGTTAAAAGGGCGGTGGTATTTTTTATGTATGCATGTGTATTATTAACTGTGTATAGTTAATTTTTGCAGTGAAAAAGCTTCATATTAATAAACAAAATATCACTTATGATACATATTGAGAATTCTATCCCGGTAACAGGTCTTCAAAGCAAGAGATTGGTGCTACGTTGCATTCCAGCTATACTACACCCTCAAAAAAAATCTACTCAAGTAAAAGTACTTGTGAAAATATTTACTTAAGTAAGATTAAAGTAACTCCCAGATTACTTACTTGAGTAAGAGTAAAAAAGTACGTAAACAAAATTTACTCAAGTACTAGTTACTTCTGGTCAGAACGATAAAAAGCAAAAACGTTAGCTATTACAAAGTCATGGCAAAGTAGCTTGCGTTTTTTTATGATATCAGTAATGGGAGGACACAGCAAAAATGTAACTCAAATGTAACTAAGATGTAACTTAGATGTAACTTAGATGTAACTAAGTAAAAGTACAGATATTTCACAAAATATTTATTTTTTAAAAGTACTCAATAGGTATTTGTTACCCTAAATATGTACACAAGTAAATGTAACTAGTTACCACCCACCACTGCCAAGTTACAACCCTTTAAACCATCAGTATCGATTCTCAAGTAAATTTTTTAATAATTTTTTTATGTTGCCTCGATGATAGTATCACACATTAATTAAGAAAAGCAAAATCAACGAAGAAACTTAACTTTGTAACTATTCTCTTGTTAAAACCATTCAACCCTCTTTAAGACACAGCAAGTTGATCGTTCATAAAAAAAAAATGGCCCCGACACTGGGATGTCTGTCTGTGACGTTACTATGTGACTTTGAGAAACAACTTTGCTTGCATCTAACATAAAAGTAGTCACATCTATTTTTAAATTCTGATATTTTCAGGGTTTTAGCTCTTTTTTAGTTATTCTTTTATTAGGAGCTCAATAACAACAGGTTGAAAAAATGAATTCCTTCTTGTCACCGTTGACGGTGCCTGGACAGAATTAATTAAGGGAACTATTTTTCATAGACTTGTTTCACAAGCTGTTACTCACATCAAGGATCCTCTTTTCTTTCCAAGACAGCCAAACTGAGTTTCAGAAAATGAACCCCTTTTGTTCTCTTTATTCTATTATAATTGAAAGGAAGGAGCTATATAACGGAGTTGATCAAGTTTGCCAATTTGGGCCTGGTTGGGTGCAGAAAAGTTGGTTATTTGAAAGTGAAAAGTGAAAGTGACCATTTGGCCAGATATGGAGTGACCCATACCCAGAGTTTGTGCTCTGCACTTAACCCATCCAGTGTACACACACAGCAGTGAACAAACTTATTTTATTCATGAGGTTCACAATGGATTCTTGTAATATTCAGAATGGGGCTCTTGAAGTCCTCACTGGCACAACAGACCACATCACATCAATCTTACCCTCCCTTTACGCGTTTTGTCAATAATTAAATAAGACAACAAAAGACAACCCACCAATGACTTGATGACAAACTTCTATTCCATCCATCATGAAGAGCTGGTTTGCACCCGAAGAAGACTGTAAAGTATTACAAATTTAATTAACTTTATTTATGCCACGGTCTGTCTGAATATTTGATTGGCTAACAGGTGTTGTATATTTCTCGCGTATTGTGTATAAATCACACGTAGTCCTGTTTGGTTTAGTCACTATATGTATCTTTGAGCGACTTTAGTAACCAACGAAATAAAACTTTCACCGATCAGGCAATTCAAGCACTCTAGACCACAGATCACAGATTTGCTCAACATGGATTGTTTTAGCGAATGTATTATTTAAGTTGTATGGTCATTTTTTATTACACCAAACAGCGTTTTAAGGAGCTCTGCTGGACTAAAACCAAGAAACATTCAATTGATTCAGCTGCCGGCATGAATTTTGATGACTGAGAACAAAACCTTGCAGAGCGCAATGAGTGATGTATTGTAATGTTATACTTTTCTTGTAAATTCACATTACAAGTAAACAGGGACTGTATGAAGTAAATATGAAGTAAACTTCCTATTTGCCTTTGCTGGTTTTCATTCATACAAATATCTTACATTAAAGAGATTGTGGTGATGGTGATTATTTTTAAAGCGTTAAAATTACTAATGTTAGTTAGTAATATTTGTTTGAGTTAGGGTACGTCGTTAAAGATAATCAGTGCTAGTGACTAATTTCACTCAGATAAACGTCCACACTTTGGTGAGTAATTATATGTGGAGCCTACTATGGGAAAGGAATAGCGCGCTGGAGTAAATGTTCCTTGTGTTAAAGTAAGTTTCACATTTTCACAGTGGATTTAGAAATCATGCATACACTACAATTATTTAAAAAAATATTAAGAATTAACCCTTAGGTGCTTTTTTTGTATGAAGCTAGTGAGCACTCTGTAGACAGTCCCATAACACTAAACATTACTAATAGTTTTTAGATGTTAATGTTACCCCAAAATAATGACATAATAATGAATATAAATCACATAATCCACGTCAAATGTTAAGACATCACAGCATCAAGCTTCAGCACTACTTTTTCTGCGTAGTCAAACCAAGACCACTCATTCATTGCAACTAAGATATTAATGATAACTTAAAATGTGAGTGTTGAAAAAGGCCGTGGCATAAACAGGAAATGGGTTTCACATCAGGTGGTTGTTCGTTTCCACATAGAATGCATGCTCAGCCTTTGTTTATCCCATACTTAACCATTTTAACGTTGACAAACCCACAAAAAGTGAGTTTAACATAGGATAAAAACTAAATTTTTTATTACAAAGTACTAGATTTCAATTAAGAATTAGCGGTTTAGATAATGATAAAGAGCCTCATCGATATTTGAACTCAGTTTGAGTGTTACTTGTAGTCTATTCACAATATAGTTGGTTAATCTAGAGTTCATTTTACTCAATGCTTTACTGTGTAGTAATTGAACAATAAAGGTTATTCTTTAAGTCTAGAAGTCTATTTCTTTAAAAACTGAATTTTCATTCATACAAAAAATCTAAAACGTGTCACAATTGCTATGATTTTGAAATTTTCATAGTTTGTGGTGTATGAAGCCCAAAGTGTTGAGAGCAAGAAGGACAAACATTAGCCATCTTGCTCAAATTCCTCTTAAGTGCAATCTCAGCTGCCATCTAACCTTGGTCTAGACTATTATCAGATCTGGATCTGATTGAACCTTCACTGAATGAACCTTGTCCAGTCGCAGGGCACAGAAATCTTGATATACTCTGCCTCGACATGGGGTCTCCATCTCTAACTCTAAATCTATACAGTTTAGATCTTTGTGTAACACCTGAGTATTGTAGCAAACACTAAAACAGGTTGTTGCAGGGAAAAGGTATTGTGCCACTTTTACAAGGTTCCTACGGAATAATCAGAAATGGTCTGTAACAGACTGGTTGATGGCTTCATTCTGCTCTTCCTCCTAGTGATTTCTCTTTAAAAAGACAAGACAAGGCCTGGAGCCTTCTTCCCCAGCTTATTATGGTAATAATTAGGAGACTGATTTTATCTCAGCCCGTACAATCACAGCGAGAGGCAATGGCTAAATAAACAGTCAAAGTCCTTGGGTCCCCAAGGGCTGTTCAGTGTAATTAAAATCAATAGGTTCTTCCTCCCAGGGCATCTTTAACCCAGCCGGCTAAGCCAAGGTTCTTTTATTGTTAAGCACTTCTCATTTACTTCTCCCACCACGACAGAGACCTGTCTCATGTTCACACTTCCATTATGTTAAATTGATGCATTAAGGCTTTAAAATGGCAATATTGTTGTGGAACCACGCAGCCATCGTTAAGTATAAGTGAGATGGCTTTATCAGCAATCAGGACCCAGTTAACCCAGCAAGGATAAAGAAGGTTACTTGACCTTGAACTGGGTTAGCTTCCCTTTTAAGGGGTGAACTCATCAATCATATTATACAGAATTTGTTTATCCATCACCATTTTATAAAAACTACAAATTACCAAGACTTATTCAGTTTTTTCCTCCATGTAAAGGAATTCTGTAATTGAAAAATAATTCAGATTTTACAAAACATGTATCAATTCAACAGATATTTTGTCTTTTAAAATGTTAACGTTAAAAAAAAGATTTACGGCTTGATAAATTCAACATGAGTGTGATTCAAACCTTCATCTGGGGGCTTCAAACTACAAGGAAGTTGCTGACATATAAATAGACATAAATGTTATGTTAGGTTATAGCACATGCACAATCAGAAGACTATACCAGAATGCAAGTATAAAATACAAATAAAACCATTTAAATCATGAAAACGATATGATTCTGTGAGATTAAACAGACATTTATCTGGTATGGTTATAGATTTATTTTATACAGTATACAAAATAATTCAGATGTATTCCTTTCTATGCATACCAGTTCCCTCACGAAACCTCTTTGTACATTACAAATTACTACTTACTGCAGGTATTAAACCAAGTAAGAGAGTTATTTTAAAAAGTATGCATCTTACAAATTGTTGTTATTGTGATTTAAGAATTCCGATTTGCATTTAAACATAAAACAATAAATACCAAAAATAATACAAAAAAATAGATAGCAACAATATATAACTAACAATAATAATAAAAGCCAAACATTTGCTATAGTATAAAGTACCTCTTTTGAAAAACTGTTTTGTAAGTAAAAAAATATATATTGTAAGAAAATTCTACGACAAAACTTTGGAAAGTTGTAAAAAGTTAATAGCTTTAATCAATAGCTTTAGAAAAACAGGTTTTCTGCAGCTTTCATAAGGTCACATTTAAAACTTTTATAGACATTTTTAAGACCATTAATCAAACATCATAACATCAAATACATATACACAACTTTTTGCGTAATAAACAGTATGCTTTAAATACTTTTAAAATCATTACTTACATTTTTGTGACCATTTACAAAGGTTTTCTCAAACTTTGGCAACCTTAACCATGCCTTTTGCAAAGTTGAACATTAATTAGCATTTTCTCAAGCTCTAGCAGCGATCACTTTTATCCTTTTGAGCATTTATGTGTGTTCTTCTGTCTTATATTTGTTTTTAACAACTTTAACAATAATTTCCTCAATCTGTGGCAACCCCAAATGACAACAAAAACAGATATCAGAGGAGTTTTAGATGGACATCAGAAAAATAAGAGCTGTAACAAAATCATGTAAGACCAGAAACAATTAATTTAAGACTTTTTACATTCTAAAATTTGGGCTTTTTAATTTTAGACTTTTTTAAGATCCTGCGGAAACCCTGCAAAGGGATGGGACACATGTATATCTGCTGCTGTGTAGATAACTGATTAAATAAAAAAATATCTTTAAACAGCTTCTTACCCATTAACTGGATAGTGACCATCTGAATCAAAACAAAACAAAAATAAATGTAATATGAATTTCAAATAAATATATTTTACCCAATTTTTAATCACTCACTTTTATACCTTTGCTAGGTGTTTCTGCATAAGCAACCAGGTGATGTGAAGCAAATGTTTGCTAAACACTCAAAGAAAAAAACAGTCATAGCTCTTTTTGATTGACACTTTTTATGCAATGAATTGATTTGTTATTAGGTAAGAGGAAATAATCTTTCAGAGAGTAAAACTGTTGCTATTATAGTCTCAAAATGCTTTCTGAATGTTATACGTAAAATGATAAAAGTTGGGGATGCTTTAACAGAGCTGGCTGATCTGCTGCAGGGTCTTTGAGCTGCAGATTTCTGCCAATGTCTTTAGACAATCATTTGTTCTCAGTTAGCAGAAACTCCAGTGAGCCATTCCCCTGCTTGACAAATGAGACATCATGCAATGAATGAAGCTCAACGTGAGGCGTCTTCCTGTTCCTGATATGCAGTTTGCTGATGCAGTTGTTGCACAGATGACAACCAGGCAAGCGAGGAGCGCCAGATCCTCTAATAGCCCTCTGCCTGACAGAGTCTGTCATGATGAATCGTACAGCTCTTCCCTAGCTTTTCAGACTTAATTTTCTGAAGATTGCTTGCCCATTCAAGAGGAGAGGGACCTGATTCGCACTCCTGTCCAGGAGCCTGGGGCCCTGATGAGATGTCACTATTGTTCAGCAGAGCCTTTGGTAAGGAGCCTTAACTGCAAGTGGCTGCTTTTAAGACATTGTCCCGAATTACTTGACTGCCGAAGCTAAATAGCAATTAGACAGCTCGTCCAGCAAACGGAAATTAGAAATTTGCCACTGGGTTTAAGATAGGACTGAATCGTCCTGCCTGTGCAAAGACTTTGAAAGACCCTGCAGATGCACCAAATGACTTCAAAGCTCTTTGCAGAACACTTTTGGAAATCTACAAGTAGAAATTGCTCTTTGGCAGACCTTCCCTGTTTTCTGCCTTTATTTGATCGCACGGCAACATTTCCATCAGATGTTCCGATTGCTGTTACTCATGATGATATCTTTTGTCACAAAGCATAACAGAGTTTGTCAATCAAACATCAGACCATGATGATCTCTCTCATTTGCATTACTGCAGTCTCAATCTCGGAGCATACAGGATTTTCATTTGATCCCGAGGTAATATTTGATAAACTGATGCAGAAGAGCAGGAGCAGTTCAATCAGTTTTACAGACTCTGCATCCTGTCACCTACAATAAACTTTCATTCCCAGAGATGAGTTCCGTCAATATTAACTGCATCTATGGATGTTTCATGTTTTATTATAGGATATTGCATTATTATTCGGATTTCAGATTTTGATAAACAATCTGTTTTATTTTGAATAAGTAATGCACATAAAAACCTCTAAAAAATATTTTATTGGCCAGCATTCATATATTTAATTCTATAATAAAACTCACCAGCAATTTATTTCATCCCAATTAAGATGTGCCTTAATAACAACAATTCTGCAAAGATTAGTGGGTGAAAATTGCTGTAATGCTGAAAACAATTGATTGCAGATGTTTCTGGTTCACTAGAGGGCACAAACAAGACACTACTCAACCACAGATTGCGGAGAGGGCTCAGATTCTGCCATTTGTTGCCCTGAGTGGTACTGTTGGCAGGCAGCTTAAAGGCACGGTCTTATTAGCTATGATGCCCCTTGTCACAAAGCAGAGGTTACTGTTGTTTATTCGGCACATTGAAACACCATCAACTAATTCGACAACAACATTGAACTAAATGAAATAACCAACACATATTTGCGTGATGTCGCATACGGATCGAGATTGTGTGAGATTGTGGAATGCACTGCCTCCCCTTGTTAAAACGGCTCCTACACTAGAATGTTTTAAGTCTTGTCTTAAAACTCATTTTCACTCTTTGGCTTTTAACTTGTCTTGAACTTGTGTGGTCCTCTGTGTGTTTTATTAATGTGAGTATTTTAGTTTTGTTTTGCTTTATATGTCTCAGTAATTTTTTTTCTTTACATATTGTATTATGAGTTCTAATTTTTATTTTGTGCAGCATTTGGGAAATTTTCTGTTGATAAAATGTGCTTTATAAAAAAAATGGTTTGGACATATTTTAAACAACCAAATTGCACACAGTCTAAAAATGCAATCACTTACCACTTTGCCTATCCGTAACTAACTGAAGAGTGGATTTAGTTTTATATTTTTAGTTTTAACTATACTCTAACCTTAACTCTTCATTGTTTTCTGAAAGTGAGCATCACGGTGGTGCAGTGGGTGACGCGGTCGTCTCACAGCAAGAAGGTCGATGGTTCATGTCGTTGGTTCAGTTGCCATTTCTGTGTGGAGTTTGCATGATCTCCACATGATCTTGTGGGTTTATTCCGGGTGCTCCGTTTTCCAAAAGATATGCTGTGAATTGGGTAAAACATAATTGTTCTGAGTGTGTGTGGATGTTTCCTGGTGGTGGGTTGCAACTGAAAGGGTATCCGACCCCTGAAATTAAAGGGGCAAGAAGATGAATGAATGAATGTTTTCTGAAGAAAAAAATAATATCTTAAATTATCATTATTAAATTGTGAAAATAAACAAGCGACTATAAAACTAAATAATTGAATACTCAGAACACATAGGTGCCTTTTGTGGCTGTAAACAGTAACAGTATTTTAACGTAAATACTTACTACTGCAAACACATTAGCTTTTGAGAGCTCTGAAGACAATCACATAGTCATGCAACGGCAAAGACCACGCCCACAGGATAGCATGTTTTAGAAAAATAACAAGCTCTAAAGATGAATAATCTAAAACTTCATTAATTTAACTGTGTCATCACACAATCAACAATGAAGACTTCGGAAAAAAATCTTGCTTTAAAACGAGGTTTCAGTAAGTGTATACGCTCACATATCCAATCTGATGTTTTGTAGCCGCATCACAAGATGTGGTCTTACAGCTCAAAGTACTGTACTTTTATTGGAGCAGAATCCAAAATCACACACAAGGGTTGGAACTTCTGGTTTCTCATCATCGTTTCATCCCCTTCAGGTGAATAGAATTATTTTCATATTGTGACTGCGGCGTAAGAAAGAAGGCTAGTTAGCTTAATTTGGCTAGACATGCAAGCTAATTGTCTGCACTGGTTAGCCATGAAATTAGTCTAACCTTGTCCCAAACATTAGCTAGATGTAGGGATGGTCACTTTTTCTTACAAGATTGTTTTTATTCTAACAATAATAGAAATGTTTTTTTTTAAATGCATGGAATGCATTTCAATATTTAAAGATTTGATGAATGCGACTAACTTTTTCACACCACTGTGTGATGAGGATAATTCTACGATAAACTTCTAAAAAGATTCCACTTTTGCATTGCCAGTTTTTACTGAGTAACAGACACTGAGATAACTCACTCTAGTACCGCAAGCTTGGTGAAATTTAATGCACATGCAAAAGGCTTTGTTTAGACAAACGGTCGATAGACCGCCAAAAAGCGCAGAAAAGTATGAGTGCGAGAAAAGTTTGTTGCGTTCTTTTGCTGCCAATCGATGATCACCACTAGTTAGTTACGCCATGCCTTTCTTCAGTGGAAAAAGCCTCCAAAAGCATGCAAAGTCAATTCGTACCGTCAATAAACAGTTCACTGGAAAATCAGCATTAGGTTCATCTTGCAGTGGGCGAGTGAATCAGAAAGACAAAATTAATTCCAGCATCGAAAGACTAACAGATCGGCTCCTGAGAGCTGGAATTCACTTCTCCTCACTCATCTTGTGTGATAATGAGGCTTTCTCTCAGAGTACACAACTTTCTCATTGTACTTTGTCTTCTTAAAACTAATTTGTCTTGTCTGATTGTCTTATACAGCCAAGACAAACAGTTTAGCTGTGGCGAATCCAGATTTTGTCAATGCTTGAATGTTGTCTGTCAGCTAATCTGCTAGCTGTGCAAGAGAACAGAGTTCTTGATGTCTCTCTATAAACTGAAGGCTGCTGCAGATAAGGTGAAAGCATTTGCCTTCAGTCCTCTGAAAAGAAGTGCTGAATTCTCTCTGTTACAAGCTATTTGTTCAAGATTTGAGTAGTAAAGTAAACTGTGAATTTAAAATATTATTTAAAAGAGGATTCGTAAATAATAAATTGAGATAGAAACCACAGACAAGGGCTTGTAATCCCATTGTTTTATACTTAAGCATTCATGTATAATACATCGCACAGAATTCCGATGATCTTTCCGACATCTGCCTCCATATCACACGCTTAAAGATGGCGCCTCTTCCTCCTCTAGCCATATCTCAACAAGAGGGACCTCCCATTAACAGTTCTTAGGTATCATGTTGTAATAGGTTCTTAAAATGGAGGGTTGTCTTTGATCTCTGAATGGAGAAACTCTTGTAAAAAAATGTCTATACACACACTGTTCACCACAGTTTTATTACTAATGTAAAATATTCAACTTATTATAGAACATAACTATGACATAATACATGAAACGATGACGTAATACTTAAATTAACCCAAGTCCTGACTCTTCCTATAGGCAAACAAAGCAATTAGTTGCTAAACTGGCCAAGCAGCCAGATGGAGCAAAAAGAGAGCTGCTTCAATATTATTTTGAATGTGTAATTGTTTACACATTTGATTGTTTTTTGTTTTGTTTTACATAAAACCAGTATGTATGTGTAAATTATGTGCAATTAACTTACATTTTATTGACCACCTTGATATCATATGTGCATTTTCACTGGCTTATCACTGCAGAAACAAATGTTTGCACAGTTGTTTTAAGCCTGTTTTAGCATTCCACCCAGTGTTCATATGCTGTTAAAAAATAACAGTACAATTTCATATTCAGTATCATAATATTTTAGCATTATAAAACAGAAAGTGTTGTGTGTGAAAATTCCAAAATGTATGTATCACATGTGATCAATGCATGAGTCTTGAGAATCCTGATTTATTAACAGGAAAATACTAATACTTAGTTTCCCAGACAAAATTAACAACTTGAGAGCTATGTTTTAGAGTTGATTCCATTAAGGAACGGAAGCACTTCATGTGCATAGCCTATAGGAGCTGTGTCATTGGGATGAAGAAACATGTAACAATGGAGGATGTAAGTGTCTTTTTGTAGCTGACTCCAACATAGGTCTAAAAAAACTAAATTGAGCTCTGAAACTTTCATTGTTTTTGTTTTGTTTCATCAGCTCTTAAATGTCATGACCCGTTTAAACCCTACGATACTGGAATTATATCCAGGCTGTGGTGTGAGTCTGAAATACAGTGTAATGGGTAAAAAGTGACAAAAAGAACAAGCAAAGCCAAGGCCGTCACTTGCTCCTTTTGACAAAGTACAGGCTCTATGCAACCGTGACAAGATTTCCCTGAGGGCAATTTCTAAAAATTATTGAAACAATGCAACGAGTGAAATGTCAGCACTCGCTAATTATGTTTATGCTAATTGTTAATTAGTGTCTCGTTGAGCTTTGTCTTAATTAACAAAGGCTGTGAAAGAATGCACCGAGCAGAGGAAGGATGTAATTAACACAGATCCAGGATAGTATTTGCTCTCTTACAGGGCTCTTACAAGTTTCATTCTGTCAAATACTTCTACTCTATGTCTATTTAATTCAAGAGACTGAAGAAACAAAAGAAATGCTGGCTTTTTTATTGCTTGGGTCAAGATTGAATTTATTTAAATGTTTAAAATGCAACTTGCACAAACGTGGGAAGATAACTGCTCCTAAAAGCTAAACAATCACGTTTATGTTCCACAAATAAATGTGAAGAGATTGATAAAAGAAATTTAATTCTCATATAAATACATAGAGATATGTGGATTGTGTCTTGTACAAAACCAGTATTTGTGACTTTTTGAAAAATCTGGTTGTAGAACAATAATTTGTCACAAATCTTAATTAATTTATTTTTTCTCATATATAGTAATATAATTTGAAGATAATAAAATGGCTTTCTAGCAATTTATTATCTTTTTATTACTCTACTTTTTATTTTAATAACAACATAAACATTTGAGATATTTATAGGATCATAATTTAGTATAAGAAAGCAGACAATTTCAGGTAAAAAAGGTGTAAACCAATAGGTTGGGATTATTGAATCACATATTTATGTGGTACCTTCTTATTTTTCATTCACAGGCCAGATTTTCTTGAGAAATTAACATCTCTCTTTTTCTCTTCTATTCCCAGGTCAAAATGTATTAAAATAATTACAAAGTATTAAATTGCAAAATGTCTATTCAGAAACAAATACATGTTCTTTACAATTATGCAAATGTACAGATTTTACGTTGTTTTAAAACAACAATTTTTTTATTCACAATTTAACAAAAAAGTTTTATTATGTTTAACAAACAACTTTTTTTATTCACAGGGCTGAATATCATAAGTATAGATAGATAGCAGATTGTGATCACAGAGAAGATTTCATAATAGTAACTGGCCCTTTTCTTTCAAGCTCATTTCAGTTGTTTTCTTGAAGAACATTGACATTTGTATGGTGAGAAAATATGAACAATATTTTGACTGTTAGTGTAATTACCACATGACTTCACCACAAACAGACATTTCCCTGACCCCTAGCATCAGGGGCAAACTCCCAATTAATGGCCGAACTTTGAAGAAAAACTAACATCAAGCAGTGTATAATGTGTAAAAAGTAATGTATCCAGGAACAGACTTAAATACAGTACATGTAAGGTTAAAATGACCCCAAAATTATTTGTGCAGCAGGTACAGTGCAGTGATTTACCAACAGGCAAAGTTGGGTGACTGCCTTGGGTCCCCAGTTTTTTAGTAGCCTCCTATAATGAGTTTTCACCTGTCCCTTGAAATATAGAATGGTATTAAATTAATTGAACAAAGGCTTGGTTTTTTCCTTTTTTTTCTTCAGTCACATCAAATAAACTGCCTCATGTTCAGCACATACGTATAATATACAGTGCTTTACATTAAAACAACATTTAACCTGACAATTAAAAAAATTCTCAAGAGACTTCAAATTATATATATTTAAATATAATATATATTATTTAATTATATATATATATATATATATATATATATATATATATATATATATATATATATATATATATATTAGATATATATTTGTTACATAAAAGATTTTTTATCAAATAATTTCGGAAAAACTAAAATAGGGGCACTGTGCATTTATTTTAGCCTTTTGCAAGAGAACAACCAATGAAATCTGGCTGTTTTGATGACATGAATGGGACATGAAAGAGCCCCTGGATGGCGCTCCAAACACTCTCCCACGTCAAACTCACACAGAAAACCACACCAAAATAACAGTGAGAAGAACAGCCGAGGAAGAGACCAAGAAAGAGAATATAAACTTTCAGACGTTTTTGTATTGCTGGTGTTTGATCATCAAGAGTAGTTTTAAAAAGCCCTCAAAGATTATAAAACAGCCGGCGTGTGGTTGCTGTCCCCTGAGCTGTGATGGGAACTTTCATTTAACTTGGTGATTTGTTCTTTTAACTCTTGTTCATTTAAAAGAATGCTTCATTTGACAAACATCCAAAAATAGAGCAAAATACCCTAATCTGAGTAAATAAACGTGCTTACTGGTGTCTTCTGATTATTAACTATGTAATACAGATGCACCAAAAAAAATTATTCACTCTATGACAAGAGTTATTACTGAATTCGTTCTTTTCACTACACATGAGTGCCAACCAATGGCAAGGAGTGTCACTACATCCACTTTTAACACTAGCTTGCGAAATGCACCCCGCAGAGAAGCCATCCAAAGATTCGTGCGAAATCTCATTTCGGATAAATCTGTTACCAAAAAACATGAGCACATTACACCTGTTCTGAATTGTGCTGTCTCCCAGTAAGTTTTAGAAATCAATATAAAATATGAATAAAATACTTTGATTTGTTTTTTTTTGTGCTGTGAATAACATTGTTCCATCTTATTTGTGCATCATATTAACCTCTCAACAATGCAGATATTTATATTTATTACATATGAATGGTATAAGAAACGGGGTGACCATTCCTATGCCGTGGAGGTCTAAAGCTCTGGAACTCCCTTCCTGTCAACCTATACTTCATCTCTGCCTTGCCAGTGTTTAAAGCGAAACTAAAAACACATCTATTTAAAATATCATTCAACTTTTGGGCTTTACTATGACATTTCTTTTATTATTTTAGAATGAGCTTACGTATTTACTGTATCTGTTTTCTTTTTTATTCTTGTATAGCACTTTGGTCAGCCTTGGCTTTTGGAAGGGGATCTAGAAATAAAGTTTGATTGATTTGGTTTGAATTATTTCTCCTGCATATACATATAACAGTAAACTAGTTATCAGAAATGTACAATTCTCAAGTCTGCAGTCCTGGTGATAGAACTGATGGCAACTCTGAAATCGCTGAAGACAGGATGACTGCAATAAATTAAAGTGAACACTGAATAAAGTATCATGGGAAAGGAAAAAAAGGCTGGAGATCCTGCAGTAATTACACGAGACTGAGAAGCACATTAACTGAATAAAATCATTGTTTTTGCCAACATTTGTACAAGTACATAATTCCTTTAGTCTACAATCACAAACACATAAGCTTTTGACTGCCTGCAAGCTCCAGTGCTGAGTCTCCTGTCTTAATTATCCATCTGCAAGCCAAGGATAGAGCTATTTAGTGGCTTGATTACATTTGACATGAACAGGGCAGGCGTTTATGAATAGAGATTACAGCACTGTTGCCCTAATAACTCATTTTAAAATGCTAATTTCCAACTCTAGTGTTAACAGCTGTATATTTTAAATTATACAGCGTCACCAAATTAACTGTTCATCTTGTTCTCGCCTCAAGTTAAATCTGTATCATTGAAAGCATTCAAGTATAATTCTGCACCAAACAGTAAATCTATTATTCACAGATTCTCCAAGTATAACTAACTATGTAGTGACTAAATGTACTTTATTACATTACCTTAACACAATTAGTCCTGATATAAATTTAATGATGTTTTATACTCATGTAGTAAATCATGTAAATTTAGTGACCGATGTAAAAAGTTAAATTATTTAAAAAGCAATTTAAATGAGCATCTTTACAAAAACTGTGGTGTTTCTTTTCTGTGTCAAAGGCATAACCCACTAACGAACAAGAGCTGCGCCAAACATTAATTCTGCACTGTTCACCAAGAAATTACAAAAAGAAGCAGCTCTTTTGTTAATGTTTGTCATTCTCATACGGCACATTTGTATGTTTTACTTTATTTTGGGAAACCACTTGAGTTGCACTCTTTCACTGGGATATTTTTTTTCACATCATTTGAGCATCTTTTCTTTCATGGGAATAAATGAACATTGTCTAGCTGATCACATGATAACCTGAAGTCCCAGAATTCCATTCCCTCTTCATTCACAGCTTAGCCATTATACAGCAGATTTACAGGTATCATTCTGTGTTCATTTACTGGATAGACTTCTATTTTCAATGCATTTAAACAGCTTCTGTCTGCTGTGATGCACAATTTAAAGCTCTATCTGCAAGTGTACGGTGAGATATCCCGGCAGCCTTGCATAAATCCAGTGTAGCATTGGAGGAATGAAGAGGAATTCAGATGCTCATCAATACTGTGTTTGTGAGTGTCCCCTCGGTTCAGTGTCAGGGAATGTTTATCAGCGAGTCAAATGGCTGTAGAGTGCATATTGACTGAGACTTGAGGACAATAGAAAAAAATCTCAAAACTGAAGCTGCTGCCCTGGTGTGTGTTTGTTCTCCCTTCAGATATTTTTTCTTTATTATTTCATATAAAAAGCTTGAGGCAGGAGTCTCTTGGAAGCTCTGTAAAGGATGACATAAGTATGAATATAATTTAATCTCTGAAATAAACATGTGTTTTAGATTTCAAGCAGTTATGTTCTTGGATTTTTATCTGATTTATAAAATATATAGTTTTAAATTAAAGAAATCCCTTAGCAGATGGATGTCAAAGTTAAATATCACAAAAGCTAATTTGCTACTGGTTCAATATTTATTCAAACCTTTTGAAATGATTGGAGATAGCCTATTGAACTAAGACCTAATATTATTTTGTATATTATGAATAATTAATAAAGAAAAAAATGTCATGGTTTTGTCAGTAATTTCTGGAGAAAACACCCTCAACAGGCAAAAAAGTACATGTTCTTCAAAAAAATATATGTTTCTTAATAACTAAATAATAAATGCATAAATGAAATTGAGATCACTGAAACTGAAAAAGCATTATTGAGCTGCTCTATGATCCTACCACTTATTTAAAATAATAAATGAAAGAAAACAATTATCAGTTATTAAAAAGGCAGAAAGAAAAGCAGCGAAGTTGGTCGTCCTGTAACCGGAAGGTGTAACCTGAAGGGCCATTCTGTCATTATAGCCCTGGGCAAGCCACTTCGCCCACAAGTGAATGTGGAGTGAATGAATAATGCTCTAATAATTGTAAAGCGTCTTTGAGTGTCTAGAAAAGCTCTATATAAATTGAAGGCATTATTATTATTATTATTATTATTATTTTCTTGAATTCACGGGCTACTGTTAAATTGTGGGTAATGTAGTGTTGGTTTAGGAAAAACACCACCGTGTGGATTGCGGACCGGCTTCAATAGTAATTACATATCACCCCAGGTGCCATAGATAGTACATTTGAGGGCCAGATCTGGCCCCTAGCCTTGACTTGCCTTAGCATAACTCTTCCTCATTGCCTCCTGTGACATGCAATTCAAATCTAAAGCATCAGTTGCGTGATGATAGGCTCACATGAGCCATGACTGGCCCAAGCCTCAGTCCAGGTAACATTAAATTCAACTAATCCATGTTTTCTGTGCTACATTAAAAACATCACCTCTGCCAGACAGCTTCTGGACAGCTTGGACCTCAAAACCAGTGCTAGTCAAAAAACTTCTTGTCACTGGAAGGTAAACGGGTTTTTTCTGCTGTAACGGATTTTACTATGGGAGTCAATATTGATGTCCTATCAAACATACCATAGGATTTTATTCATCTACATAAAAAAATGTTGCATTTCAAAAAGGTATATGTTACATCACCAATCTGTGAAAGTGAGTGGGGGGGCACCCTTCCACAACCGGCTCGCGCAGTACGCTTGCGTTTTCTGGGCTAATTCTATGTAAGCGAATTCATGAATGAAGGCTTCTGGAGTAAAACAAGCAATGTGCTATTTTCCAATTAAGGTAAAATGGTACTAGCCATTCAAACAGAACCTTAAATCAAAAGGCCTTAATGGATTTAATCACTGATGCACCAGGATCTGATAGTGTTAGGAACTTATGATAAAGAAAACGATGAGAAATTTGAAAAGGGTTGTTTTTTTGTTACTTTGTATTCTTCATGGAAGTTCAATTATAGTTTAGCTATATATCCCATTAAACATTCTTTTATTGATGAAAAGGAATTGTAAGTTGCTTTTTGGACCAACATCTACAGGTTTTGACCCAGGCAGGTTATCATAATTCCGCCCTCGACTGGCTCTCACTAGTTATAGGTACTGAGGTAAGCAATGCATAAATCCACACAGTCTCTCAAAAACTCGAAAACAAGATTACCCAACATGCTCTCTCTCTTATATCTTCTAATAATGTTTTCTCATCCCTTTTGATCTGTGAAACTCAAACTTTGTCTTTTTGTTTCATTTTTTGTTGCAGATTAAAATGGTTGTTTATTTTGGTTATAGTTATCATCATATTTATGTTATTTATCATTTAGATGTGATATTGAATCAAGTCTTTTTTTTTTTGTCTAGAAAATGAACACTGCAATTAATTCTAGCTCAAGGTTGATGCATATCTACAACACTGAGAAGCTGAACTCTTATGGAGAATAACTGAAAAGAACAGACTGTCTTTTGGTTAACAAACATACATACTGACAGTCCTGATCTGCATCATCTCCTGTGAGTTTTAAATATTTGGTACAACTTAACTTTTCAAGTGCACCTCTTTGCAAATCCAGCCTCCTCTTGGGCATTGTTTCTCTTGGGAGGCTGGAAAGGATGTAGTGACATCATTAAAACATGTCTCAGTAGCTCAGGATATCTGGATGCTCAAGATCACTAATCTCAGCTTTAGTAAACTAAAATCATTTTCTAACATTTTCCAACAATGTTTCAATCCATAGTTATTTTTTTATATTGTTGTCAGCTGACCAACTATCATCCTTTCTGTTCAGAAATGAATTTGAAAAGTGCCATCAGTGAGGTTGTTTGATGTTATCATAAATTGCTAATATTTCTTTGTCTCTGTGCTAATAAAATATATTTTAAAAGCGAGTCCTGAATTTTTCAGTGCTCTAGGATGCTTCATCTTTTACATGTCAACATATCTTTTTGGTTTACCAGTTCATGAGCGCTTTATAGAAAAAAATCATCTGAAAAAAACCTGATTAATTGATGCAATACTTTTTTTTCACACGCCAGGATAATTAATAGATTCAGAGAATACTTTTTGAAATATGTTACATATATTAAAATAAATTTCATTCTGCAATTATCAAGAAAGAAATCCAAAATAAAAAAAATTGGGATATGGACAATCTTTATCGATTTTTTTTAACCGAGTCCCAGAGCAAATCGTTATCATCAGAATGTAAATTCAAATGCTAATACCAGCGCTTTTGTTCTCATATTATTTGTATGTTTTAATTGTTAAAAAAGAATGAATACAAATCCAATAAAAACCTACAGTTACTCTAAAAGTATTTGTCTAAAATATATGTTTCTTTCTATTTAAACATTGCCATACATTCTGTGTTTGTCTCCTTCTGTCTGTGCATGGGCTGTTCAGTGAGAGGTGTCAGCAGAGACTGAGGTAAAGTGCGCCACCATCTGGACGCTGTTCCCAGCAGACTCCGCTTCACTCTCTCATTAGGGGCTCAGTTTAATGCCAGCATCTCAAGAAGAGCATAATTACTTAAAGCTCAAACTGATCTCTGTAAGTGTAAGCTTATCATGTTATTTACATTTACATTTATGCATTAAGCAGACGCTTTTGTCCAAAGCGACTTACATTAGGGGAGAGACAATATGCAATTTGTTACACCGTCAAAGTCCATCTCAGCTTGCTCTCAGTAGAAGTTGTATCAACTGATCAATAAGCCAAAGCAGGAAGAAATTAAAGAGAGAATAGGAAAAAAGGATTATGAATGAGAACTATACTGACCGAGCATCGTGAGGAGTACTTTATTTCCTCAGCTGAAATGTCTTGTTAGTCTCTCTTTCGCTGGCTTCTTGCAGACTCTCTTGTCTCTGTGTTACGTTTTTCTGTTCGCAAGACTGCTGCATCCAAATTGAAACTCTACCTCCTTATTACAGGCCTTAATAGACCTCCTCCACCTCACCCCAAACAGATAATATCTGAACCTTAAAATGAATTCATTATAGGCCAAATATTATAGATGATTAAAAATAGCATAAGTAATAGTGTAATATCTCAAGCTGTCCAGTTTAATAGTCAACATTGTCTTGGCAGCTCTTATCAGGGGGAGACAGCCGGTCAGAATATTGATTTCGGCCCGTTTGAACCATCATTTGCTGTTTACTGAGCTGGGCTCATTTCAAATCATTACTTTGCTCCAGACACTTACTCTAAAGCTCTCTCTGCTCCAAAACCACTAGACCTCCTCACAATTTTACACCTTTAAAACTGACAATGAATTAGCTCTTTTGAGGTCCAAGCATCCTTTTCAATTCTACTCTATGCTGGTTTGAAGAAGTTGTATATTCTCAAAGGATATCCTGATTGAGTTTACTGATTAAAGAACCTGACATGTCTCTCCTCGCATCTCCTCATCTCTTCAATCCTCTTGAGTATCCTTCCTTTCCCATCCATATCCCTCTTTTTCTTTCTCTCCTCATCCCTTCATGTTTCTTGCATATCCTTCTCTTCTCTTCTCCTCTTTTCTCTTGTCTTCTCTTCTATTCACTTTACTGCATATTATTTTCTTCTCTTCTCTTCTTTTCTCTTCTCTTCGCTTCTCTTCAATTCTCAACCCTTCACTTATCTTCTCTTCTCTCCTCATCTCTTCCCTTTTCCTGCATATTATTCTCTATTGTTTTCTTCTTTTCTCTTCTGTCCTCATATCTTCATTTTTCTTGCATATCCGTCTCTTCTCTTCTCATTCCTACGCTTTTCCTGCATAATTTTCTCTTTTCTTCTCTTTTATTTTCTCTTCTCTTCTTAAATTGTCTGGCATATCCATTTCTTCTCTTCTCTTCTCTTCTCATCTCTTCTCCTCTCTTCTCTTCTCTTCTCCTCTCTCCTCTCCTCTCCTCTCCTCTCTTCTCGTTCTCTTCCTCCTCTCCTCTCCTCTTCTCTTTTCTTTTCTCTTTCTCTTTTCGTTTTCCGTCTCATCTCTTCTCTCTCTCTCTCCTCTCCTCCTTCCGCTCCTCTCCTCTCACTCCTCCTCTCCTTCTCCTCTCCTCTCCTCTCCTCTTCTCTTCTCCTCCTCCTCTCCTCCTCTCCTCCTCTCCTCTCTCTCTCTCCTCTCTCTCCTCTCCTCTCTCTCCTCCTCTACTGCCTCCCTCGTTACCGTCCTCTCCTCTCCTGCATCCTCTCCTCTCACTCTCCTCCTAGTCCTCTCCTCTCCTCTCCTCTTCTCTCTCAGTCTCTCCTCTCCTCTCCTCTCCTCATCCTCTGCCATCACGAGTGGTCCTGCTTCTGATCAGTCCTTCTCCATTTGCGCGCTCCTACCTCACTATGTGGTATCTTAATAATCCTATCTCAAAGGATCCATACAAGTCATACGCGTCCCTGGCGGGATCCTCTCACTCTATCAGCTCGTGTTGGAGAATCTCAACTAGACATCGATACCTGCTCCTCTCCAACCGAATCCTCCTAAGCTTTCAACGACCTCCGAAAATCCGTCTCGCAATCCTCAATTACGCTGGAGTCCGTCATCCGCTAGCGGGCTCGAGGTCCTCGCCTCCAATCCTCAGGAGGGGTCCTCGTCCTCTCCTCTCCTCTTCGCGGGGGTTCTCATCCATCTCGACGTGGGGGACAGTACTCTAGCCGACGATATCACGGAAGTGGATCCGTCTCCTCTCAACTCCGGAAACTGTAGTCCATCAAGTCTTCAGCAAAATCAATTCTCTTCTACTCTCTTACATTCATGCAAAGGATGTCTCATTCTCTTTTCTTCTCTTCAGCATCTTTTTCTTTTCTTCTCTCCCTCTCCTCTAGAGATCCTCGTTTCTCATTCTCCTTCTCTTCGTCCTGATCTCTTCTCATTGTCTCTCGTCTCATTCTCTCCTCTTCCTCTCCTCTCCTACTTCGCTTCTCCTCAGTTCCTCTCAACATCTTCGATCCGTTCTCTTCTAGCATCCTACGTCCTAACGAATCCAGTCTCACTGCTTCATCTCATCCTCCGTCGTCGATTGGTGCTTCATCGACGACATGATTGCAGGTCATGCCGTTCAGACGATACTCCCGGGGCTGGCTCCCTCCCACTGCCCTGTCTATTCTGCCTTGCGTCTCCTCTCTCCTCTCTTCTACCGTTCTCTTACTCTCCCTCTCCTGCGGAATCCTCTTCATGCTCCGGGGGGAGGTCCTCGAAGTGTCGCGATCAGGGGTTAACCGGCGATCTCACAAGGCTAACCTCGGCGCTCAAAATACCAGATCACTAACTTCTCAACTTATCTCTTCTCAGTTTTCCTCGGTCCGTCTCCTCTCCTCCTCCTCGTTCCTCTCCTAGCTCAAATGCTCCATCTTCTCGTTCTCTACCTACTCCTCTCGCTCCTTTCTTGCCTCTCTCCTCTCTTCTCTTCTCCATGCCTTCTGGCACAGACACTCTCCTCTTCTCCTGGGTGCTGCTGTCTCCGTCTGCTCTACTCCTCTCCTCACTCCTCAAAGGAGAATCAGCTCTCGGTTCCTCTCCACTCTCTCATCCTCTATCCTCAGGTCGGACGTCTCTTCTCTTCTATCCGCTTCTCTCCTCTCCAGTCTTCCTCACTCCGTCCTCCGGAACTGCGTCTAGTTCTCTTCTCTTCTCTTCTCCTCTCTTCGGACAGAAGGCAGTCAACCATGAAGGTCTACACTCAATATGATCCTTCAAAATATTTGTGTTCATTTATCTACAGAAAATATTCATCTCAGTTCGTGATCTGTGCGTCAACAAATTTGGTTCTAGTCAGAATTAGTATTAGTGTTTCAATCCCTGAACACTGAAATTGAATTTAATGGTTTGATTAAACCATCAGTAAAGTAACTATACCACAAAAGTCATGCAGAAAGCTTTGGGTTTTGTCGTATTGCTCTCCTGGTTATTAAATCGTCAGTAATGAACATTGCTTTGTCTGTGATTCACTCTCATGAGGAAACTGGTTTGTGTTACACTGGAACTGGAGATTAAGACAATTTACATGCAAATGATCCAGTGTAACATGATTAAATGAACACAATCGTTGAGAGGATTTCTGTAATAGCAGCAGTTCCTCAATCAGCTGCTCAATCATTAAAGCTAAAGCAGGATTTCCATAACAGCACAATCTCAAGCTCTACTTTATTCTTTATATCTCTATATTTATCAGTTACTTTTTAGGGATGAGCCTCTTACTATTAATTAGATTATTATTAAAAATCCTCTTATTAATAAATTGTGTAATCAATTTGACATTTAAAATAGCTTAAAAAGCTCTCTGGTGTGATCAGGTTAAATATTTTAATCTCAGTCTTTTTTATTGTTCTGTCAAGATTTCAGTGTCTGGCATGATGTTCTTATCATCAAGAATTTATAATAAATCATTTTCTAAAAAGTAATTAAGACAGTTGTATTAAAAAAATACAAATCAGCACTTCAAAACCAAATTTGATAATGCCATTCTATTATCATCAATATTCTTAATCAAATAATTATTAATTAAATATTTACTTGAAAATAAACATTTGATGTTGATGTGTTCAATCAGGTAATAAATACCTCAAGTTCGGAGTTCATTAGACCAGAAGATTTTACGTTTTGAAAATATACATTTGAAACCTCAAAATTCGGTGGAATGCTGTCCCAAAGCTTCATAATGCTTTTACATTTCTCATGATGTTTAACCAATACTGAATCATTTCATTTAAATGATTTCTAGAAAGAAAATGTAAAAGAAACCTTTAAAGAAAAAAAGACTTTTGACAGAACAGCTTAGAAGACATTCTTGAACTTTATGAATTTGTGTTTAGAGGCATGTGCGCATGCTTTTTGTAGTCCTATTGAATTTAGAAATATTCATTAAAATAGTGTTTACAGTAAATAAGAACAAACACCAGTTATAATAGCAACAACATATTATAACATTTGATGCATAGTATTTTTCTCAAATAAATGATATTTTGCATTATGACACTTTTAAAAAGATGTATATGGGCATATCATTATGTTTATCATAATGTAGCATAAATGCTTTCTGAATTATACATATTTTATATATACAATTTATATAATCCCTTAAAACACATAAGAGCAGTTAATTCTGATAACATCAGAAAATCTCTTAGCAGGACCTTCTCTCTCACTGTCCCTGGATGGTGGAACAAACTCCCTGATCCAGTCAGGAAAGCAACAACACTAACAGCTTTCAAAAAGCAACTGAAATCTCTTCTCTTCAGGGAACACTTACTATTAAAAAAAAACATTTTTGTCCTCCTCTGTGTTTATTTTCTTCCTGCTACGGTTTTTATTGATCAGTTAATACAACTTCTATTATGAATGAGCTGAGATGGACTTTGTCGGTGTAACAAATTCCATTTTGTCTCCCCCCTACGGTAAGTCGCTTTGGACAAAAGTGTCTGCCAAATCTATAAATCTATAAATGTAAGTAAAACTCTGTAGAGCAGTGGGCCTCCAGAGTTAAAGTTCCCTGTCGATGATTGTGAATAAACTTATATTAGTTAATGACAACTGTCTGTAATGTTCATCTAAAGCTTCCCTCAGAGCTTGACAACAAGTAAAGTATATTTCATTATAGTTTATCTTCATACTTTATAATAAATATAAACAGAAACATGTTTTGAAGATAATCTGAAGTGCAAAACTTCATTAAATGGGAAAGCACAAAAATAGCTAACTCTTAAATAATAATACATTTGTAAATACAAATTAACTGTTGATTTTGTGTTAGCCTACAAATCTTGAAAATGTAATGAGGTTAAAATTTTACTTCAAGTAAACTGGATCAGAATGACAACTTTCTGAACATGTGAAGCTAATAGTGTTTTACATGTTATGATCAACTTATGTGGCATTAATAAACTAAAGCACACTTTGTTACAAATGCTTTGTCATGTTTTATTTTTTGGGGATAAACACATAATGTAGAACACTAATCCAATGCTGACTTTTGCACTCCATGCTGTTAAGTCAATTCAACAATTTTAAATTAATACAAATAAAAAAATAGGAGGGAGGAATATTTTACCTGACGATTTAAAGCACGATCTAAATATAAACCATTGAGTTCATTACGTTTTTTTTAGACACAACACACGCGTTGAAGTCATGTTGAGATATTAATTTATTTATTATGTTTAATATTACTTTTTTAAAGTAAAATGTTATTTTATATACGTATTTTATATAGTACAAACAACACTGAAAATGAGTTGAAATATTTGAGGTTATCATCCAAACTGTCAATTCTTCACCGAAAAAAAAAAGTATTCAATATTAAAAAAACTATATTTTTTAACTTTTAATCATTTTTAAGTTTAACTTAATTCATTTTTATGGTTCAGTGTAAGTGGCTCATTGTAGTTTCTTGTTAAAAGTTTATATATATAAAATGCTTGTGGTTAAATAATCCTTGATTGCTTCCTGGAAATGTCTCTGATAATATTTTTTTCACTTATTATCAATACCCTAATATGGTTCTGCACTCACTCATTGTTTCTGAACATCTCACTGTACTTCACATGAGAACATGAGTCAAGAAATCCTCTGGAAACGAAGACTAAAAGCTTGCGCTGCATGGAGCTCTGAATGGAGAAAGATGGGCAAAATAAATAGTTTAATAGTTTAAATAGTAGTGGAGTGTTTGACTCCAGTACTCTCTTACTGACAGTTGTGCATATCATCATCCCTCACTCTCTCGCCCTCACGCACAGATAATAGCCTATTAGAAGCTTGGGCTTCATTAACCAATTACCACTCGCGGGAATATGAATGCATAAATAAGGCTAGGCTCGAGTCAAAGTTTGGCCGCTGATCACAGCAGTGTGCAGGGGAGGGTGCGCGCGCGCCTGGTGTTGGTTTGCGTGCGTGTCTGTGTGTGTGTGAGCGCGCGCGCGTGGGGGACATAAACACCGGGGTCCTGAGGGGACGCTTCAAACCCAAAAAGGAACCGAGCAGGGGGGAACTGCTTCTGCACCCAGAGCTTCCACGCGCGTTTTCTCCAGCATGCGTTCTGCTGCGGAGTGAAGAAGGGCAGCACCTGAGAGCCTCTGGAGAGCCATGAACCGCGAGAAGGCTCAAGCGGGTGACTCCATGGAGGACAGGCCGGGGTTCGACTGCGCCGGGGCCGTGGGAAGAGACGCGCTGCCAGCGGAGGCTCAGGAAACATCCGCCGGACACGAACTGCTTCCCGCTGGCGCGCCGCCTACCGTCCACAGGACCACCTCGTTCTCCGTTCTGGACATTCTGGACCCCAATAAATTCACCAGCAAGAAACAAGGGTCGACCAGGACAGGGGGCGAGTTGGCGCTCGGCGCGGAAAACAGAAGCGAGGAGGATCGCGCGATCGAGCACAAGTCTTCCTACCAAGAGGACTACTGTAAGAAAGCCTCCGGGATGCTGAGTGAGTGTCTCCATGTTCCTCCAGGTGTGAATAAGGGCTTCCCCGCGAGCGCGCAGCCTGCAAAACTAGTCACTGTTACTCTTCAGAAGAGTGTTCAACTTTATGTTGCATTTCTAATGTTTGAAGATTCTCGCAGTCTGCTTTACTTTTTGATAGTCGACATTATTGACACCAGAGAGGTTTGTTTTGCAAACCAAACGTAATCTCAATACTGTAAAATGTTGGTAACTAATAACTATCAGTTTATGAGTGTATTTGCTCTTTAGGGAAAACGCTGTAGTGTGTGAAACAAAAACAATTTGCGCTTCGCAATCCGCTTTTTGACCATTTAAAATTCAAAAATGTCACGATGATCAAATATTTGATTCCCGTGAACTATCGTGTTAATTCATTCAAGAAGCCTTCAGAAATCGCGTGTTAGCATTTTATCACATGAAATGTTTTATTTGCCGATTTGTTTGAAAGCGTTTAAACTCAAAAAATTCGGAAAACATTGCAAAAAAAAAAAAAACTGCAAAAATCTTTCAAAGAACCGAAACGAACTTTTAAGTGACTCAACTCCATGGACTGAAACCCTTAATTGTTTATGATATGCTTTAATTTTGTTGGATATGCTAAGAAATGTGTTTCTCATAAGAGATCTTTGGAAATTCTATAGAAAAAAAAATAACAAATTTGATCCATATTTCCGTTTTCGATTTGATCCAATTTTTCCTTATGAGCATACGAACAAAAACATAGAATGTCTTGAAACCTTCTAATTATCCCAAAATGTCTCCAGCGGTCGGAGAGTCTGCAAGCTGCCCGAAAGAGATACACTCATTTCTATAATAGGATATCGATCAGTCTAAAGCAGATCCTCCCAGAATCCGCGTCTTTACGCGCAAAAAATGAAACGCAATCGAATCGAATTGTCTTTCTTTGGACGCGTCAGCGCTTTGTCTTCAGTGAGAAATAAATGGAGGAAACAGAGAGCGAGGCTTCATCTTATCTTCTCTGCCTGTATTTGCAAGGACAGCTCCGTGTCAAGCATATGATTGATTGGAGACGGGCGAAAAGCAATTTTCAATCAACAGTAATTGTAGACTGCAATAATTTGATAAGGTGTGCGCTGTTTTAAAAGGCGCTTTAGGAGGATGAGTAAATTGAGAGTTATCGATTAGGCCTTGTTGGGACTCCAGACGAATTGACGAGCTTCATCCAGTTAAAAAGCAACGCAAAACTCGAACAGAAAACATCTTATTTGCGGATTTAGAAAGCTTTCACTCTTTAAATAGTGTAATGAAACAGAACGCTGTCTTATCAACCTAATATTGTTAACCGCTGTTTATTTTGCACGGTGACCGTAATCGATTTGTTACACTGAAATTCTACCTGCAAATAAACAAGCACAGGGAAACGAATAATCGATTAATCAACAACAAAACCAACGATTAGCTTTTTTTGTTAATAAAGCGAATATGTTTTAAAATACGTCATTAATTCAATATATTACAATCAAGCTATTTTTTTTGCGTTTTCTCTTATATCGACTATTAGAGTTTATTATGCAAATATTTTTTTTCTACAGGTTTCAATTCGAATAACTTGGATCGGAGATGCTGCTGCTCTATTCCGATTCAACGACCCGTGCTTAATTATATCACCAAAACCGGAAACGATACGCTGATTAGATTCCAGAGCAAGAAAACATTTGAAATACATGTTCAGCGAATGAGCAGCGAGCTTACCTCGTGCAGACAGTTTCAGGAAAGAACGAAAATAAATATGGTAGAAAAGTGCTAATAAACTCTCAAGTGAACACGTTTTTCCAAGTTCTTTTTTATTTTATATTCCAGTTTATAAGTGATATTTCGTGTGTGTGTGTGGAGGGTATTAAAAGTTTAGGGTACTTTTAAATATGTGATATTTGATAATGCTCTTCAAATGTAGTTTTCTTGGGAAATTCAGATTGTTTTTAGGATTTTACCACAGCAGCAGCAGCAGGAGAGGTGGAGCAGGTACCTACTGGCCCACAGGAGCGCTTTGAAAATGATGCGCTAAATCATCCGCACTTGATGCGTCAGTTCTTTTCCTAATAGCACACTCCATGGCATTCATGTTAATTAGGAACTTGAACTTGAATCAGTTTATTTCACACAATATAATCCATCATCGAGTGCGAAAAAATCACTTGTAAACAAACGAAAGAAACATATTAAAAGGCCGAGGGAATCGGTTAAACATCCACGCTGAAAAAAAGTAACATTTTCTTTAAGTCGAAGGGGGTGCATTTTATTATGGACACAGTTATGTGTAATACAAGTTACAAGTTCTTTTCAAAATCGGCCCACATGCAGAAACACAATGCAGGCAATAAAACAGAATGAGAACTAGTGCTTTATGCTATAAAAAAGTCACAATGAAGAATAGAAAAATAGTCTGGAAATCGTTGAAGAATCGTCCTGAGACTGGAGCTCCTGCCGCTCCGGGGCACTTTTTGACCCGCCTTTGTGTGTCTCTGCAGAGGAGAGCTTCGTGTTCCGCTCAGAGGATTGTGAGGTGGACTTTCCCCGCGGGGACCATTCGGACAGCGAGATCCAGGAGCCGTGCAGCGACGCGAGCGGAAACACGGACGGCGAGTTCGGGGCGCACGAGGAGGACGACGACTCGGCGAGCAAGAGCCCCGACGGACAGCACACCCAGCAGGGCTCTTCCAACGGACAGAACCACCAGACGAAGCCCAAACGGAAGCGCTCCGGGTCCGACTCAAAGTCAGGCAAACCCCGGAGAGCGCGGACTGCGTTCACCTACGAGCAGCTGGTGGCCCTGGAGAACAAGTTCAAGTCCACGCGCTACCTGTCCGTGTGCGAGCGCCTCAACCTGGCGCTGTCGCTGAGCCTCACGGAGACGCAGGTGAAAATCTGGTTCCAGAACCGCCGGACCAAGTGGAAGAAACAGAATCCGGGCGCGGACACGAGCGCGCCGAGCGGCGGGGGCGGCGGAGGGCCGAACGGGGCGAGCGGCGCGCTGGGGAACCTGAGTCCTCTGAGCCCGTCTCCTCCAATCAGCGGACACCTATCCATGCACTCCACCTACCCGAGCCACCCCGGCGCAGCGGGACTCGTGTGCGCCACGCAGCTGCCCTTCCTGCCCGGGCACGCGGTGCTCTCGCCCTTCATGATGGGCGCGCAGACTTACGGGGCGCACACCTTTTACGCGCCGCACTTATAAGAACACACACCCGCACGCGAGCGGGAGGAGAGCTCATCCACACTGTGAAAAAGTTGAGAAAAGGACAGCGGCGCGTTGTTTTTGAGTTTGGAGGACACCTTGTGTTTTTTGTGTTTCTTTATCCCTCGTGGGAAGGTTTAGTTGGCATGTATGTGCTCTCCAGAGTTCCTAAAACTACAGAAAGATAAAACGTCCCCAAAAATATTTAACAAAAATGTCCTCGTTCAAAATGTGAGTGTAAAGGAGTATCTTAAAGGTTTTCATTTGGGATTGGAAGTCTCTCAACTGACATTGCTGACAATCCAACAACAGTCAAGACAAAAGTGCAGACTGAATGAAATAAAAATGTTGGTGTAAATGCAATGTATACTCAAAAAATGGAATCCCTTTTGAATTAATTTCCTTTAAAACTTAAAGGGAAAAACTGGAAAAAGGCAACTCGAGTTATCCCAACTAATTATTTTAGATCATTTCGAACATTACATTTCCGATTTTCAAACTAATTAGGAAAAGTATCAGTTGGCTGGTGCAGCTAAACATTTTGTTTAACCTCCAAAACGCAAAAAAAAAATCGTGTTTATTAACTGTCGCCATTTTTACTCATATATATATATATATTTTTCAGTGTAGAGTTCATGTCCGTGTTGGGTTTACCTTGAGGGCCTTTCCTTTTCATGTCCCCCTAAATCCCTGTTATTCTGCTCAATCTTGATATCATGGTGATAAACTGGTGGCTTTACATTTTTTATATAAATTTTAAAAACCCACACATTACAAACATTTTTGTTAACTCTGTGTTTGGCTACAGCATCTAAATACGGAACGAGCAGCTGCAGGACAAACTCTTTTTCAAGGACTCAACTTTCTGCACTGACAAACCAGACTCAAGTTTACGAATATCATTCTGAAAAATCCTACTGAGAATTATGTTTCCGTTGGCGTTGACAAAATGTGAATATTTCTCTTGGTGACTGTAAATACTGAGTTATTATGAAAAGTGTTTAGATATTCGCTTCGAATGTAGCAATAAGACGAAAAGAGAATGAGATTGCTGTACTGAAATATTGTCAAAGATCGGACTAAAGACTGTTTATCTTCATTTTTCTGTGAGGAGTATCGGATTCTGAAATGATATTATTTAAGGCACACGATGATAGGTTTGAATAAAAATGCAAATGAAAAAAAGATGTTTTATATACTTGTTCTCTTGCAGTGAAAGTGTTTTTCTCTCAGCTTCGATCCTCTTTCTTACTTCTCATCTCGAGGGATAATCATTCATGGATATTTTGGGAAACAACGATTGTAAAGAAATATATAAAAAATATGAATTCTCATGCAAACGTGGTTTGCGTGGTTCGGCCGAATGTATTTATTTTTTGTTTTTCGTAGAAAACAAAAAAATTCTGCAATTGGCATGTAGATCTGGAGCACTAATGAGAGATCAGTTCCTCTTTAAATCGATTTAACGATTCGATCGCTAATTATACGAAAACGGTGTCCCCTTGTTCAAACCCACCGAGATCGTAATTTTGTTGTTCAAAATCGTTTCCACAACGCGACAAAATTGCGCATACTTACAAGAAATGTTTGTTGTTTTAATTTGTAAAAAATGTAATTTGTAAAAAAGATTTTGAGGAATATATCGGCCCATTTCTGATCGTTTTATTCCAAGAAAATCGTTGTTTTGCCGTTTTCTTAATATTTGAATGAGATAAATGTGATCCTCACATTAAACCGAGACATTAACAAATTGTTATACTCATTCATAAATAAAGTTAATCAATCAATTAATGAGAGTTAGTTAATATACATTAAATATAATTTAATACCAAAATTCGTTGCTGTATTTTGCTGAGTTTATAGGGCTCCCTGTTGAATATTCTAAATATTCGTTCAATAGTCGATTTTTTCCCATTTTAATAGATTTGTCTGCAAATTATTTTCCAGTTTCCACGAATAAGAAAAATGTTGAAGAGGTTTACTTGGGATGAACACACCTTTCCCAAGTTACTGTTGTTAATCACGCGAGACAATTTTTTTCGCAATCTCTTTCAAATTAGCGCAATCGCATAACCGTATCGATTAGAAATTAAAACAATTATACGTTATTATTGGCCTATTCATTTGAGGAGTTCCCTTCCCACATCAGTTTAATTAGCAAAATACAATAAGTTAATCTACAAATGTATTAAATCAAGTTGACCTATTTTGTAGTTTAAAAGTACAAAAACGCACAATTAATGCTTAGATTTAACACCCTTATTTTACATTTTGTTTTGTTCTATGCGACAGATTAAAGGTTTACCAAGTAACAGAAAACCTCGCCTCTCAAGCTATTGTTATTCGCACAAAATGTGTTAAAAACTAACAATTAACGTATACAACTAAAATAGAAAAATGTATCTTCTTAAAAGCAATACATCATTTAATATCTGCACTTTACATGTTACTAACCAAACACAGTTGATAGATTCTTTTCGTTCTCTGTTATGACAATTTAACACAATGTTATTGAATTTTTGTAATATTATTGATCACTGGTTTATTATTATTATTTTTATTATCATTTCAAGGGCTTACTGAAAAAGACTCAAATGTAAAACCTGGAAATAAAAAACCCTCTGGAGTATATTGGAAAATATTTCTGAGCTAATGTGTTTTATGGAACATGTGACCTTAAGTTCAGTTATCTGTAAATACCATCAAACTACCAAAAAAAAAAGATTAAAAACTGTATTTTCTTTCAATTAATACAGAAGTGACAATGCGTGATCCACAGATAAAACATTATAAAAGTCTTAAAAAGAGGTTTGTGACGACATAGAAAAGTATGCATTCATGAAAAAACAGTCACAGCATAAATTAAATGAATTAAATATTACAGTTCTTGCTTGTGTAGGCAGAGACTTTTGGATGCCACGAGCTTGATGTTTTCTGCAAGCTATCAGGGCTTGCATCTTTTGGCTTAATCCTTTAATTCAGTGCATAGTTAAACTGATTGGAAAATTTCTCATGCTTCCGTTTGTCCATCTTTGTCATCACCTCCATTACTCGCCTCATGGAGCTCCTGAGGAGAGCAAAAACTTGATTTAACTTCTTTACTGCTTACTCATCATTTTATTTGTTACATGAAGATCTGTGGCTTACTTGTTGAAGACTTTTTTCTCTAGTCTGGAGCGAGAGGTGTTGGCTTGTTGCTTGAGGTCAGTGAGGTTTGGGTACTTTCTCTTAGACTTTCGCTTCCCTCCTTTTTTTCCTTTGCCATAACACTTGGAGGATCCCAGGTCTTCTCCGGTGGCTGCCTCGATGTCTCTCATGAGCTCTGGGTCACACCAGTCTGAAGCAGCAGGAAAACACAGAGCCAATCTCAACTGTGTGCCACGCAACATCTCACACGGCTGCTGAGCTTACTGGAACCAAAATGTTGGTAAGTAAACGCAAAGAGAAAACGAGTGACAATGTGATCACAAAAATATTGCTAATAAGTCTGTAATGAGAGGCGTCACGGTGGCGCAGTGGTTACCACGGTCGTCTCACAGCAAGAAGGTCGCTGGTTCTAGGCTCGGCTGGGTCGGTTGGCATTTCTGTGTGGAGTTTACATGTTCTCCCCGTGATCGCGTGGGTTTTCGCCGGGCGCTCCGGTTTCCCCACAAGTCCAAAGACATGCGGTATATGTGAATTGAGTAAGAACGATTGTCCATAGTGTTAAAGTGTGAATGTGTGTGTGAATGTTTCCCAGCGATGGGTTGCGGCTGGAAGGGCATCCGCTGCGTAAAACATATGCCAGAGAGTTGGCGGTTCATTCCGCTGTGGCGACCCCGAAAGGGAAGAAAGCCGACATGAAGATGAATGAATGAATGAGTCTGTAATGACTGTAAATGTGTTTCTCACAAGAATTAATTAGTTAGTTAGTATTTCTATATTCTGAACAATAACATTTTTTATTAATACATTTTTTATTTATTTTGGCAACAAAAGTTTCAATAGTATTTTGGAAACCAATTCACAAGTTTAAAATTAATTGCGTGATGAATCAACTTATAAACACATTTATCTAAAGATTGAAGTCACAAAAAAATTAAAGTTAAATTTAGATATATACGCATCAATAACAAAGGGTTTTCCAATTTCGACAACAGAAATGTCAGGGTTTTGAAATAATGCACTTTTATGCTCTTAAAACTTGGTTACAGTGACATTATGTGGGTAAAAGAAAGAAAAACTTTATTAAGTTACTGCATGGAAACAAGCAGCATGCAGCCAATAAGCCAGCTACTCTCTAATGTAGTCTACATTTATAAAAACTTTTATAAAAACACTTTTATCCAACATAGAGAAAACCAACAAATGATAGCTCATAAGAGAATCTGAAGCATGAAGTTTTAGTTGTTGTTTATTGTTTGAAATGTTGAAGAGTAACAGCTCTCTCAGTTTGGGACAATGAAGCTTCTGGAGACGGTGAAGGATTTTTTTTTGTAGGAGCATGTGAAGGTAGAAACAATGTCAGTTTTGAAGGCAATCATCAGTGTTTTGAACCTAACACAAGATATGACGAATGTTCTGCATCATCTGCAGAGGTTTGACTGCATTTGATGAAATTCTACTTAGAGGAGCACTGCAGTAATCCAATCTAGATAAGACTAGAGAAAGAACCAGAAGTTGAGTTCCAAGCTCAGTTAAGAAAAGCCTGATCTTTCGATGTTGTGCAGTGGTCTTTGAAGTGGAAGATCATGTTATTTTTAAAAATCCTTCAGCTCATGATCTGCACGAGGCGTCCCTCATCCTCCTCATGTGTACACTCCAAAGACTCTCTTCATGATCCACATCCGAGAGTTAACTGGTTAATAAAGTACAGCAACACTATGATCACTGTACTATATCAACTATTGGTCACTTTCATAGTGTGAGTAGGTTAGGTGTCCACATATCCAACAAGTTCATCAGCAGAAGTAGCATTAAGAGCTCGAAAACGTCCTCAGTAGATGGCTCAGTTGCCAAAGGAGACCTAGCAGACCAACTTCAACTAATCACCACTGACTGAGAGCTACACACTGGACTAAATGCAACAGCAATTTTATACCTCCCAACTCTTCCAGTAGATTCTGAGGCATTGATTTACCAAAAGTGAAAAGAAGGCTTTAAAGCGCTGAGAACCAGTCTGGTCATCTTACTTCACAGCTCAGATGTGATGTTTCCACTGCTGTCTCTGGTTGTGTAGTGACTTTTTCTCAATAAATGTAATATTTATATCATACATCTAAGATTCATCTATCTTTAGTGGCTCTGTCGATGCAGTGACTTCAGCCTCTGTCCACCTATTGTGAAGATGATCCACCAAATTGTTGAATATATTTTTCCTAACAATCCGTACTCTGTGAATAACCAGCCTAGTTAGCAGTGACCTTCTGTGGCTCATGACTGTGTTCTAGACAGCTGTCAGGTTTGTAGACTTCATTATGATTGTGTAACCAGACTGAGTGTGCTAGATTTAAACATCAAGATTACATTTGTATGACATTAAAAATTAAGTTTTACACAATATATTTACCAATTATTTCAGAAAAAAGTTTAAAAGTTTAAAAAAGTGAAAGTTGTATTTTCGCTTTTAACTGAAACGCGTTGTTTTGATGACATTTGAGTAATTTGTGAATTCATTTTATATTATTTCAACACTTTAAATCTACCAAGTAAACTTTCACATCGTGGCAAAAAGACAAACAGACGAATACAAACTATATATACAGAGAAGGAGAGTCATATAAACAAATAATAACCCTAATGATCCTGAACTTTAATTATTGAGAGAATCATTAGCAGCGCAATAATTCTGAGTGTTCTTTTGCACTGAGCAACCAGGCTCACTAGCAACATTCATGCAGCTTTCTTTCCAAGTCTTTTAAATGAACATGAGGAGCAACTTGTTCTGTTCTAGATTTCTGGAGGTGGAAGAAGTGCAGCGATTGTCACTTTGAGGATGGGGATAGGGGGATGTAAGCTGTGCAGCGGGGCTCGGTTCTCTGTCAACAGGTCCCACCTGCAGCATGAGCATTGTAGGCGACAGCTGCAGAGGCATTAGCACTAGCTGCAGCAGATACATTTCAGAATGCTAGCTGGCACCTTGAGCACATTTTCAACAGAATCTCAAGGCTCGACAAAATTGGGAAGAAAAAAAATCCCATTTAATGTGGGCGTTTTTCATTTTTCCTACAATAGTTGTTCGAGGAGACCTCAGATGTTAAAGACATAAGCTGTTTAAACACAAATGTGGTTTCTGGCTTAAAGTGAGTTTAAACATCCACCCAAAATGATCAAAATGCAGCAAGCAAGACATTTTCATTTTTTTTTTGTAAATTATCAGACAAGCTGTTCTCATCGGAAAAGCACAGCCCACAACTATTGAGCCTCATTCAAGAAGCTGCTATAGCAGATAAAGATTAAAAGAACAGTCATTATTTTGCTCAACCTCTTGATTTTACTTGATTTTTCAACACGTTTGGAGCCCTTTCCACTTGTTGGCCTGGCACTGTCTTTTTAAGGTGCGTATGGATGAGAACTTTAGATGAAAGAGGATGAGGATGCACTGGACTACTGCTACTCATGAAAAAGCTATTGGCAGGCAGTCGCCTAGTTTTGATGAAGTTTTAAAAAGCCAGAGTCATTATAAAAAAATCATACTGACATTTTATTAAATACACAACTTTCCTAGAAATTTGCATCTGATATCTCAACATTTTAAAAGGTATTTTAAACATTGTAAGCTACCATAAAGGGCAAGCTTTGCTTAAACATTTTAAAGTTAAATTAATCAAATTGAGAATTAGAGAACGCCATCTGTGTTCTAAAAGCTTTTGTTAATTTTAAACGAGAGAGCTGGTTAGATAGAAAGAGAGAGAGAGAGAGAGAGAGTGAAAGAGAGAGTATAGGATATACATCACTGGTAAAAATTGATTAATATTATTTATGTGCACTGACTGTAATTGGACCAATAATCATGATGCTGGATGTTTGTATTTTGTAGAAGGTTCGCAAAAACACATGATTTGAAAATCTACATTTTCCTTAACACATATGTCTGGAGGTTCCACTATTTCTAGCTTTAAGGTATACAATGTTGTCCAAATATTACAAAATTACACTTTTCGACAAGACATGGCTCGACTTGCCGTTCTTTTGGGGACTCAAAATCGAATTGATTAAAAGTTATGTGATATATTTTGTGTCCATCCACCATTTTTTAAGAAGAAAAGAGGTCTCCTTTCTGATTTTCAACACACTACTCTACAGCTCAATTGGTTATTTTCTTGACTGAAGTCGTTTGATGAACAAAAGTAAAAAAGTTTTGTGTTCTTATAGGTAAAGCCATGTTTAAAATTTAGATAGTATGAGAAAGCAGGTTTTCACTTTTCATTTCAGCTCATGATTCATTGCAGTAAAGGTGGAAATGCCTGTCATAAGATCCAAAGTTTGAACTTCTATAAAACTTTATAAATACTCTATAAAGCTTTGCTGATCTGAATCAAAAACTAATAGTCAGCAGTTCTCAGATTGGAGCCATCAAGTACAACCAAAAGAAAAATCAGAAGCATGACTGGAGAGCATCTGTTCGATCTGGGGGATCTGATGGCAGCCCTGGGTTGGGTGTCTTGCGGTTACCGGGACAACAGAAATGTTGACGAGCAGAGGAGGCGAGATGGAGTCATGTGGATCGATAGCTTACTTAGCGACAAAAGATGCTATTTCACAAGCCAGTGGTCAGCGGGCCCCTGAAGTCAGTTGCCTCAGATAACTGTTTGTTAACAAGTAAACTGTGGCCAAAGAAAGCACATCCGACGCTCCACTGACAGCTCCGAGACGCAACTTAATTGGCTTTTAACACCCCAATCCACAAGAAAAGAGGCCAGAGAGAGAGAGAGAGACTAGGAGAAAAGTGAAAAGCTGAGTGGTGGAGTGAGATGCCGCCTGCCCTATTATCTGAGTATTGATGATGACTGGGATGGAATTCCATCAGTTCATCTCTTCCTGCAGTCCCAGAACAAGCTGATTGGCCCGTTGTCTGCTCAGCATGCTATGAGAAGGGATTGTGGATAATGGATTTCTGGGCTTTGGTCTTGTGCTGGTCACTAAAGAGCTTTGAGAGTCTAACAAGCCTCTTTCAAACATCAAGGACAGTGAAAAATTACCAAGTTTACAGGTTGACTCTCAATTTAGTAACATTGTGTGATGTACATTAAAATAATGAATATGGCTAATTAGCATATACCATGAAAGTAAGCAATACATTTAGGCATCAACTTTAGATGAAGACTATATGCTGAAGTTCAAATGATCATCAGAATGGAGAAGGAAGAGAATTTACATTACAACTTACATAAGCGACTTACAGCAAGGGGGGGGGGCAATATGCTATTGGTTACACAGTCTATCTCAGCTTGCTCATAATAGAAGTTGCTGTAATATAAGTTTTTTATACTTATATAATATTTTTTTAATAGTAAGTGTTTCCTGAAGAGAAGAGTTTTCAGTTGCTTTTTGAAAGCGGTTAGTGTTGCTGGTTTCCTGACTGGATCAGGGAGTTTGTTCCACCAGCCAGGGACATTGAGAGAGAAGGTTCTGCTAAGAGATTTTTTGCCTTTGTGAGACGAAACCACGAGTCACTGTTCTTTTTCTGAGTGCAGGCTTCTGCAGGGCATGTTGGAGTGAATGAGCTTGCGGAGGTAAACAGGGGGCTGATTTGGAGATAGTTTTGTAAGCCAGGATCAGTGACTTGAATTTAACCCGAGCTGCAATGGGGAGCCAGTGAAGAGTGATGAAGAGGGGAGTAACATGAGATCGCTTAGGTTCCTTGAAGATACGATGAGCTGCAGAGTGCTGCAGAGGTTTGAGCGTGCTTGTTAGAAGTCCTGCTTGGAGAGCATTGCAGTAATCCAGATGTGAGAGGACCAGAGTCTGAACCAGGAGTTGAGTTGCATGCTCAGTTAAGAAAAGCCTGATCTTTCGAATGTTGTGCAGTGCAAATCTACACGCTCGAGTTGTCTTGGGGATGTGGTCTTGGACAGCTGTTCATCCAAAATCACTCTGAGATTCCTGACTGAAGGAGCAGTGGTACGCAAATCAGTGTCTGTAATCAGTCAATAAATCAATAAATCAGTGTCAAATCAGGGCCCAGGGATGGGGTGTAGATGGAGAAGAGAAGGGGACCGAGGACTGAACCCTGGAGAACCCCGGTGAGTAGTCTATGAGTGTTGGACACCTCCCCCCTCCACCTGACACTGAAAGATCACTAATTAAGCAAGGGGAACTAAACTGACATTACGGAGTGACGTGTCTAAAACAAGCCCACTCTAAAATGATTCTAAATGTCAGTAGAAACGCAACCCTGAACCAAAACCAAGTCGAATGACCTTGCTAAATTCCAGTGGAAAAGCAGCATCAGATATTTGAATGCAATGCAAACCTAACTATTATCAATCTGAAAGCTATTTAAAAGTGAGTGAGTGTTCAAACCTGGCTGCTCCTCCTCACGCTTCCTTTTCTCTATCTCTAATCGACGAGCATCTTCAGGGTTAAGAGGTGAGCCAAGCTCATCCCGAGGGATGATGGGTCCATGGAAAGGGCACTGAAAGTACATCACATTTAAATATAATCATTCTTTTTCACAAACTAGATCACACTTGTAGCAACCCTCAAACAAAATAGTAGAAACTCAAATTTTTTGTACCTTGACCCTATCTTGCCGCTCACACAGAGATCCATTAGGCATTGGTGCCCTGCACTTATGCTCCACTGGTCTGAACTTCCCAGCGAAAGTGATACACCTGGACTTCATCTGAGCTGAGAGCTCAGGGTTTTCAATCTCCTCCTCCACCTCGTGTGGAACCCAGAACTGATGCTGAGACCTCTGTCTGAAAGAAGGAGCTGTGTCAAGAGAGACCTGAGTAGAAAAATCCCTCCAAGCACAACCTTATTGATTCTCCTGGAAATGAAAACTGTCTAGTATTTCTAGTTTGTACATTATAAAGGAACACTTTGGTTAAAAAACAACACACCATTCATTCATTCATTCATCTTCATGTCGGCTTTATTCCCTTTCGGGGTCGCCACAGCGGAATGAACCGCCAACTCACTGGCATATGTTTTACGCAGCGGATGCCCTTCCCTGCCGCAACCCATCGCTGGGAAACATTCACACACACATTCACACTTTAACACTATGGGCAATCGTTCTTATTCAATTAACTTATTCCGCATGTCTTTGGACTTGTGGGGAAACCGGAGCACCCGGAGAAAACCCACGCGATCACAGGGAGAACATGCAAACTCCACACAGAAATGCCACCTGCCCCAGCCGAGCCTAGAACCAGGGACCTTCTTGCTGTGAGACGACCGTGCTACCCACTGCGCCACCGTGACGCCCACAACACACCATTTCTAGGTTATTGTTTTTTGAGAAAAATCCACTGGTGCTCTCTAGTGGATGTTCGCACCTTATCCGTTCCTGCTTCAGTAAGAAACCAATGAAAGAAAGCATTTGAGAGATGGTACTATACTTGATAATTTTGCCGGCCGTGGGCTGCTCCTCTCCCCAGTAATAAAGATCAATCCCAAAAGGAACGACAGGAACGTTGTCTTTGCTGCTCCCTGGAGCTTGGGTAGAGGCCTCAGACTCACTAAGGTAAGAACATCAAAGATCACCTTCAGCAAATTATTCAATTTGCTCTACATCTTCAAATAAAAGGTTACATTAGTAGAATTCGGATGCAAAAAAAAGTGCAGAAAGGCACAAAATGCTTTCTTACAGAAATTGTACAGCCAGCAACAAATACATGTAAGCTCATTTAGTGGAGGTTTTGAAAAGGCTGACAAACATGATTGGTTTCTTCAGTAACTGAATTTGTATGATTAATTTCAACTCTTATTTTTAAGAGTTGTTGAAGACAGTTTTTCATCTTTTTTTCAAGCTATAATCAGGGTTTACCTTAATTAATATATGCCTGCTATTTAAAGTATAGAGAGGGGGAAACAGATACCATATGACTAGGAAAAGAACAAAGCTTGGGAAAGAAATTAAATAAAATATTAAAAATACATTTTAAACAAGACTAACTTTTCACTTCATAATCTAAAAAAATTAAAGAAACGACACCTTTTATGGCATAGACCAAAGACTTTTCAAATAATTAGCTTTGCCATTAAATTGAAATGAAAGAATAAATATTTCAGACACAGTGAACACCATGTTAAAGGACAGCATCAATGCCCAGTGCCCACGGGGATATTGTTCACTTTGGCAGCTTTAGGGCCTTAATATCAAGTGTTCTTCTGACAAATATTTTGCCATGCATTTCTCTTGGATTATAACTGTTATGGTGCTTACACACTAAGCGCAATAATCCAGGAAGAGTATATGATTTGTATGTGAAGTCTATGTAAAAACGTGGTGACAATGTACTCTGCGGCACGAAGGGACCGGACCATGCAGCGCGAGGGACGTGAATGTTGCATAGTTAATCACAAGAACCACGAGGCATGGTAAACCAAACTGATCACTCGAGTTGAAAAACCTAAACTCAGACAAACTTTGCATCTGCTGCAACCAATCAGGGGCTTGCTCTTATGGTGAGGGGTTTCTTTTTCGATCGGGAACATTTGCAACAACATAGGAGGAGAAAAATATTCTACCTCATATTTTGCACGTAAAAACAAATAGGACCTTGCTTGGAAAAGAGTGGGTGAGCAGGTCGGGGAAGTTATGCATTTTTGTCAATAATCAAATTGAGCTATATGTATTCATGCTGTTAATTTTAAGCTGACTAGTTATCTGGGTAACTGTGCAGGAAGAAATTAAAAGGTGTACATATTTGAAGGATAAGATAAAAGAATAGGCGAGGAAGAATGGGACAGCAGTAGGGTCAGGGAAAAGATAGGTGTCTTCATGCAAGCGACACGAGTAAACATGTGAGTTTGACTAAAACAGGTGAACGACCTGTTATAATTTCACTACAATTTCACATTCTCCTCTAAACCCATTGGCCTTGCCGAAATAAGAGACAAAAAGCAAAGGTCGGAAAACCATGGACAAGTCAGCAGTCCATTAGAAGCCAGCAGTCCAATCTTTAGCTTGCTTTGCTCTGACCTACTGTCCATCACAGCTTATTGAAATCACCTGGTAGATGGGATGGACTGAAACTTTTGTTTCAGTACACACAGAGTTGCAGCCGCAGAGGTAGGATCCTGCTCTTCATCACGTATCCTTCTTTTCAGCTTGGACGAGGACAGAGAAGCAGGGCTTTTCATCACAGGTTTTGGCGGCTTTTCTTTGCTGACAGAGGCCGAGGTGGAAGGAGTTTCATCAAGTCCTATTGGAGAAAGTAAGTGCATATTTAAGCATCTCTTTCGAAGCCTTCTCTGTGATGAGACTTTTATTTGTGTTCAATCAACAGGGATTTATTGACAACCAAAAATCCAGGCACTGAGGGGGTTTGCAGCAGGAGTGTGCAGGGATCAAGGAGCTCTTGAGAGGGACATGGAGATCTAAGAGTCAGACTAAATCTCAGCCACTTCAATACAGAGATCAAATGTAAACTTTTAAGTCGCTCCAAAACCTCAAAAGAATGATTACGAGCACCTGACTACCACACATGAGCAAACGAATGTGAGGGTGGGCCACTGAGCCTATTTGTGTGCAAAACTCTCTTAGCTGCTCCTTATTCTTCTATTTCTACCTTAGGACTACCTCTTAGGATTAAAAAAAAATACAATATCTTGAGGACACTTTGATAAATTAAAACTAAACTTGATGCATGAGATCCTAACCACAATTTCAGGTTATCTGCAGCGTTGACACAGTGCCCCCTAATGAACTGAAGGTGTAGAAATGGACTGTTTCCACAAATAACTACATAGTCATTCACCACAAAAATTGTTATCATTTCATTCGGCCTTCTTGCCAAGTCAGGATGCAACCAATTATGTCAGCCACTTTGATGATGCACAACACAGGAACCTTTTGAAACTTGACATGCATGTTCGGCACCAAGGTGGTCCTGGTCCTACTGAAAACATTTTTTGCTGCACCACCTTTTGCTAACTTTAGCCTATACTCAAATAATTGGTCTTGTCTTTTTCACTTCAGCATGCTAAGAACACAGATTCCACTTTTTGCTTGTTCAGCTTAACTTCCTTGAATTTGCTTGAATTCCCTGAAATAGATTTGATTTGTCAAACCAGTTTCTAATTACAAGGAAACACATTTCACATAAACTTGTAAGACTGTGGAACTGTCCACACGTACCCAGTTATTTAAAAAAAAAATCTTACCCCGTTTACAAAAAAAATAGCGTCCACACAAATACAAGTAGAAAAAAACCTATGTCCACAAGAAACCGGGTAAAACGACTTGAAACGTTGCATAGAGTGTGACTACCCAGTAGAGGGCAGCAGACTCTTCACCCATTGAGGTTAAATTAACCAATCATAAGCTTCTTTCTCCGAGCTGAGACTCTTTAGACTTCAGCGCTTCCTTTTAATGGCTGGGAAATACCGCTCCCACAAAGATAAGGATAACGTCTTTTATAAATGAAAATTATTTACCAACAACTGTAGTAATAACACACACTGTTGCAGTTTTCCACCCTCTTTCTAGCCTGCTTTCCGTTATATTATATTTGAACACAGATTTTGAATTACAAGCACTTTATAAGTACAGTAATTTCTTGATTTCTATCTTTATTTGTGTCTCACACGTTTTATCCAAACAGTTTATCAATTATGTACAAATGAAACAAATCCATTTCTTGTATTGCATAAAACTTACACACTTAAGTTGCCAGAGCAATTTCTGAAAGTGCAGTTTATAAAACCATCACACATTTAACAACAGAGACTTCAATTCATAGTAAAACAACAATGGGTAAAATATATTGTTTGTCATTGATTTGCAACATAATTAGGTCCTTGAAATTATTAACGACTCAATTAGAAATGAAGATGTGCCATTGCTTTAAAATCTGTCTTATGGAAAGCTAAGGGTTAAACGATCAGAACTAGAATAGGATATCTTGGTTTACTTTAGTCTTTTACACAAAAAACTTCAGAAAATAGTGTCTCTACTGAACAATTGTGTTATTTTGGCTTCATTCTTTTACATAGAATAACAAATGGAACTCTTGTCCATGTTGTTTTTGACTCACAAATATCTGTCAGCCTTCTTGCAATGTTGCAAAGCGCTACCTGGTTTTTTGAAATTCATTAAGCCATCACAGATTGCTTTCCTCCCAATCACCCTGCTCGCCACCAATTAAAGACTTTTCAATTTAAATGCCTACAAACCAGAAACAAATTTGGCGTATATAAGCCTCACCTGTAGAATTTAACAACCCCTATGCACCTGCATAATTGTGCATGTTTCTAATTTTAATGTTCTGTGTAATGGACACTATGTATTGAATCAGTTCTGTGTAATGGACACTATGTATTGCATCAATTGAATAGAACACTTCCACAAATCCTGAACACTGAACAGAAACAAACCAGTAACTACAATGTGATTCACTCCAGAAGACATAAACCAAGAGAACATTGAGGGTTTCCTGACAGGAAGAGAAACGAGAGGCCAAAATCCTCCAGCTCGTGATCCCCGGGTATACAGTTAATCCAGCTTCAGCCGCCTTCAATGACTTACTGCATCATAGCAATGCTCGGCTGTGCACAATCATGAAATACCACCAAATCCTCTTTTTCTCTTCAAATTGACCAAAATGGTAGCTATTTGTCTGAAGCAATAAAGTTGCAGGCGCTAAAGAGATAAATCAATAAGAGGAAATAGAGAGGCCCAGCAGTAGACACAGAGTTGAGCTGCCAATGGTGGCGTTATTGATTTTCCTGAGTTCAGCAGGCCTTGTAATTAAAATGTAAATTTTGAGAGAGATAACGTCCTGACAGGAACGCCGGGATAAAGGGATAGATAAAAGCTCTTTGGTGAAAGGAGCAGACACAGAGAGAGAAAGAGAGAGAGAGAGAGAGAGAGAGAAGAGGAACAGACCAAATGCTTTTTGAATGAAAGTGTTTCTCTCCGGATGAGAGAGTCGATGTCATTTAGAAAAAGAGAAAAGAAAAGATTGGCCAGAGACAAGCTAGGGTTGGGTTGTGTGACACGTTGATGTAATATTAAATGAAAGCGCTGATGCTAACTCGTGTTGATTGATAAATTTGAAATGATGGAGTTAACGTGGCAGTAAATCTGAATATTTCCAGCATCGCAATCTCAGACTATTTAAATCAAACTGAGTTTGTTATCCCTTAATGCACAATTTCCATTTTCAATCAAAAGTCCTCTCTACATAAAGGACACTAAACCTTGATTGAGAAATTAGAAGCATGTGACTCAGGTCGGATTTTTCTTGCTCAGGATTCTTAGCCTTAATGTTAAACTTCTGAGTGACCGAGTGACTGTTTTGACTGGGAGAATTGCTATGAACACCGATAATAAAAGACAATTAGCAAGTCAACAGCTACACATTCCAGCTCCATCCACAAAAGAAGAAAAAGCATGTGGATGCTGCATAATGTGAATTATTTTGTTAAATTCAGAATAATCCTGCCTCGACAAGTGGAAGGCTTTGTTTTTGCGAAAAGGTTAGCCAGTCAGTTTAGCAGTGTAAATTACTGCTCCAAGCTAATGAGCGCTCATTAACACCATTGCTTTGTTCATTTGGCATGGCCAGTGCACTGATCGTTATACACTTTACAGCAGGAAGCAGCTGGGCTCTGGGAAGCTGTAGGAAATTATATCCTAATGAATCTCCAGTTAGTGGTTGCTTAGAGATGCCGAGGGGAAAAGAATAATCTCAAACCAGGGTATGTCATGAAGTTAATTCCGCACTTCCAGGATGAGAAAATCACAAGTATTTCCCAAACACAGATGAAGTGCATGAATCCCATCAGGTCCTGTAATCGATGATTCTCATGGCAGTAAATTTGAAATTGGACAGACTGGAGGTCAAATATAATCTCTCGTATTTAGCTGGAGTTTGACCTATTGCTTGACCTCTGTTTCTTGCCTCTGGGTTCTTGTCAATAGAGTCGTCTTTGCCCAGATGGACAAGAATCTTTTGCATGTACAAATAGTCAGCTGTCAAAACAGATTTCTCTAGGCAGCCCCAGGATATAATTGATTTTAACCAGGCTTAAAGCAATTTATAACCTTTCAAAACATATCAGAGTTTAGGAGTATTTATACTCTATACACTATTGCAGTGCCATTTTAAGCAGTGGTCTTGTTTATGATAACGCTAAGTCTACAAGCATTAAAAGCAGATCAAACAACAGAATAATGTCTACATTTTTAAGTCTGAAACACACTGAATTTGCTGTGACCCAGTCAGAAGAGAGCTTGAATCTCTGAAAAAAAAAAAACCTTTCTTTGGATGCAGGAAAATACATAAATTCTAGGCCTTTAATGAAAACAAAAATTATTTATTAATAAGAAAATATATAAGTAAAAATAACTGCAAGCAGTAATGTGGGGCCAAGGGGTCAAAAAGAAAGCAAACGGTGTTGGTCATCCCATCAAGGAAAACAACTTGATTTCAATCGACAGGAGGCCAAGAGCATTAAGAGGCAATACTTTTTTTTTTTTAAAAGATGGGCGTCAAGCCAAACTTAGCGATGTAATAATAAAAGCAATTTTTGGACAAAATGCTAAGTAGTTATTTGTAAAAATAGAAATAAAAAAGTAACATCTGTAGACCACTTGGGAGCAGTGTCCTGCATCTGTTCAGGCAACCTCATTTGATCTTTAAGATTTAGAATACCAAGTTTGGTATGAATGTTTCAAAGCTGTACTGCGATGTAGCAGTAGAAGACCATTTTGCAGAGTTCATGATAAAGTTATTTGCAAGTCATTTAAAACTAGTTTGAATAAACAGCTAAAATTTCACATTCCAACAATGGTTAAAATTGTGTGAAGTTTCAGGAGAATTTAGAAAACGTGTGTTTTGAACATATTAAAACATGGCAAACAGTAAGTTACACCGAATATGGGAAAATCGGTATTTATTTTCCCGGCAGGCCACAAGAAAAAAGATAAGCCCAACCATGTGAGCAAGAACAAAAGCTAGCACAAGGTGTAAGCGTTTCTCAAAATTTTGTGGTATAGCTTGACCACATGGTGGAGCTGCAACTCGGACTAGGTGACAAACATGTGCGTTTTGGCATTTTATCTCAATACATTTAGAAAATACAGCATTGTTTAAAAAACTGTCTTGGTGGAAAAAGACATCATAAGGACAGAAGTCAAGAGTCAAGGAAAATAATTTAGATTCTACAACATACAATTCAGCAGTTATTAGCCCTTAAACGTAAATTCATCTTCGGTCTAGTATTGATGAAAGAGGGTTTAAGTTAGAGAGTCCAAATTTGGGTCATTTGTAATTCAGATGTTGGTCTAAAAATGTGCAAAAATTAAAAACCCTAAAAAATGAGAACATGATGTTTCAAGCACTACCCTCAACTCATCACATTATACAAATCCTCTTATACTGGTTCTGAGTAACTTACATCATCTTATAACCAAGTAGGTTGTTGTTCCCTTTCGTTTAAACTTCAATTGTGCTTTACATTGTTTGTACAATTTACTAATTGCATTCAAAACTCTGCTTTGCACACCTTTATTTATTTACTTACTAATCACTTTTCTATCTAGTTCTGTAAATAATTATTGCTATAAATTAATTGCTGTTAGCAAACAATACATTTACAAGCCAGCAAAAACTATTTTCTTCTCATTTAAAAAATCCAAATCAAACTCAATCAATGACATTTAGGACAACTACCCAAACATGTTCAGTCACTGAGCACAAGCAGTTTAGTAAATCCCAAAACAAACTTTCCTTTGTGCTTTGAGGTTTTTCGATAGCTAACCGTTTCAAATCCCCATTTAAATATCCCCTGCTGCTTCAAATCCTCAATTACAAACAAGCAGGCCCCCCAGAGGCCCATGTCTGCTTTGAAGCACTCTCTAGAAGCCTGCAGGGATATCCTACGAGAGATCATTCGGATTAAGGCAGGTCCCGCAGAGAAAGCTATTCCGTCTACAGGTGCACAGGTTTGCATTATTGCATCGGTCTGCTCATCCGCAGCTGAACAAACTCACCGTACTCTCGTCGCAGATGTTCAGGAATGTGAGGTTCATAGCCTTCTTTTTCCGGCACATCCACAAAATCATCATCATCATCCTCTCCATCCTCGGGAGCTCGCATCTACACATGAGAAGTAAACCAATCATTCAGATTTAAATCTAATCTGGTCCAATCAACAAACTTCAATGGTTACTATTGGTTTTCAACACATCTGAGATGCAATGCTTTTATTGAATAAATAAATAAATCAACAGTTCTAAGATTTACTAGACTAGATTTATCAGTAGGTAAGACTGAAATATATTTAGAATGTAAATATATAATTTATATACCTGATGCGATTTGAATAGACTCGAGGCTATGAAAGCATGGAGACCCAGTTGACACTTAAAAATTTGAAGCTGGCATACTTATTTATGTTTTTTTTTTTCACATCTCCCGACCACTAGGAGGTATTACAACTAAGCTTGGCAGGCAGCCTCAGATCATAGTACTAATAACATATAACTAAGTTTGGTGTCAATCAAGGTGCAGCCTCTTGCTTTCCTTCTTGATGCGTGATAGGAAGTTACTGAACCGCAGTTCCCTGAGTGGTCGCTTGAGGCTGACTCCAAAAGGGAGCAAGTTCTCATTCACTCCAATGTTAAAACTGACCAACTTTCAGCCCTGGCTCCATTAGGTTTGTTGGTTTTCCACTTTGAGGGAGGTGAATTATTTTTAATAATTCATTTGTTTGTTTAAGATATATAAAAATGAATGATTCAGCCAATCAGACGCCTTCATTAAAGCCATATCCCGCCTTTTTTATGATGCAGTTAAGAATACTGGCCCATTTTTTCACATACATGCCCATTTTGAGCTTCATTTGACTTTGCCAGAAATCTATGGGTGGTGTCACGAACACTCCATGTTATATACAGTCAATGGTGTCAATACATCAAAGGATTGGAGAGATGTTGCTATGTTGAGGAAAACAAGTTATTCCATAATAGTTTAAACATTTAATTTCCTTTAAAATGTTTGAGTCACCATGGTCAACAATTTGGGGAATAGCCTAGGAGACGTTGGAAAAGGAATAATAAGTTTAGCCAGGTATGTTAACAATGCTTTCAGATGTCTTGGCATGATCCTGAGAGCAGACATTTGAGTAGGGAGTACTAGTAAAATATATTAATTTTGCTCAGGGGATGCAATCAGAACATTTAGTATGTTGATAAGCTTTAAAACTTTCAGTTCATTTATCAAACATTGATTTATTTCCAGTTTTTGTTCTTTCATACATTTAAACCCCTTCTGCAGCGATCTACAGATATAACCAAAAATGCACAGAGGGGCAGAAACATAATTTTTTTGAGTACCACCAGTACATGGTGACAAAACATGCATGCCAAGACAAAACAACCATTTGTGACATTAGAAAATGGAAGACATCAAAAATGGTCAAGCTAGTAAAACTGATGATCCAACTTAGTATGATTTTCCACTTTTGTACAAGCAGGAATGCAGGAAATGTAGTATAAAACTATTTCAGATGTATTTATACCCCCCACACCAAAATCCCCTGTACCAATTTTAGTCAATGTTAAAACTGTGTTAAGTTTAACTCACATGTTGTTATATTTTAAATTGAATATGTCTTATATAGGTCCAGACGAGTAGGGTTCATCTATGTATATCTCTGGACTGAAGAAAAAATAAGCCTCGGAGTAAATCGCCAGACAAATATTAATTACATAAAATTAAGTCAGTGTGAAATTGAGCGTTCAACAATATATCATTACATTTCAAAGATGACATGAACTTCTTTCAGCATGCAGCACATGAAAACCTACCAGCACATCTAAACTTAAAACATTAAAAGATTCAGCAACATGACTAAAAGTAGTGGCAGATGTTAGTGTATCTACTACAACAACAACTTTAATTCAGTTTAATCTTTTGCGACAAATTAAAAAATTAAACACTTCAGAAATAAAAATCATAAACAATAGAAGGTTAGAGAGTTATTCTCTCACTGATGATTAAAGATTGGAATAGTTACTTATTTAGGATTTATCTCGAGAGTCACAGCATTATGAAGGGACTGATATACCTTCTTTAACTGACTAGACTTGTGTTTTTGTGATGTGTGAAATATTTAAATGTTAAATACATTTAAAAGAGGAAGTTGGATAGAAACAAAACAGTGTTTCTAGTGGATAAATACTTAATAACAGGCGATTACTCTAGACTGAGGATTGCAAGGTTGCATAAGTTCTGATTACATCTCTGTGCAGGTTGTTCAACAAAAGAGCAGCAGTGAACACAGCGATACCATTCTGACTCCAGCATTTCGTGTTTACATCAGCCAATCACCTCCAGAAGATCAAGTCAACACAAGGAACCAGATAAAGCTATATTAAAGGCAACCCCAAACCAGTACCTGGCTTTTTAAGCTTTGACCAGATGAAATGTCAGGTTTTCTCTGATTGTAAGCGTATTGAAAGTCAAGGAAACCTGAAAGGCTAGTGACTCTTGAGCTTTGAGGAGAATGGATACATAAGTACAAATAAGTGTGTTTTGTTGCATCAAATACAGTATTTGTGCAGTGCTTGGAAACAACCGTTATTTGTAAATAATATATGTTTTAATTATCTAGCTGTCATCACCCAAAAACGTTTATAAATGTATTGTTTGAATGGTGCATTTTGAGCAAGTTTATTCTTAAGAGGATGCATTTTATAAACTTAAATTTGACATGTCCAAGCCCACAGGGATCATGGAATGTGCAACATTTGCCTTCTTTGCTGGGCAACATACCAAATATGGGATGTTAGCAGAGGGGGAATTTCAGAACTATTTTTTTTTTTTAAATAACCAGAATCTTCTTTTCAAAAAAGTGCGCAATGGTTTTTCAGTGTGAAGTTTGTCTTATGACCATGAACAATGTAACACTTAGACATGATTAATAAACTAAGCATTGTTAGCACAACGGTTTTCTGTTGGTTTCTCTCGATATCAAAATGTTTGTCTAATTTTCAGACGACATGTCCATGGAACCCTGGCTATACGTCTATTATGAGTTTGGTGCAACTTTTTTGTAGCAATTCAAGAATACTGAAGTTATTATGTGATTAGCTGAATTCAGTAGAAGCGACGTCACATTTATCCTGTTCCACAAGAAAACAAAATTTCAGATTTCATATGATTGAGTCAAAGAGCTATTATATGTACTGAGAATGAGCGATTAGAAAGAATTGTTAAACATTAGATATCAATGAGTAACTTGCTGCATGACTGTTCATTTCTGTAGCAATTTTTGACTCTTACATGATGTGAAATGGGATTGGTTGTTTGACAACGGTCAAATGGCTTCCTTGGCTGGCCTTAGCCTGAAAAAGTTGCCAAACACAGCGACAGTATCAGAATTATTAAGGGCAAAATTAGTGCTATAAAAAAACCCTGCAATCAGTGCCTGGCTGTGCATAGGGGTTTTTGTACAGTTGGGTAAACTAGGTAATAAAAATGGGTCTCTTGAAAAGACATTGTCAATGTCAAATGTCAATGATATTTCTCACTTTTGGGACCAGCCTAACGATCATCGACCTAACCAATTGAAATCTGTAAGCATTTAATTATGCACAAGTTTTAATTTGACTTTCGATAGAAACAGTATTTGTTATAGCCCTCTAAACTGACATTAACCTTTTTTTAATGTTTCCTCTCTTGCCTTTTGGGTTTAGACTCATGAAGGAACATAATCCATAATAATGTGCACTCTTAATATGTGTTCACACCAACAAGCAGAAAAGCAAAAATAACAATTGTTTTACATGTTACCCTCTGTGCCCTCTGCAGACCAATCTCCTCTCAGAGAGGTGTGGCTTAATTAGGAATGCAAAGCAGAGAGCATCAGAGAAGTTGAAATCATTGTAACAGTAACCTTTAGACGGCAAGGGATTCTAGTTCTGTGAAATGTGACCAGACATGTGCACTACACACTCCAGAACATGAAGAAGACATGAAGCAGTTATATGATCATTCCTTTGGAAATATTTGAGGTGATAGAAACAGTAAGGCCTCATAATGGGGGTTCAGTCTTGATAGCTATCCTGCTCATCACTGTGGCCCCGATGTTGCAGACAAAAGGTAGAGAGAAGGTACCCCAATTTCTTATTATGTGAATGCCAAAATAAACACCACAGACCCAGGAGAAGGCCTATAATTTACAACCTTTTTAATCTCAACAAAGAAAATTGCAGCGCAATATGTGTGCAGACACCTGGTGCTGCGTGAGAGCAACAAGCCCAAACGGATCATGTTTTGAATTGAGCCAATGAAGAGGTCTGAGAAGCTGGTGAATTTCACGTTTTCTATTCACATTGAGTTAAATGTAATGACACTATTGTCAGCATTATGCCACTGACAATTTGATCTGTTTTGACCCAAAAAAAGTGGAAAATACTGAGTAACTATTTTTTTCTGTGAGACACTTCTCCTCTTTGAAGGAAAGGAGAATGGAGACAGAAGCCCCATCTCCATCGCTCGCTTATTTTAGTGCATAGTGTGGGCAGATTTCTCATAGCTGATGTATTCAGAATTTTGTGTGCATGTGTACCGCATTTATCTGTTTTTTTGCTTTTTGGTGTGACCACAAAGTCACAGATGAGATGCCTGTACCCTTAACGTGTTCTGAAGTAATTTTTAGCTATTTTATTTACAATCAATAAAATATAATAAATCCAGTAAAATAACTTGAAAAACAAAAATATGTTTTATAATACATAACCCTATAAAAGTTGTGTCAGACACTTAAAAAGTCCACCTGCAACTTCAGCAACAGGGAAGAAAATAAATTGGATTCATGTTGTTGTGCAGCTTAGCATTAGGTCCATTAGTTTTTCCAGTTTCCCAAACACATTGTTCTTTAAGTCCATCCACTTGTAAAGGTAACAAGTAAAATAACTGGTTTATCCCAATAAAAACAGCTCTTGTGTTTATAACATCCACGTAGGAGTAGTGAGCGTCTGCCCCCTCCCCTTGGGTGTCTGTTCATCCATCACGCCGCTGCAAGTTTTCTTATCACTCCAACACTAATCAAAAGAGAAAACCGTCACCGCCGCTGACCTGTGGAACCTCCCAATTATGCTCTTCAAGAGTGACAGCAGCACTTAACTTCCACCGCCGGCTAAATGACCACCATCAATCCAGCCGGCATAGCAATGAGCCACCGGGCTGCAAATGATTTCTTTTTTTAAGCTACCTAAATCCGCAGTCTGGAATTTATGACAGGTGAAAAGCAACTCAAGGCTATTTTCCCCCTCCTGAGGTGAGGGCATTCAAACTGACGGGTATGCGGAGACCATGACTACATTAATGCTAAACACAATTTATGCCTTTTAATTTACTCAAAAGGTGCTTAAGCGGCCCCTGCACTACAACGCATAACAGAATGGCAGTTTTTAAAGATGGGGTCGTTGGGATAAACAGGCTCATATTATCTGCGTGCCCTTCCTTTTCGAGGGCGTTGCTGAAGTATGCGGCTCAAGCATGCTTTTTCCATTTATTCTGTCTAATTGCCTCTATGATTACCTCAATATAATGCTCTAAAGCTTCCACCCTGCTCTGTTTTCCTTTTTATCTTCTTTTTCATTATTGAGGCGACGGCTATGTTGACCAATCCAGCTTGCGTTGTAAGCGGTCTTCGCATGAGCTCTCAATTATGTCAGCTACTGCTAAGGGTTCGGAAATGAAAGGTTGTGTGAGAGAATATTGTCAAATGGTATTATGAGGAGTTAAAAAACTGTTTGGTAATCTTTAAAGACATCTTCTTTTAACTTGTTGCTAAAACGTTTTCAGCCAAATTAAAGCAATTTTATTCTCAGTTGTGTTAGATTTCCTACCTACTGCACCTTTAACAGAAATTGGTTTAGTACAGGGATATTTCAACTGAACCTTTTAAAATATCATGCAACTACTTGAAAAACCAAATCTTAAAAAAAAATGTATTTGTCAATAAGTCAATTCATCAATTCGACATCTACACCCCACTTATATAAGCTAATTTGGCTAGTCTGGTACTGACTGGTAGTAGAAATGCATCGGACAAACAATAAAAAGAAAGTGTGTACTTAGAAGTGGTTTACTAAATTATAAATGTATTCATTGGAAATAGGAGGATTTTGCAGCTATATATGCTAAATTGTCATTGGTGACAGATATGCTTTAACAACCTTGTACAACACAAGTACAACACACTATTGTCTGTGTTTATAACTGGGATTCACTTTATTGCCAAGGTATTGGCTCACCTGCCTTGACTAACATATGAACTTAAGTGACATCTAAATCCTAATCCATAGGGTTCAAGATGATGTCGAATCATCCTTTACAGCTGTAACAGCTGCAACTCTAGGAATGCTATCCACAGAGTGTTTCCGGGAATTATTGATCGTTCTATCTGAAGCACATTTGTGAGTTAATACAAGCTCAGCTCTCAGTCTCCTCTCTAGTTCATCCCAAAGGTGTTCTATCAGTGTGTTTATGGGCTTTGAGTACTGCTATACAATCATGTTGAGCCAGCTCCAAACTATTTCCACAAAGTTGGGAGCATGGAATTGTCCAAAATGTATGGATTCCCTTTATTGGAATTAAGAGGTAAGCCCAGCTTAGCATATGTAACATATAAATAAGTAAAACCATTAATCAAATTCTGCATAAGGGTGAGAGAAATAAAAATGGAAACATGGAAAGTTGTAAAACAAAGTGAAAAATGTTAATAAATGTTAAAATATTTATATTTATGTAAGCAAAATTCTTATCCAAGCAAAAACACTTATCCATGATAATAGAAACTTTTGAGTTGTGAAAAATACAATATAACTATATTGCGTTCACTGTACAATTCAAAATGTATACGATTAGTAAATTACTATTAAAAAAAAGAATTTCTGACTAATCAACAATGGAAATAATCGTTATATGCAAAAGGGCTTGGTTGTCAGAAACTATGAAGGAATCTATGGATATTCTTTCAATATATCTCAGCAGAAAAAAAAAATAATAAACAGAATGCACTGTAAAAATAAAAAGGCCGTAAATGTAGCCACAATCTCAAACAGCACCTGAAGGCTCACCATCCGCATATACATTCAAAAGTAAGCAATAAATGGTCCCACATAGTTTTGCACAAAACACCAGGGCAAAATCAGCTGCTAATTTGAGTTAAAATTAGCTTCATTGCCTAAAGTCCAGTCTTTTAGTTTGCTCTATTAGTTTGCGGGTGTCTAATTTTTGACCCGAAATAAAATCATAAAGTATTTCCGTAAAACTCTAGAAAACATACCTTAACATATGTAAAATGTAAAATCTAATGTCCCCTGTAAAATGTTTCTCTGTCTCAATAGGGCTTACGAGAATGTCCTTTAATGGAGTTAAACAAAATTCTGTTTGTAGAATAAAGAAAAGCAAATTCTGGGGTTTTTTCAAGTTTCAATTGGGATATCTAATTAGAACATACTGTTGAGTTTGCTAAAACGATTTGCACATAAAATAAGGAAAAATGTTGAAATTAAAAATAAAAGTTGCCAATGTAAAAGCTTCTATAGTGAATCATCTGTGTGTTAAGATTATTGTGTTATATGACAAAGAAGTGGTATAGCTGAATAAATAGCTGAAAATGTAAATGCTAAATTGTTCATATAAAAAGTATAATTGTACTCATCAACATAATTGATGTCACACTACTCTCTAGCTTTAATTCCTTCTTATCTTACTTTTTTGACTGCGCTGAAGCGCTACCTCAGAAACAAATAGACTGGAGGAATGCCTCACAACTGCAAAAAGGTAGGGTAGGCCGCATTCAAGTAACATTAAAACCCTGTCATTCTAAGGCCGAAGCTAATTACACACTGTGAACATCCGCTCAATCTCTCCTAGACTTTTAATGCCCTATTGCCACCTGCTCTAGAGCAGATGGTTTATTCAGCTGCTCTTCACGTTCCCGGTCCAGTTCCTTCTCTGACAGATTAAAGCAGGGTGAAAAATCCTTGCACAGTTGAAACAGTAGATCTAACCTTTAATTCAGTCATGATAAAATCAGCACTGTCGACTTGCAAAGACAGTTGTATAATTCTGGATGAGTCTTTTTGCTGACACAGGTCAACTTCTACATTAAAACACTGTTTCTCTAACCAACTTGAGATTTGTGTGGAGGGGAAATGAACCCGCATGATATCACAGCAGTCCGTCACTCTTTACACTTAAACAAAAATGTGATTTAAAACCTTTCATGGTTCATTTTGCTTTGGGACAAACTACTAGTTTTAAAGGGTCACTAGGTAAGAATACAAATTACTTATTAAATTATTTTTAAAAACTATAGCAGTAAAAACAGTAAAGATAACTGTATATGAAAAAGCTTAATTTCCTTTTCTTATTACTTAAATATAATCAAAATGTTTACATGAAACTTACTATTTTGTAGATGTTACTGTAGAAACGAGGTTACATAAACTTATTTTCCAGTGTACATTCTGTCTCTAGCTTAGACAAAACTAAGCATTTATAGAATGTATGCTGTTTGTTTTATGAACAAAATGTGTTTTCTCTGTTTTATAAAACTCAAGTTAAACCTAGAACATTGTTTTTTTTTTAACTGATGCTTAAACAAGTGTTTTGTTTGATTTTAAATTATTTGTACACTGCTTAAGATCCATGTGCTGTTTAAATTGAAGCATACATTTGTTGTATTGATTTTTGTTTAATTTCTTTTTCTTTTCTGTCAGCAGTAAAAATATCTCCGTTTTACTTTTAAAAACTTTTGTAACTGATAGCACAGATATAAAATTTGTCATAAAATTGAATATTAAGCACAATTAATTTGATATAGCAAAATGTGCTGTGACAGTAATAAGTATAAAAGTAACTTAAATTGACATATTAAAGTTACTTAATATTTATTACTAAAGGTAGTTAGAAATAATTAGTTCGACTTTAAATTACAAAAACAAATGTCTGCTTGATTTTATATTTTAAAAATTAAGAAAATGACACATTCATTTACATTTTGTGGGAAAAAAAGATAAGTTTGATTAAATTCCTTCAGTAAAAATAAGATTTCTTCAGAAAAAAAAAAGATTTTTAGACACTGAATTTCAGGGTTTCAGGTGAGGTGTTATGGAAGTGACTCTGAAAACAGAAACCTGAAAGAATTTATCTCTTGTAATTTATCTGATGTTGTTTTAAAGTAATGTTTTTTTATATTTATTCACACTATTTTATACTACTTTTACTTCTCACTTTATCTGTGAAAGCCTAACCAGGTGATGATAGAAATAGCTATGTAGAGCATCTCATTTTTTTTCTGCATTGTCCCTGTCTCAAGGAAACCTGAAAAGAAAAAAAAGAAAAAACAACTTATCTGTAGTTAATTATTAAACTTATTCAGATATTCGTCCTACATTTGCTTTGAAAAAAAAAAGTAAATTAGTTTACACTTCCACTGATTAGAATTTACAGTCTACGAGTAATGAGCTTCACGGTGATGTTCCACTCTAACAGGAAAAACACGGAGCTCCTCTAGGTAGTAAGTAAGTAAGTACTTCTCACACACTCATATGTTTTGTAGGCTCTAATTAACTCAGCATGCAATCTCAATTACTTTGTGGCCAGGGAAGCTTCAATAGCATGCTTTAAGAGAGTCAGTTATACTTTTAAAAAATGATCGCAGCACGAGCCCGGACAGCCGAGTCTTACACTTGATTTGTCTTTGGCCAAGTTTGATGGCTATGTGTTTAAAAAGCCATTCAATCTTATAAAGCAAAATTAAATATACTCAGCTCCCATGGTGCTCTGTGCTTCTGCCATTAATATGCTAATTCTTTCTCTTACGCCGAAGGTCTCGCAAATTGTCAGGGCAATCCAATAACTTCGAAGTATGGTTCTAGATCCAGCCTGTGTGGTTGAGAGGAGTAGGTAATATTACTTTTCAATCATCATAAACATGAATGATGTTCATATTTCATAGAAATAATTAAATAATTATTTGTAGTTATAATTTGTTTGAAAACAAAACAAAAATGATGGGACTAAAAACTATTACAAATTGTTATAATATGTGTTATTGAAGTTCATTAATCATAATCAAAGTCATTTCAATCATGTTAAACTCTAATCTCCTCAGATATATTTGAATTAATATCAACTATTTAGAAAAAAACAAGTTTTTAAAAGTTGTTCTTATTATACTTATTGCGCTCAAGTAGACAGCGACTGGTGAGCATTTTAAAGCAGATCTATTTTTTCTATTACATTCATGTCCTCATTCTCTGAACTTTTCATATTTATTTGTGATAACCTTCTAATAATGTGAGGAAACTAATGAAATACTTTCTGACCGCAACTGGAGATGATCTATCTTATTTGTCTAGGAGCAGGACATGTCTGAGCAATGAAACTAGAAATCAAGTAATGGAATCCTTTAAGGCTAAAAGGAAAAACTAATTATGATAAAGCTCTTTAAACAGCTGCTTTATCACAAAAGCACTGACTTTTAGCATTGAAAATGGCCATTGAGAGTGATAAACCTCTCTAATGTGCCGTCAAGTGCTCCATCAATGTCACGCTTCTCCTTTCTCTCTGCTCTGTCGGTTCTTTTCTCCAGGTTAAAAACAGATAACAGGTGTCATAATGATGAGTCTCCTACACCTCGAAGGGTTTCATTCCCCATGGAAAGAGCAAGTCTCCATTAGCACAAGAGGGGAGACACCTCATATCACTACAAATACCACTGAGATGAGCATCCATAGTTTTAGAAAATTGCTTAAACGTAGTAATCGTGAGCGTGTGACTCAAACATTCTTTTCTGTCCTCCGTAGGAGCTCCATTTGCCTCACAATGTCAGATCTCCACAAAACAAGTAAGGAAAGACTGCCCTCTTCTGGACACCAAGGCTACATTTCAGCTTGAAACACTCGAGGACACTAGTTATCATGTTTAGACCATTAAAACTATTTTCACCCACACTTCTGAGGAGTTCAAGTCTGAAATGTGAATAATAAACTTTAACTCAGTAGTGTCAAATTCATTTCAGGTGAATGAATCACATCACCCTGAAGCACAATTTTTACACAAAAATGCACAAGTGAGTAATAGTAGATAAACCACTGATGAACTATTACTTTAAAAAAAAATCATCCGTCTGTATATTTGTGTATGAGTGGACATTAGAACAGGGGTCAAAGCAGATTTATAAAAAGTCAGAAAGTTTAGCAGCATGCCTCTGGAACGGATGTATTTGAACATATATTTATAGTCAGAATAAGTCGTAAGCAAAACAGTAAAAAAAAAAAAATAATAATAATAATAATAAAAAAAACTCCCAAACACTTACATCATTGAAGGTATATTTATTCAATATTTATTAACCTTTGCAGTTAAACTATATCTAGTTTTGGTTTTGTCAGCTTCACCTTTTACCATTCTGGCACCAATTAGTCATTCACCAATTTGTTTTAATGCTCATTGTATTGTTGCTAATACAGGTTTGACTAAGTAGAAAATTGCAATTAGAGATGTCATCTTAATAGGAGTGACCAGTAGCATTTTGGTATCATACTACAGGTTGACTGGGAAAAAATACTTCTTTATACTTCGAGCCCTATAATTATAAAAACAAGGATTATTGTACCAACTCTATCTGACGTTCCCCCAGATGACCAACCAGTAACTACCCGCATAACAGACTGCCTGAACAACATCTCTACTTGGATGAAGAACCATCACCTACAGCTCAACATGGCCAAATTCTCTGTGCATCACAACTTCACCATTCAGTTGGAATCCTCTACACTCACCTCTTCTCCGTCTGACAGGAATCTTGGAGTGATTTTGGATGAACAGCTATTTTTCAAAGACATCATCACTAACTCAACTCGATCGTGTAGGTTTGCACTGCACAACATCCGAAAGATGAGGCCCTTCTTAACTGAGCATGCAACTCAACTCCTGGTTCAAGTTCCGATACTCTCACATCTGGACTACTGCAACGCTCTTCTAGTAGGACTTCTAGTAAATCTCGTCTTATCTTCAAGGAACCAAAGCAAGATCATGCTACTCCCATCTTCATCACTCTTCACTGGCTCCCAATCGCAGCTCGTATTAAGATCAAATCTGATGCTGGTGTGGATTACAAAACAATCTCAGCGAATCGTGGTTCCGTCCTGGCTGGTGGAACAAACTCCCTGATCCAGTCAAGAAAGCAGTAACACTAACAGCTTTCAAAAAGCAACTGAAAACTCTTCTCTTCAGGGAACATCTACTATAAAAAAACTTTTTATCCTCCTCTGTCTTTATTTTCTTCCTGCTATGGCTTCTTGATCAGTTGATACAACTTCTATTATGAGCAAGCTGAGGTAGACTTTGACTGTTTAACAAATTGCGTATTGTCTCTACCCTAATGTAAGTCGCTTTGGTCAAAAGTGTCTGCCAAATGCACAACTGTAAATGTAAGAGATTAAACAAAAAGAATGCAGAAGGGCACTAGGGTATCGCTCCACCAATCAAAGCATGGCTTGAATATGCTTGAGACTAAAAAAAAAAAAAACACAAAGAAAAATATGTATATAAGCCATATATAATTAAGTATTTTGGCAAGGTGAATATCAAAGATCGTTTGCTTTAATTTTATGTGGTCTCCACTTAAGTCTCAGCCTTGTCTTGACCTCATTGTTGTCCTAGCCTCAAATTCAATTCACTGTGGTTTTGCCTTTGCTTTGAGCTCTACTCACTAGGGTCTCTGCCTTGCCTCAAACTTGACTCATATGGTTTGAGCCTTGCCTAAAACCTGAGCTGTAGTCTTGCTGTAGTCTTGGCCTTGCCTTGAACTCCACACAATGGGGTCTCATCCTTCCTTCAAATTTGGATCACTGTGGTCACGGCCTTTCCTTAAACTCAACTAAGCGTGCTCTGGGTCTTGCCCAGACTCACATTGTTCTTGTTCTTGCCTGAAACTCGAGTTTCACCCTTGCCTAGCTTCAGTTTCACCCTTGCCTCAAACTCCAGTTGCTGCAGTATGACCCTCGTGTCAAAATTGGCTCACTGTGGTCTTGCCCTTGCCTCAAAGTTCACTCACTGTGGTCTCTGCCTTGCCTCGAACTCAGCTGACTGTGAATGTTCAGCTGAATGTTAAAATGGCTGAATTTACCTAACACAAAATTGTGGCTTTTTGTTCCTTGTTGTTAACTTTTACTCTCCTGAAGCCTCTCCTGTTTTGAATGTCCTGAAACACCTTTCATAACATAAAGTACCCAGCACTGAAAAACATTTAGTCATTGAAACTCACCACCCTCCTTTCTCTGTTTTTGAAGTCTATATGAAGAGACTCCTGTTTTCTCAAGACATGTTCCAGCGATTTCTTCAACTCGGTGGCTTTCCTCATCAGCTCTTCCTCAACACCCACCTTTGTAAAGACCTGAAAAAAACTATTTTTCATTATTTTTCATATTTATGGTCAGATAACTACGTCATTATAAGTACCAATCTCTTCCTTGTTTCTCAGGAAGTTACTTAAAATACGACACTAGATAAGTTTCAAGCACATTTAAAGGTTAAAGAAACATTCTCTTATTTAGTTGAAATGTACATGTATTAACCTGAATTTGCAGGCCAGAGAGAAAATTACTATACAGATGTTTTGAGTGGGTTCAAGAAGCGTTGAGAGACAGAAAGTGAATACCGATAGCTTAAAAATAAAAAAGAACAATTTTGAAATCTTTGTAATCCGCAAATAAAGTCAGATTTACCTGAACCCAGGTCTGCACCAGAGGCAGATGTCTGGATGTGATGAGTCTATGGAGATCTCTCAGCGTGTCCACTAGTGCCTCATTCTCTTCCGTCTCCTTCACTTTTAAATCTGTATACACGATTCACATGGTTAATCACGCTTCCTGTAGGCCACCCTGGTCATCTGATCAAAAGGAATTCACAAAATGTTCCAAAATCCCAAAACAACCAACAATAAAGAATGTGTGATTACATGGGATCTTGACGTTGCAATAAAAAATGTGGTCATAATGCAGAATTACAACAAAAATGTAGGAAAGATCATGACAAAGGTATATAAAAAATGTGTTTATAATTAACTTTTATATTGAAAATATCTAAATGTGTGTCCTATTCACCCAAAATTAGTAACATCATTTATGAATTTACAGTACAAATCCTTTTTTTTTTTACAAATTGAACTTTCAGTAGTGAGGTTGACTAACAAATTTATACAGACAAAATTTATACAGCTAAAAAACAACAACAGCCAAAATATTAATCAGACACATTTTACAGTAGTTTAAGTTATTTATTAGCAAACATAAGGAAAGGGGGGTATTTTTCCTTTAGTACAGAGTAGCGTTGACTTTTTGAAAAATGTCGAATAATTTTACAATAATATGTGTAAAAATAAGAATTCGTTCACCAAAAATCGTTCAATTTGCTGAAACACAGAGAAAGTTATGGCCAAAATAAGACTCAAAATCAAAATCTCTTTAAAAACTAAGCTGAAGCTGGCTTGATTAGACAAACAAATCATTATGCTAGCGAAACGTAAAAAAATACCTGTAGAGACATCAAGCTCCAACTGATAAGTGTGCGACATTAATCCAGTGTTGCGGAGAAAAGCTTCCTCATCTGGAACCTCCTCCATCTCACTCTCATCACTGCACTCATCTTCATTTTCCTTCTGAGAGTTCTGTCCATTCTGCTCATCGTTCAGGTCTTTACTGCAGCAGGGTTGCCCAAAATCCACTTCAGCTCCCAAAGAGAAGTTTGCAGATGCCTCTTCCTCAGTAAACAGATTTAAATCATCAGTGGCAATCAGTCTTAAGCAGCTGTTCATCTCAGTCACGGTTTCTTCAATCCCAGCAGTCATTTCTGAATGAAAGAAAATAGACCATGCATAGCAGCATCTATACAAATCTGTTTCATGGGTTTTGCCATTATTTATGAAAGGGCCAATATTATAGAAACACAACTTTTGGAAGGTTTGCATTTCATTTAGTTTTTTTCAAGTTAACTGGGGAGCAACACGAGCGGTGTTCAGCTGATTGGAGTATTTCGTCACAATGCAATTTGAACATTATGACACTGAATATTGCATATGCATAAATGAATATTGATTGACAGTGGCACATTAGCTTACCATTCAACAGTTTCTTGTTTAAAGTTAAGGTATGTCTGTCACGTGAGTCGAGACACTCTGTTTCAGGATGTACATCTCAGCACCGAAGTCTTTATCAGCTACCCACAGATGAGCAGCAGAGGTTCTACATGTATGGTTGAATTACGTTGCTGCTCCTCTCACTCATGTTTTGACCTCAGTGTGGAGGGCAACAAGAGACGTGACATCACAGTAAAATTACATCTTCAGCCACACACCCCTAATCGCTGCACACCCCAAAGATTTTTAAACTGACATTGAATTGTAATGTTCAACAAAATTCAGAAGATCAGTATCACTTCTTATTATATTACAATAATATGAGCCCTTTAATGGCGTAATAAAACTTTTTTTTTTGAAACAATGTAATGTTCAAATTTACATCTTTGAAAGACCCAAATCTATAGATTAAAACCACAAACCCGTGTGTATGGGGTTTTCACCTAATTCTTTCACTCCTCTGAGAAAAACAGAATGAAAAATGTAACAAACAATCTATGATTTTATCGAGCCAAGGAAAACAACTGAAACATCCATTAAAGCCATGGACTTGTACAACAGTGGTTATTTCAGTGCTCTAAAAGCTATATATTATTAACGGAAACTCTAGACTTGTACAGCATTTACATAATGAAAATAATTACTTGATGCTCGAGCTGAGTGAAAAAAATTAATTCATAATCACAATGTCAAAATGTAAATGAATAAATATGTGAAAGTTAAACGTTACAGTAAATTTGATCCAATTGTCTCAAAGGAGATGCCAATTTAACTAAAGATAATTAGGTTCTTTAGGGTTTATATGTACGGTGGGTAACAGTCTAGGTATATTTTTATGAATGGTTTTGTAAAAATAAAATAAAAAAGACTCAACAAAACCCCTTCTGGTAAAAACAAGCTGTCCCTCTCTGCACTGAGACCTGTTTAGCTGTCTGTTGTGTTTTATATCACAAGTTCAGTAAAAGCATGTGGGAGCAATATAATAATAATAATAATAATAATAATAATAATACTAAGTGAAAATATGCAATATATATTTCTTCATTGGGAATGCATATCAGCATGATCCTCAAATAATCTAACGTCCATTTTGAATAATTTTGGCGCCAAAAAGTTTTCCAGCATTATTAGGATTGAGAGATCATTTAGGTAGATGTTCAGGTCATTTAATATAATACAATTACTTGTTTAGGAGTTGGATCACGTAGAATTGGTACAGATCCAGGTTCCATTCTCAAATTCTTTGTAAATCCTGCTCTGTACTGACCCTCGTTCAAAAGCAGTCTGGTGCAAAATGTCTTAAGCAAACCAACAAGTGTTTTGGTAGATCTACCGGTGCAGTTACTCCATGAATAAAAGTTAGCCACTCAGTCCTTAAAATATAATTTTATATGGATAAATGACTAGTTATGTACTTCTTTATATACCAAAGCATCGCCAACCTTTGAAGACAGTGCTACTCATGAGCAAAAAGGAGGAGTTTATGGCAATTAATGGGAGGGTCTTACAGTATTTGACATCATTTTCTGTAAGTTTCACTCAGGCTGGTTCTCAGGATAGAAAGCTTTTGTACCAATATCAATTAGCCACATTTCTTTTCTTCACATTTTCATCTGAGGTCTCTTTCAAGGTCCCATTACTTTGTTTAAATCTAGCATTTGAACCCCTAAAAAAGTAACTAACTACTTACTTCAAACACTGAGCTGAATTACCTTCATCTTTTTTATTATTGGATAAAATCTACTTATTATGAAAACAAAGCTTCCTGATCTATGATGTAAAAGAATAAAACATTTGACCTGACCAAAGAACAATATTTTACGAATCAGTGTAAATGTTTTCCTGAATTAAACAAAGTTGAGTACACTTTTGACCTCTCACCTTCCATCTCTTGTTTGGCCTTGTCAAGCTTGTCTTTGTAGATTCTCTCCAATTTCTTTTGCTTCTCCTCTTGTCTCTTTCTCTCGGCCAGAGTTCTTGCTTCAACATCATGAAAATCAACCTAAGTGAAGAAACATCACTTCTCGTTAAAAACTGAACATGTTTTATTCTATTGTCTAAAATAACCGAAAGCTTTCTTAAAGATTTAAATACTCTTTTTGATTAGTTCTCCTTTGTGTAGCATTTTTATTTCAATTATTTAACTATTGAAAATGTTATTTTATACATTCATTGTGTGCACTGGAGCATCATCGCTCCACATCCCCTACCAAAATGAAGGATTCTATTATATATCGACTCTTTTATCAGCTACATGTCCCAAATGAACAATGTCCAGCCACTTTATTTTACAGAAAACTCTCTCTCACTCCTAATAACAGACAGGGAAATACCTTTTTAATTTGCTTAAGAAAGTGATATCCCAGAGAGAGTTTCTTGTACGCCTCTCCATATGTCGCGTGCCATGACTGCACTGTCTGTATGGCGAGGGCCCGTAGTTTCCTCGCCACCTCTTTGGGTGGAGGCAGTGGCTGCTCAGCATCAGTTTCGACTGTTAACTCAAGGAACTCCTGAAAGTTTGTGATGAGAAGTGTTCTGAAGTGATGTGAACGGCTGAAGATCTCACTGAGCATCTGGAAGGCAGAAAGACGGATCTCTGCGTGGTCTTGGTTCAGTTGAGTCATGATCAGATGGTAGAAATGATCAATGTACTCATTGCTCACTCTGTTGATAGAGAGGATATGGTTGATGATGATTTCAAGTTGTGAATGTGAATGTGTCAATTAACAGACAGAGACCAATATTTACTTAAACCTGTAATTAATAAGAATAGTTTTCAAATAAATGTTTTTGTTTTGTATGGTTCAGATCAGAAGTAACTAGTAACTAACTACTTGAGTACATTTTTCATTAGATACATTTGTGCTTTTACTCAGGTAAATCATTTGCTAGTTACTTTTACTTGATTACATTTTTTTCCACGAGTGCTTAAATTGAGTCGTTTTTTTTTTTTATACATACCCACCTCTGATGTTTCTGCAATTACAATATCATTCACAAAAAGCCATTCCAGAGTCTGGCCCTTTAGATAATCAGAGATACTGCTGGCCCTCTTCATGTGGAAGTTATCCATTGCATCCTCAAGTTATTTACACACTGAAATCTGAAACATTTCGTAGCGATTTACGCAGCTGAACATACATTTTTTTTAAATGCTTTGTGTAGAATTTGCAAAAACACACAAACAAAGTCAAAAAGGGAGAACAGTTCATTCCTATATTTAAGGGTAATTTCAAGTCGTCCGTGCCTCGGTTTGATGTGTTTTATTGTTTTAGAGGTAGATTTTATAATCTAATTGTTGGAAAGTTGTAGGAAGCTTTTGTCTTTTTAAGTTTATTAGCCTTTGCGACAGCATCACCTTTATGTTTACCATGCAGCATAGACTCTGCTTTTTTATAGTCTCATTCAATCAAATGACTTATTATGCTGCTCACAATTAATACTCACTGGTACCTCAAGCCTCATTGACAAGCTCAAAAATGAAAGAGCAAAAAATCGGGGAAAAACTATAAAACACCAAGCATTATAAAGAATGTAAATAGCATCACACAAGCTCCTTGAGTTTGTGTGTCAGTGTGCTCTCTGAAAAAGGATCTCATCACTCTCCGTTGTCCTATTTGGCCCTGGCCTTATTGAACTTCGAATTTTAGCAAAGGAGGTCTTTCATTCCAGAGACACAGTGGTCTGTCCCAGACCTCGGTTTCAGGACCAGCTCTAGGCTTTAGGGAGATGTTGGGATCTGACTCAAAGGACTAATTGGTTGGAAAAATAAATGTATTCTTATTTTTAGTCAGCTATTTTTAGTGTTTATTATTTCTCAAGGAGATGCACAAAAGAAGATGGAGGAAAAGATTTTATTTTGCACCATTACAAAATAACTCAACTTTTGAGTGAGCGAGAAGTAAGAACTAGAGTTTGAAAAAGGAAGTGATTTGACACAGGCAAGCCCCGAAAAAAACAAGATAGGATGGTATCTGAAGGACTTAAATTCTTCGGACCAAATCAGATGTTCCAATGTGATATGCAAAAGGGTCAATGTCATAATGTTCAGAGAGAAAAAATTATATTCAACATAAGCTGAAAATGTGATGTGTGATTTGTTTCTCACTGTACTGTAAGTATGTATGTATATATGTATGTATGTATGTATGTATGTATGTATGTATGTATGTATGTATGTATGTATGTAACTGACCAAAAGTTTGGACACACCAAAACACCAAAAAGTTTTTTTGACTGACTGACCTTCATTAATTAGTTGTTTTTTGTTTTTGTTTTTGTTGTTTTTTTTTTGTTGTTGTTGTTGTTGTAGTTTTGATGCCTTGAGTGTGAATTTACCATTTTCATTTTTCATAATCAAGAAAATAAAGAAAACTTTTTGAATGAGAAGGTGTACATATATATATATATATATATATATATATATATATATATATATATATATATATATATATATATATATATATATATATATATATATATATATATATATTAGTGCTGTCAAAATTAATGCGTTAATGCATGTGAAAATAAAATGCATGTACGTGGTTGCAGTTAATGGTCGACGTGCTTTAAACAAAGAATGAATAAGACGCTGCATTTTTTGTGAGTGTGCGTGCGTAAAATCAAGTTCAGATTTGTGTTATGGCAATAACTCAATACCAAAATACAAAGAGAGATGTACCATGGTAAAATACTTCTTAAAACCACTTATGGAGAAGACTGTTGAGTCCAAGAATGTTAAGACTGCCTGAAAAAAAGTGATGACTGTTAAACTCAGCATTTCAGCTTCGTAATCTTCTGTAAACTAAATTTGTGTTACTTGAGGAGGAACTGCTGATGATCTTTATGGAAATGTTGACGATTTCAATTTCCAGCAGAACATGCTGATTTGGTAGTGTTACAGTAGTTTGGTGCCAGTTGCCAGCAAACTCCTAATCTGAGTTCTGAAGAGAATACAATCTCTGAGGTTTGGTGAAGAGGAAAACAAGGGACATCCAACACCAGCATGCAGCTTCAAATGATGCCACCATCAAAGCAATCAGAGGTCAAGCATATCAGAGTCTAAAGGTGATATATATTATATGGGTTCACTTTATCACATTTTTTAAACTGAGCATACTTGCAAATCTTCTTCACTTCCTTCATTTTGTCTTGATTAAGCTGTAGCTCTCCTGAGGTTGTCAACTCCTCAACCAGCTCTGAGAGCTTTTCCCGCGTTGTTTCGTCCATTCTGTAAATATAAAAACATTCGGATTTAACTATAATGTGGGAGTTAGTAAAAGACCCATAAAGTGATTTTAAGATAGTTCTTTGTTTTGAGAGGGGAAGTGACTGGTTAGGTCAAGTAGCTTATGACATAACGTTAACGTTACCTCTTTGTTCTCATATAAAATTAATTGAAAAGCCAGGCAAATTCTACTCTATATCGGTGTTTTCAACACAAATATGTCTATATATTGACAACCACTCATCTTTAGTGTGCCAGTGGGAATGTAAACAAAGACACAGTGAGGAAACGCTGTATTGAGTCCAACGTTTTCAAAATAAAAGTCACGGATTTCTGGACAATGTTGAAAGGCACAAACGCATTCAAAATGTTTCTGGAATTGAATGTTGTTGTTAACTAGGTACATTCTGTAAATCACAGACGCGATTTATTTCGCAATGATAAACTTTCAATAATTTCCCTTCTGGTGTTCCTCGACGGCAATGTTACGTAAAATTATGAATATGTAAGAAGTAATTATTTATCTCTAATTTAATTCGCCAAGATATAATCCACCCACTTACAAACCTATGTCCTTCGGCCAATCATGAGGAAAGTTCCCCCAAAATATTTACATTTTACAAATAAAAGGCTTGGTAGGTTCCTTTGAGTGACGCACTTCGATACAAAACAAACGGTGGTAAAAGTGTAACAATAGTAGCTTCAGCCCAGGAAAGTGATCGTTTAGTTTGTTAACACGCTTTTGTGTGTCCCGCAAACATGCACGCTCGAATTCTTCTTCTGGTGTGTTTGACTGGTAAGTGTTTTCTAGTAATCGTTTGGGATAATGAGGGATGCTGTCTAAAGTGTATTAAATTTCAGAGAAAATCTATAATATATATTGATTTCTACAGTTTTGGCCAGATCTGCGGTCATCCCTGATGGCTCGAAAATGGTGAGTTGAGTGTAATGACCGTTATGGTGCGCAGGTGTGTATAATTAGTTGTTTGACATTTTATACGTTTTAGAAGTTGCTTGTTTAAGCAGGAAACGACATGACACACGTGTGATATTTGGGGAATAGATACTGAAAACGACTAAAGCATATTAACATAGAATTAAATTAATAATAATAATACTGAAAATTGGTGTTTTAAGCCGTTTACAAATGAAAGGGAATCCTGATGTAAATTCCTTTTCAAATGTATTCCATGTTCTGTTTGAGCGACAGTATTATGAAAAAGGTTGTACAAAACACAATTTGTCTTCTCAACAGATACAGCTATTTGGTTAATAATAGCAATTTGCTAAAACGTTGATCATTGTATTGGTCTACATAAAAGAAAATGTATGTTTATTTACTTGATGCTCAACTTCAATCCTGAACATTTAGTTGGAGACTGTATGATCCTGTCCTCCACTTCCTTGAAGAATCTTAAGAGTAGTTTAGTTTAATGGCTGTGTTCTGTGTGCAGCCGCACTGTTCGTCATTTTACTTGCCCATGTGTACCCGCGAGTACACCCCATTGTGTGGGAGTGATGGAGTCACCTACCCGAACGAGTGCATGCTGTGTCTGAAAAACCTGTGAGTAGGCCTCAAACCTGTCACCACTAGTTATATGCATGCATTTAAGACTTCTGTTCCTTTTTTTTCACAGGGAGGGCAAAATCAACACCTTCATCTCCAGAGATGGGGAATGCTGAGCAAACACGTGTTTTTGTTTTTAATGCATAATTTTAGAGTTAAGGCTAGGTTTTTGTTTTTCTTTTTTTTTTACTAAATAAACCCCTGGGAAAAGAAACTTGATTTGCTTTGTTGTGTTTTTTTTGATTGAGCATATATGATGAACCCATCGTCTTGGTTTGTGTACAAGGATGAAATATTTTAATGTGGTCACCTTTAAAACTCCACATAGCCAGAATCTTCCAAGCACTTGTGGTTAAATGTGTTCATAAATTGCACACACCACAAGGAAAAATTTACTGACTAGTAGGCATTAAAAGGAAGTAGGCAAACACAAATCATGCCCAAAATGCAACGGTGTGAGAATGTAGGTGAAAACCCATCTATCACCACCTGTCCTTCCTTTTATAACAAAAGGGAGGCTAAATATATAATGTTTTTATGTTTTAACCCTGAACAGATTTTTGCGTAATAATATATTTTTCAATCCAAAGTCCATAATAACCACTTCATACAAAATGCCATGTTAAAGCTCACCAATTTAGTTTGAGAAGTAGTGTGTAATGAATTCAAAATTTTACAGAACAATCAATTTTCTAAGATTTTCAGCCCCATAAGCATGACAAGTGAGTTCTTTTTTTTTTCTTTTTTTTTTTTTTTAGGTAATTATTTTATTTTGTTTTCCCAAAGTCTGATTTTTCTGCCTGTTAGCTGTCTGGAACTAGATCATACATTCACAAAACTGCTACCTTAACAGTCTTGTTGAGCTCTTCCCATAAACATGGACTGCAGCATGAGCGTATGTTCCTTGTCTGATTATTTTTGTGAGTCCTTAACATACTCTAAGAACATTTCATCAAAATTAGTAATTGACTTCAAATTACCCACTACTAATCAAATGCTGCCATGTTTCCATCTTACATTAGATTTGTTTCACACTTAGCCATAACAAAATAAAAGTATCCAGGGATACAATCTGTTGGTTCATTTACTGATGAACAGATATCTAAAAAAAATACCTAATAATAAAAGAATTGATCATAACAATAGAGCATTTATCACCACAGTAGCTGTAAGGACTGCTGCTGCTCAGTAAACGTTCTGTGTTCCCACCTACCTTTTATTGTCAAAATGAATACCTGGAGTTTGATCTGTTTGCTTAGACTTGCAACCTCAGCCTGTCTATTGGCTTTTTAAACAGAACTGCCAGTACCCTATCTATCTAGATTGCACAATCAGTTCTGCGCATGCCCTGTCCTTAATTATATTACAAGCTACATGTAAAGCCATTCAAACAAACCAGCTGTAAACTGTTATGTGGACATTCAAATACCCTACAACAAATGCTACCTTTCAATTCAAGCTTATTTAAAAGAGCTCACACCATAACCAGTTTTTTTGTGGTGGGTGCTGAACACAGGAAACAATTTTTATAACACCATTAAATAGAAAGTGCAACAAAAAGATCATCTCACACAACACCGTAAAGTTTGCAGACACCTCATCCAGCATCCTATCCATATGTCAATTTACAGAGACACGTCTTCAATTTAAATTTAAAAGTACCCAGTTCTGCTATAAACTTGATGTCTAGTGAATTCCAAAGCTACAGTCAAGAAAAAGACTGAGATGGAAAATATCACATCAAGGTATATTCGCGGAAGATAAGTATACCAGAGGCTCTACTCCGAGCTCCCCCCGGGTGACGGAGCTTCTCAAGCTATCTCTAAGGGAGCGCCCAGCCACCCGGCGGAGGAAGCTCATTTCGGCCGCTTGTATCCGGGATCTTGTCCTTTCGGTCATGACCCAGAGCTCATGACCATAGGTGAGAGTAGGGACGTAGATCGACCGGTAAATCGAGAGCTTCGCCTTTCGGCTCAGCTCCCTTTTAGAGAGGAGTCAGCTGAGGTGGCTTGGGCATCTGTTCCGGATGCCTCCTGGACGCCTCCCAGGGGAGGTGTTCTGGGCATGTCCCACTGGGAGGAGGCCCCGGGGAAGACCCAGGACGCGCTGGAGGGACTATGTCTCCCAGCTGGCCTGGGAACGCCTCGGGATCCCTCCCGGGGAGTTGGAAGAAGTGTCTGTGGAGTGGGAAGTCTGGGCATCCCTGCTTAGACTGCTGCCCCCACGACCCAGCCCCGGATAAGCGGGAGAAGATGGATGGATGGATAAGTATACCAGCATTTTACGTAACACCCTCAAAGTAGCTAGAATCACTCAGCTTCTCTAATAACCTACACTTAACGCACCACTGGTGGACAATTACAGACCTGTCTCTCTGCTGCCCTACATCTGCTGCCAAACTCATCGAGCGGGTCGTCTTCAATCAAATCTTCCTTACTGACTCAGAACAACAAGATCGATGACAACTAATCAGGCTTCAAGAATGGACACTCAACAGAGACGGCTTTGTTGTCTATGACGGAAGTGCTTTGAGATGCCAGGGCTAAATACAGATAATCTGTCCTCATCCTACTAGACCTCTGCTGCATCTGACAGTCAACAATCAGATCCTTCTCTCCACTCTCTCTGCGATGGGCATCACTGGCACTGTACTCCACTGGCTTGAGTCCTATCTCACTGGTAGATCTTTCAGTGTCGGGTGGAGGGGTGAGGTCTCCAACACTCAGGGTTCAGTCCTTGCTCTGCTTCTCTTCTCTATCTACACCACTTCCCTAGGCCCTATCAACCACAGACACGGATTCGAGTACCACTGCTACACTGAGGACACTCAACCCCCCCAGATGACCAATCAGTAACGACCTGCATAACTGATAGCCTGAAAGACATCTCTACTTGGATGAAGAACCATCACCTTCAGCTCAACATGGCCAAGACAGAATTTCTGGTAATCCCAGCCAATCCCTCTGTGTATCATGACCTCACCATCCAGTTGGAATCATCTGCAATTATACCTTCTCCTTCAGTCAGGAATCTCGGCGTGATTTTGGATGAACAGCTGTCCTTCAAAGACCACATCACCAAGACAACTCAAGTGTGTAATTTACACTGCGCAACATTTGAAAGATCAGGCCCTTCTTAACTGAGCACGCAACTCTCGAGTCTGGACTACTGCAACGCTCTCCTAGCAGGACTTCTAGCAAACGCGCTCAAACCTCTGCAGATGATCCAGAACTCTGCACCTCCTCTTATCTTCAAGGAGCCGAAACATGTTGCTCCCCTCTTCATCACTCTTCACTGGCTCCCCATCGCAGCTCATGCCAAATTCAAATCACTGATGCTGGCATTCAAAACCATCTCTTAATCAGCCTAGTCTTTTGTGAAAGATTTCCATCTTCATATTAACTGTTGAGAGAAGAGGCTGTAAGGGAGCAATAGTTATGTTTCATCTTTTCACTTGTACCTTAGGGGTACAATGCCAACCTTTTGTTATGTTCCCACTATTTTCACGAGGATTGCTTCCTAAATCTACATGTGTTCAACTCAGATTTCGCAATCAATATTAAATGTTTGTTTGAGACACCAAAACAACATCAACATTTTAGAACTACAAAACTGGTTAAAAACTACAAATACCATAACATGGAGCATTACAGTAAACTGTCTGATCTGATGAATCCATGGTTAACGCATTCAAGATCACGCGTTTCCAAAAATTTTCTTACTCTCCTGAGCAAGCGCAGATGGAAGAATGGTGCTCTAATCACACTAATAATTTGCTGTGAGAACCTATGTTCACTGTCAAGCAGGATATCAAGTAAAGTACTTCCATGTGTTGTAGTCAGACCTGGTTTGGTGCTAGAAATGAATGGATAAAGTAGTTGCTTAGGGGCCCCTGAACCCTTGAGTCAGCCCTGTCAATATGTCACATGATCAAAGTCATAAAGTTTCTTTTCAGGAATTAATCTTCTTCTTGTTTAACAGCATGCTGCAAACCAACTTTTGACATGCATATTTACATTCATCGATCAAGTGCCATGATACACATGCTGCATTTTGTCCTGGCCGCTGGGGCTGCCTGAAAAATATAGGTCTGGGGTTCCAGGGCTAAGAGAGCAGCTCTGAGAGGGCAGATTGCACTGGGCCTGTACATTCTCTTAAACTGTTCTCCCTGCACTTTTGATACATTCTGGGCTTTTGCTTTTCCACCCAATGTCCAAAAAACACATGCTAAATGAAAGATATTGAATCCTCCATGTAGATGTCAGTGTTGTGCAGAGGTGGTGTGGCAGAGCTGAGCTGTTAAATATCATAACTGACCAAAAGAAGTTTCAGTAAATAATGTAATCATGTAAAGAGTGGTGAAGACACCGGAGAGGATCACCAGGACTTCACTATCCTTCCTGCAGTCTATTTTCCATTTCAGAGTCCATAGGAGTGCTGCCTCCATCCTACCCACCCCCAACGTGGACACTTCTCTCCTCAGGTGGGAGTTTAAAAGGCAGGACCTCCAGATTCAGGAACTCTTTCTTTCCCTTGGCTACTTGACTCATTAACAGTTAACTAGTGGACCCACCCGGGACTTGTTGATGCTGCTGCTGCTGTTTGTACATTTTTCACTTTATTAGAACTATTCACTGTAATCCAGTCACATTAATAATCATTACTACTGTGTAGTCTTTATTTTTTACATTTTACTCCTTTATTTATATATTTTAGTTGTTTATTATAATTTTTTTTACTTGCTTTCTGGCATTCAATGCAGACAGTAAAATCAGAATTTCACTGTATGTGGAAACCTGCTTTCCTCAATGTAAACATGAAAATAAATTTTTTTGACTTTGAGAAATTCTCTTTTTTGCCCAAAGCAATAACCCATTTTTTTAAATACCTCTCTACTCAAAAATATGTTGAAAAATCCTGTCAATTTAAATGTCTGATATGTGAATTATTGAGATTTAACATTTTATAGAATTTACTTATTTTATGAAAGTTACTCCCATATCCCTTAATCTGACCCACTGATTTTTTTTAGTATATCTCTAATTCATCTCTGGGCCGTCACGGTGTGCAGTGGGTAGCACGGTTGTCTCACAGCAAGAAGGTTGCTGGTTTAAGCCTTGGCTGGATTAGGTGGCATTTCTGTGTGGAGTTTGCATGTTCTCCCCGTGATTGCGTGGGTTGATTGCATGTTGAATTATGTAATGTTTCACATTCACACAGGTTCTCCTGGACAAATTTAAGACATGAAAAAACACAAGGCTTTTTTTTAAACGTCTTCACGGTGTAAAACTCAGTTTCCACAGAAAAAACAGCTCAAATAGAATTAGAAATGTGATAGTGTTTAACTTAATGTTCACACATTACATCATATTTTCAGAATCAGAAACAAGACAGTAGGTAGTAGTAGGTGAAGTAGGTTTTTGGTCAATACAGTTCTTTCGTGTTTAATCTTTTGTATACTTGTGATGTTTGGGTAGTTTACGTTTTACTTTTAAAGTTTAGGTCATCTACATTTTGAATTTCCCAATAGTCCTCTTCTCATGCAGGGAGCAACTCTTTAAAAAAAACCTCATTCTGCTAGTTTGGTTTCATTAAACATTTTGCAAACACATGTCAATATAGTTTAAGAGACTCTCAAGCTGGTCAAGTACTGCAACGAAGTTCCATCTCTGGTATTTTTATACAAACTTAAGCAATTCAGATGATCAAACCAACACGTTTTACACCGCAGTATCCATTGCTGCTGACTTGTTTGCTTCTGAAGAGTAAAACAATTCCAGGTTGTTGCATTTTGCTTTGTTTTGAAATATGCATAATGTTTGATGAATGGCCTTAAGTCGATTGCATGAAAACTAGTCTGATCTGCACAGAAAGGTTTCTCTGAGGCAGGCTGAACTCTCGAACACCACCGCCCCCTACTGGATAAATACGAAACATTTGATTTCAAACCTGATTATCAGGCACCCATCCTGCAACTAATTTATTTATTTCCACAGAAGAACTATTCAGCTTTTCCTCTATTGTTCATCATTTCGAAACTTTGAACTTTGAATAAGATTTGACTTTAATAAATATGGTAAAAAATATATAAATAAAAATACTAGACACTAATTACTTCCATTCTTACTCAAACAGTTTACAGATTGTTCACAAAGTGTACCTCATGTTACAAAGTTTAATGTCTAATCAGTAGGGGGGCGCAAAGAGCAATGATGTTGTTGGTTGTCAGGACGTTGTGCTAGTCAATTCTCTGTAACTTACACATAAAAATAGGTCCAAAGTTAACACAGATGTGTGGTAAAACTAGCTCACCAACACTTAACTGTGGAGCAAAGAGCTCGAACCAGTGACCTTTTTGCTGTGAGACGGCAGTGCTACCCACTGTGCCATCGTGACACCCATATATATATATATATATATATATATATATATATATATATATATATATATATATATATATATACAGTACAGACCAAAAATATTGAATATTCGCTGATGCCAACAACAAACAGTTAATAAGAAGTTAAGTAGATATCCATAAGCAAATACTCCCCACTGGTAAATAAATAAATTCATCATACAGTTTCCCTGTTTGTTGGGTTTAAAGATTAGAACATTATTCACGTTTTCATCAGAACTTTCAGTGTGAGTTCTCAACTAGAAGTGGATACAGACGGATGATGGAGATTTGTGACACTGTTTTTGCAGAGCCAGATGTCGATTTTAGGCATTTTTGAACAAATTTCAGGCATTTACATTTTAGTCTGTCATGATCATATTTAGTGTTTTTTGATGGCTAATTTAAATGTGAGTTTTTGAAAACACGTAAAACATGTACGCACAGAAGAAACAATTAAACAATTTACTCCAAAGAATAAAATACTTTTATATTTTACACTTTCATTGGTGACAAGAATACAACAAAATCATTGTAACATTAAATAGAACTATGCTATTATGACATTGCAATAGCATATCACGCCATTATTTAAACAAAATAATTTTAATAGTTAGAATACTGTTCTTCAGAAGAACAGGTGACGGTTAGGTTTGACACGAGGGAGACACATTCTGATTCCCTTCGGCTTCTACAGCGCTAACTCTACTCAGAATGTTAAAGAGCTTTTAACTCAGTGAATCGTTTCGTTTCTTTTAAACAAACTCTACATATGATTGTCTTACTCAGTAATCTCAGTTAGGATACAAAGGCACTAGTCTGAATAAAACTGAGAATGCTACACAGTTCAAAGCCACACACAGTAGAGCTCAGTCCAGATGCCCCTTGTTTTCTCATGGCCTGTAAGTTTTGATGACGTCCTTTATGGGTCTCCGGCAGATGGGGCAGCAGGCGTGGATCTGTCTCTTGAGCCTCAGTCCGCACTCGTAGCACAAGCACATGTGTCCGCAGGTGTAGATGACTGTGTCTACCTCCTGGTCGAAGCAAATGGTGCACTCGCTGCTCTTGCTCGGTGTAGTCTGGGTGTTTGAGAATGACAGCGATGGAGAGACAGGGGGACTGAGAGGTGAGCTAGGAGCTGTCACTGTAAAATGAAAGAGGTATTCAAATCAGTCCACTACACTTTAACAAGAAAATGATTTATTCACTGAAGCATCATTCATGGTCAGGGTGGCAGTGGTCTGTTAATGTCTGCTGCCTGAGCTGCAACTTAGTTGGACTTTGAACACTCTAGATATATTGTTTGTGACAATATTGACTATATATAACATAGACAGCGTGTTCGTAACATCACCCAAATTAAGCTACAAATGGGTGGAGCCAGTGCTCAAAAAGGTATCCTAAGAAGTGGAACTAATGGATTAATTTTTATATATCTCATCTCATCTCATCCCGCTTATCCGGGGCCGGGTCGCGGGGGCAGCAGTCTAAGCAGGGATGCCCAGACTTCCCTCTCCACAGACACTTCTTCCAGCTCCCCGGGAGGGATCCCGAGGCGTTCCCAGGCCAGCTGGGAGACATAGTCCCTCCAGCGCGTCTGGGTCTTCCCCGGGGCCTCCTCCCAGTGGGACGTGCCCGGAACACCTCCCCTGGGAGGCGTTCAGGAGGCATCCGGAATAGATGCCCAAGCATTTTATATATCCTAAACAAATAAATGTATAAATAATTCACTCCCCTTTATTTAACCGTAGCGATCATTTAAAAAAAAGACGAAATGACAAATACACTTCAACAGACGCGCTGGTTTATTTTCATCGAACATTTTAAGAGTAACATCACTGTGAAGCAGCTTTGCACCATTCTGCTCTGCTCACCCATGGCAATAAAAAAATGGGATATTAAAACTTTTGTTAATAATGTTATATAACATGTGATGGGGTACTTTTAACATGTGATGTCCAAAGATACTCAATTTAACTCCAAGTATACGCACTTACTTCACATTTCTTGTAGTCAGTGCTGACATCTCCAGTTTATTCCCATGTTGAAATATTTCATAATCAATACAGAATTAAATAAAACCTGTTGGATCATCTAATTGCCAAAATACTCCTCATCATCTCACAAGGGTAAAATAATACAAATTTTAAATACATTATTTTAATTGAAATATATATATTCATTTTAAAAGGCACCATATAGGTTTATGAAACCCCTCAGGTAAACAAAGTTAGATTTTAATAAATGTAGGCATATTGACCATCATCCAGGGTTAAATGAGTTGTTAGACTGAGTCATTAAACAAGTCAATAATTAATTAAATGTAGATTTAAATAAACGAAAAGTTAAGGAAGTCATTCATTTATGATTTATGTGGGTAGCACAGTTGTCTCACAGCAAGAAGGTCGCTGGTTCGAGCCTCGACTGGGTCAGTTCGTATTTCTGTGTGGAGTTTGCATGTTCTCCCTGTGATCGCGTGGGTTTTCTCCGGGTGCTCCGGTTCCCCCCACAAGTCCAAAGACATGCGGAATAAGTGAATTGAATGAACACAATTGTCAATAATGTGTGATTTTGTATAAGTGTGAATGCATGTGTATGGTGTTTCCTGGTGGTGGGCATCTGCTGTGTAAATCATATGCTAGATAAGTTTGCGATTTATTCCGCTGTAATTATCCCTGAAATTAAAGGGACTAAAATGAATGAATGAATACAAATAAATATATGTGTAATTAATTAAATACACATTTTCTTTATAAAATAATCTATTAAAAATGATTCCATTATTAAACTAATGAATGCATGGTTCCCATGTTTCATGAATTTATTTTATCTGTCAGTCACCCATCAACGGTGAATGGGCAGATTCTATCACCTGATTCGTTACTCTTCCTGTCAAGTCAAAGCAAATCGACTCCAGAAAATCCATTGTTGGAAAATGTGTATTTAATTAATTAATGAAAACAATAAATGTATTTATTTAATTATTTATTTTTATTTGTTTGTTGAATTCTGCTTTTCACAATTTTAGTTAGTTACTGACACATTTATTTATTTGATTCCGCATTTAATTAATTCATTAAGGTCACATTTTTTTTATTAATTGTGGCACTTTTTATCCTTCGTACCCTCTCTCTCCCACACTGCTGTTCACACCTCTTTCAGGTGCATCTTTTAGGAGAAAGCTTGAATTAACTTCAATGAGAACAGGAGGTATCATAACCCTTTAAATACACCGTCTGTATTGGATACGTCACTGGATTGGATCACTCTGAAGAGTTGTGTGTTTCAGTGTGTAGATGCTGCAGAGACTCACCGAGAGAGGACTCAGATGCTGATGACGATCTGTTGACGCTGAATGCCAAATCAGAGTCACTGTCGTCAGCCACAGATCCTTGAGACACTGATGGAGAGGTGGAAGGGCTGGCCTGCACCGTTCCTTCAGCAGAGAAAAACAGCACCCTTCAGTTCAGCCCTGCTCTTGTAACACCAGAAATAACACACTTGCAACTTGATGATCAAGAGCTCATCACTTCCAGTCTAGTCTGGAATAGAGCTGTGTGCATATGTAATATGTTGTTAAATAAACTAACTAATGCAATTATTCATTAGTGAATAAGCTTTATTATTTTAAACTGTGTAACCATATAATATTCTATTGTTAGAGCTTTGTAGAGTTTAATCCTATTATATATTATTAATGAAGTTTGCATTTATTGGCTTTTATGTGCTTTTAGTTTAATAGTTAATTTTTTGTTGTACTAGTTTTGATGTACTTTACGTTTGAACTTAAGTAATCTGCTAAGGAAAGCTCTTATGTTTCTAAGTTTGAATTTATGTACCTATTTTGTATTCATTATTAGTGCGAAATTTTTAAAAAGTATTGTTTGCTGTCATAACAAATAAGAGGCAACACATCACAAGCAAGAGAGCAGAGCTTTGGGGTCATACCGGCTTCAAACACATGAGGGAGATGATGCTTTCCATGTAGCGACTCTGTATGGACCCACACTGCCACAGTGAACACTGAAAGATTCAGTATCACTCTTTGTTAGATACCCAGCTCACTAGTCAATTCTTTGAATCTTTTAACCTTGTTTTTAAGACTTTAAGTAATTAAACGTTTTCCTTACTATAAATTGGATTTAACTGACTTTACCTAACCTGAGAGTTATACGGACAAAACTTTCTGACGAGCTTAAGGTTATGTCATGTCTGGCGTGAGTGGGACCTTATTGAAATAACAAAAGTTATGTCTTATTGCAAGGTCTGAATCCTTCAGAGTGCGCAGCTTTCTCAGTCTCCGGAGGCTGCGGCTTCGGAGGATCCTCCAAATGCTGCATCAATAGTTTGTAAATAGGACGGCAAAGCACTTCTGGAGTGTTCTTCAAAAAGCATTTTGGGATATGTGAGGCTATGAAGGATGGTAGCAGTGTATCCTTCGAAATTCGAGGAAAAGTAGAACACACTTGAAGGACTCATTTTATGGACCCTTCGATTTCTGGCGAAATGGGACGGCCTTCGTGCAGCGTTGTGACGTAAGCGGCCTTGAAATGTACACTCCAAAGGATCCAGAACCTGGAATAAGCCATAGCTAACGAGTGGGGTGGGAGGAGAAACTAGAGTCCCTGAAAATTCAACTCACTCTGATATTGAGCCATGAAAAAAAACTGTAGAAAGATACAGATCTTTTTTTTTTTAATAATCTGCAAATATACCACTTTTATTTCCTAGCTTAAAAAAAAAACTGCGATGTGAAAATATTCCACGAAGCACAAATCCTACCTAATATCCGGAGTCGGTTCACAGCTCCGTGTAAAGTAAAGAAGGCCCACAGAACCTGAGAGGAGTCCACACATAAGAGACAGCCCCGCAGCCCTCCGTTAACTCCATGATGCACCTCACCATTGGGTAGAAAGGTAAAACTGAGCACATCGCCTGCTGCTGGAACAGGAAATCCCCTGTAGACCACCCAGTACTCCTTACGGTCCAGAAGAACACCGGGGTCTGCAGGCAGCTCCCCAGCACTGAGGGTGCTTGGATCACAAGAGGTCATCCCAAAGAGAAGAGCCCCAAAATACTGCAATCCCAGGTGGCCAACTTCTACGTACAGTGTCTCCCCCACCCGCACGGGTCTGTCACTGAACATCAGAGTCCTGCTACTGTCCAGAAAGTGGGTACATGCAACCGTACGGTCATTCGACAGAACCACATCAGGACCTCTGACAGGATGAAAGTGTAGGTTGATGTCGAGGGGTGAGGAGAGGTTGCGTGCAGGCCGCAAGAAGGATGTCGAGGCTGTGGAGGAGGTGGAGCAGCAGGGGATCAGCTGGTTGTAGTTGCTCAGCTGGAGTGTGGCAAACTTGGCAGCCGCGGCTTGGTTGCTCTCCAGCTGGTTGTTGTTGTAGTTGGCCGAATCATGGTTGCTTTGAGGCAGGTAAGCACTTAGCCGGGCAGTACTCAGGCAGCTTGCACCAACGCTTTCTGCAAAGGTGCTTTCTGAGAGAAAATAGAAAGATAGTGACATGAGTTGAAACACATGACAACAGGTAAACTTGTAATACATTCTAAAAACCTCAACTTCACAAGAGCGCATGATATGATCAGGTTTATGTTTTTCTAGGTGTGCAAGAGCAGCTAGTGGTCAGAGAGGACCAAGCATGGCTGAAACCAAGAAGAGTGTTCTGACACAGATCAGATCTGATCTATGCTATGATAGTGTAAACAGAAAAATATTTGATATTTTGAGATTGGATTCAGGTCTGGAATTAAAGTAAAAAAAATCTAATAAAAGCCAATGCAACTGCAATGTAAGCAAATGCATTTTAATTTTAATTAAACCAAGACAAATTACATTTAAAGTGTGCAGCAGATTAATCGTTTCATGCGGGTAGTGTTTGTGGTAGTGAGACAGCTTAAAAATCACAACAAACGGTTGAACATAGAGGACCATGGAGCTCACGCCACAGCTCGTATCGCATGTATTGAGAGAATTCAACACAGATGCGCTGCTGATCCCAAAAAGATCAGCCAGCACCTGTTGCAAGCCACCAGAGAGCAACACAGACAGCCATTACAGCAGAATGACCAATAGCCAAACGTTGACAGAACATTTGAAACCCATTGCTCTTCAGTAACCCATTGCTCCCACTACAATATTCTTCTACCGATCTCTTGTGCACCTAAACACTCTGAATGGTGAGGTTATATTAATGGATGCTTATTCACAGGCAGAAATAATGGCTTTTTTTTTCCTGGCCCAAAATGAGTTGGTTACTCCAAATTTGGTTATTGGCAAATTAAACAGCAATTCTACATATTATATTATTCTCCTGGCCCAGGTTGCTCAACTGTCCCGGACTAACACTTGGACAGCTCGCCTAGTACACTTCTCGAGTTCTCACCAACCACGCTTGCGATACTAGGGAATTATGAGCAAGAGTGAACTCGTAAATGTTGGCTATGTATCTGATTGGTGTAGTTAACTTTATGAAAGCACTTCAACAATCCGGAAGTCATGATCTGATAGGTTAAATTGGAAAAGCGAGGATCGTATTTGTTTTCTTTCCACTCAGAGTGCAACCATAACATTGAGAAAAGATGATTTTAGTTGTTGTGTGCCCTCTCAATTATGAAAGATTCTTGTTTTCTTCCTTACTTTGCATTATCTCTCGTCTCCTGTGACTGTTTTTTCATAGCTAACTTGTTACATTTCGGTCAGTTGATGTGGTCACATCTCTAATTTGCTTAAGTTGGTGCGGACCAAAAGAAACAATTGATTGTTACAATCATCTGCTTTTTTAATCCTTGTTCACATCACACCAAAAGTCTGCACTAGCTGAACAGATTGAATACAGAGCCATGTGTCATTATATGGGCCACTCATTGGTCAAATACATCATCGCACATGCATCCTATTCTGCTTCTCGATTGGTTAGAATGAATCTGCACGTGGAAGTAAGCATTAATTAATTTTAAGCCTAAATTTCTTTCCCACCAAAGATGGTTTATTGTTATGTCTGCAATAGTATGTTGCCATAGGTACGGTTCTGTAAAGTTTATGTTGTCATGGTAACCTCTACGCAGTGACAGTTGGGAAATTAGAGTTTCAGCTCCTCAAACCATGTGTTTTCCTCCCTCTCTCTCTCTCTCTCTCTCTCTCTCGAACATCTTTAAGTGATTTCATTTGAATAGTGTTAATTATTACATGTGAGTTATATCTATCTTAATAGTCTTAGTATTATTAAGGTGTTATGGTATAGAACACCAAAGTTGGTTGAAAGCTGCTTGTTGTTGAATTGAACTGGAGTCCTAAACGATTCTCATTAAACCTCTTAGAACTTAATGTTTTTCACTTGAAGTCTTTTTTATGTGTTGTAACACATATTTAAAATGTGCATATATGTTTAACAATTTCCTTAACCTAGTGACATTCTTGTTTTTGTGTTTAAATGATGACAAATCTCAATATAGAAATGTAGCGATGTGCAAAAACAATCACGTTGTCATAAACATAATGCGAACATAGAAATATAGTTATTTATTTGTTTACTTTAGACGAATACACAAGAAACTCTATTCATAAGTCTATTCAGTACCTTTGGGAACCCAAATCTGACTATTTTTAAAATGTTTTTATCCTGGCTATATTTGGGACAACCAGCTGTCATTTCCATGTGATTTGAACTCAACACAGAAGGACACTATCTTGCAAGCACAAAACCTTATTCTGTAGGAATGAATAAAACTTGTTAATGTTGACAACACCTCAACAGCAGAGACTTCATAGACAGTCTAGCATGTGCTCTAACGACTGCTTTCTGAGGAAGTGTGCCCAAAAGAAAATGGGAGTGAGACAAAGCAAAAAAGAGAGAGAATCTGGTACTTACCCAGCAGCGTCACTTCCTGTGTGATTCCATAGATGTCTATAATTGCCCAGAGAGGGCAGGTGACACTCAGGCCACAGTAGAAGAGGACAGGTTCGCCGTCGTTTATGCTGTAGAATACTCGACCATGGCGATCCACCCAGAAGGAGAGCACATTGTCCCGCATCGCCAGCCTCTCTGGTAGAGCCTTGGCCCAGTAACCTGGCCGTGTTACAAGGTCAGGGCAAGCATATTTGGGGATTTCAGCCAAAGCAAGCTCTCCCGGGTCAGCACTGGTGAAACCAAAGCGGAGAGCTCCACTCCAGCCCGTGTGGACACCAGAGAGATGTAAGCGCACCTTCTCATAGAGACGCACAGGGCGCTGGCTAAAGGTGATGCCATTACAGAAGCTGTTCTTGCGAGTGGCTCGACGCAGCTGGGCGTCCAGGCGAATGTTCTTGCCTTTAGCATGGGGGTGGAATCGAGGCGCCTCGAAGCTGACTCGAGGAGCAGATGTGCGACACTCTGATGAGTTGCAGGTGACGACGCAGTGCTGACGACTGGCCACCTGGCGATGCCGGAGGCCCACATCTGATAAAGGAGAAACAAAGAAAAAACATAAATTATCCAATAAGGGTATTTCATGAGCTGTGTTTAATTTGAAATTTCTGGTCTGAATACAAAAAGATGTTTCCAAAACACAATACAATTGTCAGTTTGAATATACTTGGCCAAGTTTCAGACCAGCATCACGGTAACGCAGTGGGTAGAACAGTCGTCTCACAGCAAGAAGGTTGCTGGTTCGAGCCTCGGCTGGGTCGGTTGGCATTTCTGTGTGGAGTTTGCATGTTCTCCCCGTGATCGCGTGGGTTTTCACCGGGTGCTCTGGTTTCCCCACAAGTCCAAAGACATGCGGTATAAGTGAATTGAGTAAGAACGATTGTCCATAGTGTTAAAGTGTGAATGAGTGTGTGTGAATATTTCCCAGTGATGGGTTGCAGGTGGAAGGGCATCCGCCGCGTAAAACATATCCAGAGAGTTGGTGGTTCATTCCGCAGTGGTGACCCCGAAAGGGAAGAAAGCCGACATGAAGATGAATGAATGAATGAAAGTTTCAGACCGAAAATAATAATGAGCAGCAGCCAAATTTGTACTTGTACTTGCCAGATTATCTTGTGCCTCTCTCAGAGAACACTATATTTCAGCCAGCTGATCAAATTACTTTTGTGTTGAATTTGCTGCCCTTTTATGACCTGGAATTGCCTGACCTGTCTTCTGCTCAATCACAAAACGCTACTGTGAAATTTATGCCTATTTGGTTCTGACCCTGTATTGACTTCTGGACAAGATTGTGGATTTTGATTGTGGAAAATTTGGAAACAAGTCTTTTTTTGGGATTGGATTCCCTTTTATAATTATTACTTTTTTCTTTTGTCCTCCTGCCCCCACAGTTCCAGTGGCCTAATTTGGATTTTGTGTTCACTTCACAAGATTCTCCAGGATGTCATCTTCCTTTGTTCCCCAAGATCCTGACAAGAAAGCATCTGATTTTCAGTCGAAATAGTTTTTTTTTAATAAAATCAGCTTTTGTTTTTAAATCTAGTGAGTTTGGTTACGATTCTTGTTCATTCAGCTAAATTACAATCGCAATACACACTGGAGATTGAGGACAAAACCCATCAAATATTTATTTTACTCATATTTAATATTGCAACATAAACAGGGAACGTTCTTAGAGAGTTATGCTAAAACATAACTGACAGAGAAGATTTTGGGAATGTTGATCTATGGATGCAAAAACATAAACAACAGAGAACACACTGGCAACTCATTTACGAAGGTTTTTTTCAAATCACATTTAAGATTTTGGGTATTAATGTGCATTTTCTCAAACTGACAACCCTAACAATCACTTTTATAATTTTTTGTGCATATAAGCCTTTTCTCAAACTATCGCACTGCTAAACTTTTTTTGTTTTTAAGGCTTTATGAAAGTTTTCTAAATCTCTGCCAATTGCTTGCCATAACAAAAAAACACATGAAGTTTTATGGACATCAAAAAATAAGACCTGTGAAAAAATATTTAATATTTAAATAATTTTAGAACAGTGAATATGGGCTTTTAAATTTTACACTTTTAAGACCCTGCAGAAACCCTGTCTTTGGTTGCAAAAATAAGGAAATGTCTAATAGGAAATGTTCTGTGAGAACTATTTTTAGATTCTCAAAAAATAAAGGCATTGTTTGTATTTTCTGGTTAATCATTTATTATGTTTACATAAATATAATGGAATTACCCTTTTAAAAATGATTGTGCATCTCACCCAATTCAAACAAACACACATGCATATGTGATATCAGTAAAACACATTTTGAATTTGTCATTATGGATAATTATTAGCCAAAATGTCGTTCAATGGGAGTTGAAAAAGCTTGGAGCTGAACTGAATGCCCATTACTAAAAGCAATCTAAAATAAAAAAACAATGCATTTGAAGACATCATTTCTTACTGCAAGAACAGCGTTTATCTCATTTTAAGAAAGGCAGGTTTGGAGGTAATGCCAGTGTTTTTATGTTTATTATTTTTTTCCAGAATCTGATGTGCAGCATCTAATTTGATGCTAAGAATACTGAGAGCGTTGCTGTTAGCATGAAACAGCCGCCCACATCTGTCAAAAGCAATCGTTGAATTTAAACCGATGGCTAAAAAACTTGACAGGTTTAAATGATCAAATATTTATCATCATGAATTGCATCTTTCGAATTACACAACTCACTAAGTAAGTCCTTTCCATGTTTATTCATAATTTTAAAATAAATGCAAACATGGTCCTCTTCAATTCACATCAATAAAAGAAAAACTCATGTCAATCTTCTTACAGCACTGCTTTCAGATCTAGACATGTTTCAACACAAACATTCTAAACACAATTTCTAAAATGTGTGCAGTAAAGACCAGAATGAAAGCACAAGAATTTAGAAACTACAACTTCATTTGTTTCTGACCAAGCTTATTTAAAAGTCAGACTGTAAAATAAGTTACAACTTATTTATCACAACTTTAACGTTAAAGGCAACAACCCTACCACAGGAGAATTCTGATCTGTTCTAATAGCATTTCGAGATTCGACTATGGTTTTCAATCACAACTATTATTAAATTATGACAATAAGTGAAATGTTAATGCTGCACACTTTTTTCTGATCTTTACAAGTTATATATAATAGTTTCATATTTTAGGGCAATTTAGATTTTAACCAATTAGCGGAAAGCGTAGATTGTATACATCTAAAATCTTCATAATCTAAAACCTTTATACATGATCTAAAATCTAACCCAAGTGTTATCACAAGGACACGAAAAATAAAAACCCTATTAGTGGATACAATGGCATATAATCAGCTGCTGTAAAGAGAGCAATGATGACAGTGCTGACACAGTCCCATAATTCACTGCACAAATAGCCATATCAAAGTAGAGCAAATCAACAACAGTAAATCCTATGCAGCAGAGCTTGTCGGTTCCAGGAACACACTTCACAAGCACAAACAGACGTGAGCCTTATCAGTCACAGACAGTTCACCAGATTTCAAACATATCTGCTCTATAAATCACCGGAGCGGGACATTAAGCCTCCAACATTACTTTGTGACAAGTTTAAATAATATTACCAATAAATCCTCTATTTTGGCACAGCGTTTAAACATAATCTTTTGGTTAATCTTGCTATACCCCATTTATAAATAGAACAAAACTTAACAAGAATCAGCTAATAAAGGTCTGAGTATTTTCTCCAAAAGTCTGCAAGCTCTCTTTGCTTTGTTTTGCAGCAAAATAGGCCGAGAAAAAGCCTAGCAAAATGAGCATCAAAATATATAGCTAAAAATGAGAAATCATTGAGTTTGTGTCTTTGATTTTTGTAACAAATTGCATATTGTCTCCCCTTCTGTAAGTCGCTTTGGAGAAAAGCATGTGCCAAATGCATAAATGTAAATGTAATAATTGAAAGATGAAAGGGCTAATGATAAAAAGGATGCTTTTCACAGACTGGCTAACATGAATACATTGATGATTTAAATGTGCTTCATCTTAAACTGAGTTTGTTTTGTTTTAGCTATCATACTCCTAAAAAATCTATTTTCTATTTCTATCAGAACTTCTGCAAGTAAAGATGCCTCTAGTGGAAAAATTGGGAGCCGGTGTGAGTTCCATGAGCAAAAAAAGTTTGGATTTGCCATGTTCACTTCTTTTTTTTTGCAAAGCAAAATTTCCCGTTCGACCAAAGTTTTGATTATATTTTCAGAGTGCTGATGGTAACTAAAAGAGCAGATTGTCTACAAAGCCCAGAATAACTATAAAATGGGTGGTGGTGGCACTGTTGTCCCTTGAGCACCATCCAAAGGCAGGGAGCATCACTGCATCAAAATGAAACAGAAAAGGTGAAAAGATAGCACCACTGCAAAGAATCTATCCAAGTAAGCAAGCAAGCAAATTCATTTCAATTATTCAAAGATTGTGGTGACTTTTAGACATGCAAAAATCTTTCATCTGATCAATAGACATTTGCTTGTCCAGAGACTGCCCCAAACATCCACAGTTGAGGCAAATATTATGTTTTTTAAGGAAGTTACCTTTTTGAGAGTACCAAAATTACCCGTTTTTTAAAAATGCATGTGTTTGATTAGAGTTAATTGGAGAAACTCCAAACACAGATGCTCCAATGGTTTATGTACAGCCTCAGGAGAGATGAGAGACACTTGAGAAGCAGAGGAGAGCGTCTCATGTCTTCCAAATATAGGTTTAATTCCAATCAAAAGCTAGCTAACATCAATGTAGCTTGTTCACAGAAGCACATCAACAAAGTGGTAAGAACTGCCACAGATTCCAAATAATTCAAGCCAAAATCAGTCCTTTTTAAGGTGCAGGTGCATTTGCATGTTTTCCTAATGCTTGCTTGGTTTTCAATAAGTGACCATTCAATCGCATCATGTTTGAAAAGAGATTATACATTGTTCAGCGATAGGAATGATGAACATATATATGGTCTGCCAAAAAATTAGATTAGCATAGCCCACTTTTTTGAGATGGTAAATTTCAGTTCTTTTATTATTTTATAGCATGTTGGATGTCTTTCTGGCAGCAGTGGGACCAAGTCACTACTTTGCAAGTAGAGTCAAGTCCAAAATCAACACAATGTAAGTTCGAGTAAACGTCTCAAAACCTGGTAGGACAAGGCTGAGTCAGGTCAAAAATCCCTTAATTTTCATTGCAAATCAATCGAAAAATCTACTGCTGCGGCGATTTGTTTATGATATTTCTGCAATTTTTGCACACTTTTCTGTGTGCAAAAAGTTTTCTTTTAAAGGTTTTTTTAACCTTTTCTCTTGAGCTATAAAACCCCTTGAACTATAAAAATTTGTCCACTTCCATAGATGCTCCAAAACTGCTTCTGGTCAGTTGCTCAGGTGATTAAGTTGTCCTGAGTATGAAATTATCTCAAAATATCATGCAAACTGCTAAGTGCTCACTGCTCCAAATGCTTATCTATGCCCTTAGACTCTTTTAAGTGTTGATCATCATTTGTTCTGCTTCTTTTGGCATTTCCAACAAACCTATGTTATACCCATCCTGTTATCGGTTAGCTTGACGGTAGGAGGCCGGAGTGACAAAACTTTGCAGTTGTGACCAAAAAAAATTATTTTATTAATGCTCAGGTGCAATAATCCCGGTAAACATCCGAAAAAGAAGGTAACAAAAAATAGACACTATAATATTTACAATAGCTACAGAAATCAACTTTTACAGTTGTGCAGCACACATCCTACTCCTACAACAACCCACACCAAATGAAAGCCTGGGAGCCCTTATATAGTCCAAGCTCCGCCCCCATGGATCATACCATTTCAGATGGTGAAGATATTCACAGCTATAGGTAAACATCACAAATTAATAAAACAGTAAAGCATTTATAAACTCAAAATACACATATTCCCAACACAATTCAGACAAAACATTGTAAAATAAACAAATTATGAAAAAAGTTAATGGTGATCCTGATGATGTCATCATCCAAGATGGCGGAACAGCATGGCATGGTATTGGCAAAGTATAAAAGGACCAGGTTTTGAACTGAACAGGTTTGGTTCTGAGAGTAACAACGGTAAGTAAAATGCAATGAATTTTCTATTAAATGTTGTGCTAAAATGACTGTGTGAGTGTATTTATTTCAATGTATGTACAACTGGAGTGTTTGGGCAGATCGTTGTTCATACAAACATAGGACTAAACACTTTACAGATTAACTTTTTAGCCTACCACACATTCAACAGTCACAGTTTTACCCAACTGTGACATTTCCTCCCCCTTCTCGAGACACCCTCTGTGGTGTCCTAGAGAGGAAATCAGCTACAGAGTTCTCAGGGCCAGTCCTATATGACACCTTAAACTGAAACGGTTGGAGTGCCAAAAACCACCGTGTAATTCGGGCATTTGTGTCCTTCATCTGATTTAGCCATATTAAAGATCTATGATCAGTTTCTAAATTGAATTGTCCACCTAGAAGGTAATATTTAAAAGAGTCCAAGGCCCATTTAACTGCCAGGCACTCTTTCTCCACTGTTGAATACCGAGTTTCACGGGGAAGAAGCTTCCTGCTAATAAAAGCGATGGGTTTAAGTTGCCCTTGTTCCCCTTGTAACAGTACAGCTCCCAGACCGTGTTCCGATGCATCCGTCTGCACTGTGAAAAGTTTATCAAAGTCTGGGCTTTGCAGTACTGTGTCATTGCACAAAGTGTCTCTTAAGTCTATAAAGGCACTTTCACAATCAGTTGACCACTTAATGGCATTAGGCTTAGTTTTCTTGGTCAATTCAGTTAGAGCCAGTGCTCTTTTTGAAAAGTTAGGGATAAACCTTCTATACCAGCCTACCAAGCCAAGAAACGCTCGTACCTGCTTCTTGGTAGCTGGACGTTCTGCTTGTCTTATGGCTTCGATTTTCCCCACTTGTGGACGGATGACACCATGTCCTAGCACATACCCTAGGTAAGACGTCTCCTCTTTGGCCATTGCACACTTGTCTGGACGGATGGTGAGTCCAGCAGCCTTTTGTCCTTGATAGAACCTCCTCAAGATGCTTCAGGTGGTCCTGCCAGGATGTGCTGAAAATGATTATGTCATCCAGATATGCGGCCGCGAACGCCTCTGTCCCATGCAGGATTTGATTAATCATCCTCTGGAAAGTGGCAGGTGCTCCATGGAGACCAAAAGGAAGCATACGAAAGTGATAGTGTCCAAACGGAGTTGTGAATGCCGTCAATTCTTTGCTATCTTGGCTTAAAGGGACTTGCCAGTACCCTTTGCAGAGATCAAGGGTTGTAAGAAACTTTGCATTACTCAGTCTTTCCACAAGTTCATCAACTCTAGGCATGGGGTAAGGATCAAATTTACTCACAGAGTTGAGCTTCCTGAAATCCAGGCAGAATCTGAGGGACCCATCCTTTTTAGGCACAAGAACGATGGGGTTGTTCCACTCACTGGATGATGGTTCTATAACTTCCAGCTCCTGCATTATGTTCAGCTCCTGTTTCATGACTTGTAACAGTCTTTCCGGCACTCTGTAGACTGGTTGCCGAATGGGTTTAGAGCCTTTCAAATGGATGTGGTGTTGGACAAGACTTGTTCTTCCAGGTGTATCGAGGAACAGTTGCTCAGGGATACACTTTAGTAGCTGTTGCTGTTGCTCAGGTGACAGATGTTGAAGGTCCACGCGGCAGTCTCTGTGATGAACAGGCAAGTACTGCTCTTCGGTTTCCTCTTCTTCATCCACCTTCCTAAGCAAGAGTTCTTTCACGACATCATGTGATGAATTTGGCTGAGAGGTTCGATCATGCCACTGTTTCAGCATGTTGATATGGAAGGTCTGTAGTGGGTTTTGCCTGGAAGGAATCTCAATCTCATAAGTTACTGGACCAAGTTTCCTTCTCACCTGATAGGGACCTTGCCATTTTGCTAACAGTTTGTTCTCTGATGTGGGTAACAGTAAGAGAACCTGATCTCCTGGTTTGAATGATCTTTCTCTTGATTTTTGGTCATACCAGACTTTCTGCTTGAGTTGTGACTCTGAGATGTTCTTATGTGCCAAAGCTGAAAATTGCTGTAGTTGTTCTCTCATCTTCAGGACATAAGAAAGGAGGTTTTGCTTCCGTGGCTTGTCGTTAGCTTCCCAGCTGTTTCTTAACACATCCAATGGGCCTCTGACATGATGCGAAAAAATTAGTTCAAATGGTGAAAAACCTGTAGCCGCCTGGGGAACTTCACGATAAGCAAACAACAGGTAAGGTAGCCACTTATCCCAGTCTTTGCCAGATTCTGAAATGAACTTCTTAAGCATGTTCTTCAAGGTTTGATTGAAGCGTTCTACCAGTCCATCCGTCTGGGGGTGATAGGGAGTTGTTCGTACTCTCTTGATGCCCAGTAACTGATAGACATGTTGTAATGTGCGACTCATGAAATTCGTACCTTGATCAGTCAACACCTCTCTAGGGATGCCTACATGTGAGAAAAAGTGTACTAATGCTGCTGCAATCTGTTTGGCAGTAACATCTCTCAGTGGGTATGCCTCAGGGTACCTGGTTGCATAATCACAGATTACTAATATAAATCTGTTACCTCTTTGGCTTCTTTCAACAGGACCCACAATATCCACTCCTATTCTTTCAAAAGGTGTCTCTATAGCCGGAATAGGCACTAGAGGTGCAATAGCTGGTGCTCTGCCTACTGTGAGCTGACATTCTGGGCACGATTTACAATAACCCTTTACCTCTGTATACATGCCTGGCCAATAAAACCTTTTAGAGATCCTCATTAAAGTTTTCATAAACCCTAAATGGCCTGCCCATGGAATTGAATGCCCTAATTCCATGATTTTGTTACGGTATTCCTTCGGCACCAACAGCTGTGTTCCATCCTCCTCCGTTTGTCTATAAAGGAGATTGTTTTTAATGAAAAACATCTCGCCACACAAGGAACTCAATACTGAACCATTGCTAGCTTTTTGAAAGCAATCAGACAATGATTGATCCTCTCTCTGTTGTTTGGCTAGATCGTTGGAAATGCCTAATTCGGTTTCGTTGATTTCAGGCTCGACCAGCTCAAATTGTGGCTGCTCTGAACTTTCAAGTAGCTCTGTAACGCAATTCCTTTGTCTCATAAGTTTGTCTTCCTTTGAGACCTGTGTCTCACTTATAGTCTCTTCATTGAAGAATGGTAGTTCACCAAGTGTACCCTCCACAGTATCGTTGGATGCAGGAGTTACCTTTCGGGCTTGAGCTCTGGTAACCACACCACACCAGGTTATCTCCTTCACTAGATCTGCTAAAACTGGCATATCAGTACCGAGCAACACTGGATATGGCAGATTATTAGCCACACCAACATTCATCAAATATGGTTGGTCATTTACTTCAATGTAAACCTCAGCAGTGGGTAACTCTGCCTTGTCCCCATGGACACAACACACTGTGACTGTGTCTTCACACCAAGAATTCCTTGCTACGTACTGTGCCTGTACTAGGGTCCTTGCGCAACCTGTGTCTACTAGGGCTTTCAGTGATTTTCCATTTAATAAAACTGTTACGGTGGGTTCTTTGCTGATCTTATTAGTTGTAGGATTGGGTCTGGGTACATAACACAACCTGGCTGATTTAGGCTTTTTAAGTGGACACTGAGGACTAGTGTGACCCGGTTTACCACAGTTGTAACAAATAACATCAGTAGTATGCGTGTGAGGAGTGTCTACACGCACTGCAGCTTTCGGAGGTATGGGCTTTGAGTGGGTGGGATGTAAGATCTGACCTTGACTATGAGAGTACGAACTTCCTCCCAACCCCTCAGACTTGCCTTTTGCTGCTTGTAGACTGCCAGCATATCTGAAGACACCGGAGAATCCTTTTCTAGCTGCAACATAGGATTCCACCAGTTTAGCTGCTTCTTCTGCTGTGCTAGGGTCTCTTTCCTTCACCCAGGTTTTAACTTCGGGGTAGAGCACCCTCATGTACTGCTCCAACACAATTATTTCCATTAGGTCCTTTTTGCTGCTTTCCTCAAACTTCACCCATTTAGAGAACAGATCCTTTAGCCGGACATACAACTCCATGGGTGATTCTTCAGCAGGTGTGTTCAATGTTCTAAATCTCAGCCTGTAGGTTTCTGCATTGATTTCATACTTTTTTAGAATGGATTCCTTGACTTTTTTATAGTCAGACATGTAGGCAGGTGACATGGCAACAAAAGCACATCTTGCGTTGCCAGTGAGAAGGGGAACCAGATGAACAGCCCAGTCTTCCTTCGGCCACTTGTACACCTCCGCCATTCTCTCAAAAGTAGTAAGAAAATGTTCAATATCGTCAGTGTCTTGTAATCTTGGTAAATGAGAGACCAAATCAAAAACTCGATTTACTGACCGTTCAGTAGGGAGAGCTCCTATCCGGGCACGCTCCAGGTCCAACTGTATCTGTGTGACTTGATGTGTTAGGACCTTAAATTGCTGTTCGCGTCGAGCAACTTCTCTTTCTTGCCTCTCATCTCTGTCCTTTTGATAATGCAGGAACGATTGGAACATTCCTGCTAATGCTGTAAGTGCAGCATCACCTGTGGGGTTAGGCATGTCCACGGGTTGCACTGGGCTTTCATATGAGGCACCTTGGGCTTCCAGATCAGGGTCAACTGGCAACTGGTCCTTCTTCTTGGGTGGCATTTTGGCAACAACTCCCCAAAAATGTTCTTCTATCACCAACTTTTAGGTTACTGTCACTCTCCCAAAAATACTTCTGACACCAAATGTTATCGGTTAGCTTGACGGTAGGAGGCCGGAGTGACAAAACTTTGCAGTTGTGACCAAAAAAAATTATTTTATTAATGCTCAGGTGCAATAATCCCGGTAAACATCCGAAAAAGAAGGTAACAAAAAATAGACACTATAATATTTACAATAGCTACAGAAATCAACTTTTACAGTTGTGCAGCACACATCCTACTCCCACAACAACCCACACCAAATGAAAGCCTGGGAGCCCTTATATAGTCCAAGCTCCGCCCCCATGGATCATACCATTTCAGATGGTGAAGATATTCACAGCTATAGGTAAACATCACAAATTAATAAAACAGTAAAGCATTTATAAACTCAAAATACACATATTCCCAACACAATTCAGACAAAACATTGTAAAATAAACAAATTATGAAAAAAGTTAATGGTGATCCTGATGATGTCATCATCCAAGATGGCGGAACAGCATGGCATGGTATTGGCAAAGTATAAAAGGACCAGGTTTTGAACTGAACAGGTTTGGTTCTGAGAGTAACAACGGTAAGTAAAATGCAATGAATTTTCTATTAAATGTTGTGCTAAAATGACTGTGTGAGTGTATTTATTTCAATGTATGTACAACTGGAGTGTTTGGGCAGATCATTGTTCATACAAACATAGGACTAAACACTTTACAGATTAACTTTTTAGCCTACCACACATTCAACAGTCACAGTTTTACCCAACTGTGACACATCCGTTTCAAGAACATGTTGCTGGGACCAGCGTGGGTGGTCAAATTCCTCCCTGTTGTTGTTGAAGACAAACTTGTCTAATTTAAAAAATAAAACATGGGGACGATCACATGAACCAGAGAGAGGCATGGCTTCTACATCACAACCAAACGTGAGCGGTTTTGACATCCCCAAAAGGGTGCAGTTAGTTATTTCTCATCTGTTTCTCGTCCATGACACAGAATTAAGTAAATTCTTCCTTTATAGCAAAGAACTCAAGCATGGTTCATCACCACTTTTAATAGTTTCACTTTCAAATTTTGTGACAAGCAAGCACTTTTTCTTAAATTGGTAGAGACTGCCCTCTAATCCACCAATAGGGAACATAAGTACAAAAACTGTAGCATTAATCTAGGACTTCCTGTCCTTCTAGCTCTGTACCTATGATAATGTGTGCTTGCAGCTAAACTGCCAAAAAAGAAACGTTGAAAACTAGGACGGTTATATAATTTCTGTTTGGCTTATGCAGTTTACGCAATGGGGTAGTCTGTTCACCTTTAAATAAGCAATTTGTCGATACATTACTGTACATTTCCTGTTGTATCATAAATACAGTAAATGCTATGGGACAGGCAGCAGTAGGGTGAGCCCTGAGCACACAATTAAAAGTAACAACCGTCAAAGATTTATTTGAACACAAAATATTTATTTCTTTTAAAAGACATGAAAAACATTTTTAAATATTATTTTTACACAACACACAGAGTTTGTAGCCTACTCTGCACAGGTTTGAGGTTTCCAAAAAAATTTGCTCAATCCATAGATTTGATGAGATGAGTAATTTATGAGTGTATTTGTAAACAAGAACTAAACCCAACGCTTCCATTCGACATCTGCCTCCAAATCCAGTAAAATGCTTAACTTAAAAGAGATTTTAAATAATTTTGAGATAAAACTGTTTCTCCATGATCTGCTCAGGTTATGCCCTCGGTCATGTACAGAATGTAAAAAAATGCTAAAGTTTTAGCTAAGTTTTGCTAAAATGCATGGAAACATCTCATCATCTCTACAGTTCACCACCAAAAATCAACTCAGTTAGGATAAGCTCCCATTCTTGATCTATAGCCATTTAGGTCATGCGATCATTTCTTTTTGGAACACCAATATATGTAATCTCCAGAAAATTTATAAGAAAAATATTACCACGGTTAATTTGCAAAGCCAAACTGTCAAATGTCTGCTGTTAAAAAAACCAAGTCCCATAGCCAAGTTATGTTAAAATGTATCACTTACAAGAATAATTTGAACACCAGCCACCATCTTGGCACTTTAATATCAATTTAGCTCCCAGTGAATCAAATCTATCAGCTGTCAAACAGGTACAAATCGATTTGATCCAGAAGCCAAGACACAAAGCAATATCTCTTACCTATTAGTGGTTTGGGCGCACTATTCCCCATTATTTCCAGTAATTTCTCTTCCTCGGAGGCGCGTGTATTTCTCTTCCAGTTCCATCCATGAATTATTACATATATGTCGATTATTTTATGAGAAGCAGCTGAGGTAAATGTCTAAGCGTTTAAGCACCGTGGTATCCAGCGCTATCACGCAAACCCTCCCCATATCACCGGAGGCGACGCGACGCCTGAACGCGCGACTTCAAATAAGCCAAGAAAGCGGCAAAGCTAATAAAGCGAGAAGAAAAAGAAAAAAGGGAGAGAAAGGAAAATAGCTTTTTGCTACCGATCGCGCTTTTTAAGAACACAACGAAAAAAGTCCATCCAGGCGCAGACTCAGATGTGGCTAGCATCGAGCATCGAGAGGAGCTTCTGTTCCTCAGGATGCGCTCGCTCTGTTCCGCAGCAGCTGCCATGAGGGGTGCCTTTCAAAGCGGAACTATTTTTAACTTTAAAGAAGACGCCGGTGGCTGGAAACGCGATGCCAGAGCTAAACGCGCAACTGTTCTGTGAAGAACAACATCCATTATGTAAAAATAACTCCGTATACCTTAACGTTTACTGTTACAGTAATTTGAGTAACAAAGGTGATCAAAGAACGCTATCAAATCAAATTGAATATAATGTGTCCAACCTAATGGCATAATATTTTTTTACCAAAAAAACCCCATCAAAAACTCAGATGGGATTGACACAGATCATCAAAAAAGTGTGCTTTCTAAATGGTAAAGGAGGGTTAAAGATGTAAAACTTTTACAAATAGATTTTAAGTAATGGCCTACAATGTAAGAAATATCAAGACAACCAATAATTTATCTGTACAAAAGATCACATCAGAAACAGCACTTGTTTCTAGGAATGCATCACACCAACTTTTTTCAATCTACTTTTACACCAAACGAGTACTTACTAATACCAGTACATCTTTGCTTTTATTACACTTATTGAACTTATTATTTATACTCAAAACAGAAGCATTTTATTTTCTCAAATCAGAAAACTGTGCCAAACTTAACCTAGAGAAAACAACCGTTTAACCTACAAAATTGTGAAACATTTCATTAAGTCTGTTCATAAAATTGGTATAAAAAGCATTTCTGCATTAGCAGCTGTTAGTCTGTTTCAAAGTTTTTTTTCCTGCGCCATTAAGCCCCAGCATGTTGAAGTGTGTGCGTGACATGGCAGGCTGCAGAGCTCAGCGTCATTCAGTATGGTCAGACTCGCGCCTCGTTCAGGCTCTCGGCCATCTGACATCCAACTGTCATAAAGTGGTATTGGTGCACTGGTATCAGGGGATTTTGAAGAGTACGAGTACAGAGATCTGGAGCACGGAATTGGGCCGACACTTGATACTGTTATCGTTGCTTTCCTATTGGCTTCAATTCTATTGTTCTCTACACTGTAAAATGTATGTTATATTATTAATGGTATAAAGGTTTATAAACAGTACATCAGGAACATATTAAAGAAAACTACATTTCTTAAAGCCAAGATGGCTGTTTTATCATCTGATGGCTGTCACATCTGTGTGTGTGTGTGACCTCTGGATGCAGGGGATCTGAAGGACAAAAGGATCATTGCCTCTGATTTTCGAGGGTTCCATCTTTGTGCCATGCCCCGCTCTTATCCTGTCACATGTCAGGATGCTGATTGTCATCTTTTCGTGGCACTCGTCCTAAGCACTGTTCACTCTGGTAGTGCTGCTGGCCAGGAGCTTTGACGAGCTGTGAATGATGTAATGGACTTCATGCTCCACTTTTCCCTGAGTAGTCAAATTACCCTGATATCTAAGCATCGTCCCTTGATTCATCAGAAAGGGAAACATCATTTCCAGAATTAGAGGGCTTACTCCATTGGGAGCAGTGGTGAAAGACCCTGCAGATGCTAGAGATCTAGAGCAGCTAGGGAAATTAGTTGAGGTGGCCATGCTGAGCCAGACAGAGATGTCAGAGGACTAAGTATGTTCCTTCAGGGCCCTGTAAACGTCTTGTTCTACTTCTTGTTCCACATAAAGGTATTCTGCCACTTTCACCATCAAACTTTAGTAATGTCATGGCATGGCATGGTTTGACTTCGCTCGACTTGCCATGGTTAGCATTTGTGTTTCCACGGACTTTCAGTATATCAGTTCTGAGTGGCCTCGCCATATTGCCACTTCCCTGTATAGACGGAGTGGTATTCTTTAAGCTGTTTATGTGGTGGTTTAAAACATTAAAACGACAGCGATGTTGAGTTGTGTTGATAAAGTGCTGGGCAATCGGTGAGCTTAGCGTGACCATTGAATGTTTCTTTGGCTCATATCAGCTCACACAGCTGGGTCATCAAGTCTGAATTACAAGGGATGATTCATTCTCTTCCTTTTCTTCATTCAACGTCAGTGTAGTGGCTGGAGTGTCAACTCAGGAGTGGCTGTTTTCGCCGCCTCCACATTGGGGAATAAAAATGCGTGCAATCTTGCACTGGGTCATTTGGACCATACAGTACCATTATGAGATTGAGTTCAAATAGAGGCTGAACATTTTATTGGTCTATTTCAAACGCTCATACCAGTTTTGAAGCACTGGTCTTGAGAAGTTTCTACAGAAGTGAACAGTCAAGCAGGTAAAGTAGCCAATTTGTAACGAGGGTTGTACAGCTTGTACCGTCTAATCCCCAAATTAAAGGGCGGGTTGTGTCCAATTATGGAATGTTGTGCCCTGAACAAGTACTTTTGAAAGATGCTGTTCAAGATGTTATCATGGAAATATTTGGTTTAGCCATCATCCCTTTGCTGCTATTGACCTGCGGAATATAGTAACAGTTTCTCTTGCCACTCAATTAATTGAGGATTGAGGGGTAGGCCTCAAATAGACTGGGACCCTCACAATTATAGAAAGGTTGAAAATAAAAATGCAATCTATTATTGTATCGCAAATAAACTATGTGCTTCATATTGCACATGGTGCACAGATGCATTCCCTCACTGATAAGCGCCTTTCCCTTCATTGTTTCTGTGTCTCTCACTTTCTCTTTCGAGTTCTGCTCCCACCTATGCAGCAAAGCCCATAAATCCTTTGTGATTAATCTTAAGTAAGTTGGTTTCTCAATAGGTTTCATCCTGTAAATATGTTAAACAGATACCATAAAACGCCATTCTGACACCAATTTATGCCCATCACTACCTGCTTTTTTCTTGGTTCTATACATTTTGGGGGAAAATTCTATTGTATATTCTTACCCCTGCTTCCACATGGCCATGGGTCAATACTACTTTTTTTATTTAGCAGAAATGGGATTCAATTTAAAAATAAATCCCCCAATTGTCGTTCCCATGACACCCTCAGCTTAACCTCCAAATAAGCTTCCCCTCACGCCTGTCAATTCTCAAACCAAAGTAACTTTCTGGCATTTCCCTATTTGGATATTCAATTAACTGCCTTTACTTTGACTCGTCACACAATTAACCAAGGCATTTTCTTCATGCCTGTGGGAGTTTTCTTTCAGTTACTCCACTTTCCACTCATAGTCCAAACACATGCTTGTCAGGACAATTGATTGGTTAAAATGGATAAATATGTAGTAAATGGTTGAGTATGTTTCCCTACATTGAATCAATGCACGTTTTGTACATTGTTTTGCACAATTTGGTTGAGAAAGTATAATATTATTAGTACAATTATTATTTTATTATTATTAAATATTAATCTAAAATAACACTTTGCTTCCTTCACATAATTTCATTTAATATTTAAACACAACATAAACATTCATATGTGCTTATTTGCACATAGCAAAAAGCACCTGAAATAGATGAAGAATGAATAGCTACATTTTGTATGACTACAAGAGAATTGTGGGTATTTTTGAAGATGACATTAGGCCTACTGCGGATATCCCCTCAGTTCCAGCCCCCATCCCGTCTCCTTGACTGCTTGGGATCCATGCAAGCTGCTTCCTGTCTTGTTAGCCGAAGCTGTCTCTTAGGAGCCTTGTCCAAACAGACCTAGCCCATGAATGCCGGCCATGGGTCAGCGGCTGTTAGATCTGTTCTAGATCTACACAAAAGAATTATGCTCATGTGCCCAGCATGTCAGCAGTCAGAATGACCAGTTCTGACATAACAAACCCTGTGGCCATACATTCTCCTGAGTATGAAATCATCTCAAAATAGCTTGCAAACTAGCCACAGTCTATGACTTTTGGACAATAAGAAATGTGAAATTATGAATGAGTCCTCATTCAAGATTCAAATGAATGTGTTTCTAATAAAATGGTTAATAAAATATTAAAGGAATCTCAAATTGTCCTTTGTGGGGGTTGTCCATCACATCGAAACTGATAAACTGATTTAAATATGATCATAAATACAAATAAAATGACTACAATCAAATACCAGAATCTGACAGATAGTATGTTATTTCAATAAAACAAACTAATGCAAATTTTTTTGCTCCAACATTGTTTACTGCTTATATGTGTTATCAACAAATGTTTAAAATATTCTGTGTGGCTCCTAAATACTATTCCAAAAAGCCTTTTTGATTCGTTTCACTAAACATACACAATGTTATCATTTGTTCAGTTTATAGTTTGATAATAGTATTGCATCATCAAACACTTTTACAACATTTTAAAACACTACAATTCTTGTCTTTCTACGTTTCACTAACCGAATCTGACTTGACAGCGCCTCAGTCTACAAAACAAATTCTGAACGATACTATCAGGGTCTCCTCTCCTCTGGGAAGAGCTAACACATATCTGTCAGTCTGATTTTCCTGTTGTTGGGAGCCATCGGCACGGTTTTTCATTGCAATCCGAGTGAAAAAAAGAACATGAAAGAGCACCTGTAAGAGTCAAACCTTGAAAGGAGTGCATTTGTTTAATTATGCAAGGAAATGGCTACCCTGTGGTCGATAACAAGTTATTGGATTGAGATTGGTTACATTAGTTTGCATCTAATTCCCTTCAAGTTTCCAACAAACTGAGATGTTACGCAGATGACCGACTGCAGGAACAGCAAGAGGTTATCTGAGATGCAGGAGAATCCCGCTCAAACCAGAGAACTGGCTCTTCCTATAGCTGGATTTATTCACATGTTTGACAGTACATGGGGTCTGTGACAGACAGGATTCCATGCTTCGTTTTGCAAAAAGAAAGATTATAAAAGTTCTCAATACATTTGTTGAATAATAAAAATTATAAAAATAAGAGTAGACAATTTCAAAGATACTTTTACAAATGCAAGAAAAGTATGAAGTTAAATAATGAGATTATTCACAATAAAAAATCGCTAGTCTCTGTTAATATCGAATTCCATGTTATAGGTCAGAAAAAAACAGGTCTTTAACTTGTTATTCCAAGCGTCACGGTGGTGCAGTGGGTAGCACGGTCGTCTCACTGCAAGAAGGTCGCTGGTTTGAGCCTCGGCTGGGTCGGTTGGCATTTCTGTGTGGAGTTTGCATGTTCTCCCCGTGATCGCGTGGGTTTTCTCCGGGTGCTCCAGTTTCCCCACAAGTCCAAAGACATGCGGTATAAGTGATTTGAGTAAGAACGATTGTCCATAGTGTTAAAGGGTGAATGAGTGTGTGAATGTTTCCCAGCGATGGGTTGCGGCTGGAAGGGCATTCGCCGCGTAAAACATTTGCCAGAGAGTTGGCGGTTCATTCCGCTGTGGCGACCCCGAAAGGGAATAAAGCCGACATGAAGATAAATGAATGAACTTTTTATTCCTACATTCAAAGAAAAAAGACCAATGATAGCTCTACATTGTGACTTTAAATGTGAAAACAAAACACACACACAGTTCAAATCACAATGTGTAGCAACAGAAGAAATCCAAGCAAATTAGGATCTAACCTTTGTCGATAACATCTTTAGGATCTACAAATTATAACACCTTAGACCATAGTCTCTGACATTTACCTGAAAACACCAAACACATAATATTTGTAATTGAAACAATGTATGCACCATGAATACAGAGAAAGTCTAATATTAACTTGCTTAAAATAAATAAATAATCTGATCTAAATAACATACATAACCCACAAACATATCCTCTAAAATATTAGATGTCTTACACCAAATCAGTAATTGTAAATGAATTCAGTACAGAAAATATAAGCCAAACTATAAAACATATGTTCTCTTTAGAGTACTTTTTATTCACAAAAAAGATCACCTCTAGTATGAATTGTAATATCATTGTAATACATTGTAGCCCCACTTAAATTAAACCAAGTTCAAGATAGACAAACAAATCTATTGATGACAATACAAAGGCGCTAATAAAACAAAACAGAAACTATGAAAATAAAAATTACAATTATTAAAAAAGAAGGTGAGCATGTCTAAATATAAGCTAGCATTAAAAAACACCAGTGCTGACTAGTATGTCAACTTAATTGAAACTAACCAAAATAATACATGGCGTCTGTTTAATAGGTTTGCTTATCTAGTAAACACATTTGGTAAATAAAATACTTCCATTTGTGCCACCAATTTATTTCTCAAATAAAATTAAATCTATTCAATGCAGTTTAACTAAAATGTCTTGTCTTTACCTCAAACAAAATATTGAAGAGAAAAAACGTCATAAAATTATCACAGCATCTAAAGTAACTCCATGCTAACCCCAACCCTTTACCAACAACACCGCTAAAAGAACCACAACCAATAGTTTTAAGAACCTAACAGATCAGCTTATTATCAGGATATGTTCCTAAACAGCTCAAACATATTTAAATCATTAATACAATTATTTAGTCCAGATCCTACTGATGCATCAAAGGATGCTTCCGTTCCTGTTAAAAGTATTAGAGAAAGCTGTAATAGCTTAGCTGAGTTCCTTTTAAAGAAAAACTCTACAAAATCTGGTTTCTGTCTATATCACAGCACTGAGAATGCGCTTGTTAACATTTTAAATGATCTGTTACATGAATGTGACCAGGTGAATATCTTTATGCTTGTCCTATTAGATCTCAGTTCTGCTTTTGATAAAAAGATCACAGGATTTCTTTAGAGAACTTATCTGGCACACACAACCAGGCTCTGAGATGGTTTACTTTCTGACTGGCATCAGTTTGTTAACTTAAACAAAGACTGATCAGTTACAAAAGCTGCAGACTATGGAGTACCATAAGAATCCATTTTCGGACCCATTCTATTCACAATCTTACTTGCCACTCTGCAAAATTATTGATGATCATAAGAAATATCACAAGAAAAAGGGATGCTGATAGTCCAATAACATGACAATGACAAAATATTACTTTTTACCTCTGCCTTCATCTTGCTTTTACAAGGAATGACATTCTTGTACGTTGAATGGCATATTGGCTGAATATGCCAATTTTTTTTTAAACAGATAAAATATATACAGCGGGGGAAATTATTCCCTGTGTGTGTTAAATGTTCTGATTTCTTTGGACGAATTCAATATTTAGCTTGTTGGCTACATCTGTTGTAAATTTTGTGTCAATAGCGCACTTAGAGATCCCCTTACTGATAAAAATTCTGATGTGTCAAATACTTATTTCCCTCACTGTATATATATATATATATATTTCACTCTAATGGGCAGACTTTGGGTCAGAAGTCATTTATTGTCCAGGGGAAAACATATTTGCATCACACTATCAAGACAAACTTGATTTGAACAATGACAAGTCTTTGCAACATTATTTTATTACTTTGTAAATGTTTTATTTAAAAAGTCAATAAAAAAAAAATGTTTCGGCCAATCTCATTATACACTGATTTAACTTTATGGTACTATTGCATCGTTAATTTTTCTAAAAAGTCATACATTTGGGATATTTTATGAAAGAAAATATAGGTTTACAATGTACAGTATTCTAAAATTAGGAAAGAGTGCTTACTCGTGGGCGCAATAAAGACAATGTGAATACGCACTGCTGCTGATATGCAATTGATAAACAAAACTAGCTTCATTGAACTTTGACCGAAAAATACAAAACTACATACATATAAGATCTCCTTCTCGTGTGTGCACGTGTGTGTGTGTGTGTGCGTGCGTGTGTGTGCAGCTCGGTTGCATACTTCCATAAGAAATGCCCATATGAAGATTTCCACTCCTTATTGCGTCATATAGAGCCAGGTTTAAAAAATTCTTTCTAAACCTTGTTCCAAAATGAAGTACATTTTTTATATAAAAATACTCTGTCATAAGACCAACTCATTTTATCACATGTGGGTTGTCCTTGATCATGAAAATACCACATTTTTGAAAGAGTGAATAAAATGAAATAGCATTGCACTGCCTCTTTAAGCAATAATATTACTAGAGTAGTAAAGTGATTCAGGGTTTTATTAGAAACAAACTGTAAAATTCTTTCAGCTGTCTAGGTTCATGCTAACTTCTTATCTTTCCTAAAAATAGAACAAAGAACATCTTCTCTCAGACCAGAGAAGAAAATGTCCAAATAAATAATGTACAACTGGTTACAATAATTTTCTGCATTGCTACACTAATAAACATGGCTGCAAATAGTTTTATGGACGGTTTTAGATTGATCTCAACATTAGAGAAGAAAGAAATTAGGGCATAGTATACCATAATTTATTGTAACCCCTAACCGTAACCCTAACCCTATTAAACACTCTTTTAGATGAAGAGGAATACATTTTGATGGAACAGTCTTCCAACCCCGTCACCTGAGGCCCAAGGTCAACAAACATTTAACAAGATGCTTTAGCCCAAAATTCCCATTAGAGTATGGTAATATATTAACCAAAATATTAACCAAGATTAAGATTTCAAGGAAACACATACTTTAGGCAAATATTCAATGAATCATAAATTAGCAAATTATGGTTGCGTTCCAGAAATGGAAATAACAGTTTTATTCATTTTGATACTTAGGGGTATGATGGCACTTAAAAAAAAAAAACAAGCAAAAAAAAAAAAAAAACGCTGGAACAAACAAACAAATGCTTGCTACCTTTTGCCCACATTCTAGCTGAATCTAACCACTCAAAAGAATGCAATTCACACAGACAAAAACCTGCGCTTGCACAAATGATCTTGTTACCTTGATGCAATGCCTGCATCCACTGGATATTCCCTGGTAGCCCTTCTTGCAGCTCCAGACTTGTTAAAAACGTGCATAAATATGCACTAAAAGGTTGTCTTGAGTTTTGAGTTTCAGGTTAGTGCTTCTAGAGTGTCACAGGTTCATTTGACAAACAGTAGGAGGTTCGAATTCTCTCAAGTGCTGTAACATATAAGGAAAAACAAGCCCAGTGTAAACCTTGACAAGAGGATGACCTGCCAGACAAACCCTACAGGTCAACAGGGGTGAAATACCAAAGAGCTATTTTCTAAAAGTAGATATTTTCCCAGAGGGGCATTTAGAACGAGTATATAATGGAGTAATATATATAATGTATATAATGGAGTAACCAGACATGGATTTTTTATTATTATTATTATTATTATTGCATTCTGTGTACTTGAGTTCTGTCTGGTTATTGGTAAAGAGATTAACCAAAATAACCAAAAATATTATTTCAATGATAAATCTTTCATTCCCCATTTCTAATGCAACAAATGTAACATTTTAGTGTGCGGTTGCTAGTTGACAATGCATCAATACCTCTGGACAAGCTCACTGACTCTGTCTCATCATACGTCAGTTTCTGTGAGTAAATTTGCATTCCTACCCGGACTTATTTAATATTCCATAATGATAAACCATGGTTCTCCTGAAAACTCAGACAGCTTTGCCAGGCCAAAGGAGATACATTCAGGGGTGGAGATCGTGTTCTGTATAATCAGACCAGTAACACATTCAATAAGGAGATCAGAGCAGCTAAAAGGAGATACTCCAGTGGGCTGGAGAACCAGTATAAGAATTAAAGAATGGTGGATCTGGCCATTGCATTTGTCAGGAAAGGTGGTACCAAATCCAAAGGATTCTAACCCACTTTAGTTCAGGTTGGTATGATTTTATTTTTGTCTATTAATTGTAATAATACTTTTAAATAGTATACGAAACGCTCTTTTAAAAAATTAAACGCTAATAATTCTTAAACAATCAGCTTATATCAAACAATCCGGACATTTTGCTCAATTCTAAAACCATAGAACTGAAATTGTCCTAAATTATTTAAATTTTTATTCAATTTAGTGTCGGACAGGTGATTTTAAAAATTAATTTTCTCTAATTCTGTTAACTTCTAGTTAGTCTGGAGCATTGACTGCATATAACATGAACGTACCTTGCATGACGTTTCGTATGAAGGGTTAAGGTGGCTCAGGATGGGCATAGCCAGCCATCTGATTGGCTTAAGGTTTCTTCTTAAACCTTGTTTAAATCTTAAACAAACAAATGAGAAAATAATTCAGTTCAAAATTAGTGATCTGAATCAAAAGCCATTGCTGCACCAGGGGTGGAAATTATTTTATTTTATTTTTTTCAGCTCCAAATATTGGCAGTTTTAACTTGGGAGTGAATGAGAACCTGCTCACTACTGACCCCAGACCGATTGAGGTACTACAGTTCAGTCACTTCCTATTGCTTGTCGGGAGGGACAGCAGGAGGCTGCCCTTAGGTCTGTAGCTTGCCAAAAAAGCTGTGTCTGCCCACTTTGGCCATATTTAAAACCACCTGTGATTGTCTTTTTCAGGATGATGGGGGAGGTGTTCTAATCAAATTGTACTCATGTTTAAACAAGGGCATCCATCTATTGTGATGTTGTTAGTAACAAATGTTCAATATTCATCTCAGAAGCCATAGATAACACAGCTGTTCTGTCCTTTGAAAGCTATTTTAATACTCTTTCAAGCCACTCCAAACTGCCCCACCAAGAGGCCTGGTGTCACCTCTCCTGCACAAGGTTAACAACACCCTAAGAGCTGTCACCAGAGAACACACAGTAGCCCAAAGGGAGCTGGCCCATTCCTCGCTCCATGGGAAAAATACTCTGATGGGAATTTTGGGCTAAAGCATCCTGTTAAATGTTTGTTGACCTTGGGCCTCAAGCGACAGGGATGGAAGACTGTTCCATCAAAATGTATTCCTCTTCATCTAAAAGAGTGTTTAATAATAAATAAAACATTCAACAATGTATTATCATCGGCACTTGCAATAGCATCAATTCTATACAGACATCACATCCATGGAAAAATCTTTTAGCTAAAAACACATTTACAATTATGTATGATTTGTAAACAAAACCCAATAAACCACTTAATAGAATAAATATACAGTTTGTAAGGATTTTGTATTATTCACAAATGTGCAAGAGAAGTTGAATTGGCTTTGGAAGCAAAATTGCGTCTTTTCTGTGAACATGCAATAAAATAATTTTGAAACCAAAAATATATGTAGACGAGCACAAGGAATACAAAACAGATGTAGCTCTTATCAGGCAACTCTCGTATATTTCAGTTTATAATATGTATTTTACAGTTAGATGGTTAATATACAATTTAAAAGTCCACAATGTAATATTTTAATTTCATGTCAAATATTTTCACAACATTGAAAACATTTTATAAAAAATTTACATAACATAACATTTGTATATTCTGGCAATTATTTAATTGTTACAATCAGGAAATTTCATGAACAAGAACACAATATCTGCAAGAAGTGCAATTAGTTGTTGATGTTGTTTAAGAAGAGATTGTAACCCTCTAGTCAATTCCTCTGGAGTTAGAAATGCCAATGTGGTGTTTGTTTATTTGCTAATTGTTAAGCTGGATTTGAATGTGTGTAAATATGTTAATTGTATCAATGTTGATGTATAAGTAAAGTAAGTGCATTTATATGTGTACAAGTCACAGTATCATAATAAATGTCTGTTAAATGAAGAATGACCCGAGTCTTTGAAATTACTCGAGAGGAGTAACAACTGAACAGAATACAACAGTAACTTCTTCTATTGTTCTTTGTTTTGCTTAAAAAAGCATTTGACTGCTTTCAGACTATTTTTTCCTCTCCCTACTGTTTTTTTAACTTCATTAAAAGAATATTATTATTGATTGTTGTTGTATTGATCTATATTTCTTTTGGCAAACATGGATGTTTTATGAAACATGTATAAAAAAAGTTTTTTTTTTTATCAGTATTTTTTTTTAATACTGCTATTGTAAATTTTGGACAATGATCTTTTATGTGGTGTGCAAGACTGCTCTGAGGCTAAGAAACATGTCTACCTTTTTTTTCTCTGGTACATTTTAAACGTTCTCTCCATTTACTTTTTTATGCATACACAGCCAGAAACCCAAATTCCTCTGTAGAAGACTGTAGAGTCACTTATGAAGACGTTTTCAAGTGAGCTGCAATTTCTCATCTGTGCTCAATCAAGCAAGCCATTGGTTTGATTTTGAGTATTTATATGTTAGAAGACTCAAGTTAATAACTGGAAACTACAGCAAACACTGTGAGAGGAGTCGGAAGAATGCCGCTGTGTCATGCAGCATGTGTCATCCAATCACAATAGTCTTGGAGCTATCTGTCGAAGGATAGGTTATTGCTCCAAAGCATCACCAACAGAGAATAAGGAACTGGTCAGCTGAGTATTAAAATATAGTGTAAACAGCACCCAGGAAAAACCCCTGACTCGTTTGGAAGACAGTGCTTTCATTGACCCAAAGAAACCAACAGGAAATGAGACACATCTTTTTTTACTGGCCATATTACTAGCCAGCTTGCCTTTACAAGGACAAATACAGTAAACTCTTTTGTAAAAGAGTCATGTAAGACCTCCTCGCAGATGAACCACCTGCAGAGGAGAACACAAAAGCTGCAGTGGCCAACAATAGTATCATTTGTCAGCATTGCTTTTTTGTGGATTCCAAAGCAGCAGCTTTTTTGTGGATTCTTGCTGAAACAGCTGCAGTATGTACAGCAGTAAAAGTCTGAAGATAGCTTGCTTGTTGTCTTGAGATTAAATCTGCTTTTTTTGGCAGCCTCTTGAAGTGTTCCACCCTTTCACAAAAGTGAAGTTTTTTTCACAGAAAACAGAGAAAAGAGCTATTTAGATCACTGTTATCATCGATTTTGTGACTGTCACATATATTGAAATGTAAATATGTAAACTGTCACACCAACACTTAATTAAAAATGTTTGATTACAGAAATGTAACAGTATAGTGAAATAGTGATCAAATAATTAGGGTAACCTGTTTATTTCTTTTCATTGCTAAACAATCTAGTGTGTTGGTGTACGCACTGACCAATGACCTTTTATCAAGTTTAAAATCTGACCTTTTGAAACTGAAAACAATAACTTTTTGTCTAAACTACAATGTCAGTCATTTGAAGAAAGTCAAGCCACCATCATGTTTTGTCACCATCATCAACACATTTTAATCAATGTAACTCCTTTAGAACCTTCGTCCATCACAGTAGACATAACACCCAAACTTAAAATGATGACCCACCAGCACCTCTTTTTCTTAAGAATTCTAACGAAGAGCTGCCTATCATCTTCCATCATGGTGAACGTCTACTATGTTCAGTAGAGAGCATCTAATGGAAGCTGTACTGTTTCTGAGCTTGAGGAATTCAGTGGGTGGTGAAAACTACACGGAGCATCATTGACTCCACTTCCAGCCATTGTGGACATCCAGAAGACACACTTCTAGAGCATTCTAGAGGACTCCTCACATCCTGCTCAAAGTCTGTTTTCTCTCCTACACTCTAGCAGGCGCTTCAGATTCCTCGGGACAAAAACCAGCAGACCGAGAAAGAGCTTTTTACCCAAGTCTTACAGTCAGAAACTGTAAATACTATCTTAAATATATGATTCATAACATCATTATGATATCTATTTCAAACATGCACTTTTTGATTATCTACTTGTAAAATCAGTTTAGAGTACATAGAGAGTACATATAAATATCTGTACATATTGTATATTTGTTCATGGCATATCTACTGTACATACATTAAAATATTCTCTACCTCTGTACATATAACTTCCTATATTCCTTTATCCTGGACTTACTACTATTTGCTTCTGGTTAAGCCTAAACCACATTTCATTAGCTTGTATTTGTACATGTGTAATAACAATAAAGTTAAATCTAATCTATTTAAATGATTCTGTTATTCCTGTAAAATCTTAGCGAATTAAAATGAAGACTGTTTAGACATTTACTATCTGGTCGTATACCAGCACTTGTGCAATTCTTAGAAATAAATATAAAGTAAGCAACATTATCAGAGGTTGTATTCAAAAATTGTTTTATGTTTGCACACAAAGTGTGTAAAAAACATATATATCTTAACTTTTGAAATTTTGACTGTGCAAATGTATTAAACGAGGAAGTCTAACTTCAGATGAATTCGGATCTAAAAGGGTTAAATCTGTTTTCTAACGTAGGTCCACTTGCTCCACATGTAAGGTATGTAAGCAAGTAAAACTATTCCCTTAATTCTCTTTTTATTTATTCCCTTTTCCTTTTGATTATTCACTTGCTGCTATCACTTCTTTGTTCGCTTGGTCAACTGATATCTACTCTACTCCACTGTGAACTACTTTAATTAGACATTTGAGTTTGACAAACTGCATATTTTCTCTCCCCCGTTATACACTTTTTTGGATAAAAAGCTGCTAAATTCATTAATGGAAATATACGTGATTGTAAAAAGAGGGCATGTTGTAAAAAACATACTTTAACCTTTGTGTTGGATATTTACTAGGGCTGTGCAAGGGCCTCACGATATGATAAATATTACGATATATGGCTCACGATACAATTTATCATAATATATCGATACAATAAATATTGTGATATATTATAAGAGTTTATATTAGTGTATGTGTCACATTATATCGACAATTTGATAAAGTCGGCAGACGAATTCAAATTCCAATTTATTTTCCATCTATTCCAATTCATTTGAACTGCACAGTGATATTGAACAGAGAACTCAGTGAAATGTGTCAAGTGCATATTGTTATTAAACACTTAACTAAAATGTATATGCCACTGAAGTAACACAAACAAAATAAACAATTTATAAAGGCCCTTTTATACTTTACTCCATTCTCACTCTTGCTTACTTCTGATACCGTACTACTTAGCGTTTTTTTGATGGCGAGTTAGCGACATCTACTGGAGCGGAGGAGATTTTTTGGCATAACTTGTATCGATACTTAAGGTTGGACTATCGATCAACAACCGTGAAAGAAATTATCATGAAAGTTAGATGTATCAATATTTTTGTACAGCCCTAATATTTACTTACATTTGGTAGAAAAACATTGACTCAATTTCTTCCCTAAATGAAATTAAGGTTTATTTTGTGCATTGCTACAGTTTTTACTGACAAAGTTAGAATCTTAAAAAATACTCTTCAAAACAGCTTAGCTTCATAAAAATAGTTGAAAAAGCTCTCAGGAAATACAGTATAAACTGGTTAACTGACTGACAAGCTATGTTGCACTGAATTAAGATTACCTTGGAAACACTGATTTTGTTGAACTTCTGTAGTAGATTCAGATATTTTGCCAACAAATTACTGGATTTCACCCAGGATACAGATTGACTATTCTAATCCCATGTGAACAGGGATTTATAAAAAAAATTGTCTGCTAGCAGTTTATATATAGCAAACCATTATCACTATGGAGAGAAGGTGGAGGAACGAAAATTCCATCTGATCCATTTCATGTTTTTAAACTATATTTTGGTTTTATTCCACAGGACAATCCCATTTTCATTTTACATTCATAAGATAATTTCATTATTCCCCAGCACTGTGCAGAAATTTAGTTGTTTTAAAATTTCTGTCAAGTGATTATCAGATTCTCAGATCCTGAACTGTCCAAAGAAGCCCCACCGCAAAAATGATAGTTTTTAGTTCTATTTTTTAATTTTCAGATGAACAACTTCTGAAAAACAACACTGTGTAGAAAATATATGTAAACTGAGAACATAATGGCAGAAAATGACATTTTGTGTTTACCTGTATTTTAAAATGGGTATGTCTGTATATTCATTTTCACAGTGATGTTTGTATCATCTAACAATAAAAGTCCATATAAAGGAATTCAAATTGTGTCATGAATGGGATTTGAACAGCCAAGGAGCCACAGGGCGGCAAATATTTGGGTTTATCTTTTATTCAAAAAAGGCATACAATGTGCCAGATATACATGAGCACGTTCACTTACTTTTTGAAAGTATTTAAATGTATTGTCTATTTTTGTAAATTAGTGCTAGCTTTACCTACTTCACTGACCATTTGAAAAAAAAAAACAAGAGTGTTTTGGATATAATGGCACCTTTCAATCAACCGATAATTCCCAGAATGCAATGCAAGTTTCAAAACACAAATAAAACCCTGTAAATCATTTTACAGTGTATGTTTCGCCTAACCCAAAACTATTGTTTCCTAGCACATATTGGATCCATAAATGGTCTCTCTGTAAAGTATAGAAGCAGCTTTTCTATAAAATAGGAACTTTTTTGTATTGGTGTTATACTTTGTTTTTAATTTATTTGAGTAATAATTAACATGTTACAATGGCTCAGACTTAACACACCATAAATCTGTAACTTTTTACAGGGTTTTAGCTGATTTCAAATCACAATGTATGTGAAACCAGTGCACAATTCTAAAATATTGAAAAGGTATGAATGTAGGATGTCCACCCTTTCAGAAACAACAAGCCTGTTTCCCTCAGCAAAGATGAAATGCTGACATTTGTGCAAAGTGCTATGAGCAGCTCACAAATTCTTCCGCATTACGTAATAGTTTTTCCAACAGAGGGGTAAAATGATGAGGGGAAATTAGCCTTTACTTTCTGCCGCCCTTGCCTCAACATCCGCACATACGTGATCTTTTTCCTTCAGCTTCTTTCTGCTCACCATGACATCAATTTCAACCATGTGTGGGAAAAATCTGGGCCCCTCGCTGAACACGACACTGATACAAGCCAAGCGCTGTGTGCAGGTCTATTTTAAGAAGTTGTAAATATGGGAACTTCCTCTGTGCAAGGTTCTCTTGTGTCTCAAAGTATTATCTCAAAGAATTTTTTACAATATTATCAATAAACTTCAAACAAATGCAAGCCTGACCGCCTTATGCTTGAAAGAGTATTCAGCAGCTAATGTGAATATCAAGTTGCTCTTCTTGTTTACACAAAGCCGAGGTCATTTTGGTGATAAATGTTTTCTAAAAACATTCACCATTTACATCCAATTTTTATTCTTAAATATTTTTGTTGTTTTTAAGGTGCTTAAAATGTTTTTCTAAAATGCACCCAATTAAAAATGTTTCAAAATATTTTAGCTGACACGGATTAAATAATGAAAATGTATTGAACATGTATTTATTCATAGGGTTTTTTTGTTGTTGTTGTTGTCCAAAGAAAAAATTTAATTACAAAACTACATAATAAAATTAGTTGTAAAAAAATGGGTGTCTTACATGAACTGAAGCAACTACGGCTTACATAAATAATAATGATTTCTTAAAGAGCACCTGCTATTGGAACTCAACTTTTGGAAGGTATTAGGACATAAATGTATGCACTAATGCTGCACACATTTATATTAGATCCACAGCAATATTGGAGTGATTTATTTTTATTTCGTTTTTTTCTGCAAAACTTCATGAACAAAACAAATCATGAACTGTGTTCAACTGATCACATTATTGCTTCACAATGTGATTTCCCCACCTCTGAATATTGATTGACAGTGATACATTAGATTACCATTTGTCAGTTTCCTTTTTTACAGCGACATCACATCCACCATTATCTACCTGCCTAACTAAAATGAAGGAGTAGAATCAATGTTGCCAAAGAACCAACACCCTTGCTGTTTCAAGATGTACATCTCAACACCAAAGTCTTCATCAAAAACTTGTACGTGTATGGTTTAATTATGTTGCCATACCTCTCGCCCACCTTTAGGCACCTAGCGATTTCTCATTACATCACTGACAACGTAGGCGGTTACAGGAGATGTGACATTACAGCAAATTTACATAGTCAGCAACACGCTCCTAAAACTGCATGAATCATTGACGCCCCAAATTGGGAGTTATAAGTCATAAATACAACAAATCTGCATAATTTTATTAATGTTTTTCGAAAACATAACCATGTTCAGGAGAGTCAAAAGACCATGTTTAGGAGAGCCAGAAGATTAATAACACCTTTTATAAAACTCCATTGATATTGGCCTGTAAACTACATGTCTGGGCTGGACAATATGAAAAAATTATCACAACCTTTAATGATTTAACATTTTACAAAAGAGCTTCGCTACTTAACCTGGCATTCACGGTTTAACCTCCTTCAAAAAGTATCCCAGCAGTAGTTGTGCACCTCCCTAACCTTCAAATAAATTGTTGTGGATTACCTGTCCTCCTCCTTTTTCTTCATCTCTTTAATCCTAATCTTCTGCATTCCAGTACTCCCATGTTTCCAGTGATAAGGTTACTTTTGGTTTCTTATTTTCTTTTTAATAAAATGTCTTTCTGTTCATCTTACACAACATATTGCTAGATCAAAAAAACACTTCTAGAATCTCAGACCCACTCAGCATAACCAAAGAGGGCAATGTCAGGTTTAAAGCCAGTTGACTGCATGGAGAGGTTCAACAAAGAACTGTTCGATGGCATGTGACATGTCTGATGAGCTCTTATCTGTTCACATAACAGTTGAATGCTTGGATGGTTTTAAACAACTTAAAGTTACCAACCTGCATTTTTATTGATTTACATCTAATCTAAGAAGCTTGACAGTAGTAGGCTAGCCAGGATGATGTAGCCTTGTTTGTGATTTAGAAGGGTAATGTTGTCTTCAGATCTGGAGAACACTGTTCACTGCTGAGGATTAACCAAAATAGAAGTGAATTGTTGATTTATCTATATATATAAAACATAGAATACGGTAATAGTCAGACAACGTCACCATAATCAGAACAAACCATTGGCAAAATGCTTCATTACAAAGGTACTATAATGCTTGAGTGAAAGCCTCGACACACCTATGTGTGGCTGAAACAATACCTCGAGTTACTCAAATAACTCGATGGTTAAAAAAATGGTTGAGGCAAACTACTCTGCCTCGAAGCCTCTATTAATTGCTTTTATCCTGTGGTCTGTCTGAATACTGGATGCTGATTGGCTGGCACGTGTTGATCCAGGTCGGTTTGTTCACTCTATGTATTTTTGCCCATCATTAGTCATAAACATTAGCCGTTCACTCAATGCGAGCCCTTGATAACAGTTCAGTAATCGTGCACGGATTCGCTCAACTTGGATTCTTTTAGTGAGCATCTTATTTAAGTTTTACGGCTATTATTTACACCAAACACCATTTGTGGAGCTCCACAGGACTGAAACTGAAAAACATTTGATCCTGAAGAGAGATCATCGTGCTGTGTCATTCAGGAAACACAGAACCAAGACTGATTGTGACCATCTCCTTTTCTTCCATATTTTATGGCTTTAAATTGGCATTCGCCTGTTTTAATTTAATATAATACCTTAATGTTGCATTAAAAAGATTGTTGTGAAGTATGACTTTGTTAGCTTTCGTATTACAGCGAGTGCCTACTATAGGAAAGGGGTTGTCAGGTCGAAGAAATGTTAAATGCTTCATCTGCAGCACAAATATAAATAATATCTTTAATATGTAAATGGTAATGGTAAAGATAATGGTATAAACCACATTAGTAAATAAATGCCAAATGATAAGGCATCCCCACATTAAGACATCACATCACACAAACTTCTGTACTACTTAATCTCTGTAGTCAAAGCATGATGTAGATTGACGAGTAAAGTCTTCAGCTGAATCTTTCCACTCTTTAATCGAAATCAGTGGAAGCTCACACATTATTGGTGCAAAAGTTTGGGGCTGCCATTGGTTTTTGTAAGGAGAACAACCAATTAAAACTGGCTGTTTTTATGACGTGAATGGGACATGAAAGAGCAGCTAAATGGCGCTCAATACACATTCTCAGATTTCATGGCAGAAAACACCGTGACAACAATGTGATGAAAAGTCAAGGACGAGATCGCGAAAGAGGAGAATATGAACATTCAGAAGCTTGGCTAGCTGGTGTCCGAACATCAAGAGTTGTTCAACAAAGCCCTCAAAGATTATAAAACAGCCACTGTAGAGAAGCCTTCCAAATGTTCGAGTGAATCTCAATTATTTAATTTAATTGTCTTACTTGTTTCTATCAAAAAAATATATAATTAATAACGAAACAAGATATTTTAGTTAGATATTTTTGTTCATACTCATCTCTAGGCTTTGCAATATATGGAATTCTGTGGAGTTTTCAACATAAATCTGTGGCCAGAGATTCCATGTGGGAATACACATAAGCAGTCTTTAATGCAAGATATGTAGAGCCAAAAGGAGGTAGAATAGAGGACCAGAAGATAAAAAGGAAAATACAAATTGCTGCGAGTCTGAGAATACAAAATTATAATAAGAACTCATCGAAAAAATATTAATTTTGCCTAACAGACTAACCCTTGCTCAATGATTATCTGCCTGCTGCTGCTACAAACCAGACCCCTACAATCCTGAACAGATACAAACATAGCTCTAACATGATTTGTTTGGTTTGTTTGTTAAAAGAGATTGTAATCTCCATTAAAGTATATCACCTTGTGTAAGGCATTTAATAAATCTGAAACTCTTTAAACAGCTTCACATTTCAAGACACTCTATTTTGACTGGGTGTCCTGTAACTCAATGGATGATGGAAAGCAGACAAACTGCTCATCTGAGTTGCTGAGAAAAATCTAAAACAATGCACAGGTCACCACAGGAGAGGGAGAGAGAGGGAGGGAGAGAGAGAGAGGGAGAGAGATGGAAAACTGCATTGGTGGTTGTCAACAAGAAGTCTTTCACTTAAACAGATGTATGGTTGGAAAACTGCTGGACAGTATGTATTATGTAAGCTATAGTCTGTTAAACATGACAAAACTTTCATCACTAGATGTCACATGGACCCATGGAAGCCACAATTGACGATATAGCATGTTTGATAGCATTCTTGATTAAGGATGGCCACCAGCCAATGCCTGACAATATACTCTATGTACAAGTACTTCCTTGTTCCATCTCAGTTGTTTGTCAACTACCGCTTCAGCAAGTTATGTTTGCCATTCGCCTCAATGGAATACACTTGTGCCTTTATCTTGAGAAAAAGTATGGATCTAACCTCTGAATTAAACCACGACTAATTATGGACACAATAGGACAGCAGTATAATGATGTCGCACCTTTATGACGGAGGAATTTAAACTCCTGTCTGAAAGCTCAAACTGGAAGCACATTTACAACTGAGATTTTAGCAGAAGTATGTAGGAAGTGGATAGAGTCCAAATTAAAGAGTGAATGCACATTCTTAATTTATGGGCTTTTACTACCTTTGTTAGATTAGAACTTTTATAAATTCCAAATTCAATGTCAGACACTGGCAAGAGTAGGCATCATTGAGAATCAACAGTATTGTACATGTCTGCCACTGTAGATCAGGGAATTTTTGTAGATGAACAGGAAGAAACAAAGAGAGTCCAGAACAAAGAAGTGTATAGGCAGCACAACCAGAAACAACAACATTTGACAGACAGAGGGGTGCTGGGAGATGGAGTCTTTAACAGCAGATTAGCTCAACAGGGGATTGGCTAACAACGTAATCGCATGTGAAACTAATGTGAAAACTAATTATACATACAAGAGAACACATATAAATTGAATACTGAATGATAACTGTAATCAAATAAATTACTTTAGAGCGAACATATAAAAACAAAACAGAGCTCAAAGGCTCAAAGACATAAGAGTCTGAGTCTGACATAAGCTTCATGGGAATCCTGTACAAATTGTATATAAATTAATTGCGTGAGCGTCATGGTGGCACAGTGGGTAGAACGGTTGTCTCACAGCAAGAAGGTTGCTGGTTCGAGCCTCGGCATGGGTCAGTTGGCAGTTCTGTGTGGAGTTTGCATGTTCTCCCCGTGATTGCGTTGGTTTTCTCCAGGTGCTCCAGTTTCCCCACAAGTCCAAAGACATGCGGTATAAGTGAATTGAGTAAGAATGATTGTCCATAGTGTTAAATTGTGAATGAGTGTGTGTGTAAATGTTTCCCAGCGATGGGTTGTGGCTGGAAGGGCATCCGCCGCGTAAAACATATGCCAGAGAGTTGGTGGTTCATTCCGCTGTGGCGACCCCGAAAGGAAAGAAAGCCGACATGAAGATGAATGAATTAATTAATTGCGTAAGACTAAGATTAAAGCAACAATACCAGTATATTCTATTTAATTTCAAATTCACAAGAAAGAACATTATGTATCATGACAAATTAAACTAATGTTGTATGAATAGCTGTTAGAAAGTATTTTGTATTTAAAGTAATATTGCTTTAAATAGTAAGTTAAAAGTTGAAATTTAGCACGATAAAGAGTAGAGACCAAAAGACTATGCACGATCTATCCACTGCCTATGTACTTTAGCTGAAATCTCGTTGTAAATGTGCATCCAGTTAGTGCTTTCAGATAAGTTTTCTGTTGGTTGTGCGTTTGTTTTTTAAGTAGTAATTACGGGTAGATGTTCATTTGGTCCGATTTATAGTATTGCCACTTTATTGTCATATTTTGTCTTTGATCTATATCTCAAAATACATTTTTAAAATTAATTCTGCAAGTTGTAAGTTCCTCTTTAGTGAAAATGCGACATCGCTGTACTGCTGCTATTGTGTTATAATTAGTTGTGATTTAATTCAGAGGTTAGTTTCCATACTCTTCCTAGATATATAAGATAAGATATAAGATAAGAATACAATTGGAAAATTTCATGGAGATCGCATCCATTGAAGCAAATGGGAAACAAAACTTCCAGCACTGAACCGCTAGTTGACAATCCACTGACATGGAACGCAGAAGTAGCCATGCATAGTCAATTGCTCAAAGTTTAGGTCTATAGTTTAGGTCTATATATGTAAATTCCAAACAGGGAAAATACTCCTTTTTGTTACCATGCGGCCCACAGATGGAACCAGCTTCCAGAGGAGATAAAGGGTCCCAACACATAGTCACGTTTAAATCCAGGTTAAACACTCACCTGTTTAGTTGCGCTTTTGTCGACTGAGCACCAACGTCCGAACAACTATTTTACACTTCAAATCTTAATCTTCGTTTTAATCGATGTTTTTAATTTTCAGTTTTAAATATGACCTTTTTATGCTTGATTTTATTAAATGTACTTTCTTTTTACTCTTTATTTCCAATGTAAAGCACTTTGAATTACCCTGTGTAAGAAATGTGCTATACAAATAAACTTGCCTTGCCTTGCCTATAGACCAAAACTGAGTAGGGTGAATGTTCTGATTTAAGAACCACCATGTTTAATGTTTTTATTGTTTGTGTGTTTGTTTATTTATTTTTTGTGATGACTGTGCAAAATGAATCTGAATCTGCTTTCCATTTTAATCCATTTTTTTCCTTTGCTCCAGTTCTCATTAAGGTCCTGGGAAAGCCATAACCTTGCCAACTCTACATAGCTTAAAAGCCAGTGACCACCCCTTTCTCATGGTTGGAGTTACATTTCCTGTTTGATACTGAAAATAACTGGATGTCAGCTCTTCCCTTTAACATCCCAAACATAAATGTAGAACAACATCTTTTCAGATGAAAACAGATTCTGTAATCTTTAAAAAGTTATTAAAAATATAAATTGTGCATATAAGAGTAACCATGTCATCGAACAGCTGGGTGAATCAAGTTCTGGGTAAACTCAAGTAAGATTTTACAGAAAACCAGATTCATATCTTTACTTCAGTATGCAAGAGTGACTTTGTGGATTCTGTCAGTTTTATTCCAATGCTTTGTTTTCATGGTCACATTCCACTTTGAGAACTATATCCAAATGTTGGCGTTATCCACCACAGTAAGAACAATCTCAGAATTTTTTGAAAGTATCATCAGTTGTATAAGAGCCCTAGTATTCATTCAGTTCTGTATTTCACAGCGTCTGTGCGATCATTTAAATTCTTTCTCAAGACCACAACTTCACAGTAGAGTCACCTATCTCCAGCTTTCCTTTATCAATTCAAGTTGCAACTGTTTGGATTCCCTTCTTTTATGTGTTTGAAAGCAACAAATTTCACCAGAACTCACACACCTGTTAAGTAAAAGTGAAAGAAGTTTTTATGTCTACTCTGACTATTTTAAACAATATAATAATATACGAGATTTGATATGAGAGACTCACCTTGTCGACCCTTGGATCGCCACTGAACTCTTGTCTTGTTGACTGAATCTTGAGCTGAAAACACAACTAACGACGCGTTGTTCCCCATCAATCCCAAAACAGACTGCAGTGAACGGTGAAGGAAAGCTGAAGTACGCGCCTAAAGTGAGTTTGAAAGTGCTGAAAACGCCCCAGACACGTGCAGTGTGTTTGAGCGAGAGCTGTCCAATCATCGCTAAGTTCAGCAGTGCGCGTCAAAGGTCCGAATAAGATTTTTTTTTGGCGCCGAAGTCAGACTCCCGCGCGCGGGCTTGCGTCATCGCTTCAGCGTTGGGAATGTGCTGTTCTTTTCTTCTGTCAGGTAACTTAACATCTAGCAGACTTTACTGTAGAAACATAAACGTTTGTTTTAAAACATAATGCCTTTTCCTGACAAAGCTTGCATTGGATTTGTAAATAAATTAAGGCTATTTTAAAATGACCGTTTTTGTTCTATTGTAAATTTCACTCTCCGTTTCTGCCGCCTGAAATGACCTCGTTGCTCTGACATTTATCCTTTTTTAACGTTTTTTCTTTTTTCTTTTGTTCATGTTTTTTTAGAGAAGAGGCTGAAATCAAATGGAAATAAGACCTTTCCATTTTTCAGAAGCTACATTTAAACTCTGGTTAGGCTTCTTGTTTTGTGCCTAAAAAGTACTTTTGAAGTAATTTTAAGTAATCATTAAAAATGCGAACGTGTTTTTAATGGTGTAAAAAGTAAAGAGTAAAACCTTTTGTTTTTGTTGTTCTTTTGTTCTTTGCAAACAGTCAGAACTGATTTTAGTTTTTAGTTGCAAAAAATACCAAAAAGGGAACTTTCCGTGAAAACTATTTTTAGGTTCCAAAAACCAACGTTAGGAGATCGTTTGTGTTTACTGGGAAATGCTATGTTGTAGTTGTTATTTAGCATTTTCATCAAAGAACCTATTAAGCATTAATGGTTCTTTTTTTTTTGTTGCAATGCTAAAGCTCTTTGTAGTTCTCCGGCTGTTCTCTGCATTACAGAAGCTCATCACTGCAACATACACATATATTTTTTCCAACGAAATTTTGTCGTTTTGTCTTTACGAGATAATCATATTGTAAAAGTGACATAGTAATGTAACAAAAACAACATATTTATCTAAATTGTGACATTGTTATGTTGGCTAGACTTGGCACATTTAAATGAACTGGTTTGCTTTTACTTTTTCCTCGACTTAATGACATTTTATCAATGTTAAGTCACATCAATCACAATTATTGGATCATGTTGAGCCTGCAGACTACGTCACGATTTAAATTGTTTGAGACTTTAGGATATAAAACATCTATGTTGTATGGTTGGCTTGTTCATTGACTGATGTGCTATTACCAATAATCTCAGTTTGACATAATTATTTCATATAAACAACATAAGCATCTCGTAAAAACGACATATGTTGTAATAACAAGATTTTTTCTCGTAATAACTACATAATTAAGTAATGTTTAGGGCATAATATGTCATTTCAATGATAACAGATATATGACATAATTAAGTAGCAAAGAAATACGTGTATGGCAGCAATGAGCTTTAGAATGTTTTGACAGTCACTAAAAATAGCCCGTCAAGGGTTGTATGGCACTTCAACTGTACTTTTGAGGTAACCCAATTTGAAACAGAGAACTAATCATTTCCCACTCACATTAGTTTTTCATTAAATTATATGAAGTAAAATTAGGCAAGCTAATGTGAACTGTATAGCACTGTTAGCATACTATTATTTTATTCTCATTTCAAGTCCTTATAGTCTATAATCATTTTATTAATGTTATATTACTAATTATCTTTAGTATTTCATGTCAAGAATTTCCAATTCTATGTGGGGTGTATTCCAGTAAGCAATGTTAACTTCTAAACCCTAAATACTTGGTTCATTTCCCCAAAAAGTGCTCACTGTGTGTACAGTTCGTTCCAAAACAACTAGAATAAGTGCATTTATTCAGAGAGTAATTTAAGGCATTGTTAATGAATAGCTGAATTCATGTCACCATGGAAACTCAATGAGGAGCAGGGTTCAAAGATGTTTTAAAGGGTGTATTATTCTTAACTTTATGACCAGTAACCGGTATAGGAAGTAAATTACTGCCATCTTTTTCTAAAAGACCAATCGGTGCTGTCTAGATACAAAAAGATTCATATTTGATTGTGACCTCATGAACCACCGTTTGCTAGATGCACATGTTTCTGTTTAAAATAGATTATGTATAGCCCCATGAAGATTGCTTAGTAATAATCTCTTATTAATGTTCTAAATGACACTAGCTAATCGTCAAATGTGCTTTACAGCAGTCAAAAGTCCTAGACCAGCATTTGGTGTTATAAAGCAGCAGTTGTACACTAGGTGGCAATCTCTGCTTAAAAAATCAACAGAACTACACTTTGTACTTTAATACATTGTTAAATAGCTCAAATTAACTGCAAACGTTTCTTAAAACTGTCGAAAATGTTAAGTATTAAATCAATTTAACGAGTTACCAATTTTGTTATAACCTACCTCTGGACTGAAATAGTCCATATAGATATTTCTGTTTTGCAATTTGTATGTATTTTCCTTTGCATTTTTCTGCAACCCTTTCCTCTCGTAGAGTTACCAACTCCTTTATTTGAGATTTTTGATTAACATCATTTATACTATTAAGAACTTGTCCTTTTTGTCACATCACACATGCTTTTTATTTTACATTTAGTTTTTTCTTTAAGAAGGATAGGGGAGCGCATAACAGCCAGTCAGTGTTTAATGTGATACCATCAACTAGGGGCTTAAAAATGTTTGTAAAAAAAAAAAGTTCAGCGCTAATAGATTTTTTTTGTGTGCTATTTGAAATTTTTAAATCCATAGTCTTGACAATGTTTATTGGAGGAATGTGGGAAAGTATGAGTATGTCTATGATGTAAGCTCAAACTATTCATTATTATTTATATTTTATCTAATGTTTGATTTAAAAAGTTTACCCGCTTTATATTTCTTCAAGTTAATTTGAGATTGTTACAACTTGCCAATATAATCTGTTCATCTCCAAAAACGTGTGGCATCAGACTTGTACAAGCAGCTTGTTATGACAGAGACGGAGATTATCAACAGTATTAGACAGAGCTGGATAAAGATCACCTGCAAGCAAAATGAAAACAGTACGTCATTCGCCCCATCTGTGATGCACATTGGGCTCAATCCTCGCTATGATTTGGGGTCTGATTAAAGTTTATGAAAAATCACAATGTGTTTTTTTTTTAAGTTTGAATGAATCAATTCTGCTAAGATTCATCATTTGAGGGCATTTAGTCAAGGTTAGTAAAAATCCAGCTGCACATTGCTCTGAGCAAATAACACGTGGAAAGATAACAGATGTCAATTTGGACTGTATTCACTAATATTCCAGAGACACTTAATGTGCATGTTAAAAAAACAGGTTAAAAAATGTCATCTGGTTAAATTGACAAAGTTTGGATTTTTTTTTGCAACGGAACTGGCTCAATCATTCCTCAAAACCTGCACTTTTTGAGACAACAAGTTTGACCTATATTTTTGTTGATATATACTGATTGTCATTTTACGAAGAGCAACACAATGTGTAAACAACTATCTAATCTATAGTTTTAATAAATGATACAGAAAAGCTACAGCAACAGGGAGGATACTACAATAACAAAATTGAGAAATTGCAAAAAAAAAAAAAAAAAAAGGACCACAGAAATGTGCAAGAACACTCACAAGCAATCTAGTGGAAATCAAATAGTATACTTTACTAGATAAATGTGATTAGGTTTACTAGATTTTTCTCAAATATTGAGTTTACTTAAAATAGCTATTGGTAAGTACTGGTAAATAGTTTGAATAAACATTAGTGAGTACTAATAAACCTTAAGTAAAATTACTCAAAATGTTCACTACATGTCTTTGAGTATGCATATATTAATTAATGTTTATCAGTAAAATTACTCAAATATAAAAAATTCAATTTACCTGTAGATAAAATTTTAACTTATTTATATAGTCCTCCTATGTCTTCTGTGAAAAAATAGGCCAATCGGTTTTCTACATTTTTTGTTACGTAAACTGAACTCATTTGAATTTAAGTGTCTCTAAATCCTCCTGACCCTGAAGGTCCTGAAACCTCCTTCACCTTGTATCTAATGACTTCATCCGAATGTGTTGCTTTGGGTTGATTTGTGCTCAATGAGACCCGGCTGTCTGTCAAGTATATGCTCTAGCAGATCGAGAATAAGCAGGTTTAGAGAATGGTAAACAATTTAAACCTGAAATGTAGACTAAAGAATACTCAATTCACAGTCTCAAACCAAATGTCATGGTCAGTAATGCTCATTTGGGAGAAAAAGTAAATTATATGCTCAAAATTACATAAACATAAATCAAACACAGGAAGGGAAATTTAATAAGTCTAAAGAGAAAGAGGAAAGGAATACGAAGTAATACTTGACAAGAATTTACCTGAAAATGCACTGATAAAAATACACTCACAGTCAAAAGCTTGGAATAATTTTTCACATTTCTTGTCAAATTCTTTTTACCCCAGGACACTGAACCAACATACCAGTAACGTATTTGAAGTAGGGGATAAGTAGAGTTTTTGAAAAGTCTGTACTTGGATCTGAACCTGATCAGACTCAGCTAAAAATGTGATATGGTGACCCATGCAACCCATTAATCTTGCTGAAACGTCACCAGAATATATTTGGACATTTTTAAGACAACTAGAATGTCTATAGGGTCTGGCAAAATGGATGCACTGAAAATACATAATTTGGGATTTTATTCTTGTTAAAGGGCTACTTCTTAACTGGCAGATTTGTTTTTGTGACTGTGTTGAGGGATTGTGGGGAGATTTATTCGAGGGCCTGGTGTTTGGAAGGGCTCCTTCACCCCTTCCCCCAAACACTAATGGAGAGCAACAAGCAGATGCATACCCTCCTTTCTTCCCACCACAAAAGCTCAGTCTGGCAGCCAAGAGAGCAGATGCCTCTCAACCCATAAGCATTTTGTGGTAAACAACATTTGACTTCAGATAAGATCATGTTTCAGTTTTCTTTTTACACCGCATTGAGGTCTAAACCATGGGGATGTCTCCGGGAGCTTCCACCTGGCTTCTTGAAAATGAGTTTAATTATGTCGTTAAATATTGTTGGTTGATTTTTTTATATATATTAGATGTGAAGATTTGTCCTCCATTTGCCAGTTCCCAATTGCTGAGCTACAAACTTCGAGGTAAAGTTTCCTCATTGAAAACATAGAATGCCAAATTAAGTCCCTTTGAAAGATGGGGAATGTGGAATACAGTGAATATATATGTAATTTTGATAGATAATTTTACAATGTTATATTTTCTAGTAACTAGTGCTGTCGATGGATTAAAAAAATGTTACTAATTAATCGCACAATTTTTCTAAATTAATTGTGATTAATCACGATTAATCGCAATGACAAGACTGAAACCTTTTTAAATCTATAAATGTAAAATATAAATAATTAATGTAAATTGAAGACAAAGAGATTATTCAAATTCAAAATATGATTGTTTATTGAATTTTTTGCTTAACTTGTAAGACAGGTTTTGTCATGTAAAGAACATAGCCGCAATAAATAATCAAATAAATTAACTTTTTGCTTCTCTTCTTTAGTGGCTGTTAGTTTGTGGAAAACTCTTGTTTTCCAGGACTCTCTGCCATTAACAGCTTGCTTAGTGAAGCCTGGTTCCTTTCATCTTTGGAAAGAAACTTTGGGTCTTTAAACCTTGGATCAATTGCAGTAGTGATCTTCAGGCATGTGAGATTAGTGCTGTCCTTGCTTTTAGATAGCCTGAGGTGAAATCATTTTTGAGTTTAACTATAGGCTGATTATCCTCTGTTGACTCTATAATTTTGCAAGTGGCACAAGGCTGGCAATACCACTGAGCAGGAGAAAATTTATTTTAATTACATTATATTGTTCAACACCATATTTATTACTTTTTCAACTTTTTAATATTGTTTAACACTACTCTGAACAAATTTTTTAGTTAATGCAGCATACCTTAACAGTGGACACGCACGCATGCACACACACACGCACAAAACAGGCAAGAGACAGAGCTGTTCCATTAGTTCGTGAGCGTTGGATGTACTATGGTTTAGGTGCCCAACAATCTCGCGACATTTAGCATGCACACTTTCTAAACCGCTGCCATGAATGGAAACCTGACAGTTCAGTGGAGTATGTGGGCTGTGCAGGACAGGTGTTCACATGGAAGTATTGTTAATCTTGTGGCAGCAAACATTTTACAAGTGCTGTAAGTATGCTTTAACTTGTTCTCGCTTTTCCATTCGCTCGACACATCGAGACAACTTTCCTCAGTTTTAGACACAGTTAAACTGAATGAATGCAATTTCAACAAAGTGCACAGTGATGCCCAGTAGCCCAGCAGTCCCTGTGAGTCCATTGTTAATTAGGTACATTTTTAATACCTTTCAAATTAATTGCATGCGTTAACGCATTAATTATGACAACACTTCTAGTAACTTACATATATACTGCCTATAAGGTTTACCTACAAGGGGTTGAAAAAAGAATGTGGATAAAGGATGTAAATTATCTACTAAGATGTAACTTGCTGTACTTATTGCTGTCTTTCTGTTCTAGTTTGTTTTCAGGTGTTGGTCGGTGATCTGTTCTTCAGTGTATCTTCATGTTCCATGGGCTGCACTTTGTTAGGTCACATACAACCTACTGTCACATTTCGTAGGAGTGATCGACAAGACAAGGAGTATAAGGAGTGGCTTTAATCAAATCACACAAGTAGGAAGAACCGTGGAATGTCACTTGCGTCAAACAAGGAGAACAGGCTTCGTAAAACAAACTTAACAGTCTGCAGAGGCGATAATCAAGCAGCGTGTTAAGGGGCTGGAGACAGGCAAGAGAAGGCTGGCGAAGGAGACTCCACGGCTCTGTGGAGGGAGAAGAGACAGGGTAAGTGAAATGTTTTAGTAGAGACACGTAGAAAGAAGCTGGGTGGCAAGGTGAGGCGATAAGTGACAGGGTTGATCTGCCGTACCACCAGAAATGGTCCAATGTATCTGGGACTCAGCTTCTTACAGTCCTGACGCAGGTCTCCTGGCTGGTACTGGTGTTTGTGAGTGTGCTGGGTATCCACGTGATCTTGCTACTTTCTTACAGCGTGTTGGAGGTGGACATGAGCTGAGCCGCAGACCCTTTCACTCTCCCTGAACCAGAAGTCCACCTCCAGGACCTCACTGGAACTGTAATACACACTGGAACAGAGTGAGACTGGTGGCGGACTGACGTAGGGAGTTCTGGGCCTATTCCGCCCAGGGTAGGTACTGGCACCAGCGTTCTGGGTGTTCCTGGCAGTAAGCTTGCAGGTATCGTCCCACCTCCTAAATTTTCCGCTCCATCTAGCTGTTGGAATGGGGATGATAACCGGATGTGAGGCTTAAGGAGACACCTAGGAGCTTGAAAAAACTGCGCCAGACTAGGGATATGAGACAATGTTTTCAGGGAGTTCGAAGTGACAGGGCAGTTCTTGGACAAGGGCAGGTCGGTGATGAAATCAACCCCTAGGTGGGACCAGGAACTGTTTGGGATGGGAAGAGGATGTAGTTTACCTTCGGGGAGTTTCCGAGAGGAGATAATCAAACCGCGTGTTGAGGGGCTGGAGACAGGCAGAAGAAGGGCTCGTCAGTGGGTGTGTAAACTTGAGGACCGAACGGTGAACTGAGTGAGGAGTGAGTCTTTGTAGCAGTGTTGATGAGGTGCAGCTGGGGATCGTTGGTGCAGACTCAGGTGTTCAGTATTCTGGTGATTGTGGTCGTGTGACAGTGCGCTGTGATGTTGAGCCGGGTGAGGATGTGACACCTGCATTCTCATACATAGACCATCAAATTGTCACATTTTCACAATCAGTAATAATTTCTCCTAAATTAACTATATAAATTATTTATAACTATATAAACTATACAAATAATAAATTGTAAGTGAAATATGAATGTTGATATTATGTCAATGATTACAACTATTTCTTCCTAATTTTAACCTTTAGATTGTACAAGATTTATTATGTTTCCTGATTTCAAAAGGAACTCTATGTTTCCTAAGTGGACAGTATATTGTAATTCTCTTCTCTTCCCATAAAACTAGCCAATATGAATTTTAATAATGTCAATTGGGTCTCTGTAAACTGTCAAAAAAGACACTATATAAATATATTTTGATTGATTGAAATCTTTGTTTGGCTTACCATAATGTAGTCACTGACATTTCAGATAAACATACAGTATGCACATTGAATATACTAGGAACATGACATCTTTTCATACATTCATAGTTATTTTGAAATATTTTTTGTGTGCTTACATCTTCTCATTTAATCTTTATACATATTTAAATGAAAAGGTAACTAATCTAGTGTCATGATCTGTCAAGAATCTTTTGGTGACAGATCATCGACAGTTCCTCCCTTGTTTTTTATGATTGTACCTTGTTTTCTGTTTAGCACTCTTTGTTTATTCTATTCCCTCTTTTCTTTGCCCCCTCCAGGCATATGGTGCAGATCACATGACCGAGGTTTGATGTCTTTGATTTGTTTTGACAAAGTTTGGAGCACAATCGGCACGTCCCAATCTGAATCTTTATACTGCACCATTAAAGTAGATACTCTTTTTCAGAAGAAAATGTATATACTTTTAAGTGTGTAAGAAGAGAGTGTGTACAGTCTGGAGTGCTCTAAAACATCCTGTAACTTTATTATGCACTACATGTGTGAGAACTTAACTCCATCTTTCCCATTCTTGTTGGCTTTTTCCCTTTCTGGGTCACCATAGTGGAATGAACCACCAACTATTCCAGCATATATTTTACACGGCGGATGCACTTCCAGCTGCAACCTATTCCTGGGAAACATTCACACACACACACACACACACTCTCTCTATTTTTTTCTCTATTTTTCTCGCATGTCTTTGGACTTGAGGGGGAAACCAGAGCACTCGGGGAAAACCCACATGATCACAGGGAGGACATGCAAACTCCACACAGAAATGCCAACCGACCCAGCCGAGAATCGAACCAGCGACCTTATTGTTGTGAGACGATCGTGCTACGCACTGCACCACTGTGACGCTTCTTTCCCATTCTATTAATTTAAAAACAATCTAACAATAGATATAACACTCTCCATACTGCTATTGTTTATTTAAAAAAAAACTCCTGCTCAAGCAGTGTGGATTGTGGGTAATATCAGCCATTTGAGCATTCATTGATCTACACTACAAAATTGAAGTGGAAAAACTACACATCCGGGGACTGCTCAAATACTTTTTATGTATACTATGGGTTGGAACAAATTAATTCTCACTGTGCACCCATACAAGTGTGGATAGTACATCAATTGGGACACACAGATGGTCTTCTGTTGTTGTCCTACTTTTCCCCACTCTTCTCGTTTTCTAGTTAGAGCTTTCAGTTAGTGCACATGGTTTTCTCTTTATTGTGCTTGAATAATTCGCCTACCCCTTCTTCTTAGTTTTTTCCAGTTATTTAGTTTTATTATCTAATTGTCTTCTGCCTTTTTGGTTTTACTTTGTGTGCGCTTCTGTATTCCCTTTGCTTGTTATTAGATTAATTTAATAAATATGAATTGTGATTATACCCCCACACCGACGCGCACACATTGATCAGATAACATATAGATGTACTTATGTGGTTTGTATTGTACTTTGTTGTTTGCACTGACGGCTCCATTGTACCAAAGGAAATTCCTTGTGTGTGCGCGCACACACACACACACATGGCAATAAAGCTGATTCTGATGCTGATGATATAATTAAAATATAATGAAAATTTTGTGGTAAAAGGAAATGTATGTAAATGTATTTTACTTTTGTTCATTACACAAATCATAAAAATGGTTTTAATTGAAATGATATTATCTATAAATGACAGATATGTTAAAGTGTTGGTCTACTGCAATGGGCTTAAGGCCTGACAAGAGTTTAACAAAACTATATCATATTGTTCAATGACTGAAGTGAAAATACACTTGTTAAAAACAGTTCAAATGTTATATAAAACCATGGCCCTGAACCAATGGGTTCATGTCCGTGTCCACTCTCCAGCTCCAAATTTCCCTGTCCATTTGAATGAGATGTGACCTTCAGTCAGAAGTGCTTTCACTGCCAGTCTTGAGCTGATTACAAAGGCAGCGTGATCGTGGTCTATGAAAACACCCCACACAAAGAGTGAGGCTCGAACACCCTGTGCCTAGTGTTCCTCACACTTTTCCCAAACGCCTTGCAGCTGCTCCCATTGTGCTCAGTGAGGGGCTCTAGCACCCGTCCGGCTGTCTTACACCCTTTTAGGAACTCTAGAGACACCCGTGTGGGAACATCCCAAAGACTGAGCAACCTCCCATCAGAGCATTCCTTGTGCTGGATTCCAATGCACACAAGAACAAGGGTCAGACTGCCTGAACAAGTCAGGGTCAGGGTGAGAAGGGGGATGTTTAGATGTTTTCCCAGCCATATCTGAAACCTTCTCACAGACTTCTTGAGCTTGAAACAATGAAATCAACTGTGTGTGATTGGTTCTAGGATCCCCTCTTTGAGCACAGAAGGTGCTCATTTGTTAGTTGATGATTACAGGCTTGAGAAGTGTGAGAAATTGTTAATCATGTTTTTTAATCCTCTTAATGAGACAACATTTTTAACAAATCATTAAAAATGTGTACACAGTTTTTGACAATTTACTCCAATTCACATATTGTTGCTTTGACAAACCTGATGAAGTTAATGCATTGTAAAGCATAAGTCTCATTTACAAAGAAAGAAAAACAGTATAGTTTCATGCAGGAGATCAAGTTCAAAACATGAGCCACACTGTAGAGTGTGAAAGACTGAAATGTATTACATTTATTTGTATTTATTATTACTTTTTATTTTATTCCTAAAATTATGAAACAGGTCAAGTGTTTTCTCATTAAAAGATAAAAAAATATTTATCCAAGATAAAGAAATAAATAGTGATAAAGTTTAGAAGGGAACTAATCCAGACCAGAAGTTCAGATCTTTAAGTCTCTTTCACCAAAAAGGATGACTCGTTTATAACATTCAATTCTTAATATTTATTACAAATAATCATTATTTCTTGATGCTAGTTTTCTAGAAAAAAAGAGACCCACGGTTAAAAACCAAAAAATAAACCACAACACAAGAACCTAGGTATATGAGCTTGCTTTTTTTTTGTCTGTCAATAATCATCATAAATTAATCACCTCTTCGTCAAAGCATTGGGATTAGGTCATTAAAGCTTGTGCTATTTCCACCTTAATCATGGAGTTGAAATGAATCAAGTAAGGAATTTAAACTGGTAATATCAGAAAAGTGCATTAAATGCCATCATGTGATGAACAATCTGATCAGCGTTAAAGGAGCTGCTGAGATAACAGGCTGAGAGCACTGATTTATTCCCTCTCCAAAATGACTTATTGCTTACTAGTCACTTTGAAGTTCAAACAGAACGAATGGTTCACTAATGACCATTTATCACTAATCAAACAATGTTTTTTACCTCTGATGTTATCCTCTTGTTTTATCTTAATATGTGTGATTTGAATGAGGAAATATAGTGATTGCTTGAGGATCATACTCAACAGGCTTCGTGTTCTTTCCTTCAGGACGAGAGCTTACACTGGTAACCAATGCATTACCATAAATGTTTTGGGTTTTAACCTTCCTAAAGGCACTCTATTTCAGTACTTAAGAGTAAAACAATTATGAGCCACAATCATAATAAAACACTGTTTTCCAGTCCTTTGTATTTATATAAGCAGTGTTAGTTTGTCAAGTAGAGGCTTTGTGTTATCTATTTACAGTTAATAAAGCCCTATGGCCACTCAGTCACTGTAGAAGATTCTGGGTCCCATGCAAACTGGGACCGATTTCAAGAACATTAGCATCAAGCTGAACACTTTAATCATTAGTAAACTTAAGCAGACAAGAACAGAAGCAAAAAATACCCCATTTCTAAGAACAGCACAATCCTTATGCACAGATGTCCAAAATTGTCCGTTAGCTCCTTTGCAAACATCTTGAGCCTTACTGAACATCAATTCACTTAACAAAGAAAGATTAAAGCTTGTTTGTAAATAATATGTGGTCACAGTTTAATAATTTTTTACACATATCAATTGTGTTATTTTATTTTTATTTTTTAATTTTGTAATTAATACATCTAACTTTTTCTAAATAAGAATATATATATATATATATATATATATATATATATATATATATATATATCTTTGTGATCCAAAAATGGAAGATTTTGTAGCACAGAATCTTTGGAATCAGTTACAAGTTGAATCATTTAGACAAATGACAAAATAGATATGTCCACCAACTTAGAATTGATCTGTGTCGGACCAATATGAATTTGTCTAATTAAAGGGCTCAATCAAATCCTATTATATTGGACAGCACAACAATTCAAATAACAAATGATCATAATGAATGAGAGTACATAAGTCATTTTAGTACAAAATGTTCATTATTTCACTATAAACTATTAATTTCTTTAATAGAGAGCTGAAAATAGTTGAATGGGAGAGTGAGGCAAATTGGGCCAGTGGGTAAGTTGAACCATATATCTATGCAACACATTTGCAAACATTTTAGCCATATGACTACAAATGTAGGAAGCAGCAATCATGTCTATTTGGCTGCGGTGGAGAGAAGCACATGCTGAATGGGGCAAACATGATTTTCTTCACCAAAAACTATTGAATTAAATTGTTTCATGCCAAGAATATAATATCTGTCCTTGTACCAAATGCAGTGGTGACAGTGAGGCATAGCGAACAGAGTACAGTGTTGACAGTGGGGCAATGTGAACCAAATGCATTTGAGACAGTGTGCTACCAAATGCTGTGGTTACAATGAGGCATAGTAAATCAAATGCAGTGGTAACAGTTGTGCATAGTGAACCAACTGCAGTGTTGACTGCGAGGCATTGTGAAACAAATGTAGTTGAGACAGTGAGTTATAGTGAACCAAATGCAGCAATGGCTGTGGGTTATAGTCAACCAAACGCAGTGGTGACCGTGGGGTATAGTAAACCAAATGCAGTGGTTACAGTGGGGCATAGTAACCCAAATGCAATGGTGACAGTGGGGTATAGTAAACCAAATGGGGTGGTGACAGTGGGGTATAGTACACCAAATGCAATGGTGACAGTGGGGTATAGTAAACCAAATGGGGTGGTGACAGTGGGGTATAGTACACCAAATGCAATGGTGACAGTGGGGTATAGTAAACCAAATGGGGTGGTTACAGTGGGGCATAGTAAACCAAATGCAGCGGTTACAGTGGGGCAAAACAAATGTAAGTTTGTTATAACGTTTAGTTATAAAGGTTGTGCTTTCATAAAAAGGGGAATTTTGAGTTTTAATTTTAAAGAAAATTTGAGGTAAGTAATAACAACTTTTGTATTTGTGCAGCTTATGTACAAGCACTGGTTTCAAATTTGCCTCATTTTTTCATTACAAAATCAGTTGACTAAATTAATGACTTCTAGTTTCTGACACAATTTCTGTAATGTTGAGATTATCAGAAAATGAGGAAGTGTAGCGATGCACTCATCAGATCATATTTGCCAGATGTGTACCAAAAAAAAATCTATTTCCTATGTTAATCCATTGAAAAGTAAGTTTTTGGTTAAGAGTATGTAAATAAAAAAAAGTTTTAGTTTTCAATGTTCTTTGAATAGTCTTATTCAAATCATACTTGAATAGACTACAACTTTTCACTGAGTTAGCAATACAAGCAACTTTAAAAAGGTCAAACCATTGAATAAGTGACGCTCTGCACAAAACATTGTGTGTATCAAAAACATTTATTCTTCAGAGAATTGTATCACAAGTATTTGAAAAATGAAGCATAAGAAATATATTAATTTTGTCAATAAATAGTCACATATATCAAAACAGCCAAGTAAGAGTCTTTCCTGTTAGTAGTGCTTGTGGAGGACTCTTCATGGACTGTCAACAGTACAGACAAATGAGGTATTTACTGTTTGCTAAAACAAACAAACATCTTGATGAATGTGATTACGTTCTAGAAAGGCATGACGGAGTCAAACGTCTCCGCCATCTTAAGGCACGGCCTACATTCATAGTTCAAACACCACAAGTAGCATTACTATTAGCACCTTTAAGTCTGTGACTACTCTATTAGTAATACACACATGGAAAGAACAAGCAATGCCTGAGAGAACAGCAAGACATAATGGCGCTTCTGTCTGATGCCATCAAACTAATAATGATTATCAATATTTGAAACCAATGATGTTCATCGTGAGATTGAACATGGGTTTTCTTAAAAGCTAAAAGTAATGGATATGTAGGCTACATAAGCTGCCATCTTGAACACAATAGGGAGAAGTTTTGGAACTTTGTTAACACAGGAACCACAGGTTCCTGGACCGTAATACTGGCAAGATCACCCCAGGGATCATACAAATGAAACTTTCCCCTGTCGAGACGTGAAGAATTCCACCTCAGCAGGAGGGCGAGGTAGTGATGGGACTCTGCAGGAAGGAAAGAGGGCTGGCCGCTGTGACAGGGAAATTAAACACTGTGCTGCTCTTCCCGATGGCGGGGCTTCCTGCTTCAGAGGAACAAGATGAGGAAGCTAATACTTGGGACTCGAACTGTAAGAGCTGACCCATGAAGCTGAAGTTGGGCGAGATGATGCTGCGGCGCTGCTTGACAAACTCAAAGGCCTCATCAAGTTTGACGCGGTTTGTGCGCATCAAATAAGCCAAGCAGATGGTGGCAGAACGGGAGATTCCGGCTTGGCAGTGGACAAAGACACGGCCACCTTTATTCCGCACTGAATCTGAGAAAGGAAGAGTAGTGTTTTGGTTAAAACTCATTAAATCTCTCACTCCTAACCACATATTCAACTGAAAATCTAACAGATGGTAGAGGTCTCTTTAAAATACAGTTTAAGGGTTCAAGTAAAAGGGGAAACACCTCCCAGCAGGCCTGGACACACAATTGGGGGTTGGGGCATCCATGCAAAGCTTACTAATCTGATAGGGCGGTAGGAAAACCAGAGACACTACCTTTTGTTTGGCTGAACAAAGGAACCAAAGCATTTGGTTGCCCCATGAAAAGACCAGGTCACGTCCTGGTGTTACTTAGAAAGAAGAAGGGGGTGTTAAATAGGATGACGTAAGCCTCAGTGCCTGTCAGGACTGGGAGGTGCAGCTAGCCATTTTGGAGGGAACTTTTAAAAAATGCATTTCAGGCTTCAGTTGAATGGGGGTTGGGTGTCTGGATGTCAAACCTAGTCTAATGGTGACATCTGCTCCTCGCTTCATAACAGGGGACTGAGCAGTTGAGCGGACAAATGACACTCACCAATAAATTCGATTGCCTCATTGAACCAGGAACTGATATTGGCTTTGTGGTTGTCTTCAACTGGAATGCTCTTGTACTGGTAGTGGTCTTCAAAGTGGTTTGGACAGTTGGAAGAAACGTTAATAAGAGCTGTGATTCCCAGCATGTCCAGCATATCTTTTCTAGAGGCGTGAAAGGCACTTCCTAAATATAGGAAAGGCAAGATTTCAACAGGGCCACCCTGAGAAAGGAAAAGATGGCATGATTAATGGGCTCAGTTGGTTATATTAATAAAAGTGTAAACCATATAATAGTAAATTACCTGATCATAAAGTGGAGTGGTAACTTGACATGAGGAGTCCGCTGTGTTTGGGTGGCAGTTGGAGTTCAATGGTAAACTCAAGTCTTGTGGAGGGCCTGGCTTAGTACACATTTCTGGAAACTCTGTGGAAAACGTGTCAAATCCACCTGGAATTTGAAGTCAGACAATTACAACCCATTCTTGACAAAAAAAAAAGTACATAACCAATTAACTTGTTTATCTTTTTCTCATGACAGATTTTACACAAATGGTTAAATGACTGTAAAACAATTAAGGCTACAGTGTTTAACCTCATACTTAATAGGCGTTATATATAACATATATATATATATATATATATATATATATATATATATATATATATATATATATATATATATATTCACACATACATACCCAATAATAATTATAATAGTAATAATACACAAAAAACTATTACACACTACGACATTCCATAAATATTTTATATTATATTTTATATTTTATCCATAAATACAGTGTGATTACTGAAGTATCGCGTGCGCGCATGCGCATCCACCGCTATGGGTAAATTAGAAGAGGATTAAAAAAAGGAGTTAACGTACCTTTAAGAAGAAATACGCTGGCTCCGCAAGGATTGCGGCACAGAGCGTTGACAGCAAGAGTTAGAGTGCCGTCTTTCTTGACTTCTCCGATCTCAAGACTATGCTCATCCAGGAACACGACTCTCTGGTAGTCCCCGGATAGAAGCCTGTTCCTGGTGTCCTCATTAGGCACAATGTGCTCGAGCCCCAAGCCGCCCCTGGCCCTCCGGCGAACGATAGTGCTGAAGCGCACATTACACGACCCCGAGATATGCGAGACGTTAAAAGAGAAAAAGGAGCGACAGTCCAGAACCAGGCAGTCCGGATCCTCTCCCTCCAAAAGTTCCCGAAGTGAGCTCGAGTCGATGGTGGGCACCTCCATGATGACCATAGTAGAAAACAAATCTAAATACATACAAAGAACTGATAGAGGAACACGCGCACAGTCCAAAAGTTTCTTCTAAAGTAATTTGTTTCGAAAATCCGATAATAATCCGTGTGCTCTTGAAGTCTTTTGTTACAAAAAAAAGACAATTCGCTGTCTTTCTTGTTCTGGTTTGAAACGCTGCCGAGGGTTTATATACTGACCTCGCTTCCTCCTATCGAGACCACTGACGTCACACGCCCCTCCTCTCTTGGCCCATGGCCCGCGGGAACGCGCAGCGCACGTACGTCAGTGTAATTTGAGCCTGGCCAAGAAAACTGAGCCAAGCATTATCAGATCCTGCCAGAGCCTGTGACCTCTAGCAAACTTACAGACAGACGGACACCTTAAAGAAACTATAGTCTGGGTTGCCATTAGTTATGAGCTTTTTCACTCAGGTTTATTTCTTAACTAGATTAACTGACTTTACTTACTTTTAGTTGAGCTGAAAGTTGAGCTTCGATCTCAGCCCTAGACCAGCCAGGTCAATATCTGCTCATAGAGAGATAAAAAAGTATTGGCCAACAATACTGCTGTTTTGGCAGAGTAACAGTTTGCACACTTCCCTGTCATGATCAAATTAGGGCAAGTTTTGATCTTTGCCCAAAGATAGGGAACAAAAGACAAAACTTCTTTTCTTCTAGCAAACCTGTTTCAACATGTTATTATGTAGCTTGAATATGACTTATTTATCGCAATCATTCCACAATCTTTTAATCAGTGTCAGTACACGGTCAGCAAGAGAAAACATTAGGAGGAAGGAAGTGCAATTGATCCTGGCCAACATTGGCTCTAAGAAATCATACACTGAGCCTTTAACCAGGGTTATGCTGGTTGCCAAGTAGCCACGTTAGCAAATCTGTAGTCCATTCCAACAATGAGGAATTCTATCTGGACACAGAGATGTCACTTGCCAACAGGCTAACCAAGCCAATGCTCGAGGCCCCTGATCAGAAGGGTGTCCTCGAGGGCTGACCAACTATGAAATGGTACTTTGGCAGTGACTAGTTTTGTAGATGCCAATGAGCAGCCTTCCGAATCCTATTTAAAAGCTCATTCACAATTAACCAAAAGGCTGGTGTTCTATCAGATTTTACTACCCTCTGAGATTTGCCTACTGCACATGTGTAGACACACAATGTTTTATTTTTTCACTTTATAATTTTTTCACTCCATAATTCTTTGCACTGTATTGTACATTATGGAGGATAATCGTTTTCATTTTTAACCACTTTCCAAGTTTTATTTTATTTATTGAACAACTGTTGTATTCATTTCACTATCATTATTAAAGCCATGTCATAAAACCATGTTAAAACTTTTCATTTTGTTTAATAATTATGGCATTAAAACAAGCATGTAAAATTTAAATTAGACACAAGTATTTTTGACGTGAAATATGTACTTTAATACATGATTTAAAATGAGGGTAGGCAAAGGAGTACATTGCTTTATCAAACATGAGAAGGTGTCCTCTCGGGTGGCACTGAATTCCACCGTTAACAGCTGGAAGAATATCCTCTCTTAGCGCTTGAGCAGCACAAAAATTTGGCATGATATCCCTGAGGTAACTGAGGTTGTGTTCCAATCAACGCATGGCATTGAAGCACATTCATACAGAGACTGAGTGTGCTGAAAATAGAGCTCGATTTGCAGCACACATCCTTAAATGTTGCAGTGTGTTGACAATATGGAGGACTGGAGTGGAACACATTATCAGCCCTTTAGTCTTGGCTGGAGAAGGTTCAAAACCATCAAAAACTCAACTTAAACCCTTTGATTTATAAGATAAAAGGTTACAATCCTATTTTAATTGACAGTGCTGCAGTATCACTTTACTCAGTATAACTCAGTATCACTAGAGTTAATCCAGCTTTGTAATATTTTCTGAATCACCAAAAATTGTCAAGTTCCTTAGTGTGACGAGATGGATTCGACTGCTGGAGCAGTGACCAAGATGATTCTTGCACCTGAAAAATAACATAAAGTGAAAGTGCACGGTTTATGTACCCACCAGTATCATCCTGCAACTCACGACTGGTTAGTACCTGGATCCGAAATCTTAAGGGAAAACAAGGTTTCTGTAAAAATTAGTGTTAGGAGGCCAGTAGGGGGTGCTTACCATGTGGTATATGTGGATCCTATCACCTCATTGAGACAGTGATGTTGTACTGTAAAGTATCACCATCCTTCATATGAGTCGTTACACAGAAATGCCAAGTGTACTCTCTCCTAATAATCTGTACATCAAAATTTGCTTCATTCCCCTGATTGCCTGTTCTCTGTTAGTCTGTGTGTTCTGGTGCAGAATGACAGTCATCGCGCCATCCAGGTAAAGGCTGCACACTGGTGGTGGATTTAGAGACAGCCCTCAAGAAGGTAAGTGCTTTGATGTAAAAAATGCTTTGAATGTCTAAAAAAGCTCTATATAAATGTCCCAAATTGTTATTATACACATGACATACAAATTCACATAGCAATGAATAGCACATATTTTCATAGATCATTAAACTGCTTCCAAACATTTCCTTAGTCTTCATTTGATAAAATGCCTCTATTCTCTTGGTTGGTAGGGAAAATACTGGGTTCAGTTTTCCAATGATGGGATTGTGTTTAACAATTCTTCTCAACAGATGAATAACAAGGTAATTTGTTAACCTGTCATTGAACTCATAAAAGTTTATTCTTTGTTTTTATTGTACAGGCGTACATGGTGTGCATTGCTGCAAGAGCAAAGGGAAACCATAAAAGTTAATCACTGTATAGGAAGTTGAGCTCTGGTAAATTTCCATCAGGTTTCTTCACAGGTACACATTCTCATATTATAGAAAATCTAAAATCAGTCAACACATTATGAACTAAGCCAGTGTACATTTTTACTGATTAAAAATAAATCCAATATCTTTGCCAAATCATTAAATGTGTTGTTTTAAACTTTAAATTGATTTATAAAGTTAGCAAAAACTCACATCTCGATTTACCTTATCTTTCTCTCTCTATCTATCTGAGATCAAGTGGGTATTTAAAAAAATACAGATTATGGCTTCCATTCAATTCTGTACAATTAAAAAAATATTTAATAGAAGTCTATGCTTGCAACCATTTAGTTCATATTTTTTAATTTTTTTAAAGTCACTGCTAATCCCTCTATCTCTATCTATAATTATAATAATCTAAAATTATTTGTATAAAAAACAGAGCCCAACATAAAAGAATCTTTTTGTTTTTATAAGTGCTAATTGACACCACCATCCTTTATCTATTAATTGTTTCATCTCATCTCTATTTAAGAGCCATACATACATAATTTGGGGAGTAAAACATTGACATTACTGACTTTCTAGTATTAATAATAAAGCCACATATATTTCTTTGCTGTTAATGCTGAATTACCCGTCTTTGATGTTCACTTATTTTCTGACGTCCTATAGAATTTTCAGTTTTGTGTTTTGTTTCAGTGTGGCAGTTTGAGTGACAGATCTGATAGTTTTCAGATGCAAATGACAGATGTGGGTCATGACGTCAGAGCCTGCATATCTGAAGAATGAGTCAGGACATTTGGAACATTGCTCTTGAAAAACGTGTCTGAGGTGGTTTGGCTTTAAAAAAACTATAAGAAAAAATAAAGCACTGAGGATTCAGCAGAGAGTTTTAAGACTGAAAACAAGGCAGCAATGCCAAACAACAAGATAAGCTTTTTCTGTAATTCTGGGGATAATGGTTTTCTGTTTTATACAAGCAAGCATGTGTACAATTATGCAATGTTATTAAAAAATTAATTTTAAATGAAAATTAAAACACTGAAGCCGAATTAAAACACTTTATTGTTTTTGAACCATAATGTGTGTGATTACTCTCTCTTGTATGTATTTTCTTCAAGAAAAGGAAGTGAAAAGAGGATGAATGAGGCATTTCCTCTGTGTAGTAAAGAGAATGTGCTGTATCTGTGTCATAACAGACCATTACAGATATTTTTGCCACTTCTGTTGGTCTGGGAAAATACTCTGTATCACTTAAGTGTGCCCCTTCCAAACCATTTATCGTAAATTTGTCAAATATTTAGATCTGAAACTGTCTGACAGCTAATGATTCCATAACCTTCCCGCATGTGACAAAGCAAGACAAACCAAATTACCCAAACATTATTCATGGAAATGTGTAGTAATTACAACCGAAAATCAAATTGTACAAATTGTATTGCTATTTTAAAAATGTTGTGTTGTTATAAATTGATCACATACTAAAAACAAAAGAGTAAGGGAACTAGTTATAATTACAATCTGTAAAAATGATTTTGGCGCAGGAATAAACGTTTTTGAATTTAAACTTGAGTAGACTCTCACCAGACAACGTAAAGTTCAATCATTGTTATCGTCCTCTATCACTCATTAATGAACCACCCTTCATCCGGGACAGAATTCCAGCCACTTCTCGTCATAATTTCAATTATCATATGGCACATGCGTAAATACTTACGCTTTGATATTGAGAGTTTTATCATTATCCCCACAATATTTCAAATGTTCCAATTAGAACTTATAAATGAAAAGACCGCCAAATTGTGTTTGCTTTCTCAACTCAGATGTTTCGCAGAGCTTTTGTTTCAACCGGAAGCAAAATCCTGATTTTCACAACTTCTCGACCAATAGGATTGTGCAAAGCGTCCTAAGCGGATGTCACATCCGGGTTGAACAGCCGGCAGGATTGAAGGAAAAAGTAAAGTGATACTCTTCTATTGTGTCAAATTGAATTAAAATTCGCGTTTTTCCATCGAACCCGCGCGATCAAAATGGCTTTCGATGTGCGGAGGTGAGTAGAGGTTTGCAGCCTGAACGTCGTTTTTATTTTTGTAATATTAGTATCTCACATCAACCATAAACAGAAGTTACATAGGCGTTTCAATGTGCAGCCTTCCTCCTCTGCTCAATATAATAATAACATCTCTTAACTTATGTTTGTTGTGGATCTTGCGTTTAGTTTTGTTAGAATCTTGTGCACGTCTCAATAGGCATTCTTAAATATTGGTTAAGAGGAACGAGTCACTTAAGAATCAACATCATTTTTAGATTGGTGTTAACGTTGAATGATCAGAAATGGGGAAATAAAATCAAGCTGGTCGACAATTATCTTTACACATACATATTGTAACCACGAATCCATTAAACGATTATTGTCTTCTTCAATTTTAGCAGTGATAAAAACCCTTACAGATTAAAACCGCACAAATGATCGTTCATCGTTCAAGTTATTTTCATTTAGTAAATATCGGACCCAAAATGAAACAAGAAGAGTATAAACTAAACAACAGACACGTGGATGTGTTAGACACTTTATTTTCCTAAACTCAAAGCTGCTGCACTGTATTCTAATCTTAAAGAATGGCAACAAAAGTTTTGAACTCACCAGAAATCACATAGATTAAATATAAACACGTTTTTATACACTTAGTAAAAAATTACAATACGAAATATATATATATATATATATATATATCTATAAATAATACAGGTTAAAATACCAGAACTAGTTCAATGGGTTTTGAGAAGGTTAAAGCATCATGGGGTATTTCAATAAAGCAAATAGAGAACATGATTTCTGTTCCCTACACAAGATAATCATAAATTTGATTTCCCTTCAAAGGGATCTTCCATTTCCCATATTTACCATAAAATATCCAGACTTTAAATACATTTTAAAATATTTTTACCTGATTTATAATAGATACGAGCTCTCTGCATGATCATGATCAGCCTTCAGAATTGACATGCGGAAGAAAAAAAACACAAAATTACAATTCAGACATTACATTATATGTTATACCTTACTAGCTTAACATGTAAACACCATGGTAGGGATAAAAATATTTGTTTAGATTATTTCTGCCATGATATGTTAAATTATAAATGTGAGTTTAATCTTGCAGTGCAGGATTATCAGGATAAGAAATTATGTTTTTAGATTTTATTTCTTCATAGTAACTGATGTTGCTCTTTGATGCTGGCTGACTAATAAAGAAAATGAACTTAATTAAAAAGCAAAGTATTGTGAAACTTTTTTTCTTCAACCCTTGTATATTAAAATGTCAGCAATATTTTGGTTGAGAGATGAGAGATGGTGCACCAGTAGTTGTTTGCCTTGCTGCGTTTCCTCGGTGAAACTAATACCAAATGTCTTAAAGCAAACACTCCATGAAGGATTCTCATTGAATCTTTCCTGGTCCCTGGAGTAAACATACTTGTGACAATTGCACCAGAAAGGAAAATAGAATACATTTTGGTTTATTTTATGTTTTACTTCTCATTAATTCTGTGTCCAGAAAATGATAGACTCTCGATTTTTTTTTTAATTTTTTTTTTTTACATTCTCCTGAAACCAAAAAGAACATTTCACAGCAATTAATTCACAAGTAACAACAATTCGTCTTGTGTTTACAGCCAGTGTCTTGAAATATTCTTTGGGTCTTTGGATGTGATTTGAGCAGCTGTAATTACTCAAAAATAATGAAAGCTTTTGTGGTGCAGGTTTTGTTTGTTATGACAGTCAGCCTTCGCTGACGTACTAACTCAAAGAACAGCCGCAGGTTATTGCTGCTCTAAACGAGGTATTAAGAAACACATCTTTCAAAGCCCGAAGGGCAAAATCTGTTATGCAACACAGCAACAATGTGTTCTAAAGTTGATAGACATGTTGCACACAGCTAGGACTATATAACATTTTCATTAATTTTATTTTTTTCCCCACATATTTGAATTGAACTAACTAGTCAGTTAAAACTTCAACTAGCCTATTTCAAACATAACATTAACATCATGACTAGAATAAAGACCAAGGGACCCACACGGTGTCATTAAACATATTACTAATTCTTTGGTGACAACAGATTTTTGGCACATTTTACACTTGATGTCCTTTGCTGCTTTACATGTTGCTACAAGTTAAAAGGGCTCTGTGTTGAAAAGGCAAAAAATGTTTGACCTTTTGAAATATAAAAGCTTATATCAAAACAGAGTTTCAGATGAATTTCAAAATATTTTAACTGCTTTTAGGGATAAAGTTATAGTTACAGATCTACATTAGCACAGACTTTCCTCCTTTCTGAAGGAGACAAACACCAGCCCTTTAATGCTGTTTGGCTATTGTCACATTTTGCATTGTGACCATGAAATTGTGCAAATTGGATTTGCAAAAATGAATTTGCTTAAAGTAAAAATGACAATATTGGGGAAAAAAACTTGTATTTATAGGGGGAAGAAATTGCGCTTTGAGCTGATGGCATGCGAAGCATACTGAAATTTCACAAAACTGCAATGGAAACTGTTTTTTTTTCTAATTAAATTGGTCACCTGCTGCAAATCAGAGAATTTATACATCTGTCTGAATGTTTTTCTGAATGATTTATAGCGTGCGTTTGTGTTTAACCACATACTTATGTTATGATTCAATAGACACTTTGAACTTCATAATGGAACAACAATGGAAACTCAATGAAATGTATAATTTCTTGAAATCCAATTTAAAAAATTTAGCTAATATGTAATGGAATTGCAGCTTGTGTTGGTGCTTTGCTTGTAACACATTCAAGGGAGGAAAACTGACACAAGATGTAAAAAGACTGTGCACCAATGTTCAAAACTAAACAGCCAAGACATTCTCTGGACTACTTCTCCCCTTTTCAGACACACTCAGACGTTATTTGAGAAACGGTTGTTTTTGAAAAGGTGTATTTTAACCCTAACCACAAATATTTCAACTCATTTAAGCAAGAGGGAGCTGGAGCTTGCGCAATGCACTGTAAAAGTAAAGTATGCAAAATAGCACACAAAAAATAACAGTGATGCTGTGAAAGGGGAACCGGGTTATAACGAGAGACCACTGTACGCATAATAAGATTTACTGTAATGTTTTAAAAAATTCCGGGTGGTGTGTCAAATTTGCTCGGTTTTAATGGCTGTGTTTATTACCTTATGAGGATAGTAAATGTAATATTTACACTGCGGAGTAAAGCAGAATCAGAGATAGATGGATTATCTGTACGTCCGTTGTAATCTGCTGTCTTCTTAAAAAAATAAAAAAATCTTTGTTGATTCAAGCTTTTACCAAATCCTCAAAACAATACAGATACTGTAAATAAATATGCCCCTGACATCCTTGTACAAGGTTTGTGACCTGACTGTTCTCCACCTGATTAAAATATCTGATTTAAACTTAAGGTCATCACACGCCTATCCAAATATTCGATGCAAAGTTTTGTTCATGATCGTGCCTCTATAAAGTACAATGTGCACCAACGGCCCATCACACATCTGGCCGAACGAATGGTGCGAATGAAAAAAAGCTTGGTTTTGCCATATGCGCTTGACTTTTTTTGCAAGGAGAACAACCAATAAAGGCTAGATTTTCCTCGCTCCGATGCGATCTACTCCCAATCTGTTATGACAAAGACTCAAAAATAGAGCAAAATCCACAAATTTGGGTAAATTAACTTTAAAAATGTTTGATTATCAACAGTGTAATCTGCACGTCCCAAAGAAAATGAATTAGTAGTAACAAGTTTTGAAGATTCGTTATGTAAAAAAAAAAGACACATCGCTAGCACTAAGCGAAATTCAAGGGCAAGGATTGTCACTGCATCAACATTAAGCATAAAGTTGAAGACTTTGCACAATGCAGACAAGCCATCAGAAAGTTTGTGCGAATCTCAATTCAGGTCTGTAGAGACCTTTTGATTTAGATGTGAGAAAGCTGTTTCCTGATTTATACATCAAGCTAGAACATAATTCACATTAATTGGCCATCTGTCGATCTTTATCGGCATCAAGCCCAGTTGGGGAGAGGGGTGTTGGTTTTATGGCTAAACATCCTTCAAAGTTTGATTTTACATAAAAAATTTCACTACATTATTACAATATACAAGCGCTTAAAGAATGTGCTCTTCTGGATTTCTCAATGCAGAGTTGCTTACGACTTCCTGTGTGTGCCTCAGTCAGTACATCGTGAACTCTGTTGTGGAGATGTTGAGAAACATTACAGTGTTTGCATTAACAGAGAGCTAGCTCCATCACCCCATCCAGAACGAAATCAGAATTACGTCAGATTGGCTTGTTTCATGGCAAGACGTGTGTTTTCTGAGAGTTTGCGCGAGGGGCAGGAGTTATGATGTCATTCTGAGATGGACCAGATCATAATAAATACTGGGAAGGTATGAGAGCCGAAAAAGGGCAGAAGGCTTTGAGCCGGAGAGTTTGAGAGCTCCTTACAAAGTCAAGGATTGAAGCATTCCTGACGAAGCTGAGATTATACATGTCTTTGCCGAGTGTTTACCTCATCTCAAACAAACCAAAGACAGCTGTTTCTCTGATGGTATAGACTTGAGGCTTTACAGCTCAGTACCTGTTTCTTACTTAACAGACGTTAACGGACAGCTGGAATTATGGAATTATGAGAAGACTTTAGTATATGGTGGTAAATACTGGTATTTTCTAGTGTATTACTGGAAGTAACACCTAGATAAATCTAGGTTATTGCAAATAATCATGAAAACATTAGCAGACCTGACTCTCATTTTACCTTTAAACCTTTATTATGCAATATCTTTGAAAAGTATATTTATATTATGCTTATTTTGCTGTTGCGAGACTCAAGTTGAAGGAGTAACAATTTCATGCTTCTCCTGATTCTATGAGTGTTTAAAGTAATTCTGTGATCATGTCTTTATTACTTTTATTTAGATATATACCTAATTCTTTTTAATATAATTTTACAATGTTTTTGCTAATTCAGATGATGAATAAAAGTGATAGTACCTGATTCTGCTTGTTGAATGCTACCATTAGTTAAACTAAAAGTATGATATGTCTGATACTCTATTACATTTGTTAAATAAAGCTGTATAGCAGTTGTTAAATATTTGGTATTTTAAAAAATGAAACTTTGGTTGGACATAGCGGCAAGAACTTGAACAACATTCAAAACATTAACCAGTTTGCAGGTTTTACAAACGAGTGCATGCCTTACCTTTAAAGCTGAAGCCAGTTATTTGAAAAACGAAACATTTGTAATGGTCATTGTTTGGTTTTTGTTTTTACAAAGGATATTCCAATCAGGGTTTTTTTTTTGTTCCTGATCCAATCATTTGTGTTTGAGTATCTGTCAATCCCAATATTTCCTCAATTCAATCACTTTTCTTTCCTCCGATAATATTCCAAGCATGTTTCAAGATCAGATCAATTCTGCCAATGCAATAAGATAAAAAACGTTGAAAACTCATTGAAGTCATTACAAGTTTCTGTTTTATTATCAATTCATTAACAGACGACAATATGTTTCTTTTCACTGACATATTAAATCCAAATAAATCCTTTACAAAATACAATTAAAATTGATTAAGTGCAAACTCAAAAAAACATAATAGTGTGATAAAAAATAATAATAACAATCTTTAAAAGAGGCCAAGCTTAACTAGGTTTGATGACATTTAAGTCAAAAACTAATAATCACAAAAAATAGCTTTTGTGTGAAATAAACAGAAACAGCTTAACACATCAACAAAGGATATACATTTTTTTCACCCGACATATTTTTCTTGATTCTGATCATTATAAATCACGTGATTGTGGAGTCCAATCAGTCGGGACAACCATAGTTTTTACTGTTTTGCTTATGTTTTGAATATACCCCTAAACCAGAGGCCTCAAAGTCAAGTTTGTGATGGGCCAAAAGTTTTAATCGAAAACTCAGCAAGAGCAACGGCCCACTAAAAACAAGAACTCAAGAGGTCCTAAATATAGTTAATGTTTAAAACCAAAATTAATTTAAGCACTAAAATTTGTTCAAATTCAGAACTTCTGCAGACAAGAACGGACTTGCGGAACAAACCAAACCAAACCGATGCACCTCTCCTAAAACCAGTCTTAGATGCCTCAAAAGAGAATACTCAACTCTCAGGATTGTAAAGCTAAACAAAATCGCTATTTGGTTGATGTAGTGCAGTCATGAGGCTCCTTTAAAAACAACACTGTTTTCATGTAGTGCTTTAGAAAATGGATTGTTTGTTCTCCTGACATTCCCTCACGTCTGCAGGATAGATGTGAGTTTAGCCAGTGTAGACAGTCTCGGCTCTGACCTCAGGTTGTCACCCTGATGGATGAAGAGCTGGTGCTTGTGATTGTCTACCAGGAATGCAGAGGAAGAAGTGGAACTCAAGAAGTCAGGGAGGAAGGGGGGAGGTACTACAGACTGTTACGTCTGGGCTCAGGATTCTTAGATCGCATTCCTAACCTTCTGTGTAATGCCTTACTCTGGGAACACAATGTGCGCTCACACACATGCTCTTCCCTGGAGCCCCATTGTTTACCTTTCCTTTTCCCCATTCTTCTTTCTTTTCCTTCCAGGTTTGATATCTACAGGAAGGTGCCCAAAGATCTTACCCAACCCACGTATACTGGAGCCTTCAGTGAGTTATAATGGCAGTTTCCCATCAGAGAGCCTTCTTTTTCTTCATTCATGCCAGCAACTAACTTCATCTGGCTCTGGCTTTTACAGCCTGCTGCTCATCTGCCGCTTCATTTGTCTGCTTACAGCTTTTTTCCTCTAATCAACATTCCTCCTAGTACTTTTCCAGAGCACTCTGCTGATTCAGATTTCGTGTCCTGTGAACATGAAAGTGTCTCATCGTTCCCATGCGATTTGGAAGGATGAATGTTTGTAATGCTAGCTGTTTCTGATTGACTCACGGTTAGGTGATGTGTCACTTTACACTCTTTCTCATGCTTCTGTCTCCATTGTTGTTTTGGCCTTGAGTGCATCACTTCACGGTTAGTCAGTTTGCTGAAATGATTTAGACCAACCCTGATTGTAACCTAGTTTTTTGTTCCCAGACCAGTTCTGTGGGTAAAAATCTCACGCCCTAGGTTAAATGTTTTCAGCGTTTTTATTTAAAAGATAAAAAAAATGTACACAGAAGAGAGCAAACGTTTGATCAGTCTGTATTTTAGATGGCTTCCTCAGTCAAACAAGGTAAATTCAAACGTTTCAATGAACTGAAACCCTTTTTGAATTGTTAAGCGATCAATGATCTTCAAAGACATGTTGATTTAATCAGTGCCTTTTTTTAAATTAAGTTATTTTAAACCAGCGATAGAAAAACACCAAAACTAGAAAGGGCAACTTCTTCTTGAATTTGTTAAGTTTAAGTTAAGCGTTGTCTGCTGCTCAAAGGAATCAATTTTTACATAAATTCTTTAAAGGCGTTATGGGTTTATGGTGTATACGAGGTTAGAGAGATAGAGATCAAGAAACCGTGTGAAGTCAGAGAGCGATGTGTCACCAAGACACACCTTGTTGTTTGTGCTCAAGCTAAACATTAACTTGTGCAAACTGGAAGAAACCAGTCAGAGTATGACGAGCTAACCACAGAGTCATGTGACCAAAGAGGCTTGGAAACCGTCTCCATGTAAATATGGCTGGGCTTCAGCCTTTGACTCATGCGGTCACACTTTGAACTTGGTAGTGATAACATTCGCCCGAGTAATAAACCAAACACACTCAAAGGCTTATGTAAGCCCTCGGTGACTTTCAAATTGGCGTCACACGCCTTGATGTTTTAGCCTAGCCAGGCAAAGTTTAGAACTGACACCACCGAGGATAGAAATAATTATTCACTTTGAGCCAACTTGAACTAACATTGCTTCTTTCTCCATCATCACTCTCAGTCAAAGTCTACAGAACTTCTTTTTTTGTTAGACAATTAACTCAATTATGTTGTTCTTTTCTTTTCCCAACAGTTTCTATATGCTGCTGTGTCTTCATGCTCTTCCTCTTTCTCTCAGAGCTAACAGGATTCATTGCCACAGAAATGTATGTACAACTTTGCACAGGTTTGACATTTCTTTTTCTTTTTTCTCCCTTCTTTTTTAACAAATGAACATTTTGTTTCTTATGAAGAAAACACTAAGTCTAATTAACAGTTTGCCCTTTGGAAACATAAGGTTACATCAGTGTTCAGAGGGGTTTTTATATATAAAAGGTTTTATATTTCATGTAGTAAATGCAGACGGAAGCTTTGTTTTGTAAATAAAGTCAAACATAAAAATAACATAACGAGGATAACATGATGTAAATAAAATGTTAGTGTCTGAGTATTTGAAAAACAAAATTCGAACCAAGATGTCAGATAGAACCTTGTAATTCTAAGGGGAGGATCTTAGCTTAGTATTGGAAAACCCTGTTTGCACCAGAAGAGTTTTTGCAAGCTAGTAATTATTGATTATTCTAGCTGAATAAAATCCCTCTCTGATGCTAGGTTTCACTTCATGAAAAACAGTATTACTCAGCTTGAAAAAGTGTGGTGCAGTGGAACCTACCACTTCAAACACCAGAGAAATTCTGCTGCCATTTGTAATAACTACTTTTAACTTTTTATTGGTGTTTGGAGTTTTAGCTTGGCTTGATCCATTTGTGCTTTAGCTTCATATCTAGGCACGTGGGCAAATGTTCCAGATGCTTTAGTCGATTAGTTTTTAGTGTGTCAAGTTAACAATTTAAAATCAATTTGCTTTTGTTGTAAATGTTAACCTATGACAATTTCATTATTGTTATGCGTGCTTGCATTAGCAGTAAAAATTGTTGGTGTTAAACCTGTGAAAATATTTACGATTAGCAATGTTTTCACTCTTGGGTGAGACAAGACACTATTAAAGTATGCCTCAACGGGGTTTCCTCTGGGCTTAATCAGTATTTTTTCAGAACTGAACATTTTCAGTCCCACTATTCCATCGAGCTGTTGAGTAACAGTTTGACTCTACATCCTTTTGGGTGCTTTTCACCGCATTCTTTACCTGGATGTTACGACCCCAAAATGGTGGTGGTGTCTAGGGTCGGGGTGTAACAAAAAGGTGGAGGAGCAGAAATTAAAACGGGAACAACAGGACACAAACAATAACTTGACAAATCAAATGTGCTTTAATGAACAGAACTGGTGTTACCAAAGGTAAAATAAATCAAATACAAATACACACACTCCAGGGGCAGAGACTAAGGGACGCCAGGTAAAACAAAACATAAACTAACTAGAAAGTGCAGACAATTCTAAGCTAACTAAATAACATACACAAAGCTAGAACTAATCTACACTAACTAAGAAGTTATACAATAAACAAACCTGGTGCTAGGACCTTCACCGAATGTGCTCAACGAAACCTCATTACCAAGGTTAGCACATAGGCCCTGAACGAAGCACCAATTAACTGAACATCAAGGGAGAAAATAACTAAAGAACACAAGTGAACCAAAAAGATGCTAGGACCTCAACCGAATGTGCTTCAGCAAAACCTCACTGAGGCTAGCACATAGGTCCTGAACAAAAGCAGCTGTTGGTCCACACACAGAAACGAAGTGCTCAAAATAAATGAATGTCTGCTGAAAACATAGTGGCCATTCTCTCCCACACCACAAGTCAGGAGCTGACAACAAATGAAATGCCACAAACCAAGCAGACACGCTCCCAAAACACAAAATAAAGCACACTGAATTCCAAGTTGCTCCACACAGACAGAACTGCTCTCCACCAATTTTGGGATCATTAAGACTCCCGGACGAGCCCCCACTTTGTTACGACCCCAAAATGGTGGTGGTGTCTAGGGTCGGGTGTAACAAAAAGGTGAAGGAGCAGAAATGAAAACGGGAACAACAGGACACAAACAATTCTACGCTAACTAAATAACATACACAAAGCTAGAACTAATCTACACTAACTAGAAAGTTATACAATAAACAAACCTGGCGCACACCGCTAAACTAGTGTGTATAACAGAAATAATCCTACGTGCAGAATGTACGTCACGTGACATTCTAAGCTGTCTCTGAGACCCTGGAAGTCAGAAGACAACAAACGTGACACACCAGGTAGGAAACAGGATTGAACTCAAATGGCAACAAACGGAAGCAAACAAACAGGTAGCACAAACGAACAAAACGGGCGGCAACCGAGTGGAGCCCCTCTCTCCACGCCGCGTAAGCTAATGACTCCGCAGAGCCCTCGCTGCTGAACAGGTGTCAGCGCGTTCCTTTTCAACTCCAGCTGCCGCCACTGATTCGCAAACGAGCCGAAGTGGTCCGCCTCCTCGCTGGTGATCGGCGTCCCAACTGGCGAATCAGGGGACAGCTGGAGTCACCTGCGGGAATAAGCAAAAGCGCGCACAAGCAGGCGTCAGAAAATAAAAGGGAAACGCTGCAAAACGGCCAGGGCCGTAACACTGGTACAGTAACTTTTTTTTTTTATATCTGTTGAGGTTCCATAAATCGAGTCAAACCAAAGCAATAACTTTTTCTGAGTGGAATGAAATGCTTATCATCACATGCTGTTGACCACTGATTGGTCAATCACTGAGCTCACCAAACGTATCGTACTCAAGAGCTCTTCTGTGCTTTTTGGTGATTCTTCATCTTTCTCCTCTAATCCTTATTTTAAACAAACCTTTCATTTGCGCTCTAAAGGTAGTCGCGTACACAGTATAAAGAACCCCATTCCTTCCATGGTCTTTATTTTTATGTGTTGCGTGCTAACAGCTTTTTGAGTCGGATTCTTTTCATTAACCAACTAGAACAAGACATGATGTGTCATGAGAGAATGCATCAAAATACATTTTTCTATCAGCAGATACTATAATTGTCCTTCTGAAGTGGCACGACTATTTTTGTCTAAAAATAGGGTTCACTGAAAGGACAAATACACTGGTAAAAATTCAGCTTGCGTGATATTTCACCCTGCACCGGTGAATTGGGATTAAGGACATATTCATCACTTTGAGTACATGCTATACATTTACATTTATGCATTTGTTAGATGCTGTTGTCTAAAGTGACCTAAAGTAGAGGAGAGACATAATGCAATTTGTTTCAAATCCAAAGTCTAACTCGGGTTGCTCACGATAGAAGTTTTATCGGCGGATCAATCAAGCATAGGAGGAAGGAAATAAAGCCTCTTAAAACCTTCAATAGAAAAGTTGGTTATTGTTGTTGCTGCTGGTACTTATCTGACTGGATCAGGGAGTTATTTCAGTACACATGAACAGTGAAAGTTCTACTAAGAGATTTCTGCCTTTCTGGATAGGAACCACAAGACACTGTTTGTTCAAACCAGGGGGAGATCTGGTGATGGTTTTGTAAGCTTGACATGAGCTTAACATGAGCTGTGATGGGGAGCCCGTGAAGAGTGATGAAGAGGGGCGTAACATGAGCTCGCTTCGGTTCTTTGAAGATAAGATGAGCTGAAGAGTTCCTGACTGTCTGGAGAGTTTTGAGTATGTTTGCTGGAAGTCCTGCTAGGAGAGCATTGCAGTAGTCCAGACGTGAGAGGACCAGAGCCTGAACCAGGAGTTGAGTTGCATGCTCAGTAAAGAAGGGCCTGATCTTTCTGATCTTGTACAGTGCAAACCTACAAGCTCGAGATGTCTTGGTGATGTGGTCTTCAAAGGGAAGCTGTTCATCCAGAATCGGTCAGAGATTCCTAACTGTTGGAAAAGGGGTGATTGTTGAGGATTCCAGCTGAATGGTGATATTGTAATGTACAAAGGGATTGGCAGGGACTACCAGAAGTTCTGTCTTCTCCATTTTGAGCTGTAGGTGATGCTTCTTCATCCAAGTAGAGATGTCGTTCAGGCAATCCCTTATTTGAGTAGTTAATGGTGAGTCATCAGGGGAAACGACAGATAGAGTTGAGTGTCATTAGCGTAGCAGTGGTATGAGAGTCTGTGTCTGTAGAGGATAGGGCCCAGGGACGTGGTGTAGATGGAGAAGAGAGGAGGATCGAGGACTGAATCCTGAGGAACCCCGGTCAGCAGTCTGTGAAAGATCCGACCCTGAAAGACCTACTCGTAACCTGTAGAGTGCAGAGCAAGTGATGCCCATCGCAGAGAAAGTGGAGAGAAGGATCTGATGGTTGACTGTATCAAACACTCCAGAGAGGTCCATAGCTGGAGATCGTATCTACTCCCCAAATTGATTCAAGTACAACAGTTTTGGGCACAATTTGATCAATAACCAATTATTGTAGCATCACTAGGCAGTGTTTATTAACAGTGCCACTAGAATTTGAATAAAAAATTATAAATTTGGTTTATAAAATTGTAAAAATCTACAATCTATACTGGGAAAGTCATGATGCTCATTAGGCAATAAGAATAAATATACATGGTGCGCGTCACTGGTTTTGATAAAAAAACAACACGTTTGTTTACCTTAATTAACTTTATTAAACAGATGTAGAAAAAAATATAACTTCTTTTTATCTGCCAAGCGCCTAATTCCATTTTACTGGAAATGACAGAAGTTGTATGTTTTTTTTTTTTGGTCTTGTTTCCGCTATTTCTTATTAAAAGTTAATTGTATATCTTATTTTTGTGTGTCAAAACAACTGCACAATGTGGTCGTTGTCTTGATTGGTTGAACCATTGACTTTATAACAGTTAAATTGAGACCAGCCCATCTTTTTTTGATCGTGTGATTGTTTGTGCTTCTGGTAAATTATGAAACTACGAATTAAGCATCCCCTTTTCGCTCCATTAAATCTTAATTTTTTATGTTTTACACATTTTCATTATCAATGGTTGACTTTTAATAATTGATTCCACATCGGTTAGGGATGCAGCGCAGCTCACTGATTTCCACTACCCCTACCGAACTCCGACCGAAGCCCTAGCCTTAGGCCCTCTTCCGCTCGAGAGTATAAAGATGGCTTGTGTGTGCCTCAGCCCTCAAGATGACTTTTTAACCCTGACTTGTGTAGTGTCAGTGAGGAATGAGTTTCACACATGACTTCCACATTCGAGTCTGTCTGAGAATTTCTTTCAAGTCTCATTGTGGGAAGTAAGGCTATAGCAAATGCAATTTGGGCCTTTTCGTTCACTATTAAAAGGGCTGATTTTTCTAGATGGTTATTTATTGTCGTCTTTAATGTCTTGTTTGTTTCTTTTCAGAGTAAATGAACTGTATGTGGATGACCCTGATAAGGACAGTGGGGGGAAGATAGAAGTGAGTTTAAACATCAGTTTGCCAAACTTACACTGTGATTGTGAGTATAAACATCAAACACATTGATTCATTTGTTCTTCCTGAGCATGCATGTCTTCAATTGTTCACAATGAGTGTTTTTAGAGGTGGTCAGGATGATTTGTGGTTGTGAAATACATCTCACAGCTCAGTTTACTCAGATCATGATACGGACTGATGCAGAGATGCTTTGGCATCACTTAAAGTTTCACTTTGACACATGCACTGTGGGGAAACAGCTTCTCTCAGTCTTCTTTTCAATGTTTTGAAACTTAATCATGTAGTCATATGTGAGAAAGCGCATGAGGAAAGGATGCGTCATGTACGCTAAAGGTTCCTTAACATGTTTCTGTGTTCTCGTTTGATCATCAGAGCTTTTCTGCTGCCAACTTGTTTCTGTGAATAATCTATGATCTCTTTTTTGAGTAAGGAATGAGTCAAATACATGCATTGCTAAAGGAAATCATGTGGATGTTTGAAAGGCTTTATTTTATTTAACATGAAAGATATGCTTAAATTTGTCTGTATGATCTAATTAAAGAAAAAAGGCATCACATTTTATATTTATGCACAACCAAAGAGTAGAAAACAAATCTTTATTAACAGCAGATTTAATAAGTGATTTACAGGTCAGGCGAAATCAACACTTTTTTCATACTACTAAACGTTCAATTATTATTGAACTGAAATAATTATACTCGGAAGGAACTTTACAATCCTTAAGGGAACTGTATGTGGTAGTTCTATTTCTACCTCATAGATTTGATCTGATAATAGCTCATATTTAACTCTTAATCCACATTAGACCTTATATACAGTAACCATGCATTATACTTACTCTATTCATTGGGCCTTTGTTATAAATATATTATAAACCAACTGCTAAAAATAGAAAAATATTGTGATGGATTGTTTAAATTTTAGTCATTTATTTTGATTGTGAAGAGGGAAATAGCAATTTTGTGAGAATGAAAGGCTCACATGAGATGAAAGGACATATTCAAAAGGTTTAAGATGTAATAATTGAGGGGATATTAAATTTGAAATGTTGAAAAGCTTGTATAGAAAGTCATATAAATACTACCTTCCAAGTGACACACAGAATGCAAATGAAATCAACACAACTAACTAAATTATATAGTAGAACGATTTGAAGGGTTCACTTTATTAGCTATCTTAAACCAATTGAATGTATTTTTATTTTTCAACTTAAATTTTAGATTCAACGTTTTCCCTCGCTGCTAAACTGTTCGAAAATAAGATGGATATGAACCATGCATTGTTCAAATTGACTAAAGCTTTATATGCTGCTGTAAAAATGTGCCAGTTCTCACAAACACACACGAACACACACTCCCCCACACACACACACACACACACACACACAAACAAACTTTTGGTCAATACTGTGCTAGAATAGCAGACAAATGAATATATTATATTTAATATTTAAATATTTATATGTGAATGTGTCTCTGTCTACTAACATAATGAAAGGGTAGTCAGTTTGCCTACGTTCCATTACATTTTCCACAAAATGTGTAAAAATAAGTCTCCAAAAAGCATTCCATTTACTGAAACACAGAGAAAGATATGACTCAAAATCACCTCAGAGTGCAGAAAAATGCTATTACAACATCTAAGGGATAATAAAAAAATGTGTATAGATATTCTTTTGAGATGCATTTGTTCTCTGTGCAGGTGTAATATTTTAGACAAATCGACAGAAACTATTTCACAGGGAAGAAAAGGCTGTGAAAGACGCCCCCTACAGATAAAATCAAATATAGCATACATTTCTAAGCTGAAGTCATTGGATATTGTTTACAAGTCATTCATTTCAATTTTAACACTAATCAGTTTTATCTTTGTTTTGGGACTCTTCAGTGTCAGCCAAGTCTTGGTCTTGGTATTTCACTTTACATGGACAATAACCTTATAGGTGATAAAACTATGATTGCTGTGCAATTGCAATTTTAACATTATACATTGTCTAGCTCTTAAACAGAACTGCCACCCCACCTACCTCCCCCCTCTCTTCTTTGCACTATTACTAAAGATATTTTTTTTGTACTTGACACTTTATAGTATTTTTCTTTACTAAATGTTGCACTGACTAGCGAGATGCTCTTAATCTCATTGTACATGTTTATAATGCAAATTGTATATGTGTATAGTGACAATAAAGGCATTCTATTCTAGTGATCAAGGAGGTCTTGACTTCAAGACTAGTTGATACTTGTTTATGAAATTTCACTTTTTTGTCCTGAAATGTTTAGTGAAGATGAAACTTTTTCAAATGGCTGCTTAGTAGTAGTTTAGTACACATTAAGACTAAACTATACATCACTTATCTACATTGAGGTTTTGTCTATAATGGAAGACTTTTTACATTATATTTTTAGTTAAACCCATCGTCTTTTCCCATGAGTCATGAGGAAGAACTGCAGTGTGATGTCATTTACTGGACTGTTTGCAAACAGAGAAGAAAGAGGAAGAGTGGGTTTTTATTTTTTATGACACTGCTGTTTCAATTATAAGACATTTAGAACGTTTACGTTTTTATTAACTTGATTCGTGATCTTGTAAAAAGCAAAACGGAAAACAGTCTGATTCAATGAGTTTAAAATAGATATGGTAGTTAACACTGTTTAGATAATCAAAAAGGAATTCTACATTATGCTTTGTTGCTGTTGTTTTTGCAATTTGTGGTGGAATTTGTAAAAAAAAAAAAAAAAAAAAAAGAATTTCATGAGAACATCTTTTAAAGTCAGAATACGGTTAAAGTTGCCATGTGATAATAACGCTATTTTTCTGACATTCCTGGCATCTTGAAGTGTTGTTCCCTCATAAAATCATGCCTCAGGTAGTATTCAGATTAGTTCACACATGTTTGAGCAATCCTTTATTCCCTTTTTTTTTAGCTTGAGCTGAAAACAGCTCATTTTCCATATCCCCGCCTTTTTTCCTTATTCCTGCCCAAGCCCCTCCTACTTGTCAATCATGTGAATTGCTAGCACAGCTTCTCTCTATGACGAACAGGAAACACCGTTTGACCCGGAAGTGTGAGAGCAGCAGACCAGCGCTAGATAAACGATGACAGAGAAGTGTGTTCTCGGATGTCTGGAGCCTAACCTTTTGTTTGGATTACCAAAGAATGAGTTTATTCGTCAAAAATGGCTCGATTTTGTGTCTGCGAAAAATTGGAAAGATCACCTTTGCTTGTCAGCAGCACTTCATATTTACCTAGTTCATCAACAAAGGATAGTTTGGTAAAGGATTTATGACGAGGCTGGCTCTGTCACTGGGTCTTTTTGTCCCGTGTTCATTGATTTGTAAGTCCACATGGTAACTTTTTTTTTAACTTGTGCTAACCTTAAATACATTAATGAAATACGCAACTTTTACTCTTCATACATCAAGCTGAGCGCACAATACATGACTTTCTGATTTAACTCTTTGCATTTTAACTTCCCTCAAATCCTAAATATTCACACACTGCAATAAATCGTGTGGAACGCACACTACAGGGATGTTACAGCGGTGATTCAAAGACGTTGTTTACAAAAAAATTTGTAATTTTGAAAGTTATTAACAGTGCAGCACTAGTAATGAGGGTTCAACTGTTGCTTTTAAGTTCTTTAACAAGGGCATAACATGGTACCTTTAAATATTTTGTATAAATGCTCCTTTTAAAATGATAACCCCATATTTTACAGCCTTGTTAAAACCAACCATAATAGCAGCGGAGGAGATGCTATACAAGAATGTTCAGAATCAGAAAGATGTTTATTGCCTCGAGTCACCTTAGTAAAGCAAGTCACAGATTCAAAGATCTGCTTTTCTCGGCTCAATAATATACTGTTACTCTGGAATGCTGCCCAGTTTACATGTGGACTCACAGGGTAACTGAGGGGGGAAAAAAAACATTTTAATGGCCTTTAATGCTGCATGTATACCAATAAAGTGATCAAGAGGTGAAAGATCACGTGGTGGTTTTTGAGCAAGTCTGTCAAGAAGTGTACAACATTATGGAGAGAAAATGCTTTAAAAGTTGCACTTCTCAGTAATTGCTTCTCTTCTTTTTTATTCTTTGGGTAGTGCTGGGATTGGACATCCAGGATGAGATGGGTCGGCATGAGGTGGGCCACATAGAAAACTCCATGAAAGTGGCTCTGAGCGATGGGCATGGCTGCCGCTTTGAAGGGGAGTTCAGTATCAATAAAGTAAGAGAAGCTTAATATCACTTTTTACACCTTCTTTGTGCATGGTTTGTTGAGGTGTTCAGTTAAATTTAGGAGTTTTCCCCTTCTTGTTTGTTCATCTTACATTTAGAGAGCTTCTTGCTTAGAACTTTTCTTCTTCAAATGAAATGGAACTATTTACTCTGTAGGTTCCAGGTAACTTTCACGTGTCGACACACAGTGCGACGGCTCAGCCTCAGAGCCCTGATATGACCCACATCATCCACAAACTGGCTTTTGGTGAGAAACTTCAGGTGAGCTCATCCTGTGTGCCGCCAAAAGAAAGATAAACCAACGTAATTATTTACAAGGTACAAAACACATTGGCACATTACAGAGGAATAAAAACAGACTGACAAACTACTCAGAGATTGTAGCCAAAAAAAAAGGTAAAAACATTGTTTAAAATGTATAAAATAAAACAAAACAGAACAGAAGTCCATAAGCACAGCATTGTTTAAACAGCTCAGTTAGTAAATTCACATTTAAATGGATATCCTTTTAGGCTAGAATTAAATGTGACTAAAGTTTTAGCCCCTCTTCTGGAAGCTGGTTCCGGCTGCGGGCACCATAGTAATGAAAAGCAGACTTTTTGGGAAGACCAGTTTGGACAGACACTGGCTCCTGGTGATTAAAACATGGACTAGTTTTCTGTAGATCCTGACCACATTAAAGCATCCAATCCTTGCTTTGTTTCAGAGATGACCATGTGATTGAAATGTAAACAGCATGCATCTTCTCACAGGTGCAGCACGTTCAGGGAGCATTCAATGCTTTGGGTGGAGCCAACAAACTTCAGTCCAATGGTAAGTCTAGATTTTGTTTCAGCATCTTGCTCTGTAGATTAGATACCACTGCAAGATGTTGTGTTTCACACAAGGACACAAGCATTTTTAGCTACCAAAATGTGTTATTTTAGTCATTAGCTTTATATTATTTGAATTCCATTTTAAATGTATATTTTAAACACACCACCAGCCACTTTATTTGGTACACCTTGCTAGTACCGGATTGGACCCCATTTTAGCTCCACAACTGCCTTAATCTTTCATGGCATAGATTCAACAAGTTACTAGAAACATTCTTCAGAGTATGGTCCATATTGACATGATGGCTTCACTAAGTTCCTGCAGATTTCTCAGTTGCACATCCATGATTCAAATCTCCATTACTCAAACCAGTGTGTCAGACACAACTTGTGCCACATTCAAAGTTAAATTACCTTGCTTCCTCATTTTGATGAAACAGGGTGATTTTGACATGCAGCAGATCGTCTTAACGATGTCTTTATGGCTAAATGCATTGGCTGGTCAGTTTGACTGGTGTACCTAATAAAGTAGCCGCCCTGTATTTTTTTAAATAATTGTGCTGCTTTGTTTAAAAAAAAAATTGTTTTTATGTTATTATTACTTTTATTCTCAGAAATGTATTGTAAATTGAATTCCCAAAGTTGCTTCCTCTTCATTAATGCAGCAAATAAGATTCAAACTAATATTTTACTATCAAAACTAGTGCTTGAAAAATGAACCACATTACATATATTTAATCCTAAACAGCATAGCGTTAGGTCAAAACAAGTTCATGCGCAACAGAACATTCACCGATGAGACAGCCAATAGCTTCATTCTGCTACTCGAAAACGCTACTCTACCATTTACTGGTTGCTCCAAATGCTCAATAAGGTATTCTGAGAATTTTCCTAAAAAAAAGTGTTTATTTTTGTGTTTAACTAACATGAGTTTTCTAAAGATAGTCATGTCACAACTATCCTGACCCTTTGGAATCCTATGACCTCAAGAATCTCACATGGAGCTAGATCAGAGCACTGGTGTTTTTGCAGAACACACCTCTCCCTCTTTTAGATTTGTAACTAAGAAACCTCATCCGAACACTCGGATTATATTACAAAACAGCTCAGAAATAGATTCTGGTAATGGGAGAAAAGATGTGCGTCAACTAGAAGAGCTTCATCCTGTCTGCAACACTAAACTCTCGCATCCGCAGAACTTTGCACGAGGACACTCCGTATCAATTCCTACAGAAACCAACCCTTATAATCTCTGTCTCTCTGCAGCTCTGGCCTCACACGATTACATTCTGAAGATTGTGCCTACTGTGTATGAGGACCTGGGAGGCAAGCAGAGGTTTTCTTACCAGTACACCGTAGCAAACAAGGTAACTTGAGATGCACACTGCTGAGAAGGGCTGCTGACTCCTAAATCAGTCTGCTGTTACCATAGACACCCGCCGAATTACGACTCTCTTTTATTAACTACAATTAACCATTTATCACCTCTAAAGACACTCTGGGAAATTTGCAGTGACAGCTGGTGGCATTAAGGGTGTGTACGTGACTGGAGAGCTGTGCGCCATGAGTTCAGAGTGTAAAAGTTCTGAGAAACTGGAGCTGATGAGCGGCTGTCAAATATTTGTCCAGACTTGGGGGAGCTCTAGGAAATGAAAACAAGACCATACGACCCGAGGCTCACTGCAAACATGACTACGATTCTATAAAGACGCACTTAATCACTGCAGTTTAACCAAAAAGAAATCTGGAGATGCCCACATTTACATTGTTGAACAAGTCAACAGTGAGTGCGTTTACATTAACTCAAACAAAACGGGTTGCGCTCAATACGAGGATTTCTTTATCATGTAAAGCTGCAAAATAGGTTTCAGTAATCGGGGTACTGATATAAACTGTTTTTGAGAAAGCTGAACGGAGGAGTTATTTGCCTAATAACCCGGTTTCTCCAGCATGTAAATGAAAACATTTTTTCCATCTGCGTGTGTCTGTGGTCTGGTTTGTGCATGTCCAAAGTGGGCAGGAAGTACACTTCACATACGGAAGTAAGAATTCAGATGCTTTCTTGACATTGACTATATATATATAAAACGGACAGAGTGTTTGTGATGTCACCCATAGGTTTCTGGCAAACAGTGTTGTTTTTGGCAGCCATCTAAGTTTTAGTCTTAGCCTGATTTAACAGAACACCAGCAACATGTGGTTCTGCTGCTAAGAGCACAAGTCAATTCTGCTGTTCATCTATCCTCCTGGGGAACAGAAAATCTGCCTAAATAAAGTACTTTGTTTGCATCTGAGTTGCAGGCTCAATCATAGCTGCGGTAATAACAATAATTAACAGCTAACGAAGTTAGCAGCCTATTTTGGTCTAGAGTTTTGTGCACATCTTTAGGTTTGCTGAGAATTCATCTGGCTAAATCTCAAATAAAAAGAATTCTAGTTCATGTCACTCAGTGTGTTAGCGTACATAAGTTCTTGGTTATCCTCCGGGAAGAACGGTTGCTGAATAAAAACCCAAAACACACTGCTTCAACTCTTGCTTCACTTATTTGACACTTTCCTTATAACTCGACCAACTTTTCATCCAAGCCATTAGCCACGACCGCCTCTCTTCTCTCTTTCCAACACTCTCTCATGCACGTGCTTTCCTCTCTTTCTCTCTCTCTCTCACGATATGTGATGCACTCGACACTTTCATCATTCGTATCAGTTCCTATTTCTATCCTCACAGATTACAGCCACGAATCATGAAAAGCAGAAATCTCATGCATTTTTAACATGTAATCGTCCACTCATTAACACTTTCGTTTACTCTCATTTTTGACGCAAATTTGCACGCGTCTCATTAAGTTTTCGTCAAAACAGAGACATATTTAGCTTGTCATCCTCTTGTTATCGTCACAAGAAAAAGGTTTGTCAAATAAATCATTTCGTTATCTTCGTCGTTGACAAACCACACTGCTGGCAAAGTCAAATGAAGCTCAAAATGGTCGTAGCCAGTACTCGTAAACACATCCTCAGAGGTGGGACATGGCCATTTTGAAGGTGTCTGATTGGCTGAAGGTTTAAAATGTATATATCTTAAACAAACAAATGTATAAATAATTCACCCCTTTCAGAGTGTTTATGAAGGTCTATGAAAGCAAAGTGACCTATATATATATATATATATATATATATATATATATATATATAGATTACACAATCATGCATGAACCAATCTGAATATGACTTGAGGGATGTTTTTGATGAGCGAACAAAACTTTTCCGACATTTCTGTTGCATGTATTAGTAAGAGTGTACATGATACGGCACCTTTAGTCTATTCTTGCTTTCTACAACTACATTTCTGCATAATTATTTCCACTTCTTCTGCTTCTACTCCTGTATGTATAATTTGGATTGGGTTTTTTCTTTTTTTTTTTTTTCTTTTTTTTTTTTCAAATCGGAGGGGGAGAATTTTGAATACTAATTTCTTCGTTATATTAGGATTGAAAGTTTTGCATAATTAATTGAAGGGCTACTCAAGTAAAGGAGTACAAACACATTTTGAGATCTGAAACTTTTTTTTAATTGCATCAGCTCGAGTGTCAAAATAAAAGACACTTTTGGTCTCAGTTCATGGTCCCTTTAATGTTTATTTAACATTTGTTTGCCATTAATTGATAGTAACACATTGTGCAATATGGAGCCCTTATTTAGTGAATAAATTTCAAACAGCCACACAGAGGATATTTTTTGATTGTACACATGATCTGAAGGGTGATTGGTTTTAACGGTGGATTGTGCCTGGTGTTGTTTTGTAGGAGTATGTGGCGTACAGTCACACAGGCCGCATCATTCCCGCCATCTGGTTTCGCTATGACCTGAGTCCAATCACAGTGAAGTACACAGAGAGACGGCAGCCCTTCTACCGCTTCATCACCACCGTGAGTTCTCTCTCTCTCTCTCTCTCTCTCTCTCTCACTGTTCCATCTTTCTGTTGTTCATCCTAACCTCATCCGTCTCCTCAGATCTGCGCCATCATTGGTGGAACGTTTACAGTGGCTGGCATCATCGACTCCTGTATCTTCACAGCCTCTGAAGCATGGAAGAAAATTCAGATCGGCAAAATGTCATGAGTCGGTGGATCAACCCCGTTTCTGCCAGCTCAACCCCTCGTACTGAACACCCATCCTTAGCAGTCTTTGAAGGTGCAGAGATACAGGTGCTTTCCTCATCCATGACCTGAAGCGAGTCCGGCGTGTGCTATAGTGTTGACCTGGAAAGCACCTGTGTTACTCAGAGGAAGACTCAGGGTTTCTCTTTCGGTTCGCTGTTGTAACTGATGGCTCTCCATGAATTGAACTCACCATCTCAAAAACATTTTCAAGGAGTCTCGATGAAGAACCTTTTGGTTTCCTGGCTCTTGACACTTGATGTTGATAGCTTTTCCATCTACGCGTTATAGCACTGTATTGTTTTATGGTGACAACACAAAATAAAAGCTCAAGAATTCAAATAGTTTTGTTTTGTTTTTTTGTAAAAATAAAATATAGAATTCTTATAATGCAGTTTGAAACCAAATAATCTGAGTCACAAACTATGGGACACTATTGATTGAGTTCATTAAACCTTGTGTTTTGACTTGTTTTGATAAAACTGTGGCCTCCACTTTTTTTGTTCATTATATGTTCTGTTTAAATCAAACTTCTCCAGGCATTAAAAGTTTTGATTCAAATTTTTTCATGTGTTAGCTTTCAATCTAAAGAAGGGAGAGCAAATAGCACCGTCGGGACTTTTGTCTAGTAATAGCTGAGCACAGAGAATGAAAAAAAGGAAAGCTGGTAATGGGTTTATAGAGGTTCTGTTGAGTCTTTTATGTCGACATGAGTGAATATTCGACTTAACTTTGAAATATTGCAGTCTTGATTTTGGTTCCATTGGGTGTCTTGCACAATGGCTTTTTGGATGTAGGTCTTTTTTTCAATGTTCATCTGAAGGGAATTTGTGAAGGTTTTTTTTAATCAAATAGAAAAATTGTGATGTAGAGGATTGTTTCCATGTCTGGTCAGAAGAAAGTTCTTATCATAAGTGATAGTTAATTTTTATCACTACTAGATCCAGCTCCTCAGGTCTTGATGAATAGGTTTCACCGTCCTGATCAAATCAAGGCATGTGTTCTTCTGTCTCTGTTGGGTTACTATAGTACAATCAAAACTCCACAAGTCCTGTTGGTTTCTGTCTGTTACTTTTAAAGAGTACCTCTATTTTGTCATTTTAATAAAGAATCATCCAAAAAAATGCAGAAAATGATTTGTCTCAATTATTTAAGCTAGTGAGGTTGAATTTAAATGGGACTGTATGTTTAGCAAAAATTCTAAATAATAACAGTATACGCTGTAATCTAAAAGCATGAGAGGTGCTACTTACTGTATAAAAGACAAAGTGTGTGTATGCTGCTATGCTAAAGATGTTATGTAATCATAACACACGTCACAGAACTCACCAGCATTCACTTCACTCATCCAGAACTTAATTGTGATGTCTTTGTTGCAGAAATAAAAATAAATTCGGAAAAAAAACTTTTAGTTCATAATGTTTTATATGTTTAAATATATGACAAGTTTAACATTTATTATTAGGTTAATAAGCAGTGCGAGAGACAGCTAATCTATGAATCAAAGCTAAGAGTTTAGTCAATTATGACCTGTTTTACCTTTACCAGTTTGGGGAAGGAGACTGGGGAGTTATCCAGTGTTAAGGTATTGATGTTACATTTTAATATGGAGTGCTTTGAACTAATCAATATCATTTCAGTTTGTTTGTTGTTTTTTTTTTACTGTTGTTTGAGCTCAGCAAAACTCTCAATAAGAGAAGGAGGTGGGAATTAAATGGAAGGGGTTGACGTAGACTTGTGTACTGTAGAGTTGTCTATCGTCTGGAAGTGAACGTGGATTCCATATTTCCTGAAAGTAAACTGATGGGCAAGAGATAGATGACAAATAAAAGAGAACCCAAGACAGATCCCTGAGGCACACCAGAAGTTACTTTTATGGGGTTTGGAGTGAAGCTGTCTCATCTCTCAACACTGTGAAGTGGGTGAAACCAGATTTAAACTTTTCATAAAGGGAGTTTGAAGAGTGAAATAGTTGAAGGTGTTAAGCAACACTTATTTCCAATGTTTTGGCTATGAATAGAAGATTGGGGGCTAATTTTCAGGTTTATGAGGGTCAGGCTTTTTGAGGAGGAGAGTATAGTGGCAGCTGTTGATGTGAGATGGGAACCAGACAGCGAAGAGTGTATGATGAGTTGATTAAAAAGAGAGAGAGACGATGAGACAGAGTTCGCCAATTGTGTTGGAAGACAATGAAGTTGAAGCACAAAAACTGAGAAAAATGCAACCTTGTCTGGTATAATTGGACAAGAGTTCAAATTTCCATCTGGGCTTTCATGTGCTAATTCCTGGTGGATAATTTAAATTTCCTAATTAAAGAAAGACAAAATCCTAGCTGACACTGAGGGGATACCACAAACATTACAAGGCTTTAGCAAGAGCAACACAGAGAACAATAAATTAGAGTGTGTACTTAGTATTAACAAGCTCAACAAGATAGTGTGCAGCTTTCACTCTTAAGAGCTACGACTGATTTATACAGATATAAGCTCCCTGTACATTTCTTTGTGCGATGTTATACCGATCGTGTGATTGCCGCTGCTTAAACTTTTTAATCGTCATAACACTGTTGTACACCATGGTGCAGAGGTATTTACAGGTGTCATTAAATCTTTGCAATTTAAGCTTCTATACTGAAATATTAAATATATCAAGGATGCATAATTTTTTCTCTTTAAATGTATCTAATTTAGGCTTCTATTTTGAAATGTTAACAATATCAAGATACCATGCTGCAGGATTTATCATTCTTACCCTTTCAATGTATTTCATTCTTACCCTTATAATGTAGAAAATGTAAGCTTTTATTCTGAAATTTCAACTTTATCAGGAGTTCATGCTCCAAGAAAAAATTGAATGTAAAAAAAATTTAAGCTTTTAACCTGAATAATATTTTCAAGAACAACGTTTCCCTTAAAGTTGACGCAATTTATCTGAAAATGAATGCATTGTTTTCTGTACACCAAACCTAAAATGAATTTGTTATACTAAATCCATCATCAAATCATTTTATAAAAATAGAAGCCTTTTATTATGTGTTTAATATATTTAGCCAGTAAAGCATTAGCATAATCTAAACCAGCAGCAAAGCTGATTTGAGACATTTTTACTGAAATTAATTCTGAAACACCTCCAATAATTTCACCTGAACTTACAGAAACTTGTAAATCATAAATATTTCATTCAATCTGAAGCTAGGTTGATCTGGGTTAAAGCCTTTTTAAATGAAAAGTTAATGTTTTTCCTATTAGAAAGAAACACAAAGAGCACAAATTGCAGAGGCCTCTCTTAGTGGACTTTCATTCATCAATACGCCTTCATCTCAAAGCGTACCATCAAATAGAAAACAGAGCCTAAAGAAGATATAATCCTTTATTTTTCATCTCATTTTTGTACAAATTTAACGTTGTTTCCTCTCTATAAAAGATATATGTTCCTACAGCGATAAAATACTTTGCCTTTGAAATTAATGTAATGTCGCCACCCAGTGGCTGCAGAGATAACTTGGCTTTGCTGGTTTTCAGTTTGGTCCGTTCTGAGAGGGTAAGACCTGGATACATCTGTCCAAACACAGCGGTTAGAGTTGGGAGGTTGCTGGGCAGCTGCTCTTGTACTCGCTGACGGCCTCTTCGGACAGCTGACCGTACTCGTTGTTGTAAAAAGTCTGGCCGGAGATTTGACTGAAGAATGCTGGACGAAACCCACTGCTGCTGAGAATGAGGCGCTCCCTGTCTGTGCTGCGGCCCGCCGAAACACTGCTGAGGGATGCACACAGTCATGAGCGCAATAGAGTACATGATTCCTGTAATGTAGGAGGTTTGCATACTTGTTCAGTATGTTTCCTCTGTGCTGGTGTTCAAACCTCTCCAGCTCGTCTGACGCCAGCACCATCCCACTGTCAGTCTGACTGTCCTAAAGGGAAACCGAGCGCACTGTTACAATTATCTCTCTGTGTGTGATTACGGCGGTCTCACTCTTACATGATGGGTCTTGTGTGATGTCATTTCCAGAGGCAGCTCCTCAAAGGTTTTCACTCTTGAATGGCAGCTGCTGGATGGAGTCACCATGATGCAGCCAGCGAACGGCACACAGTTGTAATATCTGCAAAACAGAACGGTTCGTTGAGCCCATCACAAGGTGTCCTGGAGTCTTGAAAAAGTCAAATTTCTCAACGCTGAGATTAACTGTGTCCTTTGTCTGGTGAAAACATAATTTGCATGAAATATGGAAGAAAGGCTTCAGTAATGCTATGATCAAGAAATGCTGTCCTCCATTGTATGTGACGCTCGAACACCAAATCTAGTCCTGGAGGTCCGGAGCCATGCAAAGTTTTCTTTTTATCAATCCAGTGTACACACAGCAGTGAACCATGTCTGTGGCGCCCGGGGAGCAGTTGGGAAACTGGTTACTTGCTCAAGGGCACCACAGCTGTGGTTGTTGAAGATGGGAGAGCAAGTGTTTCATCACTCACACCACCTTCAACTCGGTGGATCTGGGGTTCGAACCTGTGACCTTCCGATCACAAGTCTATCTTCTTATCCACCAGACCACAACTTCCCTTAGCATCCGGCTCTCCTATTAGGAGATTATACATGGGATTATTGTGTAGCAATGTTATTTGTCTCAATTTCCAAATGTGTAGTCACGCATTTGCAAATAATATTGCTACAATTTAAACCCCATTGTTCTTGCCCTGCCGCTATGTGTTGAAGCATAGCATTCCGCTCTTCTATTTGTCAAATTAAACTCATGACGCCTTCCCTGAAGCGCTCTTGCTCTTTTCATGTATGCTTTCAGTTGTGTGTTTGTTGTCCAAAATTTGTGAATATTTTCGTGTTGCTTTTTAAACAACTTTTAATGGTCATGGCTCTCCTCCACTACCAACTGTTCTCCTCCGCTACTTAATTTAGTTAATTTCGTATTTCGAAGTATCACTGTAGTGGATGAGGGGGAAAAAATGTTTTTAACATCTGGAGATAATGTTGCCCTCTTTTCTTGGATCATGGGACAGGAGAGTGCAACTGTATACAGTGCCTTGTTTGGTTGCTAGGTATTTAGGTTTTGCTTTTGGCATTCAATGCTGTCTGAAAAATTCTCTACAAGAAGTTTGTAACATGCTTTTGAATCTTTCAGCCTTTCGCACATTAAATGTCTGCGATCTGTTTTGACTCTGTGCTAGAAATGATGGAAACTGTATGAATTGTGTTGATTTTGTAGCGTATTAATATAGAAAAACAGTGCAGATGGTTATATTTTCTCACTTCTACAATCCATTTCATGTAGTACAGGATAAGTACTGTGTAACTACAAAAAGAAAGCACTTTAGATTAAAACTCTCATCCTGTGAGGTGAAATTATATTTACTGTTTAACTATTGATTTTCCAGACAATTTGCAATTAGATATAATTACAAATGAGTATCCGTAATTACAGTGGAAGCACATTGTTAATTATAATAATAATTACGCAGTAAGCATTTTTACGATTACCGTATTGTTACCAAATTAATACCAGAAATGTGCTCATTGTTATCATGCAATTAAAAATCATTTACTAATCAAAATCAGTTACTAATAATATATGCACAATACTTACATCTTTACTGCGTTGTTACCCAATTGTTATGATAATCTACTTGTTAATACCCTATAATTACACATAATTATTTTAAAAAGTACACTGTTACTGTTAATAATTACCCATTAAGTACGCTGAAATTACAGGTTATTAACATGTAATTAGAATTATTTGGGGGGAAGTATCCTGTTATTACTAATAATTGTCCAGGATTACCTTGTAATTACTTTATAATTTGTGGGCAGTAAAAGCTGAGAACACACTGAGGTTGCATGAGCCTCGATATTCGATAACTGGCCTATATGTGCTAAAGGAAGTGAAAACAATATTCTTGTGTAAAAAAACAAATGTGTTAATATCCAGAAATCCAGAAAAGTGCATGTGTTAACGCTTTAATCAAGGACAATTGAACATAACAAAATGTTGTATTGTTCTCATTTAGCTTACCAGATTAAACAACACAATTGTGTTTTTTCCTAAATTTTTGAATACTCATGGATATTTATTTCATTGGTCTGTCATGAAGTCATTAACTCAATGATCTTATAATATTGACTTATAATCCATTTCAAGCTTGTTATGTTGTTTTTTGGCAATTTTAAAAACAGGACAGTATAGTGGCATATTATCAATACAAAACACTCTCCAGTAAAAAAAACCTGGCTTTTTTAAATCAAACGTCAGGGTGTATAGATATTTCCACATGATGTCACTATATTCTGTGTTTTAAGGGCATTTCCTTGACCCATCCTTACACATGGGAGCAAGCTCTCATTGTCAGTAATGTGATCTAAGAGAAATAATGAAGAAATAATGCCAAATAAAGCTAGCAAACCACCTCAAAACACCATTGTCATTATCACAATGGTGAAAAATGGATCCAATACTGAGCGTAGTTGCTCTGAGAGAACCTCACTAATGAACAGACAAAAGCTGCTTCAGCCTGGACTCCTCACTTCATCCATTTACTCATTAAGCAAATCGAATAGCTTTTAGTCTTTTTGCTAGATACCAATATAGCCATTACGTTAAAGTAGACACCACTTTTCCATTTTTAGGCACTAGAGAACTAACAAACGGACTATACATCTGCACCAATCCATGTCTCTCTCCTTGTGTCTCTTCAAGAGCTCCAAGATCAAAACAGTTAGAATTGTTTTGAGGAAAAATAGAAAGGCTGGCTAGCTATTTGTAAAGCTGAGCGAAAGGACTCTGGGTGGCCAGGGATGTGCCTGTACCTGGTGTGGAGTGAGTTACAAGCCGGTCTGAGTATGATTTCCTCTTGTGATGGAGGTCTGGAGGAGGCCTGCGAGAAACCATCATCCTCAGAGCTCTCTGACACATTCAATGACGCTTCCTTTAAAATAAGAAGCAAATACAATTTATTTCTTAACTAAAAATGTTCCCTGTTTGCAGTGTAGTAGACAAACAAAACATTCATATTTTATACTGCTTATCTTCCATTTACTTGTTCTTTAATCCAAGATTACTCATTTAGAAAGTTATTTGATTTAACACATGATCTAAAGAGGTTTAATGTGGCCATTGACTGTAAAAAAAAAAGGACATTGTGTCTGTGATTTTGTGGAAGCTTTATGGCCACCCCCCTCAGCTCTGGAGATTTCACTCATGTAGCTCTGCCCTTTTACGTACGCATGATTTAAAGAACTAAGAATTAAACCGTCAACAGAAAAAACTAACAATCGTTACAAAAGTTTTATGCATGGCCCAGATGAATTTCCACTTGAGTGTGTCAGACATGCCAAGCAAATAAAAAGGTAGTTTGTTATTAGTTGTAAACAAAATTAGTTTTAATCAGTTGACTATATTGGTTGATTATTGTGTGATAGTGATCAGAAGTGAAGCTCACCATGGAAGTGCATATTGGTTTCTTGGTGTCATGTTAATATACTTTTGTTCATAAAATAGTATTTTTGCCTATAATTTATATAATATATAATTTATTTTGTATTGACATGTTTGGTATGATTCTTATCAGCAAAACTTCCACTGAGATGTTGACTTAGTATGTTATTGTGACAAACAAATGTCATGGTCTACACCCAAATTAGACAACAATAAAACCACAGAAAAAAAGTTGCTTATATTTTTTCACAGAAAAAAGTGATAGTGAATTGATTTCATACTTGAAACAGTGATGATAGCAAAGATATAAAAAAAAAAACCATTATCTGAGTCTTTTGTAAACAAGGTGATTTTACACAACTACTAAAATTAAAAAGCAACAAATAATATTTGCGTATCTCCTCAGACGGCTGTTTTAGCAGCTACTCTCTGCTGCTCCACAACCAAAGCTAGCAGACAGGAAGCTGTGAGTTTGATCAGAAATAGTTGATAGTAGTTTATTAAAGCCATACTGATGATCTTACTTTGAGAACATTGACATCCATCAGTAATGAAAATACATCAAACTCTTTAGAGAATTTCTCAATTGAGCTCTGGCCCCGGAGACGGAGTTAGGAGCAGCTGGACATCGACTCATGCGGGTTGCAGACGTCTTTCCCTTGTTGTAATGTTTGCATAATCATTTAAATATATGCCCTCCTTAGCATGTCTTTTCCCGAATATCAACAAAAGACACTAAATTGTAAATTACAATTAAAATTGTAAAATACTTCTAAAAACACCCCAGAGGGTGTTTGGATTTCTTAAATTTTTAACTAAAAGTGAACTGACACAGGCAGATTTGTAAATTCTGCATGTCAAGGAAAATATCTGAACTTATATAGATTTTCTAATCTAATAGCCCAGCTTTTACCTTTCACATGTTTAAAGGAGCAGTTAAAGGTTAAAAGGTGATTCTAGATGGCTCATAATATTGTTCAACTATATGGCATTTGTTAAATTATTGGCCTCTGGTTGAATTACATACTATAAACATATTTTATTGTAACTTTATAAATTCCGAACATTGGATGAAGTCCATTATATCGTGATCTTATTTAATTGTCCTTGTTTAGTTGTTGCAGGTGTGTCTACAGTCAGTTCTGAAGGGCAACAGCCCAGCACAGATTAGCTTAAACAAACTACAAACACACCTGATCACACTAATTAACGTCCTCTGCTTGATCACACAGATCAGTATGCATACTGCAGGGTTGCAACTAACTTTTGTCAGGGCTATGGCTCTTCAGGAGTGACCTTGGAGTTGATCTCCAAAGTCCACCTGAGTTGATCTCCCCCTTCAGTAGACTGAAAGTACATTGCTAGGTTTATCTGAGAATTTAAATCCTCAAGTAACCCCTTGTTTGATTGTGAGCTCACAGGCAAGCTGTTTTCCTGCAGCAGATCGCCAAGGATCTCCACCAGGCCGGGAAAGGTAGGCCTCTGCCGTGGCTCCCCCTGCCAGCATGCCAGCATGATGCCATATCTGACACACACACACACACAGAAAACCGATTAAATACATTTTATTTATAAAGCATTCTTATATCAGTTTAGCTAGTATGAGGCTCAAACAAGACACGAGAAAAACTAGTATGATTGAACACGACCTCCTGGTGCACGAACTATTTCATAAAAGTATTGGGTGGAAGACGGATAGGGTTGCTTTTCCTTTAACAGATGGTGTTGGAGAAATTCTTTGTTCGCTATTAAATAAAAGCAGCTGAAAATCCTTCTACAACAGTGGTATGCCAATGTACTCATTCTAAATGTTTTAACAAAACTAATAACTGCTGTAAGAGAATAAACTATTAATAATATTAATGCAACAGCATGTACCTTTCGGAAAGCATTCATACATTTTTCAGAAATTAAAAGGTTTGAATGTTCGCACAAAATATTTCATATTCACTAATCATTGCGTATGCTGATTCAGACAGATTATCTTTGTACATTAAAATTCCCGTGAAACTGAGAATGACTGTTTTTAATCACATGTGACTGTGATAAATTTTTCTCTTCAATTTTTCGCTTTGGAAATCGCCAAAGGGCAATACAAACTGCCCAAAAACTTTATGTGCACCAGTTATTTTCTATGTTTGGAGAAAAGAAGGAATTTCTGTCAATTTCACTGTTAGTAAATCAGAGCAATGTTTTTGTATGTATGCAACTTTGATACACGAGGGCCCAGAACTTGAGATCTATAGAAAAAGACGTTATATAGGACACCAAACACCAAAAGACTTTTTCACATTAAATATAGATCATCTCTTTTAACTTCGCCTTTGAGTGCTGTAATAAACTGCACTAGAGTTTATGCTCTGAGGGTACCTCCCCTTTTGAGGGACCCCTCTCCTCCAGCAGCACATGATGCCAATTTAACTGCTTCTGAACAGCAATACATCATATACAGTTGGTATAATGTCTTAATGTTTGCTGAATGTCTCCACCCTAACTTAACTTATTCTGATCACAACCCTTTTTATTTTGTTCTATCAAAGTGTTAGTTCGGTAAGTAAGTAAAATTTATTTAAAAGCACATTTTCTCAGGGTAACTGCCTACATTTTTCCAGGGTACTGAAAGTCACAATATTGGCTGATAGATGAATATCTGGAGGAAGACCATTCCAAAGCCTAGGGGCAACCACAGAAAAAGCTCGGTCACCCTTCAGATTGGCTCCAAGGATCCCTTATCAGCTGACCGCAGGGAGCTCGTGGAATAAGACGGAGACAGGAGTTCAGATATACACCTAGGTGCTAGGCCAATAATGGGCCTATACACAAATAACAAGATTTTAAAAATGGATCCTAAAAGTTACTGAAAGCCAGCATTCTGTACAAGCTGAAATCTAAATACAGTGTGCATAGGAAGCCCACTGTACATAGCATTGCAGTAATCAAGACATGAAATTAAAAAGCATGAATAACCTTTTCAAGGTCTACAAACGATGAAACTGGCTTAAGTCTCTATATGATACGAAGTTGATAAAAACTGTTTTTTTTTGGTGGTTTCATGACCCGTTACCTTTTTGTAAAGCTTAATAGATGTAATTATAAAGTTATAATGGAACATCATATAACTTCCATTTGTTGGGATGAGTTGGAATAATCTAGTCATTGCACTGTAAAATAGAAAAGAGCTACTCTCTGAGAAAAAGATCTTTTTTGAGTCTCAAGGTGATTTTTAATGTTCAAATACAGAGTCTAAGCAGAAGGGGTGCCCTCACATCTCAGGGGAGGCGTTGTCTGGTGCTCTCATCCTGGTGCCGTCTTTGAGCCGCCTGCAGAAGTCTTCATCAATCTGGATGCCTGGGTATGGAGACGCACCTGGGGGAAACACATGGCTGTTAAACCTCAGCCACCGTCAAGATGCATCCATTTGCAGATTCTTTTGTACTTTTAGAACCCACTTATAAAAAAAAGTTTTTTTCGAGCAGACATTTCAGATGTTTTACGCAGCAGATGCCCTTCTAGCTGCAACCCATGACTAGGAAACATCCACCCACACTCATTCCCACTCTATGGACAATTTGCTTAGTCAAATTCAGCTGTACCACCTGACTTTGGACTTACAGAACCGGAAGAAAGCCACACGAACACAAGATTATTCGGTCCCATTCAACTCTTATGAACTCCAAGTTATAGCTCTTTCTGATACCAGTTTCAAACTAGTTTCACTTTTGATTCACAATCTTTGATCACAGCTTCTTTCCTTCAATGCCTGGGAATAGCACATCACATAAAGATGCCATCAACATCCTGGCTCTTCACCAACAACTATTTTGCTCTCAAACTGCAATTTTATAAAGCTCCACACTTTTCTTATCTGTGTAGTGAGAAAAGATGTGTGACAGCAACATTGATCTCTAAATAGTTTCAGGTTGTTGTGTCTGTTCTGATTAAATGCATCATTAAATACATTAAGCATGCTAGTAGTCCTGTACATGCCATAAGTCATGCTGTAGCACAGTGAACAGCCATGCCTCATCTCACCTTCCACAATGAACCTAGAGGCTTTGTGAGCAAAAAGTTGTCTAAACGACAACAATTTACCCCTCATTTTATAAACGGAAAAGAAAAAAAATGTGATCAGAGACATTGTTTAAGTTCGGCTTGACTTTTACCTAAAGAGAAAATCTCCCAGAGCAGAACTCCAAAGGACCAGACATCACTCTGGCTGGTGTAGAGCTTATCAAAGATGCTCTCTGGAGCCATCCACTTCAGAGGAAGCCTGGCCTGCAAACACACACACACACACACGCACGCACGCACACACGCACACCCACACACACACACGCACACACGCACACCCACACACACACAAAGCTGTGAGAAAACGCACTCATTACAGATGACTTCGTAAACATTTCTCAATGTTTGGCCCTAGTCTGTTTCATTTTTATTGCTACACAAACATGAAAAGTACTAAAGCAAACTCTCTACGCTCAGACTGTTTAATTTTCAACTGTTTTTTAGTGAAAAAGTTTTAGTGATTTGTGTGTGTTTGTTCACATTACAAAAAATATGTGACTGCTTTCCGTCTTCTGTGAGAACGAAATACGGCTACGATATGACACGCATATTCTTAAGAAGAAACTATATCACCCAAAATACAATTTTTGGTGTAAATTTCTCATCAAAGCCAACTTCATTAGATGTAAACAGTATTAACAAAAAGATCACGAAATAATGAAGGAGGTAGAAGTGTCTGTACAGCAAGAGTCCATTCATAAATATGTCTCTGAGCGTCCACCTGTAACATTTTCTGTAAAAAACGATAACAACTAGACTTCTCCAAGGACTTGTGTCTGTGAGAAATGTGAGAATTCAAGTTAGCCTCGATGAAGCCAAACCTATAAAATGCGACTGAGACTGAGTTCAGACTGAGATCTCTTTGCATAAAATCAGATATGTATCAGATTCAGGACCACATATGAAAGTGACCTCGGTAAAAATTTGAACTGTAAGAATTAGAACTGTCCCGACATGTCAATATAAAAAAAAATCTAAATGCGTATAAAAAAAAGGCTAAAAAGGTTAAAGAAATCTGATGCGTATGTGGATTTTAATCATTTTTAAGGGAATTAAAATGTTCTGTTCATTTTTAGGCCACCTATCGGGAAACATAAGAGTCTAATAGGCAAGCTAATACTAAAAACTGTTTTAGAGGCAGATTCTAGATCTAGCTGGTTCTGAACAGAGCACACATTAACAAATGCATACGGTCAAACAAAACCGTCCCCACATCATATAACAAAAAAATAATAGTGTGGGGGCATATGGGTTAAAATTCATATCACAGTATTTTCCACTGTCCAGAAAGTATCGATATTATACCGCTATATGATGGGAAAAGATTGGACATCACATTTTAGTAGACCTTAATAACATTAGAGGCAAAATTTGCATTTTAGCGTTATTTAATGTGGGAGATTAGACAGAAAACGGACAACTGTTTTTTGCACAGTTAAATTTTTTGTTATTTTTGTTCATTTCTACCAGGTTTCTTGCTGACATTTCACCTCAAGCTGCACTAATTCTGAGGTGTTCTGCTAGAATATTTTCATGATGAACCCTCAGTAAGTGTTTAAACATAGCTGCCAATGTGATTGCTTAACACTTTCTCCACCTTGTTAGAAACAATACATATATGTGCATCCAGGTTGTTTTGTACTTCAATTTTCCCTCTCTCAGTTTGCCGGAACTGGACCGGAACACTTGTTATACAGACTGTACATCTTTATTTACATATTTTCACCAATAATCCAAGTGTTGATTGGAGACAGAGAGAGACGGAGTGAAAGTGCGAGAGAGTGTGCATGCACTGAGGGGAAGCCCCAGGCAGCCGTCCTCACTGCTCGTCAACTGACATCAAATAAATTGAGCGTGTGCAAGCGAAACATCAAGCTGATTTCATGAAATTTATGAATGTGACGGTATCCACGATATTGCAAAATATATTTCATGTAACAACACAATACCGGTATAACACCCACCCATAAACTCTAGTGTGCATTTATTGATTATTTTGACTTCATTATGTTCGCTACTTCCTGCACACAGAAGCACTGAAGGACCAATAAATGTTAAAAACACAAACTAAATAAATTATTACAATTATTTTTATAACATACAAATGTATTAGAAGAGTGTGTTTATTTAATAGATGTTAGATTTTTGTTTGTGCAAACATTTCCAACAAAAAGTTCTTGCTCAGTTTAACCTTTAGTCCTTTAGCGTGTGAAAGCATAATCTAAAAAATTGCATATTATCATGGTTGCATGTAAGTTAAAATATTTAATGTGACCCTTTTTCGGTAAATTTGAGCATCTGGCCCTTAAAAGGTCTATGACCCTAATGAGCATCCCCTGTTAGCCTCACTTGCATCACTTTCCACAGCAACGTGGTTTGCTTCTATACATAGGTAATAGCATTGGAAAAGATGGTTTTGCATCTGAACTCTTCCACACAGCTCCTACATTACATTCAGGTTCTTCAAACGCCCTATGTAGTTCCTGAATAGCCGCATCCCTGAATGCTTTAGTGAAAACACACCTGACCACACTCATTAAGGTTCTCTTGGGTTTAACAAAGCTAGACTAATGTTTTCCCTAAACCAGGATTGGAACGACTCCCATTCTAGAATTACTTTGTACACACGTGTTTTTTATGGGAGGAATGTTTTTGTAATTCCTTTATGCCATGTGCAAAAATGTTTGTAGGCTTTGCATAGACACCTCACACTCTAACCCACTGAGACCCTTCTTGATCGTACTCATACATTGAGAAGAATAGTTTCTCTTACATTCCCTTTGCGCACATAGTCAGGATCTTTGTAGATGTCTCGGGCCAAACCAAAATCGCAGATCTTCACCACGTTGTTCTCAGACAGCAGGATGTTACGAGCTGCCAGGTCCCGATGAATACACTGCCACAGTCACGTAATCCAGATCAACTCACAGAGCAGCACATCTTAATTATTTCACTCATTCATTCATTTATTTATTTTTTGTCTTGAAATGCATAACAATCATTCTCCAGCTGACCGTTGTCATGCTTTTTTATGGAAAGGGCTTTCTTTTACAAACATCTTCAAAACAAAAAGCTTATTTTTAGAAGGGGAAGGCAGACAGGTACCTTTCGAGATGCCAGAAAGTCCATCCCTCGAGCCACCTGAAAGCTGTAGCAGATCAGATCCTCTATCGTGAGAGGAGTCTTCCAGAGATCATCCACTGCGAGGGTGAAAGAACAAGCACACTTTACCTTGCTCAAAAGCTTCAGTATATGACAAAACTCAGTGTTTTAATGCCTTATGTGGATTGGATGGTGAGAAAATAAGCATTGCTAATGTAGTGGAAGGTGAGAGGAGTCATTGTTAGACCTGAATTTCAGCTGCCAACTCTGCTGTACTCACCACTTATGAGACTTATTTGACCAGTTAACTCTATTTTCATTAGCAACGACGGTGTGTTTTTTAGCAGTCAGCAAGCTTTTTTATATTGTGTAGTTTTGTGTCAATTCAATTTTTATTGTGTTATCTTTGCTCAAGGGCCAAATTATAATAAATGAACCAATGAACTCAATCCCTTGATGAAAAAAATCATATATTAAAACCAAAAAACATGAAATGACAGCTTGCTGACAATAGGATTTAGCATTTATTCATTAAAAAAGATACAATTTCTTCAGTTTCTTCTTATTATACAATGTTATATTCAAATTCGAGTTTGCTAGTTTTGTAACTCCAAAATGGGTCTTGGCATTCTTTCGATGAAACAAGTATAAAATGTGAATTCACTCTACTCAAAAAGCAGAATAGAGGATTAAGATTTTCTAGTATTTATACGAGTGTTGTTATCCATTGTGCATTTCAGTTTCTAGTACATTGGAATTTTTGAAAGCTGATCTGGAGCACCTTATGTTGTGAGAAAAGTTAATGGGAATTGTCAAATGGCACTGATCATCTTAATAAAAAGGTCTTGATTTAAAATAAACAATTCATGCATTTTAATCCTCAGTCAAAGTAAACAGTAAATGAGTTGCATTGGTTATAGAACATTAAATCTCACAGTCAACTTTTCTTAATCAAAAAACAATCATGATTTTGTATCAGGCTGTGCTATCCTATCAATATTGCATTTATACAACAGGAAAAAAAAATTTCAAATGTAAATTGGTTTCTTCAAAAACACCATCAATGCTGTTAGTACTTATACCAAGACTGCAAAAAAATCTTTTAAAATCTAGCAATTGACTAAGGCTGGGTATCACATTGCTTTTAGAATTTAATGTGATTAGAACGACAACTTTTTTTGCAGGAAGTTGAGGTCAGCGCTAGAGAATGTATTTTATCCTTCATTGCTAGCAGTAAACTGACAGCTGTCTCTAAGTGTGGCTATGTTTTTGAAACAATCAATTTTTCAGCATTAACATCTAATGTCAATGTTGCACCCAAAAACACTAAAATATGAGGACAAAACAATTTACTACAGAGAACAAAACTTTAAGAAAGTGATTTCTAGCGTTAACCACTCTGTTTTAAAACGAACCACCATGAAATCATTTTTTTTTTGATAGGCACATGATGGAACAGACGGAATCCATACCAAGAACCCTGCTAGAAATGTTACTAATGTCTCATTAGTGTTTAGAACATTGTTTAGAAAGATCTCAAGACATTCTTTGAAAGTTCTTTAAAGGTTTGGGCAATGTTCTTATATGACAAACAAAGGACCATTTGGTAATGTTTTTTTTACGTCAATTTTTTAAAAATCTTTTTCTATCTTTTTTTTGTAACGTTGCACATGTGACCACAGAATGGCCGATACAGAACGTTCCCCTAAAGTCGTAACAGGAACATTATACAGCAGCAGCTGTATTAAAATGTGGAAAGAGGGCAAACATGAAGTACATACACACATAAAGTAAAGTTATGTCTTAAGCAAAGTCTCAATTTCTACTCAAGTAAAAGTCAAAAGTAGGTTATAAAAATGGAACTTTTTGTCAGTAATGAATAAGATGGTGGTTTTGAAAAGGGTTAGGATTGATGTTAAAGTTGATGTTAAGAGATCTTGCTGACACTAACTCTGAAATAACAAGTTTTCTGAAAAACAGATCAAAAACATTCCAGCAAATCATTCACATTATCCATGACACCGAATAAAAAAAGTACAAGAATGGTCTCTTATTTTTTATCATACTTTCAAGTAGTGTGTAAGGAAAACTACTCAATTACAGTAATGCAGTTATCAACTTTTCACCTTCGGTTTTAATTATGTCCTTAAAAAACACACTTTAAGGGGACGTCGAAAAAAGTCTTGGGAAGATTACCTGAGCAACTGAACATTTAAAGGCTTTTTTTAAAGGCCCCCCACTTAGTTTTCCAACTATTGCCGTAGTTTAAACAAGGTGAAGACAATTTTATGCAAAGTGAGACAAGGTAAAACATGCATTGTGAGTGGCGAAAGGGTGCAAGGAGTGATAGCTTGCACGATGTAGATGTTAGCTCTTTGGTCGTTTCTTATAAAATGAAGATTATATGAGTAGGTGGGACCATATAATAGATTGTCAATTATCAGCGATGCTCCCCTAAACTTATGTTAATTGGATGATTAACCTCATTAAGAGTATATTTGGATTCTATAAAAGACTCTAACAGTGACACTACTTACCCCGCATCTGAACTTGAGGCTCAACGCTGGAGGAGGTGGATGCTTGATGATCCCGCTGACCCACCTGACCCGCCTCGAGCATCCTTCTCACCTGACTCTGAGTTTTAGGAGAACGGTCCTACGAACACAAGCTCAGGTCACATCCCACCTGATAAGAGACATCCCGGACACTAGTGTCCTTGCAGATTGATCATATTTTCTGTCTCCAGTCTCACCCTGTATGGTAAGAAGAACTCTCTCTTGGCACGCAGGAAGTTGGAGAGATTTCCATATTTACAATATTCCACTATAACCATTAGAGGACCTGATAATCAGATGGAGTAGGGAAGAAGTTTAACGAAAATGGGACCCAGCATATGTCACTTAGCTGAAGAGAGATCCTGAATACCGTTAGGTTTGGTGCAGGCTCCAAGCAAGTTTACAACATTGAGATGGTTTCCTATGTGAATGAGGATCTTGAGCTCTGACATCAAGGCTTTGTGTTCGCTGGCGGTTGCTCCCTCTGTGATTTACAACAGTTTGATAAGTGTAAGCGAATGACTGATCTGGTATTCATTCGAGAGACTGCACCTTTCAGCATCTTGACAGCCACAGTGTTTGTTGAAGATTTCTTGTCCTGTCCAAAGATTGAGGCTTCAATCACCTTCCCGAAAGCTCCATGGCCAAGGACCTTCCCTGGGAACAACAAAGCAAGGTTTCAGTTTAACTATATGAGAAAAATTTGACATTTTATATGATTTATATGAGTAAAATGACTCACCAAAACTATTTTTAGTTTGCAGTGCATCTTACACAACTCAATTGATTTAACTGATGAAACTAACAAACTTATGTGAAATGTAATGGGTTTTTTAATATCACAGGGAAAACATGAGGTCATAGCCTCTGTAACTCCAGAGGATTGCTCCATTAGCATAGTGATCTTCCTGCTGAGACATTATAAAAGCTATTCTTTATAAAGCTAATCTTTTTGGACTGTCATTGTAAAAAGTTTTTCTCAGCCAAACGCTTCAACATTTAATATTTATGTCATAAGCCTGTGAGGATTCAAATCTGTTAATAATTTAAATTGCATCTGAAATATATGGCCACATGGAGTTTTTTCTTCTTAAAAAAAACATGAAAAAACTCCAGACAGAAAGTTCCTATCCTTGGAACAATCCAAAAATCTAAAAGAAAGAAAGGCCGCACTGGGTTATTTAGAAAAACAATCTGCCAGTTTTTGCTCAATGGCATCTTAAAAGACATTGGGACCATCCAGTTTAAGAATATTTTTTTTTTAATTCAGTGCATTTTGAAGAAGAAATAAACTCTTACAATCCTGACCTTACAAAATCTATGCAATCCTGACCTCATTTGGTCGGTCTGGATTTCACCAGTCATGTTATTAGTGTTCTTCACATAGCTGGGAGTATATTGTTTTACTACTGTGCTTTGAGCATATGGCTTGTTTTGTCTTATTGTACCATGATATGATTCCCTAAAATTATTTTTATATTCCCATATTTATTTCTTGAATGCCCTCGGTTCTAATCGGTTTGCTCAACTGTTTGTCCTCTATTCATCCCTAATGTGTTAGAAGCTCCCAGTGTCTCCTTCCACTCATGTCAGTTTAGGTTTTATTTCTATGAATTAGTGGCTTATTTTGAGATTTTCTAGGTGGCCTATAGAAAGTTTCCATGAAACGAACCTTGATTGATACCTACTTATTTCTAAATACCACTTTTGGATACTTTTGCTAAATCACACAGGAAAAGGTTTTAAATTTGAGCCAAAGAATCTGTTTAGGCTCCATACATAACAACCTATTCAGTTTAAATAAAACACTTTGACATAATCCAAATTATTTGAAATCTCTATTGTCCTCTCAAAATGTCTAGATCAAGGGAGTCCAAAGTCAGTTTGGACAGTTTGTGATCAGATGTTCACATGTTACTTGTTATATGAAGAGCTGTAAGAGAGGAGTTTGTAAAAAATAAAGTACCAAGGCGCAGTCTGTCTCTGGAAATCTCCCACTGGCTGGAGTCATAAGGCAGGTATTCACACTGCTCCTCTAGAGGCACTTCCCCCGGGTCCATGATGATTGACAAATACCCTGTTTTGATATCTGCCGGGTTCACCTGCAAGACAACATCAGGAACTTAAGGGCTGCTGGATTTCAAATCTCAGAACACATCTATCCTGGGGCAACCGTAGCATGTTTCTGAGAGACCAAATTCTTCTGCAAACATTGTGCTTCAGCAATGGATGTTAGTGGGTGTTATTTCTGAAAATAAACCTAACTAACAGAAAATAGTAAAGAATTTCCAAAATAGTGTATGGGTGTACTAGTAATACTAGTAATGCCTTAATTTAACTGAAAATGTTCTTATATGAAAAATTACAGTATAAACAAATTATTGATTATTGATTAGTCATTATATTAAAAATATAATGGTCTTTATTTTTTCATCATCTCCACCCCATGTATACGACTGAGATAATATACTTGTTTAACATTCCTATATAAGCATATAGAGTTATGACTTTTATTCTCAAAGAAGATATGGCGGACATAAATCAGGAACATAAACAAGCTGTAGCTACTGAAACAAAAAAGGTCCTCATCACTAAAATAAAAAACACATTTTTAATGATATATCTCTAAAGTGCCAGATAAATGCAAACCACTTTTTCATGAAGGACACAGCGATTGCTTGGTGTAAGCGTCACAACAACTCATACAACATTCTCAGAATGAGTAAAAACACGTTTTATAGTGCATTTGTCATACCTGCTCCAATTAGGAGGAAGTGGTAACTTTTGGATTGGGATTATCTGTAACTGCCCTCAACATCTGACTTAAATTCCAAAGGCAGTGAGAAAAATAAAAAAAAGGTTGAATTTTTGCAGCAGCTTAAATTGGGTATCTGAAACCATAAATGGTATCTGAATTTTTAAGCTAGAATGTTGGCCAGTATGGATGGGTATGTATTTGATCTTTTTTGCTTCAGCCACTCGAAACACTGGGGTTCCCTACAAACTAGAGGTTCCACCGCGTGGGGTTTCCTACAGTTGAGCTATTGAATTATGAGTTCAGCATAACCCTAACTCAACTGTAAGAAAACCCCACGTGGTGTTATGCTGAAGTCATAATTTAATAGCTCAGAGGTAGAAGAGTAGGCCAGTCATGCTTAGTTGAGGAGTACTCTTCAGCTGACAAGTAACTTCACACAGCTTGGTTTTGGCTAATATGTGACATAAAACAGTATCCAGGCAGTGAATCTTTGCTGTAAGTGAAAACAGGCTCTTTCTGTAATGATCTTCTCTGTGTAAATGCTGGAAGGTAGTTTAATTCTGCGACCACTGAGTATAGCATGAGAATTTGGTCATACTAACCCGCTTGACATTGCAAAAGATGACAAGAAGGAGGACCCAGAAGAAGATGGCGATGACTCCGGTCCCGATGAGGATCACTATTTCCACATTGTTCTTGTCTTCAGCTCCTGCCATACAAACAGATGATCGAAACATTAGGTGCCTTGGTATAACTGAACATGGAAGCTCAAATCTTCTGAACTGATCTAACTGAAAGATTTAAAGACAGGTCTTTGCGTTCATAAGATTTTTAGGTACTTGATTTTCACAAAGAAAGGACTAATTAAACATGAGTGTTTTTTACAGAGCGTCACGGTGGCGTAGTGGGTAGCACGGTCGTCTCACAGCAAGAAGGTTGCTGGTTCTAGGCTCGGCTGGGGCAGGTGACATTTCTGTGTGGAGTTTGCATGTTCTCCCCGTGATCGCGTGGGTTTTCTCCGGGTGCTCCGGTTTCCCCACAAGTCCAAAGACATGTGGAATAAGTGAATTGAATAAGAACGATTGCCCATAGTGTTAAAGTGTGAATGTGTGTGTGAATGTTTCCCAGTGATGGGTTGCGGCAGGGAAGGGCATACGCTGTGTAAAACATATGCCAGAGAGTTGGCGGTTCATTCCGCTGTGGCGACCCCGAAAGGGAATAAAGCCGACATGAAGATGAATGAATGTTTTTTACAGTTGAGAGCAAATTTAATGTTAACATAATAATGAGAGCAGCATGCCAAGATGTAATATATATAAAAGTCACATCCACAAGACATAAATCAAAAATATAACTTTGCGTTAACGTAACTGAATATGAGTTCATAGTTCATTACATTTTAGGTGAAGTAAATTTCAAGGCCCAATCAGCATTTCTGATATATTGGATGTGAACTGATTTCTACGTCTAGCTAAATAACAATGTTCCCTGTGTTCTCTAGCTGCTCTGCAGAGAAAGACTTTCTCACCGATGACTGCAATGGCGGCAGATGACTGAACACACCCCTTCTGGTTGCAGGCAGTGCAGGTGTACAGACCAGCATCTTCCTCTCGCACTCTCTGAATGCTGAGAGTCCGATTGAAGTCCTGAAGGAGAATCCCTAAACACACAAGTAAATCAGTTAAAAACGTCTGTAGGACAGCCAGTCTCAGCAAGAGTAGGCAGTAGCCTTGGGGCCTCAACTATTTAGGGGCCCTTGCTTGGACCCATAAAGAATATTTAGATATGTTATTTTGCTCACAAATTAATCAACCATTATTTAAAAACCTGTTACTTAAACCAACATCAGGTTGTCTTTTATGGGATGTGTCCATGGGCTTCCCTGTCAATACTCCATAATGTCATCCAACAGGCATCAACATAAGTGTATGATATTAACTGTAATGTGAGGTGAGGAAGAACTGCAGAAAATAAAGCAAAACTATATAACTGGATCTTGGAAATAATAAAGAAATAAAAAAATTATAAATAAAAAAATTGTAAGGGAGAATAAGAGAAAGCAGGATAAAATTAAATAATAACACAGCCATAGGAGAAAAGAAGGAGAGAATAAAGACAAGTTTATCAGTAATTTAGCTGTTATTGCTATAAACAGTTTCTATTGTTTGCTTCAATGCCTACTTTAGTAAAGCTAGTCTAGTAGTGAGGTCAGAGGCCTTTCGTGGACCCATACCAAAGGGTGACTCCTTTGCCATAAATTAATTCAAATATGAAAAAAAGTCACAAAATTTTTTTTTTTTAAATAGAGAACGCTTTTGTTTAAAATGTGTTTTTCTTTCAAGACTGGACTACTGAATATTTACATAATTCTCTTACTTGAAACAAATTTTTTCTTGTTTCTGATAAAACATTCAAGAAAAGCTGCAGGGACCATTAAATGGATGTGCTTTTAAAATGATAAATCCATCACCATGCATATATTTAATTTTACATTTTTAATTAGTAACTATCAAGTTTTAAATAGAGAAAATTAGCAAATGATTATTGAGAGTTTAGTAATTCTGCTAACTGGTGTGAAAATGCTAATGGTATAAACCAATTCAATGATCTATGCTAAGCTATGCTAAAAGTGCTTTCGCTAGAAACTGCTGAATATTATCTCAAGAGCAGTTGTGGAATGAAGAAAATTTGCATACACAAATATTTTAGCTGAAATTTGGATAATAGGGAAGACTGCTGACTTGACAAGGAAGACCATAGTGGATATTTCCTGTAGCGTGTTGTTTAAAGAATTTGAATCCAAATACATTCACCGGAAGGTGAGTTGAATGGAAACAAAAATTGTGGTAGAAAAAGGTATGAGTTAAACTGATTAGGCTTAAGAATTGCCATAAAAGTAAATACATCTTGGAGGAGATTAAGCTGCTTTCATAAATACACATGAAGCTTTTCTATAAAAAGATACAATATTTCAATTTATCCAGTCTAACATCAACAAGAAATCATCATATACTTGGGCATTAGCATCCCTTCTAAATATGTGCTTGTGTTGAAATGAGCTGAGCTAGACAAATTCCTGTCACAAAGACCAATGTCTCTCCTAATAGCTGTTGAATTCAGTTTGCTAGAAATATTATGTCCTCCACATAATGCTTACCCTTGAGCAACACTGTGTATGAATATAAATTCATTTACTGCCCACTCTCAACCCACATCCATTCCCACTCTGACATTTCCTAGGGTTTGCAATAGCCTATTACACTGCCGTCCGCTAGCCGCTCAAAAAACCTTGCACCTCTCTGGGACATTAGCCAAGATGTATTGTGCTTGTATCCAAATGGAAATGGAGTTTTGCGTGTGTGAAAGAAAGCATTACAATGTGCTCATGAATAAGTGATTTTTGTATTCAGGCCTGCTGAGCCAGACAGGTTTGCTGCACAGTGCACAGAATGATGTAAGCTTGATGGGATCGTTTAACATTTATGCCTATTTCAATAAGCTAACATGCACAGAAAGTGAGTGGAAGTCATTCAGGAGGAAAAGAAGACAATGGTACCTCGATGCCTTTGCATCTAGGTGATGTAGAAAACCCAAGTCAATAAAATAAAGATTTAGATGATTCCTATTCAAATATTTTCAACATGTGTAAACACTGACTGGTGTGAAATTGATTCCAGGGGTCATGAATATAGTCACTCTTCACATATTTAAGATCACTAGTTAATAAAAGAGCAGATATTAGGTTTTAAAAAATGACCTCTTATGAGGGGTGAAACATAGCTTTAGATTTGAAAAATAAATACTGCTGTAGTTTTAAAACAGAAGGCGCGTTTGTATCAAAAGTATAGTATTATAAGAAAGAGTCGACTCAGAGTTGCTGAAATGACTCCTAGTTAAAAGCAAATAGTTGAAATCTAAATCATGCCATACAACCCACGTCACTCATTCTGCCCCCAAACATCAAGGTAGCGTATCTCGAATTACACATTCGCATGAGGGGAAGCAGGGTTATGCAAGCCTTTCACAGAGTTTGGAGATGCAGGAAGGGAAAATGTTATAGTTCACCTGCGTCTGATTGCTGGAGAATTTATTTATTGTCTGCGGAGTAAGGAACTAAAGAGTTGAGTTCACGGCGAGTCTCAAGCATCCCTGGTAAACTTGACTCAAAGTTTTGTTGAATTCAATTAATGGTTGACATTTACCTATTCTATGAACGCTTCAAAACTGAACGAGATAAATTTCCTTCAGTACTCCATAAACTGCCCTGTTTGCGTCATGTAGAGGAGGGGATTATTAAAAATGAGTCACTAAACCAATAATTGGGAATCAAGACCAAATCCAGTCAAATTAAACTAAAGCATTTTTGTAAACATGTTGTTGCTACATCAGAAAGCTGCTCCTGTTCTCCACCAACCAGAGCACTGACTCAACCATGTCAACGCTGGACTGTTTTAGTGCATTTTTTTGCCTTTATGATGTTTCCTCGTTCTAAACTGACAAACTGAACTGACGAATCTAAACTCCTTTGCACAATGCAGCTTTTCCTTTTTTCAAAATCCTCTTTTCCTGTCTTCTCCTGTCAACAGCAACTAACTGGTGAAAGCCCCTACACTCACCTGGAAGTTATCTGGAAAACACAATTTTCTCTCATAGGACTTGTCTGAATGTGGCATGGAATACCTTATTTACATTACAGAAGCAAAATACGCTCATGTAGTTTATAAAAGTATTGGCACATAAAATTAATGTAAATACTGACATAATATAAAAACATGAACACAATACTAACCTGATAGCTGATGTAAAGGCTGGCTATCTTTAAACCAGGACAGCTGAGGAAACGGCGTGCCCTCCACATCACACTTCATCTGCAGGGACTCGCTCACGTTCACGGTTTGATTCGAAGGGTTCAAGCGATATCGAGGGGCTTCAAGAGCTGAGACAAGCACAGGGACACAGAATAGGAGAGCTAGATGCAACACCAATAGAGTAATGTTTGATGTATGAGTCAAATACAGTTTGCCAATGAAAATAGAACACAAAAAAATACAACACCAATTAAAAACATTTTGAGGAACGATGTTGTTTAAAGGGGACTGGGGACCAAATTGGTCTTCTTACAAAGACCTCTTTTCTTGATTTGAGTGATTTTAAGCGTTTGTTATTCATGTAATGTTTTTCAAGTAACTCTAGAATCTTTGACAGTTTCAGAAGTAGCACAAGCAGAATATTAGCAATGTTTTCTTTTTAAGCCTTTAGATACGGAAGAGGATTAGGGCCATTGTAAAAAAAATAACATTGAAGTTCTAACTTTTTCTTTTCTCAGAATTCCAACTCTATGCTAATTCCTTGCTGAAATTGTGCAAACACAAAGAAGCTAATCGTAGCAGTCTGTTTGAGCTTTACCTCTAACTGGGATGTACTTGCGATGGCAGAGTTTCTCCCCGGTGTGACGATTCTGCACCTCGCACACATAGTTCCCCTCATCCTGCAGCTGAATGTTAGTGATGTTGAGCTCCAGTACCCAGTTGTCGCTGGAGGTCTGGAATGAGAGATTTCCTTCCAAAAACTTGGCGTACTGGTGCAGACTCTTGCAGTCCAGCTCTGGAGGAACAGTGTGCGGGTCTAGACGGTACCACCGCAGGTTCTCATAGGTGTAGTTAACTGCATTACACCTCAGCTTTACCAGGTCCTGCTCGAGGGGATCCTCTGAGGGTTCCATCTCTATTCCAAACCCTTCAGGGATAGCTAAACAACACAATGACTGTTGTAAAGAATGTTACAGCATCGCTAGGCATAACACAAACATGCTGTACTGGAGAAACTCACGGGTTACGTAGAAATATATCAGACGTTCATCTTTCCCTACTTTGTTCTCAGCTGAACACTTGTACATCGCTGAAACATTGGCGTTCTGGATAACCAGGCGACTGACAGTCTGTGGGAAGAACAAAACTATTTCACACACAGACTGCCTGGAATTGGAATTGTTTGGAAAAGCTGTTAAATGCTGTAAGAGGATGTGCTGGCTTGAAAAATGTAAATAATTAGATTTTTAGTGGCAAATAAAATAACATTGGCCTAAACACACCTACACACACAGTTTTTGCTCACTTTTAGCTGCCACTCTTATTCCCTAGGTCACACGCAGTAAATGACCTCAAGTGTGTGAAAGAAACAGGAAGATAAAGCTTCAAAACTATTTGGAAATTTCTCATACATTCACATTGCAGATATCTCTGAGCACTTGCAACCCTTCAAGTTTCAGATTTTATAACAAAAGCTGATTTGAAAATATATGGGAATTCTTTAGGACATGAAGTTCAAACTGAAATAGAAACCTTTTCTTTCCCATCCACCATTTGAGTCATGGTGTCAATGCTCTCAATGGGATTGATGGCATGTTCGGGGTCCAGATCTATCCAGTTCTGGCAGATGGTAATCTTGTCTCGCTGGCCTCTTTGTTTTCTGTGAAAACATAAATACAACCATAAATAATGACTGATAAAAAAAGTCTAAATATAAAAAAAGAATATCTCTTTCAAACATATATGAGATGGTGTGAGAGGGAGATCGGTAACATCAAAACTCAGGATGCACACTTCGACCACTGCCATAGCAGGAAGTACTTTAACATCTGCCTTCCTGTTAGGGATGAGAGCTGCGAGTAATGAAAGATAAACTAAGCCCAGGCATGCTTGCACATTAACTTTTAAGCCAATGTTAACCCTATTTGTAAAGTGTGTACAAAGCCTGTCCATATCATTTGCTTTATTTTTTATTGGCTGCTTTTATTATATGGAATCTTCCTCAGAGCGAACTGATTCACTTAATTTACACTAATCCAAAATGTTTAAGTGCAAATAATAAACAAATAGTAAAACAATTCCTTGATTATTTCACTTAAAAATAGGAAGCAAAAATACATTTTGGTGAATTTCCACAATCTTTAGATACAACTTTGAGGTCTTTTTAAAAATTAAATCAATTACACTACATTCAAATAACAAGTGAACAGTTAGGTATATACTTATATCACTAGAGTGAGGAAAACAGGAAGATCTACAATGTGTTATGAGTTAAGATCAGTTAAGCAGGAGTAATGCTATGTACCTCTCTCTTGACCTGACAAGGATTCAGCCGCCGGGTGAACAAGAGTGCCTCAAAACAAAACTCTTTAAAAATCCCATTGCAGTCCAAGCTGGCCTTGCATCCACAGCCAGAGGATGCTGGAATACCGCTTGTCTTCATGCTTCCTGTTGTTGAGACGCCATCATTTTCCCCTTCACACTCTACAATCAAAAACTATAAATATCCTCGTCACCCTCCTAACCTCTCCGCCTTCCTCAACTGTCTAATCTTCGTCAAACATGGACGAGAATCTGCTCAGCTTTTAGAGGAGAGCAAATAAACAGTGCTTCTGAAAACACAGGAAAGAGTTTGTTCGATCAGTAAGAGATTTAAGGCATTTTGCCAAATGGAACAAAATCATCCATCATGAACTTCTTGTGAACTGCAAACGCTACAATTTAGCAGTCAATCAAGAGATGAACAGCAATGTCAGTGTGGTGAGATTTCATTGGGATTATGGGCATACTTAATCCTCAGGGTTATCTGGGTGTGAGAGCAATTTCTTCATTCAAGTGGAGCTTTTCCTGGATCAAACTCTTGACTGCTCACTAGAGTAGGTTCAGAGCTGCATTTTTAATTTATTTGAAAATTGTTGTTTAAAAAGGCATTTTCTCAAACAAACCCATGCTCTGGAAGTTCTCTCTGACAAAGCTTTAATCTTTAGAGTTTTTGTGAAATATGTTAGCTTTATTTAAATTATGAATGAATTATTAGTTATATCAATCGCAATAGGCTAACTCCAGAAGTGAGCATGTTTTCATTGACAGCAATGTTAAAAAATCTCAAATTTACAGCTACAAAATTATAATTGCAGCCCTAGTTGCATAAGGGTTTTCAATGCATTTAGCTTGAATTGAACTAACTGAAAGCTAGGTTTCATTTTCGTCAGTTTATGATCCACCAAATCACATCTTTGCCAGTTTTTGAATCCGTGGTATTGGTGTGAACACACCAACAAGCAGAAAAGTGGGAATGTTTTGCATGTTTGCATGAGACAAACTCATGGGGGAAAGGAAGATTTTTTTGTGGTGCTGAGGAAAGTAGATGCAAGCAGAAGCAGTGCAATGTTGAGGTTGTTGGAGAGGCAGACAACTCAAAGTTCATTCATGAAGACCTGTGATTAACACAATTTTTAAAAATGTAACCGATTGAAAGCTAAACGATATATAGTACTAGTTGAATGGAATATGGCATCCCAGATTCAACAGAGTTCAAATCAATTTTCAGAATGAGGAGCATTGTGTACACACAGACACAATCTGGCAATCACTGTAGACACAACAGTCCTTTAGACATGTGCAGTTAAGCATTCTAAATAACAAAAAGTCCTGATGGCCTGACTGGTACCTGTAAAGCCAATCTCTGCTTCAGGTGGATGCTTAGGTGCAGGGAAGAATCAAAGTGAAAACCGACATTTTAGAATGCAATAGCCAACCCTAACAAATTGTGCGCTGGCTTGAAAACGAGGACTGATAGCTCACTATGTTTTCTCATTCTGAGCAGATGCATTGAAGATCTGCAGCACAATGGACACCCTGTGCTTATGAACAACTTTCGTCTTCATTCAAGCTCAGATTGAGCTTCATTGTTTCTGCACAATAAAGATGCTTTCACTTTACTGACCACACTTCTTTTGTTTTCTCAACAATAAATGGTTTTTCGTTGACAAACGCAACATATACATTGCAAGAATAGTTTATGTAACAGGCTTCCAAAATATTCATAGGAACAATGTTTCTTGGAATGTTCAAAAAGTCATTCTGAATAAATGACATTTACCCTGTTTAAAACAAGAGAAAAATCGAATATATTTATATAGATTATAATTATTATAGATTACTGTTAATCAGAATGCATACTGCGGAGCATACTTTGTGGTTTAATTAAGATTAATTTAGTTAATTTGTTACACCTTTCTGCAATAAGTATGAGTTATTGGTATTTATACTTTGCATCTATTGGAAATAACCCTTTGTTTTTAGGAGAAAAACTACTGTATATGTTTCAAGATATACATTTTAAGAGCTATATATGTATTGTAATGTATTAGTGAACACGAATGAGAAAGATGAGTTCAACAAAGCATTAATTAAATGGCAATATCCATCCATTCATTTTCATGTCGGCTTTTTCCATTTCGGGTCGCCACAGCAGAATGAACCACCAACTCCTCTGGCACATGTTTTATGTGGCGGATGCCCTTCCAGCTGCAACCCATCGCTGGGAAACATTCACACACACTCATTCACTCTTTAACACTATGGACAATCCTTCTTACTCAATTCACTTATACCGTATGTCTTTGGACTTGTGCGGAAACCAGAGCACCCGGAGAAAACCCACGCGATCATGGAGAGAACATTCAAACTCCACACAGAAATGCTAACCGACCCAGCCGAGGCTCGAACCAGCAACCTTCTTGCTGTGAGACGACCGTGCTACCCACTGCACCACCGTGAAGCTCTTAAATGGGAATATGAGTCAGGAAAAATTCCTTACAGCTGTCTATGAGTACGCTGAAGTCCACATGGGCTCCAGGGCCTCCAGTACCAGCTGATGGATGCTGGAGGGTTGCCGGTTGCAGTGCAGGTGAGAATCTGTCGGGTACCAATCCCGTACGGGTTTGTAGGGGCTGCTGCCTCCTTCTCATGGATCTGTGGTGGAACTGCATCAGGGGAACGAAAGACACATACTCAGAATGCTTTTAAAACAGGATCCCTCAGTTCCATCTATACGGAAAAGAAAATCTTTCGTAACCATTGACAACGAGGGTGAAGTTGAGTCTCTTCTCTAGCTGAGCGGCTGTGTTTTTCAGCACCACAGTGTATTCTCCAACATCTGGCTTACAGACATCTCTGATCTGCAGAGAGTACTGTTGCAGCTTAAACCTGCTAGAAATCTTGCTGTTGATCAGTTTTCCATTCTTATACCTGCAAACAGAAGAACAGCACGCAAAACGATAAAAACACAGAGAGGTTGATTTCCTTCATCAAACTGCATACACCATGCTTATGCAATGCTTAAGGAAAAGTGAAACATCAAAACACTTAAACTAAAAGATTTAACATTTAATATAAATGTTTTACTAAAATATGAACCAATACAAACTTTTTTCATACACACATTTGCTGCATCAACCAATTACATATCTTTTTCTCGATTTGCTTAATTTTTACTGGTTTCACGGCACATCTTTAAATGAGATTTGCACCTAAATTTGGCTAAATATCATATGAATGTAAAAACTGACAAATACTGAAGAGAGACTGTAAGTGAAACGTTAAGGTGATTTACATGGTAATGAGAAGATCTTGAATTGAAGCAGACAAAGTGGAGCAGATTTAGAGATTTTTGCAAATTTGAAGCTGTGGCAACCAATCAGGAGCTTACTTGCTAGTAATGATGTTTTAGCCCAGAGGCAACAAGCACAACAACAATGGTGAACAAGTTGATTATAGTAGACTTCAACTTCAGAAGAGCAAGTGAACTGAAATTTTCTAGTGGCACTACATTTCTAATTCTGTAGTTGAAGACCTTTATGTTCTTGCTGTAAACATCTCTTTAGACATCTAATTATCAACCATGATTTTGGTAAACAGAGTTGACCATCCAACACAGGTTTTGTTAACATGAATACATTTACCAGATGGTTAAGACTTTTTGAAGGACACCTATTATGAAAACTCAAACTTTAGAAGTTGTTTAGACTTAAAAGTGCACCAAAGCAGTCCACACCCTAGAGTGGTTTCTAGTCAACAAGTCATTTTTGCTAAATATGTAAAAGTAAAATGGCATCAAAATATCTGAGCAGTTTTCTGTTCGAGTTGTTTCTGATGGCCAAAACTGCTTTCTTCCACCAGGCCTGCCCAATTTAAAAGGATTATTCATTCATTCATTCATCTTCATGTCGGCTTTATTCCCTTTCGGGGTCGCCACAGCGGAATGAACCGCCAACTCTCTGGCATATGTTTTACGCAGCGGATGCCCTTCCCTGCCGCAACCCATCGCTGGGAAACATTCACACACACACATTCACACTTTAACACTATGGACAATCGTTCTTATTCAATTCACTTATACCGCATGTCTTTGGACTTGTGGGGAAACCGGAGCACCCGGAGAAAACCCACACGATCACAGGGAGAACATGCAAACTCCACACAGAAATGCCACCTGCCCCAGCCGAGCCTAGAACCAGCGACCTTCTTGCTGTGAGACGACCGTGCTACCCACTGCGCCACCGTGACGCTCTAAAAGGATTATATTACCATTAAATTAAAAATCTAATAACTTCACAAAAAAAATATTCCAAATATAATTGCAAACTCTTGAGTATGTGAAGTTGTGTGTGAAGGGCTTCTATCAGAAATGCAATATATTGCTTCATTAAGGTTATAACAGATTGTCTTCCTAATGCATGTGCCTCAAAGTACCAGCCCATGGGCAAAATGCGGCTCTCACTTGGTCTCACTCAGCCCTGTGGTGGGAAAAAGTCAAACTTATTGTTTCAGAATTTTAAGCATTTAAGCACTTATAATGACTTGAAATAAACTTTCACATGGCTTGACCAAAAGAATTATTGTAACAGGTATTAACAATAAATATTTGCTTATTTGTTGACGAAATCATCAGGAATTGCAGTAAAATAATGCAGTCACCTAGAAAAAGAACTTAATTTTTCCTGCATTGACACCAAGCTGTATCACTCTGTGAGGAGAGACTGTCGAGCAATGGTAGTTCAGGTTTTAATCAATTTAAAATCATTAGACATTGGATGAAAGCATGATTTTTTTTTATTGAATACTTTAATGTTTGGTTAACAAATAAGCCTCTTTCTAGCTCCTGATTTGCAATAGTTTTAGAAGAAGCCCTTTTGTCAGCCCTAGTTTGTTTTTAAGCACTTATTAATTTTCATTATTCATTAAAAAAGCTGTAACAAGGCAGCAAAAAAAGCATTAATCCATTTTGCCAACTGCTGTACTGAGCATTATGAAATTGAGTCTAAACTCAACAAATATCTGAAGTATTTCTATGATATGGACTTTTTAGAAGTTTTCTTTTTTGTCCCTATATTATTTTGAACATTTGTTGTTTTTAGTTCATTTCAAAAACCTAATTGAACATCTACATATTTTAATTGTGTTATTTTCAATAATATGTTGTTCACATTGGTCTAATTGTATGGGAGATGTGATTATTTTACTTTTAAAGCCTCTATTTTTAATTAAAATCACATTCAGTCTCCTTGTTTTCTTGCCCGGGCTTAATCCAGAAATGAACTAAGATTTTCATTTAGCAAACTTCTTCTTCAAACTACTCCCCAGTTAATCACCTATTGGTTAGTGATTTGCATATTCATGACGTATATGCAAAGTTACAGTCTGGTGGTCAATCTAGATTTAAGAGATGTTAGAGGGATTCATTACGAGCAAATTCACTAATCCTAACACATGAACACAGAGCTAGTAACATTTATAGACACTTTAATGGCATTTGGAGGGAACACTATTACACAACCTTACCTCTATGAGTCAGAGTCATATAGATGTTTGGTTTCTATACACCCTGGAATTGAGCATCTTCTTTTAATCGTTAAAAGTCCATTTAAGAACCGCCGTTTATTAACACAAGTCCAAGTTGTGTGCTGCTCTTCTATTTCGCTCTGTTTGATTTGCCCGCATTGGTTTCCCGAATGATGCCGTTGCTTTTGTGGATAGCACTTCCGGCAGAGGGAAATTGGCCCTTTCATATCTAACCATGACGTTACAACGAGACTCGTGTGATGTTGTCAATGGTGCGATTAAAACTCGTTGTTAAAAGAAACAAGTTTGTTATTTGTTTAGGAACGTCCATGGTTGGGTTTTTGATTCAATCTACTCTTATAAATTACTATAAAAGCCACTAAATGGCTCACCATGGCATAACCCCTTTAAAACTATTTTCATATATTTGAAAAATATACAATTTATATTACACTCAAAATGATATGACAATAAAAATGAGTGGACAAGAGACAGTGTGATGTAGCCAGTAAGAATACAGAGTTTAAAAAGAAGTCAGGAGTGGGAATATAGATCCGAATGCTGGGGTCACAGTCTCTTCAAAGTTTCATTTACTACAGAGAATCAAGAACTTTGCTATTAATGTCTTATCCGAAAGAACTGCAAGACATTAAAGCTAGACGTGTTTGTTCAGTTATAGGGTTAATGTAGCGCAGTTTACCATTGTGTCTCGGGTAAGGGGTACGCCGAGACTTTGACAGGCAGCCGAACCGACTTCTGACCCTCTTTTGCCTCTATTATCGATCCATTTCTGTAGTCCAAGCTTATGAACGGCTTCTCTGTGGAATTGTGAAAGAAAAGCTGAAGCAATTTTTCTTCGTACTCAAAAAAAAAATTTTTTACGGCACACATCCACTCTGTATACTATTCCAGTTACACTAAATACGGTTCAATATAAAAGTATACATTTTTCATGCCCTACCATGAACTATGATGGCAGTAGTGAGCGCTCGGTTCATCTCCACAGTGCTGGCGGAACAGGTGTAGTAGCCACTATCCTCTAAGTGCATTTTTCGGATTGTGAGGATGCTAGAGGCTTCTGTGCCTTCATCCAGGATGTTACGCACTGGTTGCAAATGTGCAAACCTGTTCTCCTGTCCACACAAACTCAGAATAAGTTTTATTTAGATCATTCATCCATATGTACATAACTACATTTTAAACACTGGTTAGTTTACGGGACCTGTTTGCATACATTTTGAAAGAAAAATACTAATGATTGTGTTAGTGATATTATTACACTGTTATTGTTATGCATTATTTGAGTGCTGTAATTACAGTGGCGTTTTTTCATTTGTCCATGAAATTGTTTTGGGAGGAGCATCATATAATTGTTCCCAGCTGTCACCAGTTTCACCAGCTGTCATAAATTATCTTACTAATACACAAACAACCTAAGCCAACCTGTTGTCCCATTTGATGCTTAAAGCAAAAACCCACCACCACCTCTTTCACTTCTCTTGGGGCGGTTCTTAGGTCTGGGTCACACCAATGCTCCGGGGCCCCTCCTTAGACAGCTCATCCAGTACGCTTCTTATTGCTCTCCAAAAAACTAACTTGTGGAAAAATATGTATTTTCTGCTTTATATATTATATAAAAAAGTTCTGCTTTGAATTATACAAGTGCGCTGATATACATTTTGTTTATAAATTGTTTTTTTTCAACAGAAGTATAAGTGTATTATTGGATTCCAAAACTGTTGAAATGTGTACACAGATGTATATTACAATTGGCTTTAAGAATTGGGTAACGGCTACCAAGACTTTAAAATCTCATCAAAACTCAATTAACCTCCACCTGTTCCAATTCATGCAACAGTTGATGCTTCTGTTGTTCTCCACCCCTGTAATAGACACTAGTCTCTGTCCAATTTGTGGCTTTAAATATGCTTTCACACAGGTCTGGTAGATGGCATAATCAAGCCAGGCTAAATTTATATATCACTTAAAAACCCTGCAGGTACTGACCCAATTGCTTCATGCTTGAAAAGCATTCATATCTGCTTTTTTGGTGTGGATAACCAACATAACAGTGTTTTATTTAAGGAGCGTGTTTTGCTTGGGAGTTTGACTGCAGTTGCTCAGTTTCATTGTTTAGGGCTCGGTGTTGCCCGACCCAAAAGATTCAGGACACAAATAAAAGAGGAGGGAGGAAATGCAGATTTATGAGCAGTCACAGATCAGACAACCACAGGAGGTTGGGAGAATGTGACTATAATTATTAGGATGTAGTCACCTTTTGGCCTGGGTAGTCCCAGTGGAACTCCACACCCGTGTTGAAATCGACCAGCGCAGTGCAGTTGAGAAGCAAACTCTCACCCTGCATCAGCTCAACTGGTGAGTCTTCCGGAAAGAGCTTGAGCTCGTAAAACTTCAGTCCTGTTCAGGGTTGCACAGACACTTCACTTCACAAAGTAACAAAGAAACTTCATTGCATTAATTCAATCAGATTGCTGATATAAACATGGATTTATCAAGGGATTCGTTTAGTTTAATTTTCCAAAAATGACAATATTGAGGGACAATATTAACAATAATGACAAATGAGGGGCAGTTGTGGTTTGGACTTGTGATCGGAAGGTCACAGGTTCGAACCCCAGATCCAACGAGTTGAAGGAACTTTAATCTTCAACAACCACAGCTGTGGTGCCCTTGTGCAAGACCACATTTTTACGACTGCTCCTCAGGCACGGCAGCCATGGCTGCCCATCACTCCGGGTGTGTGTTCACGGTGTGCGTGTTCACTGCTGTGTGTGTACACTGGGATGGGTTAAATTCAGAACACAAATTCAGGGTATGGGTCCCTCCATGTCTGGCCAACTGGTCACTTTCACAATTTTTTCTTATTTCTGTGTGGGTCAACAGAACAAGTAAAGCAAGTGATGCCATTAGCTGAATTGTATCAGACATTCTGCTCAGTTTTTACTCAGAAGGTCAGATAGTGTGTTTGCCTATGTACCCAACAACAGCATGATATAACTGAAGCATTACATTTGAACGTTTTCAGCATTCTTATGAGTAGCAAATGCTATTGATCTTAGAGAACACATTTATGGCCCAGACATTCGACCTAAAAAATAGCTCAAGTAATTAATGATAAATCGGGTGATTTATCATCATTAGCTTGAGTGATTTATCCAACCATTTACCAGAACAACGATCATGTTTTCCTGAGACCTCCCTGAACAGATTGTCTAAGCAAACAGCAGTCCCAGAAACAGCAGGGAGGATTAAAATGTACACCATCACAGAACACAGCCCTCTAACGAAACATACAAAAGGGTTTGCTATCACACTCAAAATGTAAAAAAAAAAAACGTTTTTACTTTATTTTACTTCAGGTTTATTTATATTTCATAAAATAAAATGTAATTAAATAAACTGTACGTTTTGAAAGAAAATTTTCATTATACTTCCATCACACTTTCACACTAACATTTTAACACACTTTGAAATAGTTGTACTACATTAAACTTTCTAGAAATATAGTACTCTAAAATGTACTTTCTAAAGTGTAATTATTTAATATTGGGGGGGTTGCACTTGTTATTTATTTTAAATGGTATGCTCAAAATTGTATACACTTAAAGTATATTTTAAAAGTACACAGTTTACAATTAATGCTGAAGCATTAAGTTACAATTTATTTCAAGTTACATTCCAGTTTAAGTATGAACTGAAGTTATTCATGCTCATTTAAAGGCATTTACTTTAAGTATATTAAATATATTTTAAGTTGTTCCACTTAGCATATAAAAGTATACTAAACAGACCTAAAATGTAGATTACTATACATGATTTACAATTATAATGTATTTAGCACAAAATGAATAGCTTCAAGTTAACTTTTCATTAATACACTTGAAGTATATAATGATCAGTCTAGCTTCAAGTACACAAAATTTAAGTACATTTAGTACATTTATTTTCCCCCTGGGATTCTGGTTAGCAACAAAACTATCAACAAATCAATCTTTAAATAAAATGGGGTTTTTAAACAAATGTTCTAATCTATCAAAGTTCTTAACATCCAATCCAGTCTCTCTGATTGATGTTTTTTTATTTAGCTTTTTTCTATTTTATTTAACAGTACTTTGTCACAGATATGCTTTGTTTGATACTTTTCCACGACTGATTTCATTTTCCACTTCCTTAAAATCCTGAAATCTGTTACATTGCTTTCAAAATATACTAACAAATATATATCAATAAAATAATAAATAAAAAAATGTTTAATTGAGCACCTTTACTCGACCAAAGCAGGAGAGTGAGGGTTCAGTGTTTTGACATGAGAACAATTATGATAAGATATCAGACAAATGCAACTATCTTAAGGACCAACAAACAGATTTTCTTTATATCATCTCCATCATCTGGTCTTACCTATGACCTGAACGACAAAGACTGACGATGCGTGCTCAACCCCATTGACTGATGTGGAGCAGAGGAAGCCGAAGAAAATGGAGCTGTTCTGAAAGAGGTGTCTGGGGACCCACCAGCCTCTTTTATTGTTCCAGATCACCTCGCTGTCATGTACAAGCCGTGGGTATGGCTCTAACTGTGAACACAACAAATAATGAAACATCTTGTAAGTGTATGGTAAGCGTACACATTTGATGTTGCAGCACTATGTATGTAGCTGGCTTTAATCACTGTTGAGGGTAAAATTTCCTGTCTCTAGTTCTAACAAAAGGCTGTTTTTAAAGACAAAATCACTACGAGGTCTGAAACTCTTGTATGCTTCAGATCAAGCTGTTTTTTCTGTTTAAAACTCTTGTTGGTTCTTAATCCCATTCTTCTGACGGTTTTTAGTATTTGGATGACTGGGTGAAAGTCTTCCAACAAATGAACATTTGGTGTGATGTTAAGTGGCTAAGGGTTTCTGTGCTAGTGATGCATGCGAGGCCAGCAGGGGGTGCTCTCACTGTGGACTGTGTGGGACCTTGCTTGCCTGTGTACTATCAGAATCAAAATCAGAATCAGAAAGATGTTTATTGCCAAATGTGCATTGCACACACACACACACACACACACACTCACACACAAGGAATTTGCTGTGGTACAGGGGTACTCTCCCGTGTCGGTACATTAAATGACACAGTAACGTTGAATGGTAAACACAGATTGTACAAGTAAATATAAGCATAAGCAAATATAAGTATGAATAAATTGTTACATTTAAAGATAGATAGAACAAAGTGTATGATGAGTGGACTTAAGGAACTTGTAGGGTCACTATAGTGTAAAGGAGAATTGGGAAATTAAGACGTTAATGATTCTATGAACGTCCTGATTCTTTGTGTTCATTAAAAATCCCAGGAAAAGGGTAGGAGTACATTTCCTGATGCTGCTCATCAGGAAGTGATTTAATGGAGACCAAAGCTGCAAAATGCTTTTAGTGGCTAGAAGAAGCACTGTATAAATATTATTAAAAATGTATTTTTATTATTACAATTATTATTACAATGCAGAGTTTTTATTGTGTTATTGAGATGATAGGCGATCATTTAGATGGAAATGACATAAGTTCAGTGAAGTGTGCTTGTAAAAGAATTTGATGAAATGATGATAATTGCAGCGATTTTGATGTACTTAATGTCAGTTAATGAAGCTGTGAGTTTGAGAACTAAAACCTTTGCCATTCAGGACACTAACTAAAACAACTTCATCCGTTTACATAGACGTTCTTCCTCAGGCTTTTCATGATTGTGATCACAAGTTGAATCCAACTTCATTCAAATTTGAACAAAAATGTTTTTTTTTTTGTATATCATGTCTCATACAGTGCAAATGCATCTGTGGCAACTGTATTGACGATGATGTTCTGGTGCGTGTCTCAGGTATCCTGCCTGATATTGCTGTTACTGTTTTTAAGACTTTAATCCTCCTGGAAATGCCTCCATTCTCCTGTTTGACAGTTGCCTTAATGGTCATCACTTCTTAATAAAGGCTGAATTAGATTCCCTGTGGTCAAACATATTGGTACTCTACATGAAGCACACTCAAATGTCTTTCTTAAGTACGGAGAGAAAAAGAAACTAAATTCTGCTAAATAGGAAGAGGAAATAAAATGCCCCATTCATAAAGGTATAGCTCAGTTAAGACGTTTCAAACTAGCGATTTTATTTTAATTACTGTTGTAGTTATTTTCAATTATTAGTTATTTAAATTATTTTAAATTAGTGATCGGACTGAGAAAGAGATCATCCATCACAGAACGATTCAAGGTTGCTTTTGGTTAATCCGTTCGATATTTGTATAGATATTTTTCCTAGACTTCTTCACCATTCTGTCGTCATTCTTTCATAAGGAAAATTCCCACTGAAAGATAATGTCATAGTAGGTCATTTCACAGCAATTCTAAAACATTTATCATCCACAATGTCATCTTGAAATATCACAAAAGGTTTAAAAACATGTCAATTGCAGTATAAAGAGAATCTTTCTGTTCGTGTTAATGAGCCAGTGGACCCACTCTATAATTTCACATTTAAAAAGATTCTATGCATTTTTTTTAGCTGCTTGGTAAGCTTTGCATGAAAGTTTATCTTAGTTTAAAATATTCTACTCACAATCATTTCTCTATTTGGAAGATGAATGTTAATGTGAGGTGTATTTTGTGACTGTTCTTTGTCAAGTTTATTTTCCCCTGTCTCTGCGCTCACTAACTGATTTCCTTGTGTTTCTCATGTCTGCTCACTACCCTTAATGCAATCCCGCTCTCCACCTGTCACCAGTCAGTGCCCAACTGGCCTGTTTCTTAAGAACACTGCTTTTGCAGTCTGGTTTGAGTTGATTGCAAACCTGTGCAGAACCGTGTATCTCATCCACCTACCCTGTATTGTGAAATCCTGTTTCTGCCCTGCGTGTTTTCTATATCTTTTTACCTCTGTAATAGAATATTTAATCATTGTAAGTAATTCTCTAATAAGATTGCATTTGTATGTTTACTTGGGAGGGAACAGGAAGTGACGTAGAGAGGCGGGATTTATACTGAAGAGAATCTCAAGGGTTTAGGGGTTCGCTATCTCTCTCTCTCTCTCTCTCTCTCTCTCTCTCTCTCTCTCTCTCTCTCTCTCTCTCTCTCTCTCTCAGCGAGTGGACGTGTATGCGCTGCTCGTGTCTTTCCTTTTTCTCTTCTTTCCTCTCTCTCCTCTTTCCCTCTTCTTTCTCCCTCCATGATGCTTGCAATGTGATCACATTCTTCATTGATATCAAGGTATGATCTTAATTCATGTTTGGAATATATAATAAATTGCTGTTTGCGATTGTGTTCATAAATCATGTCTCATGAGTATCGATATTTCCATTATACCTCCGAGGTGCTTACTCATGCTACGGGGTTAGTTCTCCATGGTAGACCTTTTTGTTAGCTTTGTCCCCTCGGGGAGTATTTTGGTTATTTTTCCCTTTGGGGCAACCTTGTTTTGAACTGTTATTATATTATCTTTGTGTAAAAGAAATCTCTCTTTTTGGAATCTCGCATCTGGATCCTCATCTTTACTCTAAGACATCACTGTAGCTGCAAGTGAGGGCATTTGCTGGCTGCACTGTTTTCAAGATTAGTTATTTATTTCAGTGATTATAATTACAATTTAATGTTTATTGAAACAGTCCCTGATCATTACTATAGGTTAAGTGTTAAAAGATGATTTATAATTTAATGGAACTTTAAGTTGATGTTGTTTCCATCAGGAATGGTATTATTGTAACACGTTATACATCCAGCGCATTTTACCATGAACAAAGGAGCATGGAGTTTATTGTTTGTTTCAAGTAACAAGACTCGGTTTTAACTCCTTTTGGTATTGCGGCCAACAAGGTATGTCCATTTATGTTTTATGTGTGATATATTCGAGTTATGTCGTTCTCTGTGAGAATGTTTATGTGTATATATTTATTTACATGTTTGTACAGTTCTCACGGCATGTTTGATAGCACCAGCCTGCAAATAAATGCCCGTCAAAATGAACACCTGGTGTCCAGAGGGAGTTACAATCACAGGTAATATATTTTAAACATTTCTTTAGCCTAGAAAGCTTTGTGTCAACTATGGCATACAGTTTCAATTTGCTGTGTGCAAAGTAACAGTTAAGTGAACACATTCTTCACAAATCTATTTATCAGAAACTGAGAGATCAGGTGCACGGCGTCTGAAAGTGCTGGAACAACCCACCAGAGCGAGAGTGACTTTGAGATCAGGATCAGAAACCAGACATGGCACTTCGATGTGTGTCTCTGAGTCTGTAAAGAAGATCGTCTCCATGTCGTTCTTGCTCCGCTTGATGAAAGGATGTTCTGGGTCTGTTTGGGTAAAAGGGAATAATTAAAGGCAATAATGAAAAGCATTGAAAATTAACCACAGTCCAGATTCTGAGAGCTCTGACTGGATCATTTAACAAGCCTAACGAGGCTGGTTCTGCCTCCTACCAGCTTCACCACATGTTCCGTCTTGTATATGAAATAGTGGAACAAAAAGAAAACCATAGATGTGGATGATGTGGGTAAAAAGTAATCCCTGATGTTTTTATTTTATTTTTAAAAGTGGGATATTATTTAACCTTTTTTGCTTTTCCCCCAAACAATATAAAAAAAACACAATTTCAAACCTTGTGTTGTTGGGGACATTTTTATCCACTCTGAGGTCGTTTTGAGTCTTAATTTGAATAGAACTTTCTCTGTAATGATTTCTACACATATTTTGAAAAAATACTTTGGACATTTTCAAAACCTCAATGGTACTTCGTGGGAGAACTTACTACCATTTCGTTAAGATCACAGACAAAAAAAAGTGCTGTAAATGTATGTGTATCATTTTTCATTAATCACACCAAACTATAACACTCCATAAAACACCACATACAAGCCAGAAACAAAAACTTTTTTCCACAGAAATCTGAAGGGTGATCAATGATCATCATTAAAAAATAACAAATTTTACCTTTTGCCAACCAGGAGAAAACAACAATAGAGAATGCTGATTATATCATTATATGGTGTCAAGGTGTTGCAATAAAAAATGGTTATAATGGAAGTCAACGGAGCAAAACAAAAGCTCTACCAGTAAATGAGAGTGAAAAAAATTTATACTACATAAAAAAACTAAAATCAGCTAATATTGTCAGTAACTTTTCACATGTTCAAGACCACAATAAAAAAAAACCAATGACTAAAACATTTTTTTTATTTCGACAATAATTTTCCACAAATTAGTAACACAATTGTTTGGTTTGGTTAACCGATTTATAAAAAATTAAATGACACACTTTATTGTAATTTAAGTTTGTAGACATTTGTGTCCTCTGAACTAAAAACTTCAACATTGCACAAGGTAAACACATTATTTTGTTTTAATTTTGCAATCAGCTTGGTTTCAAGCATTTTGAAGCAAAACATCCTTTGTTAATGCAGGCCTAACATCTAAAATCAACAAATGAACAAAACAACTCACTAAAGAAAAAATGAGTGTCTGAGTATCTAGCATCCCAAGACATCCTCACAACAAACATTGAAAAAAAAGTTGAGAGCAGGGACAAGTTTCAAGTCTCTACCGCAACAGTTTCAAAAAATTCTTACACACTTTACAGGAAATGCTGTGTAACAATTCTGAGCCGCTCTTTGTTGATTAACTTGAATTCATGAGTGACACTGCAGGAGTCAAGCCATCATAGTCCAAACATGTTTGATGAAACGTGTTAGCACTATACGGAGGATGAAAATAAAAGAATTCAATCAATTTTCTTTACTCAACATACATCAAGTGTAATAATCAAAGAAATGTATTTATCCCTACAGCTATACCTGAAAGCTTTAAATGTTTTGTGTCTGAACTAGATGTGTGTGTGCAGCCTTGTATACTCCATGATCTCCATCTAAATATCCTAAGACAGTGAGCAGATGGATTCGTTGGAAGGGGAAGGAAACCAGAGCATATTGCAGACCCAAACATACCGGAGGATTTGTAGTGAACATCTGGTGAAACCCTGAGTTTTCAACTCCTACCTCTGTGACCATTTTTTTTCAGCTTCCATTATTAACCCAGCTGTCCAGAGCTGCTGGCATAAGCTCTCTGGTGCTTGTTGTGATTCTTATCCAGTTTAGTTGGCTTGTGTAACCGATCGGCCTGGGGCAGTAATCTTTGTTGACGTTAAATGTTGTGGATCTTGTCACTGAATTGATATTCATATTTTAATTACATTATGAGTTTTACATAGATCAGCGTTGTACCATTGCTGCTGCTCATTTAAATTCTTGTGCGTGAGCTTGTGTGCACTTGCATGCAGGCTCACCACCCCTCTATATAAGTCTTCCAGTGTGCCAGCAATTTCTGCTGTATAATTTCCAAGAAACTGATACAGTGCCAAATAATATGGCTATTTCAGGTGGCTTGTTTAAAATGTACTGACTTTAACTTGCAACAACCATCTCTTTACATTTTTTTTCCTCGATGAAAATAAACACATCGAAAGAGACAGTGAATACTATTGATTGCAGAATAGTGTTTCTCAGTGAATGCTAATGTATATGTGTTCGAAATGTGTTGAGTTCTTGACTGAGCTATTTGCATTCAACTTCCCGTATGAGATGTTGCCTTGAAAATATGACGTTTTACACCTAGCCATCTAGATATAGAAAGCAATTTTATATTCTAAAGACGTAGACTTGCCATCTCTTTTTTTATCAAATTAATTTTTTCTTGCAAAGAGACTAGCCTTTTTTGGTCAGGTTTAGAAGATGTTTCTTAGGAAATCTGCAATTATTCAAAGACATGGTTTACCTGCTTTCCTCTAGTTACGATCATAGGATCATCTACTCTAGCTTCCAAAATTGGTCGAAAAGTTAGGGTACACCCCGGGATATAGTTGGAGTCATGAGCATACAAGGCAAGTTTGATCATAAGTTCCTTTTATGTCCTTAGCTAAGAGGAAGATGTGATTTAAAGTCAATATTCTATATTTTTTTCTGTAAAAAAAGTGTTTATTTAATTTAATATTGAAATGAGTGGAAGTACTTTGAAGATTTTGCATAACTACTGAATTGTTTAAAACAAATGTGTTATGAGGGGGGACAGGCTCAAAACAACAATCAAACTGGTCATTTGAGGCTGACCACAACTCCCTCACAAACCTTTATACCAGACACGAACATGCATAAAGCCTGTTGCAAACAGGTTTTAGGGGCACCTATTGTATCTGATGGATTTCTTCCCTATTAATATTCATCCTTTTCTGCAATTGAAGTCAAGCTATAGTTGTAGTACATACAAACAAACTCTAACTCAAACCCTCTAGGGCCAAACATTGACCAAACATTAACTCATGATTATGTATATCTAGAAAAAGTTATCCTAATAATTATTCTAGTTATGAACTCTATGGATCATCTAAATGCCTTCACATCCAATCTGGAAATTCAATAACGTCATCAAGTTTTGGCTTTTTGCTCTCTGGTGGCCAAGAAATATGAAAAATTGTATGTTTGGCTTATATCTTAATATAAAATTACAATTGTGTCTCTAACATTCTGCCGTAGTGGCCCTGGGCAAGACACTTCACCCACATTGCCCTGGATGGATGCGTGTGACTGGTGGGGTGTGTTTGGTGGTGGTCAGGAGGCCGTAGGCTCAGATGAGGCTAAGGGCTACGAAGGTAGCTTATATCACCAGTGTGTGAATGTGGAGTGAATGAATAATGCTATAAACATTGTAAAGAGTCTTTGAGCTCTGGAAAATCGCTATACAATTTGAATGCATTATTATCATAATTATAATTAACATTATTGGCCTCATTCCAAATCATTCCGATGAATGCACAGACAAAATGAACCGAGTCTTTAAATTCAGGGACATTATCTTCCAATTACAATGTCATGATTGACAAGTAGCAACAACAGTTCAAATAAAAAAATCCAAATTGAATCTGTTCAATATCCAGAATATATTATAGAATATAACATCCTTATTCTCTACTAATTCTCGTACCTTATTCTATACTAATTTCCACCTCTCTATATAGGAACAAATAAGGCGGTGTCCCCTTTAAGAAGTCTTTAGATTCACAGATTCCTCACGATTCCAAAGTTTGAAAACCCATGTGTTTAGTCTTCAGATGAATTCATATGCAACCCCCTCCAACTTTCATTTCCAGTGGGAACTTATGCCTGGTTAAAAGCAATCACTCGAACCTGTCTGAATTCAAGCAAAAGGTACATATCTCCACGACAATATTTTTCCCTGCTGGTGGTCTGCTTACACAGACATAATAGGAAAAATATACAAATCCCCATATTTACGGTTCTTCACTATAAATCATCTCCACGAGGTGAAATGCCTTCTTGAGAGAGAGCTTCTAAAAAGAACGGAGGCGCCTGAGGGCATGACATGAAGCTATAAACACTGACAGATCCAAGAAACAGCGGGAGCTATACGAGACTTTAACTGAAGACACATGCAGCCAAGTGCCCTTCTGCTTTACGCTCACTGCTAATTTATTGCTGTGATTTCAGCTGGCTCTGATCAGCCCCGTGGTCAGATCTGTGGAAAGCGATTTGGCATCTTGTCAGAAGAAATCACACACAAGAGGGAGTCAGTGGGGTATCGCTACCTGACTCTCTGTGAGCTGTTTCATCCCTGCAGTCGCAGACACAATGAGAGTAACAGAGGGAACGCTGCCTGATGCTGGCAACCCTTTGATCAACTGGTTTCGAATAATTGACTGGAATAAAACATTGAAGTGGAATGTGTTGAGAAACCACTAGCTGTACAGATTTCTTCATATTTGGTTAAGGGTGAAATAACCACAACTGTCAAACCTACACTGTGAAACATTTATCTGTAATTGTATGGTAAAATACTGTCCACTGAGTCGCAAACTACAGTCAAAGTATATTGAAGCCAGTCATCGCCATCAGAAATGAAACCATCCATCTCCATGTTCTCCATACGTACTGCATCCTTTTGTAAACGTTACATTTAAAATAGAGACATTTTGCTACGCTAAACTCTTAGAGGTCTTGTTGCAATCTGTCAATGAGATATAGATTTTTCTTTTAAAGACTGATTAAACTGACAGTCAGCCAATATATAATTTACACTTCTTAAACTGAGGCAATTCATTGTAAACAGTATGAAGTTGTTATGTTTTTGATCAAGCCTCCTAGAATGACTACTAGAATTTTAATCAAGACAACTAAAATGCTCTTTTATTTTCAGCTAATCTGCTTTTAAACTGAAAAACAAGAAAAAAATTATAATATAAGAACAATTTTAAAAGTTAGTTATGTATTTATGTGTTCCATTATATCAAGAATCCACTGGTGTCATTGTTAGTAATCAATGAAGTGAAATGCTAAATTGAACGAATCATAAGTTAAAACAGAAGAGTGCTTCAAATTATCACATTTTTTCCAAAAACACATTTTAAAGAAGACCCCATGTGTACGTGCAAGATAAGGCTTGTTTTAAACTATACCTTTAACAAGAGAAATGTTACTTTTTGTCTGTTAGTTATAAAGAAGATTTCTCCATTTGTCAGAATTCCAAAAAGGTAAATGAACACCCTCAAGTTGAGCAGAAACATTTGGATCTGATTTAAGCCCCTAACATTCATTCACTATAAAAATGTGAAAAATGTTCAATTCATGCTTTCTTACCAATAGATTTCACAAGACTTTGATATCCTCATGCTTGAATAAAACTGGCTTTGAATAAAATTGGCTTACGTATGAGTGTGTCATTTTATTGATTCAAATTCATCTACCATTTTAGTGGTGTCGATCACACGCAAATTCAATGAGTTATTATAAGAATACTTTCAAGGGGATGTCACAAACTCTAGGATCATGCCCACAGTCGAGTCTAGTCATAGTCTTTTGTGGTCCACAAAAGAGGAAATAAAGCCCTTACCTCGCACAAAGACGAAAATACTGGTAGCTGTGGTCCCATCGATGACGGCTTTGATATCCTTGTAGAAGCAGCGGTAGTAACCCGAGTCATTGGCCTGGGCGCTGGTCAGTATTAATCTCTTGCAGTAGGGTTTCCCAGCCTTCCCTTGACACTCTTTCACTCTGACTGTTCTGAGGCCTGGGATGTCAGTGGGCGATGGCGAATCCTGCCGATCAGAAAACTCCAATTTGCTCAGAGACTCTTCAGGCCAGATCCAGTCCAAAAGGCGTTGTCCCCTGAATGATGGAAAAGAAGATCACATTAAAGCTTGAGAAGCTGCAAATGTTCGGAATGTCTTTAATTATGTCTTGACGATTTTCTCAATTTATCAGAAATTTTATAAGTTATTAGAAATACTAAATAATAAAATGGAGTAGAGTATCCAATAACATTACTCAATTAAAATGAAAAGTACTTGTGATAATATTTACTCAAGTTAAAGTAAAAGTACACATAATTGTGCACTTTTTGAGGGTAAATAAACTGTGAGCAAGAGGCAACTAATGATCTGCCACCATTGACCAAGTAGCTGCCAAACTCTTGAGCATCAGCCTCCTTGACATCTCACGAGACTTGCTAATTTGTTAAAAATAGCTTGCTATTAAAAATAAGTTAAGAAGAAGTTAAGAAGCTAAGTTGTAACTCAAATGTAACTTAGTAAAAGTACAGATAAAAAAAACTTTTTCTTTTACACATTTATCTATTCCATGTTTGTCATCAATGCATAAAAGGCCATGAAAACGAAAGGAACTCAATTTTTATCATTTAAAACCTGTTGGTAAAATTATTTTATTATCTTTCATTTCAATAATCTTCCAGTCCAACGCATCACCCTGAGAGTTAAACACATTGATATTTAAAATATGATTTACCACAACCTTTAAAGTTCACACTGCACCAGAGTTGAAAAACCAAGCGAGCAGTTTAAACCCTAAATCCCAAAATATCAGAAATCATGATGATAATCTTTAATAATGACTTGTAAAATATTTTGCTTTTCAATGTAATAATGACTCAGTTGGAACTGACCTTTCAGGTTTTTGAATAGAAAAGCCTTTGACATTTAAACCTATCCGTTTCTCAATCTGACATTACTGTTTAACAGTGTGTTTGTTGTCTTTTTTGAAAAGCTATTCAGGGAATTCTTGGCAAGAATTTTCCGTCATATTCAGAGACGGATTACAGCTTAATGTGTTGGATAACCTCCCGATGTTTTCAAATAAGATTTACTTTGATTTTAATGTGTACAATCCCTTCCAAAAGTAACATTTTCTTTGTTTACGTAATGCCTCACAGACTTATACTCTTATTCAATCACAAATGACTAAATCTGTAATTTCATTAGTCAACTTGACATAACACCCAACCAATATCAAGAGATAGCACACCCATTGTTATAGATCTTACATCCACGGTCACTGATTCTTGAATGTAGCTCTTTTTCCGTACTGTTGGAGCCAAGCAGCTAACAAGCTAGATCCTAACAAGAAATCAGAAAATTAAGCTAAGTCTTTTATTTTGACAGCACTCCAAGCAGAAAGGTCAGGAGTTCAAAATAGCACTGCTAGTAAATAAAGTACAGTAATGGGCAGTAACATTTGCTAACTCTTGTGAAGTTATCATGTGTTTTTTTTCTACGCTCGATTTCTAATCTGACCTGTTCTTCATTCGGCCCATCGGTGCTGATTGACGCATATGCGGTATCTCATATTCAGAGGTGGAAAGAGTACACAGATGTTGTACTCAAGTAAAATACTTCTGCTTTAGAGAAAATGTACTCAAATTAAAAGTAGGCCATGAAAAATGTGCTCTATGTGCTTTATTAGCTGTCAGTGATCGTTGATGCTTATTAAATGTAGTAAATTGAAAATAATAATGCAAAAGATAAGTTTTGAACATTTCATTAAAGGAATTTTCCACAGGCAATTAAGTGCACTGTGATATACACATCAATCACAATATAGACATTGCATCACAGTTTCTGAAAATTGATTTAACAAGCAATGATGAAATGTTTGGCAGTTTTGGTGCAAAAACAAAGGAAAAAACTGGTTATTTTAGGATAAATATCCCTACTGTAAAGGCCTTAAGAAAAAAAAAACTCAGTTTGTCTGAGAGCAGATTGGGAAGAAAACACAAGCTTATCTACACATCTTTTCTCAGGTTTTATGTTTGAGCTACCAGTTAATTAAACACAGTTTTTTCTACAAAATATAACTACACACCTTTCCAAATATTCCTTCAGAAGTTTTGTGCATCAACATGCCTCTATCGAAAACCATAGGCACTAAATGGAGCTCACACATCTGTCCGAACGATTAGCTCAAACGAAAAAAGTTGGGTTCTGCCATATAGGATTGTTTTTTCGCAAGGAGAATGACCAACAAAAGCTGACTGTTTTGATGATGTGAGTAGGACATGAAAGAGGATAGTGCTAGTTACACGTTCTACCTTCGATTTCACTACAGAAAACCATGCTGAAGAACAGCTTGATGAAAATCCGAGGAAGAGATTGCGAAATAGGAGAATATGAGCATTCAGAACCTTGCCTTTCCAGGGTCTGACCCTCAGGAGTTTGACAACGAATAGGTGTGTAGAGACCTTTATTCATGTCTTTTTCCTCCAATAGAACTAGCCACTTAAACACAAAAGATGAAAGTCTTCCACTTGTTCACTGCGTCAATACTAATAATGACTACGAATTGGTAAGAAAGAGATTTTATATTTAACATTACACACGAAAGTGACAATTTAGGGAAGTTTTTGCTGTTTGTTGACATGGATGGGAGCTAAATTTGATAGTTTCAAAGATGAGTAAATCCACCAGAGGAGAGAGAGCACTCATATAGAGCTCCAAAGCTCTGGAACAAACTCCCAGATGGTGTCCGGAACTCAGCTATGCTCAGAGAGTTCAAAACTAGATTAAAAACGGTTTCATCTAGAATTCGAATAATTAGTTCCTGATATGTGTCAAAACTGGTATAGTGTTAGAGATTACTGCTTAATTTACTCATACTAAAAAATGTACAATCTCTAACGTTGCAGTATATGGTAGTTCTCTTTCTACCCCATATAATAATCCAAATGGAATTCATGTTTAAATCTTAATCCACACTAGACCTTTGTAAAGCTGCTTTGAGTTTTTAGGAGTAGGCAAATATACACTGTTGTACACTGTGTACTGTCAGAAGTGTACATTCACTCATTCATCTTCATGTCGGTTTTCTTCCCTTTTGGGGTCGCCACAGCGGAATGAACCACCAACTCTCTGGCATATGTTTTACGCCGCGGATGCCCTTCCAGCCGCAACCCATCGCTGGGAAACATTCACACAGACACATTCACACTATGGGCAATCGTTCTTACTCAATTCACTTATTGAGTAAGTGAAGTCTTTGGACTTGTGGGGAAACCGGAGCACCCGGAGAAAACCCACACGATCACGGGGACATGAACATGCATGAACATGCAAACTCCACACAGAAATGCCAACAGCCGAGCCTAGAACCAGCGACCTTCTTGCTGTGAGACGACCGTGCTTCCCACTGCGCCACCATGATGCTTAGAAGTGTACATAAGTTTCAGTAAGTTTCAGTGTTGTCACATACAAAAGAACACAATACTTACAAAAAAACATGAGGATAATATTCACTTGTGTACCTGCATAAAATTGTTAGTGTTTGATTGGCGTCAATCACAAGCTGGTCTTCGCTGTTGTCAAGGGTAGGTGGACTCATAGAAAACCCATTTACCAGCCCTACAAGAAGAAAAAATCAGATTAGTTTTAATCAATGTCACCCTTCCCTTCATGTTCCTAACACTGAGAATCGCTCTGAAAAAAAAATTGGGTTTTTGGTAAACCCCCTTGCTTGTTAAAAAGTTAATTATGTATTTATGGTTTTCAATTATATCAAGAATCTTTAGGAAGACAATTAACCTAAATGAGAACAGACACAGGTGACTTAACTCAACTTAACCGGGGACAATTAGACACAAGTAGAAATCAGGAAGTGTAGAAGACAGGAGTGCATTTATAAACTGCAAAGAAGTGAACAGAAGCTAAACTCTATAATGATAAAAAAAACAAAAAGACAAGAATAAAAACCAAAAGGGGAAGACCAAAACACAACCCTGACACTCTCCATAACATAAGAAACTTTACTAAGGATTTACTACGAATAAATTAATAAACAAATCATTTGGGAAACGTGGGTAAATTAAAAGCATATTGTAAGATTTTCTCATTTTTGACGTATGTCAACCTGTTGCTGGACCTTCAAAATCAAAGAAGAAACCTTTCCAAATCACAATAGGGGCACTTTAAAATCAATTACACATGCTTTTGTAATCTTGAACAAAGCTAGATAATAACTATACAATACGCAATCACCAAGAACTTCATTGATTAGAATCCTTTCAAAGATCACGTTGCATTGAGATGGATTGTTAGTAATGATGATATTAGGAGCTATTCTTTCTTCCTTTAAATATGTGCCACACTGTATGGACAAATGTCTGAAATACACAAAAAAATCCTCTAACCAGTATGACATGGAAAATAATGAAAACATCGGATCTACACCACCAGCTGTTGTCACACCCATGTCATGTATACTTTTAGGTACAACTTGATTATTACTGATTGATTTGCTACATGAAAGTCCTTACTGACTTTTGTTCATTAACTTTATTTCACAAGTTCACTCTTACATTTAAAAACCTGAGTATCACAACATAAATGGGCATTAAATGGAACAAATTACTAGCCAGCAGTCTGAGTAAGGGCTCCAGGATCTGGGCACAGAGACGAACCTGTATTGTATTGAAAGAGGCAGCTAGGCAAATTAACGAAGCAGGAGGGTTGAGTCTTGTTGAGTTTTTTTTTACATGAGAATCACTTGTTTTGATTACAAGTTTTGGTCTGATTCTGAAGACAGTTTGGATCTGTTGCTTCAACAATCTTTTTTAATTGCTTTTTTTATTGGCTGTTTATATCTGAAACAAAAGACTTTCTGATGTTTCTGAAAGCGGTTTGTTTGCTTGCTAACTGCTAAATTGAAACCAGAGAAGATGGTGAGTTCTTAGCATTAAAAAATAATTATAAAATCCACTAAACTGGATTCCTAAGTATATGCAGTAGTTAAAAGTTGATGCCTGGACCTGTGGAATGAATAAACATTTGGAAATATCAAAAGTAATCAGTACCCTGGCGTAATCAGTAATGCTGGTGTACAAAACTATCTCCAGAGCAGCTCCCGGTCGCTGGCTGGTGGAACAAACTTCAAAAAGCAACTGAAAACTCTTCTCTTCAGGCAACACCTACTAAAAAAAAGTATGAGGAAGTTGGATAGTTGGTTATGGTGGATGAGGGGGACCAATCTAACAACTTGTGAAAAAACTGAATGATGCTAACATGCCCTTGAAAGACAAGTTATTTATGCATTTAAAGTAAATTAGATAGGAGACAAATAACACTGGGGAAAAGGGACAATCAGAGAAAGTGAGAGTGAGATAATTTTTTAAAGCTGAGGAAAAGCTGGGCATATGTAAAACTGGTTTAAGGAAGAGCGTTGTGACAGTGAAAACCATTATTTAGTCATTATTTAGTTTCTTTTCCAATCAGAAGCATTCCCATTGCTACATGACATTTGTATCTAATCTGGAATGTCAGATGGAAAAATTCATTATGTTGCTTAATATGGTGCTTTTTTGGTTTGGTTGTATGAGTGTCAATAGAGTAATGAGGCATCGGGGATTGACCCAAAATATCTCAAAACGTATTTAGAGGAACGACACTGGAACGACATCGGGGGGATTTATGATTAAATAAAAATTTTTGAGGTGGAGTGTACCTTCAACCTAATTACATCATTTAGCTTTGGAAAGCTTATGCCCCAAGCACAAAAAAGAGAGTTTACATTTCCTGTATCATTGATATACAAACTACATATGAATAACTCATTCTGGTTAGTGTTTCACCAACAGTGGCAAAATTGGTCAAAAGGTTATTCTGCAGATGTTAATTGGCTTGTGAGTGCTGATGTTAGAAATGTCTTCTGTTGCTCTGTGAGGACAGGGTGTGTATAAAGACGCCATGAAGAGTTATGAGGTACAACTGCATCTAATTAACACCAAACGATGACCAGACAATATGCAGAAAATTACAAGAGCCTCTGGGTCCCTTCGCAAATCACTTCAACAAGTGCTAATTTATGAGACACTTTTATAGAGCGAAATACGGTGGAAATTAGCATACACATAAGTCTGTTAGAGAGTCCGATAGGGAGAGACATGTGACACCGTGGAGCTTTGATGGTTCTGCTTTTAAAGCATTGATGAACATTAATCAGTGACTCAATTTTCAGGCTGACACACTGAATTTAGTCTTAAAATAAGACAAAATATTTATTAAAAGATTGATTAATAACCTTGTTTTAAAGCTGAACATTAAAGGATATCAAAGGTTTTACTCTGAGCCTTTGTGAGCTGCATGATGTATCAATTTATTCACATCTTTTTTTTTATAAAACTTGACTATATGTTGATTAACAAAGAGACTCTGTCACGCACTCAATCACAAGAGCCAGGAGGAGTTCCAGAACATTTACACTCAGCAGAGAACACCAAAGAAGGGAGAAAACACAAGGAGACGCAGAAACGGAATAACCCGGGTAAAAACTTTGCACTCAACAAGTTCATAATTGTCAATATTATCCCTGCGTGTGTGTAAAAAGTCATAATATGTATGATCTTTAAATTTTGCTCTGAGGCAGAGAGATCTGACATGTGTTGCTGAATAAAATCAAAGACTCTTGTGTTGACTATTCTTTCAATTGTTACTATATGGTTTAATCTTTCCCTTTCAACTTCAACTTCTTCGATCAAAGCAATTAATAAGCAGTGATCTCTCTCTCTCTCTCTCTCTCTCTCTCTCTCTTCTATATATCACTATATCCTCTCTCTCTCTCTCTCTCTCTACTGTCTCTCTCTCTCTCTCTCTCTCTCTCTCTCTCTCTCTCCTCACTCTCTCCTCTCTCTCTCTCTCTCTCTCTCTCTCCCTCTCCTCTCTCTCTCTCTCTCTCTCTCTCTCTCTCTCTCTCTCTCTCTCTCTCTCACTCTCTCTCTCTGTGACTGGCAGAGCAAAAGGGTTTTCATGCCTGTCCCTGACTCTATTGACACTAAAAGCCCACATGTCAATCATAGGGAATATTTCTGGACCAGTGCATTTCATATGCACAATCCATCAGTTTCAGGCGCATCCGGCCCCACAGCACCACAATAGAATTTAGTAAATATTTGATGGCAAGTCAATGACCTGTTTACAATTCCACATGAACATGAACATCCTGGTGGCTTTTCTTCAACTGCGTCTTCAGTTCTTCTCTAGACTAATTGTTGGGATGAATGCTGTGCTGTAGTGAAACACAGAGAGTAGTCAACTACTCGGGTTCCCAAAATACATACATCTGCTTCATACACACTCCTAAAGGAGAGTGAGCTACTGGTTTTTCAGATCTAAAAACACTGAATTTCACACGCAAAAAACATTGTGCTTCAACTCTCAAACAAAAAAGTAGCATTATTAAACCAAAGGCTCATGACAGTAGATAACAGAAAAAATATTTGATATTTCATTTAGAAAATTAAGGGTCATTAAAAATGTTAATTGAGAATAAAAATGTTTCCATATTTGACTTAAAACAAGACATTTTGATAACATTTTACTATAAGGTGACATGAATCATTATTAGTTCATGCTTAAACTAACCAGTAATTAATAATAAGTTAATGCTGCATTAACGATGAGTTAGGATATGTATTAATCATGGACTCATTAAACCTGAAAATGAGTCATATTAATGGATATGATTACTGCCTTAAGTAAATATTGAATTCTCATTGTTGGTTATAAAGTCATTGACAATTCGAGGCAAACTAAATAAAAAATGCTCTTCCAGAAATGTAATTACTAATTCAATAAGGATGATTTAATGAAGATGTGGCCTCTAAAGTAAAGTTACCACTTAATAATAAATAACTAATCATAAACATTTAGTATTTTATTTTATTTACTTTGACATTTTACTTCAAAGGGGTACATATAATTAATATACATGTATTATAAGTTCATAATTTTTTAATTACTACAAGGGAGTGACTACTTTAGGAGTAACATCATTGTTAGCCCATCATTAATTGATTATTAATTACATTGCTATTAATTGTCATTGGATTTCACTGACGATTTTAGCATGTCAACAGTAAAAAAAAATTCATTAAAAATACGAAAATATTGTGCTGAACATATAGAAATGGAAATCATGTTTTCTAATCTAGAACAGGCTGAGAAAAGCACTGGTACAGCATGTCAACTGTGTGATAGCAAACATTCCTCAAACCAAAAACTTTGTATTGTCTTGGAGGAATAATTCATGAGTTTGGGGCCATGAATGATTCAAACAGAGAGATTTAAATTCAAACTAGACCAACAGCATGTTTAATGTAAACTTCATTTGAGAAACTAAGAAAAAAGGCAATGTAAAACTAGTCATGCATAGGGAGACTATCACATTGACTTGAGTTGGAGAAGTAAAGCTTCAGTTTTTGACAAATTTATATGTTTTGCAACACATATGAACCAAGTTCCATATCATGTTTCCAAGAAGACACATTTTTTTCCTTCGCTAAAATCAATGCTAAATGATGCCGAAAGAGTCGTTTTCTAAACACGTCAAACTGTCTTTGGTGTGGTTTATCAGTGATTTATCTTCAAACTCTTTGCTCCCTTTCAAAGCCAGAGATTGAATCACTGGCATGCTTACTTGAAAAGATTTATTACAAACATTAAGCGGCTCACAGTGTGAGCGGTCACTTCTCATACAGCATTTTTCATTTACTCTCCCCAGATTTGGCGATGACACCTCACATAAAAAACCTCCCATCTCACAGCACTGTGCTCAGTGACCCTGGGTTCTACCCTCCGCTGCACACAGCAAAACATTTGAACGGATGTTTGACTTGTGCAGGATCACTTTCTGCCAAAATATGACCCAAGGACACAGTTGAACTCAGATACATTTGGAAAGTATCTTTCCAGGGGCTTAGAGATATTAGGGGGTCAAACCAGTGTAAACCAAAGGCTAAGAGCTAAATTGGCATGATCTAGCAGCAGTAGTGCTGTGTACCAGATTTTTTCCATATGGATGTGTATTGCTTTCACAAGGATGCTCACTCACTGTTAACCTGTCAGTGTGATATATGGCTAGAGCAATACATAAGCAGTTAGTAGGGGTTAAGCCCTAGGCAGAGACAGATCAGGCGCACACTGTATCTGTTGTTCAGGATTTAAAGCTCACTGCATTAAATGCTCTATTTTCATAAGGGGATATATTTGCAATAGCGCCTAAAAAGTTTGGTCCAGCCTGAGTCCGAGATACTTTAGCCTGACCCGAACCCAATTTCATTAACTGTCTTATTTATAATACCAAACCCAACCAGACCCGGAGATTATTCAAATGAATCCATGCAAACACAGCTTTCCAAGAATTAGCCTTTCATACATATTGTAACTCAATTTAACAAAGGCAAAATGCATAGACCACTTGAAAGTCAAATAAAACAGCAATTTAACCTTTAACATCTGTTTCACCTACTCAGCGCCCAATTTCATGTCTCTCGCAGCAATCTAAGTGCATCGCATCACCAAGCCTGACCTGAGGCCATGTAACATTGTACAAATTAAGCTGATTATGACCCAATTTATTGGGTCGTAATGTGCCCTGTCAGGTATGGCTAAAGATCTTCAATTGTAATGGGGACATCGCAGGGTTATTGAGCAAAAACCTATTTTAAAGAATAATGCCTTATTAATGTTAATGAAAAAAAAATTTGCCCTTTACCAAGGACCAATGAAATAGGTGCTTTATGTTGTGGTAAACATGGAAATTATGATGGGAAAATTATATTTGTTAACAAATTGATTTCTTTTTAAGAAATGCATAAAAGTAGAAATGGCAGATGTTTTAAATATCAAGTCAATGAGTCGACACAATTATGCAGGAAAAGCAGATATCGATTTTTTTTCATGCCGTGTGGGGAACACTTGCAAATTGCAACGTTCAGAAGTTGAGAAACCTTGCAGAAATCAGCTTTCCCCAACCATCAGCTTGCTCTAGACAAGTGACACAAGCAAAGGGAGGTATTGAAAAAAATAGAGGAGCAACAGCTGTCCAGACAGAAGGTGATGTATGATAGCAAACAAGCCTCTTACAAAGACATTTTTGATCAGAGAACAGTAACAGATTCTTGTAAGTTTCAAGTCTTCCATTCACATTAGAAATGTAATGACACTCCATTAGTTTAAGCTAGCATTGTTCCACTGACAAACTGGCATGTTTGTTGTTGATGTATGGACAGGACCAAAAAAGAACGTGAATTTCAACGCCTCTTTCTGCTGCCACTTAAATACCTGAACTGTCGATGCCGATAATCTTCATTCAATTCGTCAGTCTAATTTCAAAGACATGGAGATTGAATGAGGGAGTCCCCCTCAACTACCCTTTTAACAAATCAACAGGAAATAAGACCCTCCGAGAGGTGCACGAATGGAGAAACACGGCACACAAAAAGCAGGTGCTTTAACGTTAGCTTAGTATGCTAAATGAAACAACTCGGCAAACTAAATGCCAAAACTAAACAGTCGAAAGTGTGACTAGATTACACATGAAAGGATTCAGCAGCAGTTGCATCTAAATAAGAAAGCGCGACAAATTTAATAAAACATTGAGGGCTTAATGAAGAAAACTTTAAAGCAGAGGGATACACTGTGTTCAACAGCTTTCGGAAAACAGGTGGTCCTATCGATGTGGATTAGGGGTGGGCAGATCGATCCATAGTATCAATACTGACATCTGTATCAGAATTGGATCCATATTAGCCAACTACCAGACTAATTTATTTAGTCTTTTTTGTAAAAAAAAATCATCTATTTAGAGGCAGTGAATATCCAAGTATACATCAATTCATATTTATGTATTCAGGAACCCTAACAAAAGTTGACTAATAGCACAATTGAACCATGTAAATTTGGTATTTATTAATTAAATATCTGCATTTAAAAGGAAAGTCACAACCCTCATCATTTAAAAAAACATTTTGGATATCAGTTTTAAACCATTGTCATTAAAATGATGTAGTTACATAGTTTTTTAAGTAAAAAAAAAAAGTAAGCTCATTTGTAAACCCATTAGCTATATGGTCTGAGAGCAAATAATGCCATACAATTTAGTTTTCATGTACATAACTGTTTTTGTGTACTACTGAAATCATGAATTGTTATTAACATTAATTAGTGAAAATCCAAGATTTCTTGGTATCAGCATTGGTTAATCCCAATGTCTGCAGTATTGCCCAGCCTTGACCCCAGACTTAGTTATACCGATCACAAAAAGGAGTTCACTGAAATTAAAGACGATGACAGCAGCCTTTCCACAACTTAGTAGTAAACTAAACTCTCCCTCCACTCATTCAGTAGTATCATTATTTGTGAGTATTACTTCTTTTGAATAAAGTGTAACTTGTGTTAGGATTGTGTTTCTTCAGTTATCCTTCTCAAGGAGACCTTTATATTTGCTCTCTGTCGTATAAACAATGTTCCGCTTCACACAGCGAGTGCATTTACATTTAGAGGGGTAGGAACACCAGACATGGACACAACAACAGTTACTGTTTTGCTTCAGAGTTTGTCAAACTCCACTACAAATGAACAAATAGTAAGACAGCAATTTCCATTCCAGCTGATCACGCATGTCTTAATGCAAGCACCGGAGAGCAATCCACTGACATTATGTCCCATTTTCTAGAAGACTACTGAAAATCTTTTTCATGACAAAGTTTTCTCTGTCTGGAAAGGCATTGCATGAAGGACCAAGAGAACTGCCTTGAGTTTCTAGGGGAGAGCAGCCAAAAGTGCTTGGGAGGTCAGAGTGTTTACACTCTACGGCTCTGCCTAACAAGACAGGCAATGCCACAAAGGAATAAGGGCATTCTTAAAGGGGAAATTAAATGAACATGTATTTTTATATACATTTTAAATATATGTTCCTTAGTGTTTTACCTTGATCCTTTGTGGGATCGATTCAAGAGGGTGGTTCATATAGATATGATAGAATCACACAGTTGTTGCAGATTGCTCGTCTGCACATCCATGATGCAAATCTCCCAATCCACCACATCCTAAAGGTGCTCTATTGGATTGAGATCTGGTGACTGCGAAGCCCAATTGAATAGAGTGAACTAATTTTCAAATTCAATAAATCTGCCTGTGATGTAAATCCTGCTGAACATAGGCAACTGAAGATGGGCTCACTGTGGTCATAGAGGTACGTACATTAACAAAATTTAGGTAGGCTGTAGGGCTGACAAAATGCACAACTGATGCTAATAGGTCAAAAGTGTGTCAAGAAAAGCCTGAACCGATGATACGAGGCAGGAAAGATGCATAATTTCATGTGATAGCCGCCTCTTTTTCTATTGTTTTGGTGAGCCTGTGCAGATTGCAGCCTCAGTTTCCTGTTCTTACCTGACAGGAGCGGTACCTGCTATAACTAGGGTTGGTTATTGTTTGGAGTTGTTCCGATAACGGTGCAAACCAATACTTTTAAAACGATATCGGTGTCAAAACAGTGCCTGAAGTGATACTTTACAAAAGCCTCAAAATTATGCCGAATGACACATATATAACCAAGGTACGCCTCTTCAAAGGGAAAACACTGAGTCCATTAGATCTGCTCCAGAAAAGCAGGGAGGAAACCAAGAGGGGTTTCCCGAGGAGGGGAGAGAGCTCACCGGCCCGTAGGTGGAGAGGTGGGGCACCGAGCCATACAGAGCGAGTCAACAGCAGATCCTCACTGTGGGTTAGGCTGAGAGAAGCAGAGTAATGAAGATAGACAGATACGACGGCACACAACTAGGGTATGAGAGACGATCAGCAGTGCACGCTGTGATTGCAGTTCAATAACTCACAAACAGAGATGAGAGGCGGGGTACTTAAAACCTTGAATAATAAGTGAATGAGAACAGCCGTGGCTGATGAGTAATTAATAGGAGCAACGCAGACAGGTGACAGCAGAAGAAGAGGACTAAAGTAAATAGAAAATAAAACAACAACAAAAAAAAATGTACAGGTTCAAACTGTTTGACCATATGTTATCATGAATGTAAGATTTGCGATTAACATTACATTAGCTTAATAATAACCTGTGGAAAGGCTGCTGCTGTTGTCATCATAATCAGTGGACTCTTGTTTGTGATAAGTATGGCTGAAGCTGGGGTCAGGGCTGGAGATACTGCAGAAACTGGAATTGAACCCATACAAACAAACTCAGTATAACGCATAAAAATACTGATAGCAATTATTAAAAACAATTTTGGACGTTCACTTATCAATGTTAATAACAATTAATTCCAGTAGTACACATAAACAGAAATCATTTATTTATATGAAAACTAAAATAGATGGTATTTTTAGTTGATGGGTTTATAAATTAGCTTACTTTTATTTTAAAAATGTAAACAAACAAACAAACAAACAAACACATAACTACATAATTTAATGGCAGATATTTAAAACTATAACCAAAATTAATTTTAAAATGATGAGGGTTGTGATTTTGCATTTAAATACAGATATTTCATTAAAAAGTACCAATCTTACATGATAATGTTTCATTAAATTTGACGTGATTCTCCCTTTACTTGCAACTGCAATGTTGTGAAACATTTGCAGCATGTTGCGGTTTTGAAATTCTTTTGTGTGCATTATTGCCACACTTTTGACCGTTTTATTTCAGGCATTTAGTTTAAAGCGAGTTTTTTAATTTAGGAAGTTAAGGTAATGGCAGCCCAGCTGCTTCCGGATGCTGCCAGAACGAGTTTCCGTCCGGTCCAAAACGGTTCTAGAGGTACCGGTTTCATATTGGAACTGGGTTTCGGTACTCAACCCTAGCTGTAACCCATCCGCCTAATATTTCAATGTGTTGTGCTTTCAAAGATGACTTTCTGCTTAACGCAGTTATAAAAAGAGGTTTTTTGAGTTTATGAGTCTATCAACTCAAACCAGTCTAGCCTACTGTGACCTCTGCCAACAACAAGCATTTGCGCTTACAGAACTGTCGCTCACTGGATATTTGGTCTTTTTCAGACCATTCTATGTAAACCCTAGAGATGGTTGTGCATGAAAATCCCAGTACATTAGCAATACTCATACCAGCCCATCTGACATTAACAACCAATGACATATTCAAACTCACTTAAATTCAAACTCTGGTGATTGGTTTGAACAGCAGCAGATTGTCTTTACCTTGTCCCTAAAATTGAGTTGCTGCCCTATGTTTGGTTGATTAGAAATTTGCTTTAACAAGCAGTTGACAAGTTCGCTCTGGTTTCTGTGTATATTAAACAATGAAATCGGTTATTGCATCACGTTGAGTGCAGGCAACTTCTTCTTTTGAGGCACATGTCCTGCCCATCTCTACTCTTGACTGATCCATTTCAGCGACTACCTCTCAAAGTGGTTTTGGTAGCTATTCCTGGAAACAAAAGGATTGCTTTCACACACGCAGCAATAAACGTTTACTGGAGCCAAGTATTTCTGGAAATGAATTACAGACAGGTAGTCTGAAAGGGCCCTTAAGTGCTGTTTACTGACAAAGTTTCGGGAGTAGCACGCACAGTTAATTAGCGCAGGGGCGGTCTCTCTATTATGTGCAGTTCCACCCTTATAAGCATCAGTTCGACAAGTCTCATTGAACAATCAACAGCTAAAAACCCTCCACCACCTCTTTGTCTCTCTTTAGCAGGGTTCTTCAGACTTCAATTATTCCCAAACCTGAAGCCCTCCTACGAACACCTCGCCTGGTATGCGTATATACACGGCAAATTCTGCTTGCGCTACCAAGGCTAATTTAGGCAAGTGCACCCTCGTGAATTTATTATTTGTACATTATAACACTATAAAAGAGCTGGAATTGTGTTTTCATCCATGAATTCTGCATGTTTAATGGTCGGGTACAGCTAATACAAATTATGGTGCTCATTGAACACAGATTGTATAACATTGTATAACACAGATTGTATTAAGTAAAGTAGGGGTTTGTACAAATGAGTCACTACACGAATCAATGAGGGGTTCAACGAGTCACTAAGCAAATCAATTGGGAGTCGCAGGAAAATCTGGGCTATAAATCCATTAAGACTAAAAATGGGTTTTCTTCATCAAGTTAGAGGTTTGACAAAAAGGCAGGTCTGAACAATACAGAAGTATTTGTGTCTTTTGGAAAATGTATTATGGGCTTAACAATTGTGACCAAAACAGACATCTAATTTATTTATCTATTTATTCCTAAAATGACATTTATTGCCTTTTGGAACCAAAACCCATCAAATAATTAACCTTTCAAATAATAATAGTATATATAATAATAATAGAGGCTCTTTCATTTGCAACAGGGCTGACACAAAATAAGGATCATTGTGGAGTTACTTTCACATCCATTAAAGGTCAAGCAAACCTCCAGAAAGCTCTAAAACAACTCTATTCTCCAGGGTTTAGCAACTGTGACTTGACATGAGAAAACATACATAACACAAAATGCTTACACTCGAGTCATAGTTTTACACAAGTCACATGTTTTAAAAATGTTTAATACATTTTGTCTTTTTTTTTGTATGCCACTAATGTGTTTTTGGATTTAAAATGCAAAAAGCATTTTTCAGACCAGTATTCAAGTAGATTTTCAGCGCAAGTAATTTGTAATGAAATAGATTTAGATTTATTGGCCCCCTTCTATGGAAAGCAAATTGATGCATGCATTTAACAAGCGACTTTCACTCAGAGAGTGAATTATATACTGGGTGTTCTAGTCAGGATTTTAGGAGAAAAGAGAACTTGTTTTGGTATTTTGAATAATCTATTGTTGGTAATCCTTATTCAAGGGACAGAAAACCATAAGAAACTTCAAAGCTAGTCCTTTGGCAAAATTCTTTCTCTGTAGCTACAAGGACGGAAACAAGGAGCCTTTGCAGTGCTTTTCCTAGCCAGTAAATTTCCTGTTTGGCATTTCACTTCACAATTTCCTTTAGTGAAAGATAAGAGTCAACCTAAACCCTCTCACATATCATGAAATGCTGTAAATGTGCATGTGCATGTTCATGTTTATTTATTATTTTACAACACACACACCCACACACACACATTTATATATATATATATATATATATATATATATATATATATATATATATATATATATATTCTCTAGTTTTTTAACAGTGTTGTAAAATAGCTGACATGGAGGAAATGTGAAACTAGCTGGAAAAATTTTTTTTTAAGATATGTTATATACATTCATTTTATTTTATTTTTCCCAGCTAGCTCCACATTTCTTCCATGTCTACAGCATGACGTAGTTACAGGCAATGTTCACTGTGTGTAGATGTGCGTATGTGCAATTTCCATGTTAGGCATGCACAAAACAAATTTGTGTCAACCACATCATGTAATTGAAGATTGTCACATCGCAAACAAGCACAAAATAATTCCGGTTGCATTTTTGTTCTGTAAATGGTCGTCATTTACTGTGTGCGCACACCATGGGACTGTTGTTCAATTGCACACAAGCACAGCTTATATGCAATTTCGGTTCCAGCCAATGACTAACAGCACATGTCCCTGTTAGTTTTGAAAACAGACCATTCTCTTTGCTAATAATTACATACAGTCTACCTTATCTTTTAGGATTAGATGAGTCACCTTAAAAAAACTCTACCACAGTCTTAACGGGCCAACTATATATCTCCGAGGTCAGACATAGGCCTGAAATAGTTATGTGTCCGGTCTACAACTGAAGGGCAGCAAGGGCACTAAACACACCTCCTCTCTAGCCTGTAGAGTCAGCATCCCCCGACTCCCAGTGGAGGATGCAGGTCAGGGCTCCGGAGGGGATGTGCATGCACATTAAAACTCCATAGATATAGAAAGTGCTGGACATAGTTCCTCTGCTCTCTCTATTCAAGGCCAGGGACAGACTTTGATTCCGTTGTCCCCGCCAGAGAGGATGAGATCCCAAAATGAGACCGCATGTCCTGTCATGCATGTCTATCTGCATACTTGTGACCTTCCTATTTCCTGACTTAGATTTTCACTGGGATGAGGATGTTTTAGGAGGGGGACATCTGTGTGTTTGTTTCCTACATGTCGCTTTCTCATCCCTTACTAGTATTTCCTGTACCTGTGGTGCATGACTGCAAACAGTGAACAGTCTTTTCTCTTTGACTCACTCAATCTATGGTTAAAGCTGCTTCTACTGATACCACAACAGTAGGAGAAAAACGACTGGCCTTGAATCCAGACTCAACTTGTAGCAAAACGAAGTTAATAGACATCAAAAAGGCAACTTTATGCAATGAAACGAAACACTTGTTAACTGACTAATTATAAGGAATACATTTTATTTGAAAATGCCTATCAGTCATAACCCTTACACCTTCCTACATGAGATAAAGAGGTGTCCCAACTCTCTTATGAAAGAAGGTGACCAGCATTTAAAGCACGCTTCAACAAGTATTGGGCTCTTAAATTTTCATTTAAGAAGAGAGGAATGTTGGATTTCACTTTCTATCTCAATCTATTGAGATAAGTTCAGGAGGAGCTTGTCTAATAATTGTCTAATAATGAACTACTAACCAGAACATAACAAGTATACTTATGTATATATATATATATAATCACAGACGAATAGGAAATCATCTAAGTGTGCGCAAACTTCCTTGATTCATAGGAGTGTTGCACTTCTTATGTCTATATTTCCAGACCTGAACCCTTATCACGGGGTTTCAAAGGGAAAGAGGTGAGTCTAACTGAGAGAAATTAATATGGGCCTAAGTTTTGTTCTGGTGATGAAGAAAATATATACATTCATAGAATCAACTGTAATGGTACATTCTACAGTCTTGGGTCATGAATCATTTATGTAGATTTGTGTACCATCAATAGCAATCAAAGAAGTGATTGCCACTCCTTATGCAAACCAGGCTGATGGGGAGACACCACTGGCTCATTAAACATGAGACTATAAATGTAAAGCCCTGACTAAGCAATGAGTAATCAGTCTACTTGTTCAGCACTCCTATGGCAGTAACACACACTAGGAACTGAGTTTGGGATTGTAGTAAAATGGCTCTCATACTGTACTGAGCTTACAGGGGAAAGGCTGGATTTTAGCTGACTGGTGTTCCCCTGACACTTCAAGTCACTTTGTGCACTAAAAAGCATGTAACTTCACAGTTAAAGACACTTTACTCCTCTCTTTAACATCAATGTACCTGGATCTCCACATTTTTATTAAGTCTTCTGGCTATGTATTTCCTGCTATGTGGTTTCTGCAATTATATAACACGAGCTGACCCTTAGCTGCGGCCTGATGCACACCTCTCAAAGATTGTTTACTACACAGCATTGAAATGCAGACCCCAAGGTCTCTAAATGGTTGACATTGGACAGAGCCTGCGTTTTCGGCTGTCAACACAACAAATGCCACCAGGGATCTAAATCACAGAGCGATTGATTAAACAAGTATGGAAGCATAACAATGTGTACAATTTTTATTTTTAGCATCAATAAGTTCCAGCTCCGACCCATTAGCTCCAAAAGAGTTTCAATCCAAAATACATTGAAAATATTTCAAAATTTTCTAAATATTTGGTTTAAATTGATACAATACAATCACAGAGGACAACAGATTGAAACTGAGATTACCAATGTTCCCTCCATGCAATCCCGCACCAGTCCTATGGTACATGTGCTGTAAAAATCATAGGCGAGCACATAGTGCTTCCTGGTCTGAACACACAATGTTTTTTCCATGGATTTCCTCTGACTTGTAGGTGTTTGAACCTGCAAGTCATCTGACTTGTAAGTGTTTGAATTTGTAGCTGACTTCAATACGAGTCGTTCATATTCTGACTATGACCTGGTCATTGGTCTCGGTCAAGTTTAACAATGTATGTTTTCTTGCTTCAAATAAGACATTGATTTACAAGTTTGTTTAGGTTAATTGCAAGTGAAATGCTGTTCAGGCAGAGCAGTCATTGAGGATTGTTGTTTACAGGAGTCCAAGTGGTCACTCAGAGAGTTTGTGTGTTTGGTCAGACACATGGAAAACTACATGGAACATTTCTATTGACTGCTTGGTAGCATTTGGGAAATATTATTGCATTTTGTCTGCAAGGCTCGGAAGGTGAGCTATTGCATCTGCCTCTATCTAGCCTTAAGGCTGAACAATAAATCAGGCTTTACACAGACCTGCTTTGCAAAATAATACCAGTCAGTTCTTTACTGAGTTCTAGGGTTGAGCAAAATTCTACTGTCTACAATACAAGGTAAATCCCTGGATGCACCCATACTGTACATTTGCGCTACAACCTTAATTAAACACATGATCACATCAGTTTGTTAAAAAGCTGAAAGTCTATTTATTGAAGCACAGTTAGAATAAAACTATGTAGGGTTTTGGCACTTCAAGGATTCAATTAGAACCTCCTGACATACGGTACAACTTCCCTGCATATGAGGCATCTGCAAGCCTCTCACAAAAGGATTTAAACAACAGCAAGCCCAGGAATAATGGGTGTGTGATCTGGAGATAACTGTAGTGTTGTATTCAGTTAACAGTCTTAATCACAACATTAATAGAAACTCCTCCAAATGGGAAGAATTTTAGGATGTTTTAGTTCTTTTAACCTGGATTATTTCATATTTTGATATAGGAAATGTTCACCAGACTTTTTCAAAGAGGGAACTTGGCTTACTCATAAACATTTGAGAAACTCTAGACACTAAATTTCTGTTCAGTTCATGCCCAGGTAGATCGCCACTGTAGTGCAATGGTTGTTAATTTCTTTTCTTAAAAGCAAAATGTGAACAAGGGAACACAAAAAAGTACTGAAATTGACATTTGTAACCTCAAGATTGCAGAATGTTTCACAATTTAGGTTTGGAGGTTCTCGGGCACTTGGTTAGTATAGTACGGACACACCAGCTTTTTTATTCCTATACCGCTTGATACTCATACATTTGAAGATGACAGTAATTTACTTGTCTATTTTTTTTGTCTTGTTGCAAACACCTTGGATAAAATAGTATCTTTACTAAACCATTTGTTCATTTTAGAAAAGTACTTTCTAGGGCACTCTAGAAAATACTCAAATTTGCCTTAATTTGAAACACTGACAGAGTTTTTTTTACCAGTGTTAACTCTGAATGTACATTGACGATCAAAGAAATGCTTACCATCTTTTTTTTCCATGAATCCTCACTGACCTTCAATGACGCAGAATGCCATGTTGCTGACCAGAGAACCCTAATGCTAACTATGCTCCATAGCACACCATGAAATTTTGCCAAAGGCCATGAAGCTCACTTCAATTATGGTAACTCTGCTCTTAAATTAATAAGCTTCAGCTTTTCTTCTGATGAGGCCCCTCACGAAGGGTTTCAGTTTAAAGTGAAAACAAGGTATATAACCTGATGACAGGCCCTTTAAACACAAACCTCAAAACAGCCTGAAAGCCTATTTGAGAGGTCTGCTTGGATTGTAAGTGATATTACTGCTTGACTAAGAAGCATGAAAAATAACAAGGTAGAAAAATAAACTCGCAAACTATTAATATATTTTTAAATTCCTAAACACTGTTGTGTCATGAATGCTTATTTCAAGTGACAGCTATCAGAACTTATCCGATGTCATTGATTGACGTTAAACTAAAAAATTAACAGCTTATTTTTTTATTTTAATTTATTAAATAATTTTCTGCATTCTGAATAAGTCTACCAGATGAGTTTTGGTCTGTTTTTATTCTGAAACCAGTTTCCTTTTTTAACACAAAGTCAAAAAGAATATTCCTGTAAAAATCAGTAGTTTACTTTAAAAAAAAAAGTATGAGAAGTATACATAAGTGCTGTGTTCTTCCTTAATCCATTTAGATTTAAACTATTATGTAATAGTACACACAATATCAGACTCAACGGTGTGTCACACTGTCAGCCTACTTAAAAATATTAGGTATCATACAAGAATGACTTTTTTAAATCATCAAAGCCTACATAATAGCATTTTAACCAACTGCCTGTTTTATTTACTGCTTTCTCTCTGAAGGCCATCAAGTGAAGTTTCAACCAAAACTTCAAGTTATTGATAAAATAGAGCATGTCTTATATATATATATATATATATATATATATATATATATATATATACCCCATGTTAAAAAGCCCAATTACACAAAAGGAAAACAAAAGTATAAAGACTTGTCTTAACAGTTTTTTTATTGCTCATTTGAACTGTGAGGAGTTGACTCTTTTTCCTAATCATTACTTTAAGCTATACCAAGCCTTGTAACAGTGCTTAATTAAAGGCTGCATCCACTTGAGTGACTCATTCTGACCCGTCTTTCATTTCAGCTCTGCCAATTACCTGCTATGAAACGGGTGCTCAAAAATAATCACCATAGCAACGGTCGGTGGCTGTATGGACACTACATCCGTAGTTACATTTTACCCCTACCAGCTAACCCTTCCACCACCCCAATTCCACGTCCTAATGATATTTTCAACAACGTGGAAAGGCCAAGTGAGAAATACTCTTCCAAATAGAATAAACTTTGAACCTCCAAATAATGAAGATCCAAGAAAGAATTCCAAGAATACATAGCATCATGCAGTCATCAAAGATGTCTGCCAGCTTAAACAAAAATACCAACAACTGCAACTAATTGTGATATCGAAATTTTAATAGCCATCCTTTATGTTTTTTCATGTCATGTGTGCATATACAGGTTAAAAAGTAATATAAATGATAAAACTCACCAGTTTTAAACATGTTTTAAATGTTATAAACAATCTGACAATTCTGCTGTTAAGAGTGTACCAATACTTTGGTTGCATTACCTGCGCTTCCTCTGCCTAACGTTTTATTATTTGTGATGTGTTTGTTAGCATTGTAGCCAGAGCTTTAGTCCTGAATGTTTTTTTCTTTAGCCCTGGCTAATTTCAGAAGAAATGCATTGGAACAGACAAGAGCTGAAAATTCTAAGTTTGTTCATTTCTGGCTAAAAGAACAAAACTCATGATGCACCACAATTCTGTGCACCATTGAGTGTGTTTCTGCAGAGAATAAAGCAAAAGTGTCCAAAACTAGCATGAATGGCAGAGAAACATGTGATGCATAACGGTGGTCAAGAAAAGGTGAGTTGCTCAAGCATATTCCGAAACCACTGACAATGAAGGCCAATATAAAAATAATTAAGGAGCACTTAGTTAATTAAGTTAGCTACGTAACTGAAAGGGACATACTGAAGTATGAACAATTTCGGTGTCCATCTATGTGTAACCTTTGTTTGTTTGGCTGCTGCTTAAAGACTGGAATTCATGAGATGGGGGGCTGATGCTTCAGCTTGCAGACATTGTCCTAATGCATTATATCTTACATATTTTTACCACTTGCAAAAACCATTTAACCCCATTAATGTGAATCACACTAAAGAAAAATGTGATGAAAAGTCCTTCTCTGTGTTAGATTTGGAGAAACTGTTTCAAAATCACATAGTGCTTGTCACACTCAACATTATCGATGAGCTGTTTGCTCCGCCAACAACATAATGGATCAGTGGAATCTCTAGACTGTAATCAATGTCCATTAAATAGGTTACAGCAACGCAAGAACAAATACAAAAAAGTTCTCCTACTGAGAAAGAATGATCCGTTTTGATCTTTAAGCATGACTCAACTCAATTGTTGCCTATTGAAAGGTAAAATGGGACTTTTAATTAGATATCTGCAGAAATATATGGAAATATTTGTCTGTGTTCTTGTCTGTGTGAACTTATGTCCTATCTTTCAAGACAAGTCATAGTTATAAATATTAATCATTTCATTAGCTCCCACAAAGCTTGTAAAGTATGCTGTTCCATTCCTCTATATTTTCATGTGGTTTATATGAGATATCTTCTTCACATTTTGCATTGGAATAAAAAGGTCTGGTGCAGAGCTATCCATCTTTAATGTATTTTGACATTTTGAACTTTGCACCTCAGATAAAGTACTTTTTTGACAATGGATTCAAAAGGAGAAAAATCCAGGTATCATGTGTTTTTCATTTGTGCTCTGTTTTAACACTGACATCTAACTGTGTGATTCTCTTAGCTGTAGTTTCAAACAATGAAATCTCCACCGCGTGCCAAAGTATTCAGCTGCTTAGTGCTATTTAATGTGTAACATACCTTATGAAATAGATGTATAATCCCTCAAATGTGAGAATTCAGCACCTGTTCTGACTGATGCGTTTGGGAAGCTCTTCAATTCAGATCTGCACCTTATTATTATCCCTGTCTGGTTTTAGTTTGTAGTTGTTTGTTAGTTTAGTCACCTCACCTGTTTTCTATATTATCCCTTGATTGAGTATAATTCTATTACGTTTGGGGTCCTTTTGAGTGTTTTTATTTCTCACTGGGCATTAAACTCCAATTATCTTTATGTTTGAGGGAGTGTATTTAGGATTAAGCTCAGTTCTCATTCAATCAGTCACTTATCGTATGTCGATGTTCGGCTATGGGATCTCCCGCTTGGGGGAGACCATTCACTCCACACACTTGGCAAAAAAATACTGACTATCTACGTCATCACGTACGCCAAATATAAAGAGGAATCGAATTCAGCATAACTTGCTGTTCATGCTTTTGTATAACAGAGAATTACCTCATACACCTGTAAATGACAAGTGAAGCACCAAATCAATGCTGATATGGATAAAAGAACTCTTACAAAGTCAATTACAGTGACTTGGCATTACGGCAACGTCTTTTCTGCCTTCCAACATCAAATAAGTAAGCCTTCTTTATTTATAAAGTTTCACCACTTGTTCTGCTGGTTAGTATCTGTTAAAACATATTGCTAGACATGTCTCAACCATGCAGATTCTCTTAATACAAAGAATCGATTGTATTTAAGAACTGCCAAAGCTATTGCCTTGAAAGTTTGGGGCATTGATACTCCAAGACAGCAGTCGAGGGTTCAGACTGTTTGACCGGCAATGCACAACGATTGAGGTAGGAGTACTTTCAGGCTGCCACCCGGGTTACTTGTCTTCTGCGACTCCCTTCAGGATCCCTTCAGGTCAGTAAAGTCCGACCAGAATATTGGTTCACTACAATAGATCTGAAGGATGAGTAGTTTCACATAAGCATAGTCCCTCAGCACAGAACCCTTTTTTGGTTGGCCTTGAAGTCGAGTCTATTAGTAGTGGTAGAGGCGGCTTTAGTACTGTTAAAGTTGGAAGGGGTTTGAATCCTGGCATACCTAGAAGACTTGTTTATATTGGCCCAGTCGCAGTCCCAGTTGATTTGTTAGCGACAGGGTCTTATATCACCTCAGCCGTTTAGGGTTTCAGATCAACCCAGAAAAAAATCACCTAAATTATTTGAGTAATTCTTTTCTAGGGTTGGACCTGAAATCATTGAACATGGGAGTCAACTCTCCTACTAAAGGCAGCACGCAGCGTTTGCACAACTTAGTTATCCCTCTAAAGAGGCTCCTGGGGCATAAGGCCTCAATAGCTGTTGTTACCCCATACCACCACTTCAGAATTGGCTCAAGCTCCAACTTCCATTGTGAGCATAGTGTCAGGACACCACGTTGCCGCCTCCCCTTTCGTGGTTGGAGAGACATCAGGTTCCTCCATGTCAGAGTCTCCATGAAGGACTGGCTAAATGCTTAGTAGTGACTACCAATGCATTCAAGACCGGGTGCTTCTGGGTTTGTTTGAAGCTACTGGTTTATCTCTTGATTGGAACAAAAACACGGAGGGGTTGCAGCCCCTTCAGGAGTTGAGTTTGAGACCCCTACTCTAGGCTATCCTTTGTTCCCTCCTTGGACCTTTTGGTTGTCCTGAGAGGACACCAATACAACTCCTTTCTTGCTTGCGATACTGGGCTATCTATTTAAGCAGACCTTTGAACTCCAGTTTAAGCTGAATAGATAGGTTTTCCCATTACGCATAATTTGATTTCATGTTTATTTTCTCTTTATGTGTTTGTTATTAAATCTCTTTAAGTTGGACGGCTGATCTACACCTGTGCTCGGTTTTTCTACACATATCAAAACCTGACAAGAGTCCAAAAGAACACTGTGACGATGAAGGTATAATTGCCACCAAACAACCGAGGTGCGTGTGTGTATGTGTTTTTAAGGAGAGTGATGACCTTGTTGATGGTTGTGTTTATCCACAGATAGGTGCACATATCTGTGAATATTGTAACCCTTTACAGCGAGAGCAATCCTTACAATGATACGAATGAAACACATGACAAAAATATTTAATTTACCTTTTATTTAAATTACCCAAAGAGTTTGTTTTAGTTCTGCCACTTGATCTACTCCGGTGCAAGCTGCTCGGTGCTTTTCCTTGGCGCGTCAAAGGGGGCGGGGCAATGATGACGTCCCTTTTATGACAAAGGATGTTGCATCAAACCATTATGTTTGGTTTAGTTTTGGTAGTAATTTAATTGTCTTAATAAGTATTTTATTTCATTATGATTTGAATTAATTTAAAGTATTTATGTTAAATGGTTTAACATAGATATTTTTCACTTATTCCAAGTTAAGTATATTTACCTTTTCAGCTATTTTTTGATTATATAACCACTACGGGGGTTTTAATGGTTTTGCCCAATTAGTTTTGGAGGGAAATAGAGCTACTTAAGTCAGTGTGGCCAAGACCTCAGGAGAGGGAAGAGGGCTGATGATAGAGCTGTGATTGTTGCTGTTAAAGCAAAGTTGTCAAAACTCTTGGTTGTAAGTTTTGTATAGTTTTTTTTCTTTTTACATTTTTTTCAACATTTGCTTGTATACAAATTCGCTTGTAATATAAAAGGAGATTTGCAATTTTTTCTTCTCTTCATTGCTGACTCCCCAACGCCTCAAGGCTCTCTAAGTCTACACTACAACACACACCAAAGGGATAAAAACACAAGAACAAAATAAAGGAAGCAATATTGCAATATTCTAATAAATCATAATTCAGTGGAAGACAATAGACAGGTGCTCTTATGGCAGGATTGTAAGGTGAATTTCAGGCTGAAATCAAATCATTTTTATTTATGTAGAAGTAATCTTAGTATTTATTGATAATTAACTAAACTAAAATACTAAAACTAACTATTATCTAGTAATTGTGTAGGCATTCTGCGGCGCTTAAGTAAACATATCTGAATGCAGCATTCCTCAACATTCCTCAAGCAAAGTTGACTTTTAGAAGGTCATGATGAAACAGAATTTCTGAATGCAGGATTTCTCAAACCGTTTACTATTATGATTGGCTGATAATGTACCCCCAGACTGAGGGTCTGGTTTCAGAGGTGTTCTGCTGGAATAAAAGTGTGTACACAAGAAATACCTCTGCTGGAAAAATAACAATAATATACTGGATATCAATAACACAAAGCAGCAGGAAATACCATGAAGATTAGATTCAAAATAAAAACATGATTTTGCAACTGTAAGTACAAACTAAGAATTTCACATTAATCATGTTAGAAGTATCACATGCTTTCTAAGTTTCAAAACTTTATCAACACTACCAATATTCTATTGCATTTGCTGAGTATATTTAGCTGACCATAAGCCAGTTTAAAAATGTCTTTAAATGTATATAGAAAGCAAAGGTTTACCATAATCACTGAATATCATACTGCATTTTATGTAATTATTAGATCTAATTAAGTTGTTGTACGTATACATGTTTCATCAAACATTTATCTGAAAACACTTCAGTAGGTACACTTTGTGATTATTTTGTTTTAGAAGTTGCAGAAAACTGCCTCTGAAATAGAAAGTATGTAGCTTTAAAATACTTTTTTCATGAGTAAGAGCAATTAGCATCTTCCACTCATCACGAGTAAACACAGGTCAGGCTGCCTCTAGTGATTTTTCTTTAATAGTTTTAATACCTGCAACGGTTCGAGTGCGAGGGCAGCAATGTTGTTATAAAGTGTGCAACGTGTGTATTTCAACCTCACTGGCTTATAATATATTATTGGAAATTGACATATTTTTAGATAAACTCATGAGCTTACAGACGAAAAAAATCCACCATCATTTAACATTTGTAATTTTGTTCAAAACTATTGAGTTAGTAACTGAAAGAGTGTTTCATATCCCTCGAAGAAAATAAAAATACAAAACAAAACTTTAGCAAAATTCGACAAACTTCCCACACACACCACACACAAAAACTTTAAACGAAAACGGCGAACTTTTTCGCGCGCTTGCCTCTGACAGATCCTCACATTAGTATTATCCGAACTCTGCTGTTGTCGTTGTCTTTGACTTTAGCTCGTTCATTTAAAGTATTTAAGAGAATATTTCCTCACCCGAGACGAAGGGAATGCCAATCCAAATCCGACAGAAAAGCCTAAAATCCCTCTTCATTTCCAGGTTCCTCCAGAGTTTTAGATATTTAAACAAACCAGCGTGTTTTCTGCAGTCATCAAATAAAGCGAGCAGAAGCGCCTCGGATGAAGTGTTCGTGAAAGAGGATGTGCCAAAGGACGACGGGAATAAAACGCTCTTTTTCCTGTTGAAAAGAGAATCCAGAAGTTCTGAATGGATATACATTCATTTCCTTTTCCTCTGACTCACTCATCTGCCCCAAGCCTTCGGTGATGTTACCACTACTCCTCCAGTCTGAGGTGTCACATACAGTGTGTGAACCCACGTGCTTCAAAGTTCAAGCTGACTGGGGTTCAGCTTATATATTATCCTCCTGGAACCTGCAGTGCATCTGTGTCCACTGCGCTGGACATATGGGATGTGTTAGAGCTCTGATCATTGAGGGCTAAAATGTTACTCTCTGAAGTCTGGAATTCTAGATTTCTGTGTCACAAACTGGAAGAGTGCTTGATTGAAATTGCTGTTATGCTTTTTTATGTTAAATGTTTTATTTAAAACTGTCATTTGGCTATTTGTAAATGTCAAAATACATTTTAAATTCATTCATCTTCATGTCGGCTTTATTCCCTTTCGGGGTCGCCACAGCGGAATGAACCGCCAACTCTCTGGCATATGTTTTACACAGCGGATGCCCTTCCCTGCCGCAACCCATCGCTGGGAAACATTCACACACTCATTCACACTTTAACACTATGGGCAATTGTTCTTATACAGTTCACTTATTCCACATGTCTTTGGACTTGTGGGGAAACCGGAGCACCCGGAGAAAACCAACGCGATCACGGGGAGAACATGCAAACTCCACACAGAAATGCCACCTGTCCCAGCCGAGCCTAGAACCAGCGACCTTCTTGCTGTGAGACGACCGTGCTACCCACTGCGCCACCGTGACGCCTACACATCTTAAATTGAATCACTTATTACTATAATACGTTTTATTATTTATCTTATACTGTAGTTGGATTATTGTATTATTTCAAATGTTGCTCTGTTTAAAAAGAATTGAAATGTATGCATATTTTTACAGAAAAATAATTTAAGCTGTATTTTTTTGCATAATAGTCCACAAAACTGTAACCGTTGACTTACATCTATTGTAAAATAATTAATAGCATGTACAGTAACGATAGCAATTTCATTCATCTTTCCAGACTCAACAGTGGTCAACTTCTTTTTAGCCCGAACTAAACCAAGTCAGTGATATAACACTTAATCAGACGTGGCCCTTATTTGGCTGATAATAACTGATTGCTAAAGAGCAAATCACACATTTAACAAACAAAAAAACATCTCACTAAATTGATTTCATTTTTAAATGAGGTGCTTTTGCAGAAATTAATGATGTCAACATTTGACTCTATGAACACGTCAACATTTGAGCAAAGCCAATCAGAAATTAGGATTGAACTGAACTACACCTAGTTTATAATGCCTTTGAGTATTAACATTGTATACCATTAAAGAAAAAAGCTGAAGTTGAAAATAAGGTTGAATAACCCAACATCCTGTTGGTATGCACTGTTGGTCAATAATTTTAGAAGCCTATATTTTACAGTAGATTATCTACATTTGATACATTAATTGAATTACATTAAATTGAACAGTCTTATCACGACATCTGAGCCTCAAAGTAAGTTAAATAATGTTAAAAAGTAGCATATCTCAATACCTTTTCCCAAATTTAACTAAATAATAGATAACTAAACCTTTAAAAACATCAAAAGTGGACAGAGAATAATTCATAATTAAATAAAATGCCAAAACTAAATGAATCCAGTTCTGGGAGCTGAATGGCCTAAGGGAAGAAGCTGTGTTTGCTGGGGTTTCTTCGCAAGTGGGCGCTCCACTTAAGGTCCTGTGAGATGGCGGTTCCCAATAACTTGAATGATTACCCTGGTGCACAGTGCTTCTCCTGAAGTCCACTACCATCTCCACTGTTTTGAGGGTGTTAAGCTCCAGGTTGTTCTTGCAACAAAAGAGAGCCAGCCGCTCGACTTCCTGACTCCTCTCCATCCTGACTCCTCTCCAAACTTCAGGAGCCTTACTGAGGAGCCTTGGAAGGTGCAGTCAATGGTGTAGAGGGAGAAGAGCAGCAAGTGGTGGTGCCAGTGCTGATGGTGCGGGTGTCAGGTTTTTAAATAATATTCGTGTGGTCCTTGATTACAAATCCTGAAAGGGCCCTCAGCATAACGCACTGTAAGATTCATACATGCTATCAACTAAAGAGAACAGGTAATTCAAGGTTATTAGTTAATCACTTCATCTAGAGAAAACATGATCGTTGAGAGTATAAAATAAGGAAGTCCTTAGAGTGTACAAAACAGTTGAAAGACAAGAGGCTGATGGAAAAGTGTGTCTTGTACTCTGGTAGTGATACTTGTGATTGGACATTACAAGCTAACAACTGACCAGTTTTGTGAAGAAAATGAGGGGGTGTGAAACAAATAATAAATCTATCCTGAGAAGAGCCTTGCATATCAAATAGTGCAGCTGACACTGAGCATTCTTTGGAGAGCAAACAGGTCTGAACCACACCAAGCAAACAAATCTGCTGGACTCCATTACACATTCATAGTCCATCGACTAATTTATTTAATGACCTTGGTGTATATGTCGTCATTAGGTATACTGCTGACTGCTTAGCATTTTTCAACGAGTGAGCATGGACAAACAAGAAGAGCATATCCCATTTTGGAAGCTATTGGACCTCACTTGTGCTGTCTGTATATCTGCTGTCCCCACAACACATGTCTGAAATGATGTACCACAAGTTACAACAAGCACAATACTATATTTATATGTCAATTCACCATGGTCTTGAACTATGAGTTTCTGGCAAACAGTCTCTACAAGTCTGGGACGTCTCCCCAGGGGGACCCAAACGTGGAAGAACCAGATGTCTCATCTGTGTCTCAGTTCAATATCACTGACACCTTAAGTTGCTAGTCTGGGAACTCTGAGCATGGGCCAATGCTGAAGCAGACTCATATATCTCAATCATCGGCCTCTCTGATGTCTCCTCTTGGACCCTCTAACCCAGACAGCAATAGAGAAAGGGGAGCGGAGAGGGCAAGGAGAGATGCCTTTATCCATCATTACCCTCCTCAGGTCAATAGGCACTTGTGATCTTCACTTCCTCCTCCAGAGGACACACTCTGATCCCACAATCGCCATCTCGGCATGTTAAAACCCAAGGCAATAGAGGCGGTAATCCTAAAATCACCATCCTTCAAGAACACGGACCCTTCACATCTATTAGATTTGCAAGGGTATGACATTGTCTTTTAAAAGATCTTTCATTCAGAGAAAACAGGACTGCACCAGCGATGACACGGCTGTCGCTTTCAGCGGCTTCACTTCTCTGGGCTGGGGAACAAACACACTGGATGCCGTTTTTTTCAGTCCAATATCCAATATATTTTATTGCCCGATATCCTTGGTCAGTGTATGCTCCAAAGCAAAACAGGACAAGAATAGGCCTGCACCTCCGCTTAAATATGCATTTAACCTCACTGCATAATTTTTTTTATGATTTTTTTTTCATATTTTTATGTGGTGATAATTTAATATATCTTTTCAAATGAAATTTTTGAAATGTACAGCAGCTCGCTAGGTAAAACTATTCAATAAAATAGGTGTCTTTCAGATAAATGATAACAGACCACGCACCAATTAGAGCAAAAGCATGCACTAAAATTCCAGAAAAAGCTATTTAGGAAGTCTGTGGGCTTTCACAGGCATGTTGTATGTTTGATTTGGCTTCTGAACCCTTCATTAGTGTGAATGGTATGGAGGGACAGGGGATCCCATGTCAGAATCTGACCTGGCATGTGTACAAGTACTAGTAAATGAGCTGACTGAGTTTCAACAGCTATGAATATTCTGATGTCTGGCCTTGCTCGATTGTAGCCTTATTTAAACATTAACTCTTATATATTCCATTATAATTTTTTATGCAATAGAAACACCTTATGTTACTCCAGTGTGTTTGCACCAATAAAATGTTCCAAATCAGTATACCATGTAAAAGATACGCAAGTCTTGAATTGTGCTGGGAAAGGTTCTAATAAGTATTCAGACATAATGCTTTTAACAGTGCTTATTCACCGGGCAAGCTGTCATCTAAAAATAGATGAGGAGTCACCATCTTAAAGAAATCAGAATCGACAAACCAATCAACAGATAATGCATTGACAGATTTATCTGATTCATTTATTTCTCTCCCTCACTCTCTCTACTGAAGTAAAATTAATTCCCTGTGTATCAGTCCCTGCTGTCTGACAAATAACAAATAACATTCTTGCTCAAAAACACTAAGTCCTCTAAATTCTCCACTCCCCAAAAAATAACTTTTGTCTTTAATAAAGACCATGTTGTCTGCAAAGTTTAACGTTTTCAGGAGAAAGCAAATGAGGCTCAATGTTTAAATAAATTATCAATTTCATCCTTGAAAAGCATCCCTAAACATGATTTAGTAAATCAGAAATGTTCACATTTCTACCAATTAATGGCTAAAAAAGACAGACAACTCTAAGTTTTTAAATCCAAATATAATGTAGAGTGTTATTAAAGAGTTATAAATAAAATTGTATATTGAGAGTAAAGCTGTGCTCTTTTACTAAAAGTTTGCACATGAACGAAAATGAAAACTTAGAAGTTCAATAACACATGTATCTTTTTTATTATTGTCCTTTTCCTGCCCACCACATGAAGAGTGCTGTGTTTCCTCCAGCAGTGTTCTCTGGAGTCCATCTCAAGGACTAGGCCTTGAAGTGGCACGATTCTTTCTTCCACATCCTGAGGTCAGGAAACACACGACCCAGCTCTCCTCGCTCATCAGAAGGAAATGAGAGCATTTCACTCATCGCCAGGAATGAACAACACCAGCAGGAACCAGAGTCAAGACAATGAGCGACATGGAGACATTTACAAACCCTACGCTAGTAATGGGTTCTGCTGTCAGTTGTAAGTCGTGGGACAGCCAGTCAGGTCCTTCAAATCCATATGAGCCCTCAAACTATAAACCAAACACTATAGACTAGAACTAATTAGAGACAGCCTTTCATTTGCAAATGTGTGACGTTTAGAGAGAAAAGCCATCAAATTGTTGAAAATGTATATTTATAAAAGGTGCTGTATGGAAATGAAAAAAAAAACTGTTACTGCAGAAAAAAAAAAAATACTATCAACAACATTATCTGCCTCCACCTTTCCTCAGATGACAGGTTGCCAGATCAACTTAACTATAAACATAAATATAAGGGTTTCCTCTGTTAATCATGCTCAAGCTTTTTTGTGAAAGTTTGAAAGGTGGCAATGTATTGCAAAAAAAGTGTACAGCCTTTAACGTTAGTATTTGCAGGGATGTGTTCAGTAATAATATCAGCTCAGTGAATTATATCGATCAACGAAAGCAGGGGTGTCCAACGTCGGTCCTGGAGAGCCGGAGCCCTGCACATTTTTGGTTCAACCATCATGAAACACACCTGTGGCACTAATTATGGTCCTCTGATTGGCTGAAGTAGAGTAGTATGCATACTACAGCAGGGTTGCAACTAAAATGTGCAGGACAGTGGCTCTCCAGGACCGACGTTGGACACCCCTGAACTAAAGTCTACATCAAATCTATGTGTAAAAGATGAAAGTGAGCTTTCAATGAGAATGTTAAACAAATGAATACGGCAGACGAAAAATATTTTTTTGTTTACATATTGCTAATTTACCTGAAAAAAGTAGTGAAAAACAACTAATAGCTGTATTGCTACCTAAAGTTTTTGTTCAGGAGAAATTTGCCTACAGCTTTAACTTTACCTCCCTTACTTTATCACTCCAGCTGCCTTAATCTTTCAAAAATATCTTCTATTAATAAATAGTTTTTTTTCTCAAGTCATTATGACAATTTTTGAATAATGATGAGATTTAGTGTCTCACATATAACTATAGGAAAAGAGTGTGCAGTTCAGCCTGATCTGGCAACCAGAATTTTACTTTACCGATTGGCACAAAAAAAGTTGCATTATGGATCATACACTTAAAAAAAAACAAATGTTGTATTTGTATACCAATACTTTCAGTAACAGTAGTATTTTAACTGAACATAATTGTACCTTACATATTAGGGCAATTTAATAATTATTTCTACTTTGTTTCTTACACGTTGCACCTTTAAATTCATAATAAATAAGTTCAGAGGAAATACTTTTAAACGCTTCATAGGTTTGTATGTGTCAAATTTATGGGGGCCATAACAATTCCATGATTCAAAAGACGACTGGATAGTGGGCAAAACAGTAGATTTTAAAGTAGTATATAGAACTGTGTTAACTTATTAATCAAGTCTCCTTGATGATATCAAATACATTCACATTTTAGCGTTTAATCTGAAAATTCTCAGGACGCTTCAAGACCCATTTTTTTTCTCATTAAACATGCCAGATGTGTGCTTTTAGTCTGAAATTTCCAAAACACATCTACAAGATCCACAAATTATAGAAAATGTAAGTTTTTAAGCAGACAGTGTTCCTTAAAGTGTAAAAACAATTAATCTGAAAATGTATTTAACTGTCTCTGTACCCTCACCTGAAAAGATATTTGCTGAGTTACATTTATTATTCATAAAATCATTCAATAAAAAACAATGGGTATCCCTATGCTAACCAAACCACAAAATGATCAAATCCTCCACAGCTATCACTAAAATAAATGAGCAGAACATGAACTGTGTTCATGAATCGTCAGCGATTCAGTCTGAAAGCTCCTGAGAGGCTTTGCTTACTCTTGACCAAACTCATTTCAGACAGACATCAGGTCCTTCATCGTGAGTGAGACGAAAAAAGTACAAACAGTTGCTCTTCAAACGACCCCGCCGAGTTTCCAGATGGTGTTTGGATAAATGACAGATAGAACAAGGGCTACGGAATCATTTTAATGGACGATAAGTATTCATAAACCTTTTACATTAAATCTCAATACAAACATTTTACACATTTGATGAAGTATGATGAGTCTGTTGATGTTGATCAAAATTTACTATTAATAATTTTAATAATGGTTGTGTGCTGAATATAAAAACTGTGATTAAAAAGGATGTTGGATGCCTTTACCTTTTGGAATTAATCCTGGGAAGGAATCTTACCTGTAAATAAAGAATTACCCCCAAAATGTATAAATCTCATACAATTTGACTATGCTTATACGACTCAGTTCATTTGCATAAACCGTTGATCTGAGAGTTGTTCAGAAGACAATCACCAACACCTTTCACATGGAGGAAAAGGCTACGCATTGCAAAAGAAGCTGGTTTCACAGTCATTCAAGCATGCTGAGCAAGTTGAGTTGATGTGTTTCTCAAGTTCAATGGATTCAGGAATATCCTAAAGTCTGGAGGAAGGGAGGAGAGAAGCAATTTGCTTTAAGACTAGTGAAGTTTTCAGTCTGCGACGACTTGGTATTGATTTCAACTTCTAGCAGGACCTTTCCAAACTGCTAAACGCCTTAATAGTTGAAAAGACCTTTTTGTGGCTATGAATTCCACATAAGACCTCTAAGGTACTGCCAAGAAGAAAACGAGGATCAATAGACCAAGAAATTGAGATGAGCTAAAGGTCACTGTCAAAGACATTTACGCTGCACCTCTGCACTGCCGCAGACTGATCATCTCCAAACCTCACAAAACTCAAGCATTATTTAAACTAATACTTAAATAGGTGTGCATTAAATTATCACATTTTCCAAAAGGCCAAAATGTCTCTAAAGATGTCTTTAAGTGTCTAATGAAGTTTTCTAATTCCTTGAGATGAATCAGTGGGGTTTATTAAATAGGAAAACCAATTATAAATGAAATTGGAATGAGTGAAAATTTCCACAATACACAGGTTTATTAAAATGTTTAATTTTACATTTATATATTTTAATTTACATTTATATTTATATGGATATTTTTTTTTATAAAAAAGGAAAACCATTTACAGTGTTATTTGTTTACATATGCTACAATTATGTACATGTTTGTTTGTTTTTTACCTATTTAAACATAATTTGAATAGTCTGCGCATTTACTTTTTACATTATTGTTTACGTTTGTTAGCTGCCTTTTGTAATCTACTGATAATTAAACTACGATTAAGCTGAAATCTAAACTTCCATTAACTTACACTCATGGCTAAATTTCACATAAAAAAGCAGTTATCTGACTACACTATAGTGTAACAATATTTTATAGAAATATACCATAAAAACAGCTAATCTGGATTTTAATAAGGATGTTTCTTAAAACTAGGATTCTTTACTAGAATCAATGTTTTTTAAAGGCCTAACAAATGGTGTTTAAATTAAAATGATTATATATCCATTTTAGAACATTTTTACAAAAGTCTTCCTTGAACTAATTTTTGGTAATTTATGACAAACTTTCCACAAGGTCTGTCAGAAACTATTTTTATATTGAATAATACAGTAACCTGTGTTCAAAAAAACCCCATTCAAATGAAGCGAGTGGCCACATCAGCCCTGTGTGGAGCACATTGTATGAAGTAAGAAGGTTGGAATGTTAATAGGTCGTTTAAATCATGGCTTTTCGGTAAGTTTAAAAGCCCACTGACCCTGCAGAGGTGGGCTGAGCACTGACTCTGGTATTCAGTAACCAAAACACCCCCAAACACGAGTCCCAAGGTGGCAATAATAACGTTTGGGGGCAACCAGACTCTTATTTGGTTTGTGTGACCCCATGCAGGAGGCGGGAGGAAAGAGGATGTTAAGCCACTTGTCTGGCCTGCCAGATAATCAGCAACCCCTCCTAGCTGTTTCAGTATCCGGGATGCCACACCAGGTGCTGCCCACAATCCAGCCAGACTTGAGCAACATTAAAGAAGATATTGGATTGAGTCTATGTGACTTAAACTAAAAGGAAATGTTCCAATACTTTAATTTGCCAGAGGGCAGCTTTTTGTGTAAACTGCGGAGGAAGGAAGAGCTGGACATGAATCAAAACTAAACATCTTCCTGCTGTCAGTAGGTCTTGATACCATGACAGACAGAACAAAGTTATACATGCTCTTGTTTATTAAACATAGAGAAAATGACCACAGACTACTGAGGATTCAGCAGAAACCAGGCAAGCACTTCAATTTTAGTCCTTAAAGAGAAAAAGTTTGGATATCCCAAAGGAGAGGTTGCCAGACTTTAATCAGTATGAGGTATTTATGCATGAAACAGGATTACAGAACAATAAAATTCAAGAGTTGTCTTTTCTGAAGTTATTAATTGACTTGTAATAATTTTTTCATTTTATCCTACTTAAATTTATAACAATACACCAAAAATGTGTGTGTTCCTTTTGTGAACTCTCATCATAACCACGATTAACCACATTAAATTCTCTTGAAATAAAGACAGAACTCGGATGAAGCTTGCTTCACACACCAGAGAGCGGCTCCAAGGGAAAATGGAGGATACGAATGGCTTGAGGCTTCTGCCCGTGTTCACTGAGGCAAGGACTGAAAAACGGAAAAAGCTTTCCACTCGGCCCATTGCTGAAGGAGTACAACAGCACCATGGTATCGGCATTAAAAAAGGACACTTTCTTCTCCTCACAGTCCAGGTAGATCCCGATCCTGCTGGGGGAGGCGCTCATCGTCAGCGGAGTCCAGGGCTGAGTACCTGCTGAGTATTTGTTCCCATTCCTCAGCCGCAGGGTCCAGTAGCCATTTTCAGGACACAATTTGACCCTTGCCTGACGATTTACTGATTCTAGAGCAACACCCAGGTCCCATCGAGGATTGCTACGTACTTCCACCTCCCAGTAGTGGCGGCCCGCCTGGAAGCACTCTGTTGCGAGGATGTTGACGCACTGGAGGAAGCGTTTGGCATCACACATGTAACTGCTCATCTGCTCGCTCTCAATCACTTGGGTTTTAGTGCGGGAAACCTGAAGACTTGGGTGAGCCGTGTCCTCATCAAATACCAAAGGAGCTGGGCCTGGGAATACCAGATCACATCGAGTTACATCTTTAAGCATTCACAACAATGACGATGACATCAACAATGTCACCAATACCTATTCTTTAAAACAGATGGATTCGAAAGCTCAGACAAAAAACAAGGTCCAAAGCCCACATAAAGAACTTGATGATCTTAGTTTAGGTGAAACTTTCTACTTTCTTAATAACTACTCTATAGACGTTTCGCTTTTGTTTTTCCCCCCCGGAAATACATACCTACCTTCTACAACCTTCTTTCTCAACCGATGTTTTTAGTTAATGCGATCATCTCCACTATTTATTACTTTGGTAACCTATAACTCATCAACAGGAGTTCTATATACATCTATCTGCAGCCACAGATGTAAAAATGTGTCGGATAATTTTAGATATTAGTGCTAGTGAGTATACATAAAGTAAATAATGAACATAATAATTTGTATAACTTTAAAAGATATTGGCTTGAGTCTGCTAGTCGAAACTGTCTGTAATTATGTTTTTTAAACCTGTTCCGGTGAAATCACAAATAATGAAACATTGACCATTTGTTCGCTAATGATGATGATTATAATAATTTTAGTTATTTTTCAGCTCTCTATAAAGATATAAAGTGTCTTGTGTAATAAATAAACATCTGTGGTACGACATTATTCACAGGATATTTGTAGCACAAAGAGGAAATTATTTTTAAATTATGTATACATTATGTTTACAATTCATGCCTATAAACTATTACTACTCTGTAAAAATTCACAAACAAACCCTGTATTTTTCACACAAACATAATCTGCTTTGTAAAGGATACATTGACTTGTAAACAAACTGAATCCAAATGGTAAAAATAAGAGTCAGTTTTAAAATAAAAAGAACCTAATAGGCAAACAAACTGAAACTTAATCGGAAATTCAAGAATCCTTTTCAGCATAAAGAAAATACGAGCCATGATCTTCTCACAAATACAGTTGCATTCAAGATGGCAGAGGGCGCTAAAGAGTCGATTACTGTTCTTCAGGGGGAAATCTTGAAAAAAACGAGTGCTCTAAAATGGCACTGTGACACTGTCAATTGGAATTAGTAGTCAGATTAGAATTCCCTAATTATGATATACATTTTTATGACTGAAATATAGATAAGATAGTGAAAAGGAAGAATCTCAGTGAGTCGCCGTGATGTCATCACTGCAGATAAAGTGCTAGATTAGATTGTTTCACATAAAGTTTTGTTCATGATTAATAGGCATTTTTGTGTTTGTATAAAGTCTCTATGTTGTTTTTGGTTAAAATGTCAGAGTGCCACTTACAGTTATCCAGTTCATAGTGCAGCAATGGAATTGAGTAAACACAATTTTCATGCGCGCTCTAAGCTGTACATTTCACTCAGTAATGAAAGATAGAATATAAGAAAACAAGTTATGTTTATTTAAAACACGTCCACCAACTTGCAGTTTATTGTATTAGAATCGCGATTGTAATATAAGCACTATGAACTGAAACCGTTGAAATCACCAATGGACTTTTGATTGGGGAAAAACTAGCGGGTAGCGTTGACAAAAGTCCACCTCGCAGCGAGTTTGAGACCCCTGCTATTGAGGATAAATAAGAACATAAAGGTGCAGTATTTCAGCTTGGCATTTCAAAATACCACAATAAATACAAAAAAAAACTAAATAATAAAAATACAAATAAATACATGCATAAAGAAAACGATATGTGTATATATTTTTACCTTTTTTTTGTCAAACTACTAACCTTTATAGCATCGTTAATCACAATTCCTTAATTACCTAAAATTCCTTTCATTAAAATTAATTGTAAACCGCAGTTTGAACGCGAGTAAAAAGATAATCCCACTGTAACACATGAGATGGTTTAATCACACAGATAGGGTGTTGACTTCAAACTGGGAACATAGACCAACCAGCTTGGCTAGACAGGACGAGATGCATTCAGGAGCGATGTCGTCATAGTAACTGAACAAAGAAAAAATACTTATCTTCATTCATCACTGAGTGCACTCATGATTTTGATTATGACTCTGATTATGATGACTAGGTAAGTGGCTACAAGCCCTCCTCAGCAAACAACAATTAGTTTAGTGTGAGAAGCTGAATGGGATGGGAGCGAAGACACAAAAACAGAACCAAATACATATGTTACAAGTCTGGATAAACTTAAAGAACAAATGTTGACAAGCTGTGAATCATGTCAGACATATTCTGGTTGCTTGGAGTATGAGCCCAACAAAAAAAAAAATAATTGGAGAGATGTGGCATCATGGGTTTTTGGATTCGCTGCTTCTTGTAAATGCAGACTTTACTAAAAGCTGGTTTACTAGTTTATAAATATATAAGAGGAGAAACAGTTCTAGAAATAATTTGATTTGTGTAAGTTTTCCACTTGATTTTTTTGTGTGTGTGTGTGATATGCATGTTTTATTCATTGCTTTAATTACTACGGGAGTTTTAATGTGGCTCTCAAATGTTAGTGGGAGACCACATCATAATTGCTGCCATTTTAATTTCACTTACTGTACAAATAGGATTTGTATGATTTAAACCACATGAACATGAATGTGTCCGCACCGTTATGTCCAAAAACCTTTCAAAAGGTGACTTTACACCACTGGAGCTCTTTCAAGACAGCAGTTTAAGAAAGAGTGGATTTTTTATTTTCATGTTAGGAAGACACAACTGTGGATTGATTCACAAGCAAGCAACCTGATTAATCAGAGCCTGATCCAAACCTTGGATTCTTTTTTTTATTTAATAACTAGTTATATATTGATTTAATATTTTGATGAGAGAACAGCTCAATTCCCACACTCAACACACTGTGATCTGGGCACTGCCTCTCTTCACATAGCCAAGCTATTTAAAATTAGATTTGTGTATAGAGAATTTGTAATAGAGCCTTTGTATCAATGTGGCACTAGTGATGCAGCAAACACAATTTTTTATGATTTTTTACAACTAAATTGAAAGCTGCAGAAGTAGCTAGTAAACTTTGTTCCCAGTATCTCATGACCTACTGGTTAAGAATGACGGTGTTAGTTGGTACATGTTTAGCTGTTTAGTGGAAGTATGATTTGTTCCCTTTCATGCTTGCTTGATATTTCATGACTGAAACTGGTCTGGCAAGTGAACAGTTAGATTATTTGATGTTGATGTTTTCTCACATGCACAATGAAAAAAACACCAGATGGTCTACCAACTAAAAGCTTATATCAGTTTGGTTTTTACAGGCTTGGAAGCTGTTTCTCCCTCAATTTCCCCAAAGGGAACACAAAAGTGGAATATCAATAATCACCTGTGTGAATTGTTGTCATTAACAAATCACGCTTTTGGCAAGTCTTACATTCTCAATGACGATTTACTAAGCTTGTCAGAATTAACAAAAGGGGGGGGGGGTAAACTAAAGAACTAAAAATGTTCTGTCATTTTCATATAGAAGAGCTAAAGTAACAATAAAACAACACAAAGTTTTACAGCTCAAAATGCTTTGGTATTTACATTTTTTTTAATACAGTCAGTGAGCCCTGAGACAGCGTTTCAATACGTCAAGATACCTTTAAGGACCTCCCCCTCTCTGGACTGCCTAACAGAGACAATCCTCAATAACAGGAGACCCAGAGAAAGAATACAGACTCGAAGGTCAGTGCACCAAGTTAACCTTATATTAAATAAAAAATGTTACACTTACTTGGAGGAACCCTTTGCGTATTTTTAGTCTTTGTTAAAACATAATTCAAACTTTTCTAGTTGTTCATGAGATCACCAGCAGAAGAGTGCGTGTAGATATCCCATCGCTAGATTTGCCCAAACCATCACAAGTCTTCAAAAACAGTTCAGATCCCCCCCCAACATCTCCTTGTCCTGATAAGTGTCGAGGGGGAGAACAGCTTCTCTGGCTTTCGGCGAAACAAAAAGGACTTCTTGATCATCTTGTTTATAAGATCACTTTTTTTCTAAATTAGGATCATGACAATACTATACTTTTGAAAAGACAAAATAACTTTGAACACTTTTAAAAAGCATTGAACTGCCTCTTTAAACATTTAATTATTGCCTGTAAAACATGAAGATAAACATCAAGTTGACTTAGAAACAAATTGGATGATAGCAGTTTCTCAATTCTAAAGCAAATGTTTTCATCACTAATGGACAAACACAAATAAAGTAAAAGTTAACAAGTTAAACTAAACAAGAGCGAAAAATTTCCACTTAGAACTATACTGGAAAGTTTTCAGTTTTATACTATTTCTGCATATTTGAACAGCCTACTGTAATGTCCAATTTCACCACACCATACATTTAATTTTAATCAATATCTGAAATCCTGTTACAGAACGCAATGTGCTTTGAAGAACGTCTCAAATGGATGACACTTGAGTATTATGGAATAATTTCCTTCCAAGCGTGACCTGAAAACTGTATTAGCTCAAAATTCCTCCAATCTGTCATTTTCAAAATTGCATACTAAGTCACAGAATGATGCAGTAAATCTATATTTAATGCACGTTACAGTGGGCTAAAACTGGTGCTTTAGTTTAATTTAACTACATACAAACAACAACTTGGGATTTTTCCCAAAAAGGATGTATCTATTACTACATTTAAATGTAAATGAGCACTGTGGATGCTGCTAAAATTGCCTCCCTTCTCATCATCTAACATTAGTGCGGTGTGCCCTTCAACAATTTACTGAATCCTTCACTGCTTCAGAGCGAGGGGAGCGGGTAGTTCAGCATCAGTTTCTATGGCAATTACACCATCTGTTACAGCATGAAACCTCGGGCTGTTTTCCCATTTTAAGTGACAAATAGACAATTGTGGACAAATAAATGAGAAGACTGGCTTGCCTTCAGAAGGTTACGGTTTCAACCACAGCTCTGAATGCTGAAGGAGATGTCAGGGATTAGACCAGAGGTTTTGTTTCCTAATCTTTTTTACAGCCAACAAAATATTAACATTTTCATATTAATAACTAAACAAAGTACCCGTTGAGTGTGACAAGCGAAAACCTAATCCATTCATTTAAATCATTGACTGTGACAATCTCCAAAGAAGATATTTTTGTGAATGAATTTAGATGTGAACCTGCACATTCAACACTAAACAAACTACTTGCTCTCATTACTCAGATTTTCAAAAGTCCAAAAGGATACACTTTTTAAAAACTAGAGAAACTGATCAATAAAACAGAGCCACCCGGCTTTCCAACTAGCTTTGGATGTCTGGATCTAGATGCCGCCTGAATTTTAAAGACTTCAAAGCTTTGTTGGATATCATGGGATCTGGGCTCTGCCTCACTAACTCCGTGTATCTCCAAAAGTCAGATTTGTATTAGTGCACAAATATAGCTTTTATATAAAAAAATATATAAAAAGTTTTTACACAACTACTTTTTAAAATACACAAACAATATAAGTGATTTTTTAGCATTTGAAGCTATATAAAACAATGAACTGTAACCATCCAAATTGTCCATTCATTACATATATTCAAGCCTGAGCAAAATTCAGCTATATTCTATTTAAAAGTTTGTGTTCAGATGTTCTTTAACAATCCTGACCTTGCTACATTCATGGTTTTAATCTGCAAAAAGATTAGATTTCTTTCTTAATGTTATTCTATTAACATTAGCATTGGTTATGTTTTACTCTGTATACTGTTTTACCATGTTATCTAACCTTGATCTTGCATTCCTTCATCCTTCTTATAGCAATTTTGTGGTCTATACACCATACTGTTATTCCCAGCTGTAAGGGTATTCACTCTTTTTTCACAATGTCACGGACAACTGGTGGCAAATAAACAAAAAACAGCCTGTTGCCAGTCACGAAAAAATGCATAAAGCTGGTCAATTTAAAAACATCTCCAGCTTCAGTCAAAGTTTTCAGCTGACTTTCAGTGTGCCAACATGGGGAGAGAATCTACATTGTGCTCCCGCAACCCCACAAATGGAAGAGATTTTCTTGCGCTCTATGGTTATGAATGACTAGATAGACGACCATAACTGAAACAATTGAGCTTGTACCGGGATCCCACGTTCTTGTAACAGCAAACACTGCTTGGTTGGCTTCACTTGACTCGACTTGGTTTGACTTCAGCATCAACTCTGGATGGGCTTGTTTTAGACACGTAACTCAAGACTTGTCACTTCTCTACATCAGTCCAGTTCCACTTGCTTGGTGAATAGTGAGTTTGTGATAAAATGCGAAGACCCACAACACAATATTGGAGAGCATAGACAGAGTTGTGTTCTTTATGCTGTGTGGAAGCTTCAAAAAGAAATTCAAAATGCTTTGTACAGGAGAGCACATGGGTGAAAGTTGAGTTCACTACATTCTATCTCCCCAATCGGTAAGCTCAGCGAATGACAACCCATATTTCAACCCTCGTTAAATTACTTATCCTAGTGTTCTTGGTGATACAGAGCACTATATACTACATTAGTAAAAGAGAACAAAATTCAGTCTATTCAAGTCCAAGCCCAATTCACATTTCTGATATAGTATTTTGACTAGTTAAAAAGAATGTATATCATTAGTAATTGTGATGCTCTGTCATCAATTAAATAGTAAGCATGTATTTATTATTTAAAAGTTTTATAAAACATGTTATACCTTAAATGTGACATATCATGCCCCTGTATTTATATTGAATGCTTGACCTCTAGATCATCACTGCACCCTTAATAACCTTCACAAGGCAGTTTTTATCACAAACAATATCTTTGAATCACTTCAAATGGTGTGCTTCGCTAAAGACTAAGACTTGTAGCCTGTGTACCCCATGTTCTTCCCACTAACATCCTTCTGCCACATGCCCTGCTGGGTTTTTTTGTTGGCACACAGAAAAACCACCCATTTCGGATGAATGTATTAATTTTTTCGTATGCCAAAAAAATTTTTTTTACCCTGGGACATACAAAAACACACTTTCTTTTCATTGTTTATAGACAAGGTTCTACTATGTTACATTTAGACAGTGTTTATGTTCTTCATTGAGATGCATTAGCGTTTCATCTGATTGAAATAGTGGGGGACGCTATGGCCAACTGCCATGGCTACAGCCATCAAACTGTTTTGAGCTTGCAGAAAAAGGAAATAGGATTGCACAAGCAAGCATGAACCCATCTGAACCCCACCTTTGAATAAGATGGCAAAGAATGGGATAAATTGCTATGGTACAATGGGGAATCCTATCATTTATGACATATGTCATAAAAATAGAAAATCAAGCAAAAAAAAAGAAGTTTATACTTTCTACAATAACAAGAGTTCATTAGAATTCAGTCATGAATACTAACCCTGCCTAAGTATAAAGATGAGCTGATAATTTATAAATAAACAATGTGAAATAGCAGAAAGATGAAAAAATTACCTTTAAAAAAAGTGTTTTCAATGACGAATGTTTAACATTGAAAATTTGTTTTTGGACTTGTGAATCTATATAGTGTCTTGATTACAAAATCAATTTATTTTTATGAATCGATAAAATTTACTTATTCTTCATACAAAATTAATGGATTAACACCATCAAATGAGCAAAGTAATAGCATTTACTTTGCCAAAAATGACTTTAAAAAAAACTAAAATTAAATGGGACATCTTGAAAAGTACCAGTGACCCTAAAATTGTCTAACTATCCACCTCAGTACACAATAGTATGGCTCAGTATGCATGTTCTTACCAGACGGTCTCTACTTTCCAAATATTAGTTCTTCCAAACTCTTAAATATATATCTTAAGTAAATTACCTGGATTCAGATGCTGAAACAGTTTTCTCCACATCATGTACTGAAGAGGCGCTATACACTTGCTTCTGAGCGTATTCATGTTGATTTTCAGCTCCTGCACAGGTGCTCTGGAGTCAGTAAAACAAAGTCAGTAAAACTGTTCCAACTGCAATCAAGCTTAACAATATTAGAGAAACTAATTCATGAATCACAGGGTTTGACTGTTTTAACATACCCAGAATTCAACTTTGGAAGCTGTGGAAGAAAGACAAGATATAATACGTTATTTTGCAAAATTTTCAGCAGAACTCAATAAACCGTCAGTCATAATTAAAAGCAAGTGCTGAAATCACCGAGATCATATTTCTGCATCTGTGCATGTCTGCTAGAAACGTTAATGACTCAGCGTTGTGGCTATACTTCACTAATAACTCAATCTGACAGCCAGCACGTTAGTTTCTAGTGAAAACATGACTTTAATATTCTGAGCATTAGTTATCTGCCAAATGGAGCAAACATTACAATCACCTCGACAAGCACCGACTGCTCCGTGCTGCAGGCAGTCTGTCGTAGTGTGTTGATGTTCTTCTCTACGTCTCTGATGGCAACCTGTAGAGACTCCAGATGCCGCTCCAGGCCCCGCAGCATTTCCTCACCCTCCTTCCTCAACTCGTCCATCATGGATTCCTCCTGCTGTCGCAGGAACTGATGCAGAGTCTGGAAGTCTTCATGGACCCGGATCTGTAGCTCAGATCCCACTTTCTGGAGGGGAGAAAAAGCTATATAATTCCAGTTTCCTGAACATTGTGGCCTCTTCATTTCCAAGACACTCACTCGTATTTTCTTTATCTGTTCTTTGTCATCACTGATCATTTTCATGTAGGCCTGTCTCATGGAGCACTGTGATTCAAGGCAGTCCTTTATTTGCTTCTGAAAAACAAAACACCTGCATCAGCTCACTTTTGTATAAGCATGTTTTAAAGATTATATTTTCACCCATTTATATGCCTGTTCATTGGGACGTAATGGATACAATAATTGCTATCCTTTTAAACTCATTCAAGATTATATTTCGATTTAGTCCCCTCATTTTGGCATGTTGATTTAAACAGTGAACAACTTTAAAGATTTAATTTTTGCTATGTTTTAATGTATTTTTGAAAATGACCTTGTCATTGTGGTGTGAAACATAGTTTTACGTTTGAGGAACACCCAGTTAAAGTTTTGAATCTGAAAGTCCTTTGTGTATCATGATATTGGTTTTATTAAGAAAGAGTCGATTCAGAGAGGATGAAATGAGTCCTTTCTGAAAGCGAATCTTTTAGGCAGTTCACTCTGACGTATGTTTGTAGCCCCCTCCTACCAAACTCCTCCCCCAAACATCGATGTAACAGTTCTATCTTTTCGATTGCATAGACAAGTTAGGGTTATGCGAGTCTTTTACAGAGATTAGTATGCAGGAAAGGAAAGTCTTATAGTTTTTTTCTGTGTCTGCTGCAGACTGAATTCATTTTTTGTTGAGTAAAGTTATCAGGAGCTGAAATTGTTTTCCAGCAGGAAACTATATCGTAGGGACCCTGTATGGTGAGCGAACTGACAAGCCTCAAGCTTGTGAGCTTCTTTCTTTATTCTATTGCAGGCAGATTTGGACTTTAAAAGGACATTTGTTGCTTTAAGTTATGTTGATTGTATCTTTACTGAAGAGATAACAAATCAAAACCGGGACAGACAGAGCTAATTTACCAGCTCCATAAGCAAGTCTATTACGTCACATAAAAAAGGGGCTGGACGCAAAACTATTGTTGGTTTGTCCCTTAATATGGTCTTAATATAATTAAAAACCGTGTTGATATTTGCCTGATTGATTGATTTCTGTATGTACACAGAATGTATGCTACAGCTGCAGAATTATCCAGTAGTTTCAGAGGGACATGAGAAAAGGCAGACGTTGTTCTGAAGTTCTCTTTTAAGGGATTTATAAAGCTATACTGTAATGCAGACATAAGCTTATGATACTGTCTGTACTATACTAAAACAATTAAAATCTAACGGTGTGTGGTAAGCTTGCTTAACTGGATGTTCGTACTCAAGTTGCAACACAGTATATCTATGGCCTTATATCATTGGTTCTCTAACTGTGGTAAGAATACCACTGGTGGTACTTGAAAACCTCTTGGTGGTACTTGAAGCCAGCGGCTGTCATTACTGTGGGAGTGGATGTAGAACAAAAAATGATCTGATACATTAGTTGTGGCCCACTGTTTGATTTTTTTTGAAGGACACTGGGCTAACCTAATGAAATCACAGGTCCTGTCCTTCAGATTCTGGGTAAATCTGCCATTTGACTCACTGAGTAGCAAGAACAGTTTGATCGTGTTTGATAACGGAGCAATGCTCCTGCAGCCCCGGAAGCGTGCTAGTACCCTGTTGCTCAGTCCAACCTCTCATTGCGTTTCATTTTAAACAGGAGAAATTGAATTGCAGTAAAAAAAATACAAAATTTCCTGTTGGCACTAATCCTGCGCAGGTAAATCATAAAATGTTACTTTGAGGTTGTTTAAAAGTGATGCTCTCATGTGCATTGTGCCCCTCTGTGTGGGGGAACGTGCCTGTCATCACAGCAGGAAGACATTAGCTTCAAAATTAATCAAAACCTTAAATCTTCATTTATCGTTAACGTCTGCAGCTGAAATGAAGAAAGATGAAATGAAATGAAAATTCGCTAGTTTTAACCCAGAAAATATCAATTTAAATAATATCTACGCAATGATTACAGCACAAGCTTATGGTACGCTTTGCAGAGCTAAGAATAACACAAAATTTAAAACAAATGTTTACATATGCTTAATTTACAGAGAAAAAGGGAGAAAGTTAGAGAGACAGACAGACAGAGAGAGAGGAGAGAGAGTGTGAGAAAGAGGAGGAAGGATGAGAGAGAAAAAAAGCAGATATTTTGCCATCAAACTTTATACTTTTAGAAATTTGAATCATAACATTCCTAATATTTAGGCAGCATACTGCTGCTAAAATTAATAATAAAAAAATGTATTAGCAATAATATTGCTTCTTATTTGAACTGTACTTAACTATAGCTGAACAGGAGGGCCTATACGCTGTGACCATACTAGAGCCATGTACTATAATGTTGCTCATTATGGTGGTATATGGGAGTGCCAATTTTTTTGAGTTTGAGAACCACTGGCCTAGACTTTTCAGACTTTTTTCAAAAAAAGAAATATGATTACACAAGCATGCATGAAACATGAAATCTGAATATGGCTTGAGGCATGTTTTTGATGAGGGAACATCAGCAAAAAATGTCTGAAAAGTTGAGTCTACATGATACGGCACCTTTAAACTGCACAGGTAAGATTTCTGCTAAATCAACACTGGCAACTTTAAAAACCTTACATAATGTAATGTTAGCCAAAATAAGTAAATATAAATCAACGAGTTCAGATTTTTATTACACGATTTAGTCTTAGTTATGGATCATTTTCATGCAGCCAATTATGAAGAACTATGTTTAGGGTTGAATGGTTTAAAAATGCTCCTAAAGTTGTATTTTTCTCAAACAAAGTATAACATAGTAGGATACTAATTAGAGGAGAGATGTGAATAGAAATATGAGATATAAAAATCAGCTCATTACCCTCAAAAAATAACTTACTGTACCTCTAAATGCTTGACAGATCCAGGAATGGAACAAGCCCTGACCTTCTCCACCAGATTGGCCACTAAAAAGTTTGTCTGGAAGCAGGTCTTGTTGGGAAATTCCTGTCTGCACTGAGGACACGATGCAGGACCCCTGACACTCCTCCAGTAGGACATGATGCATCTCCTGCAAAAGTGATGCATGCAGCCCAGCATCACAGGCTCTTTGAACAGCTCGAAGCAGATGGCACATGTGAGATCTTCTCGAAAACTCATGTTACTATTGCTGGTCGCCATATGGAAGATGGCTTAATATTTCACATCCACTGAAGTTGCTGTAAAAATCAATACAGCGGTCATCATTTTTAAACAAACCACAAACACAAGCCATTTTTTATTAGTAAAACAAAAAAACTGAATAAGGATTGTTTAGTATTACAACATATTTTTCATTGTATTACAACATAGTTTTTCTAGTTCCCTATCATGGCAGGAACTGTATTTCAGCCACTTGCGAAAGCAATTTGTACATGCCAAAAACAAACTCCACCAAACAGCTCTAGTAACAAAAAAAAACATTTAAACAAACATACTTTGAATTCATCTCTTCAATGTCAAAATGTTTTTCACTTCATGTATTCTCAATTTAGAACATTTTAAATGCCGAACATAACACTCTTGAATCTGAACTAAAACTATAAATTACCTCTTTAAAATAGATATATTTCTGCAAAGACATTCGTACAGGGAAAAAAATGTAAAAGCTTTCAACTGTATTCAACCAAACTTGTTATTGTAAACAAGGCTAAATTCGTTTTATTGGGTCTACGTAGGCAAAGGACTTTATCGAGCTAAAGTAACGTTCGCAAACCCTAAGTTAGGCTGAAACAAAAACAAATACCTACGAGCAAAAGTGGTAACGTTGTGTCTTATTTGTAACATCACTTACTGTAACGTACGTTAAGTGACAGTCAAAACAGTATTACACTCTCATCTACTAAGCGTCACAATCTGTTTCGAAGCAATGCTTTCACAGTTTTAGTCACATCAGTATTTTTAAATCACGAAGATAACTATTAGTGTAGTCGATAATTAACGCTAGGTTACTTACTTAATTACTTGCTCAGAAGAGCACGGAATAGTAAACATTGATGTTAGCAAGTAAGCTACACGGCTAACGCCAACCTAAATGCGAATTCCATGGAAGGAAACCAACTGTTCTTGTTTAGTACAAAAACACAATAGCTTACCGGTCTGTGCTATGCTGGCCTTCTGTGTAAACCTAAAACCGAGAATTAATTGTAGGAACGTCTTTAAATCTCTGCTTGGGTGCCAGTGTTTTGCTGACTCAGTGCTGCTGTGCGTGGTTCATTTCAGTTTAACTTTCACAATGACATGGACCAAACTCGTGGAATGGAAAATTTATCACATGGAATGAAAGCGGTTAAAGCTAAAACTTATACAAAAAAGGGAACGTAATGTGACCGCATATGACTGGAACACTAAGAGTACTACAAACAGCTTGCTAATAATGAAGTATGTTTACTTATTTTCAGGTAACGTTAGTAACTAAGACAACAACTTAAAGCAAACTTAAATTTCTTCAAAAATGTTTTAAAATCCTGTTCCCTCTGTTTTCATAAGTCGAGATACAGATTTTCTAATATCAGAAAACATCTGAATCAAGTTGGGCATTATTATACTGTACGAAGGAGTTGTGATTACCTTAGCATAGGACATGAAAAAAAATCTGTAACGATAAAAAAACAAGGACATGTATGCAAGATGAGTCTAAATCTATAATGGACTAAAACATAAACAAATTATAATAGAAGTTGCGTTTGCAAAGTACAAGGGTTGGTAAAAACAGATCATAAATCAGAGAATCAATAAAAGTGAGAGCAAAGTCTATTTGCAGGTTTCTAGCCATAATGAGATTAAAGAAAACAAAATGTAGTTTGTGGAAAGAGAGCAAAGAATTCAAGAAAATACTAAATGATCAAGAGGAAAAATCACCTTAATTATGTCAAGTGACCATCCCTAATCATTCTCTATACTTGAGAAGTTTAATTGAATTTAAATTTCTTCTAACACACAAGCTCTTCTTTCACTTGTAAAAGCCAATTAAACCCTGTATTAAAACCGGAGATGTCATATCATATTTCAAGGGGGTGAAAGTTATTTAAACAGCATTAAATTATGCGTTTTTTTGTTGATAGTTGATCGAATATTTATTTAATGTATAAAAAGCAATGCAATTCAGTACAACCAGAAAAACCTGTTACATTTTTGTTGTTAATTTAAATAAAAATGTAATCACCACTTCCAGACATGAATCAGCACTTTGTGGTAGAGCTTGGTTTGCTCATATATCAGGGAGGATTTTATCCTATTCCTCGCAAAGTCAACTGTTTCAAGGCTGATACATGAGAATCAGCTCCCTTCATATATTTTCAATGGAATTAAGGTCTGAAGCATCATTGTTGCATCATTGACTTGTCAAGTCATCATTGATGTGTGTGTTATTGATTGTTTTAATGCAGTGTGTATTCACAACCATTTTCACCCCAATTTTTTAATAATTGACACCTCAACAAGCTTTGGTTGATGATTTTGTAGCCCATTGCTTTTTGTTTTGGTCTACATTCATGTTTTTGGCAGTCATAAATAGCTCTTTGGTCTATTCAAGTGGAAATGGTGGAAAATTTGAGTCTGATTGATTTCTTGCTTCTGTGGAGAAAAACTTGCTATTTATGGAGGTTGGAAAATACAAAATTCTCAAAATTGTGTAAAACTAGTTTGTTTGTTTTTGCACTTTTATTAATTTTGCTATTTAGTCAGTCAGTGTTGAGAAAAATACCTTCATGGGCTATAACGTTTTATATAACAGATTAGGTTTAACTAGATTTAACACATGTAATCACACAAACACACACACGCATGCACGCACACACACCAGATATAAATCTATATACAGTGATACCTCGAGATTCTTCACAATATGGAAAATCAGAGGTACAAAAAGTCACACAAAGAATATTTGTTTCAAGATATGAAAAAAAATTTAAGTTACAAAAAAATAGTCCTTGCCTAGCACCTGCCAATACTGACCAATCCTCCTGTTGATAGCCATGACGGCTTCCCTGTAGCCTTCCCCCGATCTTTCATTATGATGTACAGTGCAGTTGGTTTCGAGTTGGTTTATGGCCATGGCTCCAAAGAAATGAGTAGATGCTAGCAAAGAAGAGAAAAGAAGATGATCTCGATGGAGACAAACTTGGAAATTATCAGGAAATATGAGAGTGGCAAGCATCACGATGGCACAGTGGGTAGCACGGTCGTCTCACAGCAAGAAGGTCGCTGGTTCGAGACTCGGCTGGGTCGGTTGGCATTTCTGTGTGGAGTTTGCATGTTTTCCCCGTGATCGCGTGGGTTTTCTCCGGGTGCTCCGGTTTCCCCACAAGTCCAAAGACATGCGGTATAAGTGAATTGAGTAAGAACGATTGTCCATAGTGTTAAAGTGTGAATGAGTGTGTGAATGTTTCCCAGCGATGGGTTACGCCTGGAAGGGCATCTGCCGCATAAAACATATGCCAGAGAGTTGGCAGTTCATTCCTCTGTGGCGACCCCGAAAGGGAAGAAAGCCAACATGAAGATGAATGAATGAATGAGAGTGGCAAGTTAGATTGCTAAGTAATATGACCGAAATCCTTTGGCGATAGGAACCATCCTGAAGCAAAAGGAAGCCATTAAATCAGCAACACCTTCTAAGGGCGTTTCTATCCTGTCAAGGAAGAGGAGCAATGTACACGAGGAGATGGAGCAACTTCTTCCGTTGTGGTTAAAGGATAAGGAGATCGCAGGAAACACCATAGCTGAGTTGATCATCTGCCATAAAGCCACTATGATTTTTGGTGATCTCATCAGTACGCAGGCCGAAGAGGACGATGCAGGAGAAGGGGCTTTAGAGGAGCAGGCACCCCCATAGTTCAAGGCTTCATCTGGCATCATAAAGTTTAGTGTTTCATACGTAGTGCCTGCTTTATTTTTCTTTGGTTTTCCATGTAATTTTCAATTTCTAGTGTAATTTCTGTCTGGCTTGGGACTTGCGTCACCATACAAAAAATTCAGCATACGAAGGCCACCTTGGAGCAGATTAATTTTGTATCTCGAGGTTTCACTATTTTGCTAACATTGCACAGTGATGAGTGGTTAATTTTTTTTCATTGTTTATATTTATCATTGTAGTATATTATGTTGTTGAATGAAAGGTGAAGCAGCTTTATTGCAAGCGAGATCATTATTTAGGGCAAATCTGAACAAAGTTTCATGTAATCGAACCTTATCAGAATGAGATTGAATATGAGAGCACTGGAGGTCAAACTAGAATCATAGAATTCCACAATAGATTATAAATATGCATGACTTTCCTCAGAAATTACCAACTCTGAAATGTGTTCACTGTGACCATTCAATCATTACAATTCTTCCTTTATAGCAGTATAATTGCATACTGCACGATGCATGAAACCTCAGAGAGAGAGAGAGAGAGAGAGAGAGAGAGAGAGAGAGAGAAGAGAGAGAGAGAAGGAGAGAGAGAGAGAGAGATAGGAAGAGGAGAGAGAGAGAGAGAAGATGAGAAAGAGAGGAGAGAGAACAGAGAGAGAGAGAGAGAGAGAGAGAGAGCGAAAATAGCTCTCTTGCATCTGAAGTTCATGTGCCTCATCTTTCCATTTATACCTGTGGAGGCGTGGAAGAGGAATTCACTTGTCATGGACAGATATGATTGTAGCCAGTTATGTATCTTCTATAATATTTTGAAGAATGCAGCGGGATCTCGAGGGGATAATCGTCGCGTCACTCGCGTGGTGTGGTGGTGATGAGCGAACTTTACCGCGCGCGCGCGATGGGTGATAGAGTCCCGCTCTTTCTCGACTCCATCAAATCCACTGAAAAGGTGAGTGTTCGTGCTGACTGAGGTAAAACTTCTGGAATATTGAATTTTGAGATGTTCATTTTTGGTCTGGAATGAGGCAGGTGCACGTTTGGCTTGCGCGCAAATTGGAGATTCAGTACGTAAGAAAATAAACGGCTCTATAAAGAGCTTCATGTTATAAACAGAGAATTTTGGTGTTATATACATGACTTAAATAAGACTCGCCATCTTCTCATTTGCTCATCAGACTATCTACTAGATTTCATGAGGTTAGACATGTGGTTTAATATTTAAATAACATTTCCTGTTTTGAAACGTATTCAAAATACTTTATGCAGCAAACACAGTATTTTTAGGAGTTAAAATGTAAGCATTAAATCATACGTTGTTTTTTTAAATACGGTATTCTACCTTTAAGTACAAGATACAATGATGGATTTTTGTTTAGACTTTAAAATTTTTTTTTTACATTTTTGCACCTGAACGGCATCAATTCTAAGTTTTTAAATGTAGATTGTATGAACTGTGGAAGAAAGCCTGCATATTGGGAGAAACGCATAACCAATGGTATAACACATACCTCTGTTTAGAAAGACCAGAAGCAGGGATTGAACTGAATAAAGTGTGTGACTGCATGTATTATATAATACCTTCTGAAATTTGATTTATGTCAACACTTTATGGTATGCCACGGCAGCAGAAAACAATATTATTTAAATAGCACATAAAATAACTACACAGTCAAATCCTGAGAGTTAAATTAACTCTATCCAGAGTAGGACCAAATACACTCTAAATAGAGTGACACAATAACACGAGTTAAATCATCAATGAAGTTATCTTCTAAACCATTGATTAATCACCGTAAACTTGTACGTAGTGATAAAGGTTTGAATTTCACTATAAAAAAAACTTCACAACTATTTTCCTCATCACATTGTAACAAAAAAATTAACTTAAACGTTTTATGGTTCAGGTTGATGAGCTCAGTGCTAATTTAACTTTATTTAAATTAGGACCAAATAGACTCAGAGCAGTGTCGATTTAACACTCTAGATTTTACTGTGTAGGTACAGAATGATGTGCTTTGCATAAGAAAATAGAAACACAACCAAAAAAAAGCAGAAATACAGCAATACAAGTAAAAAGTAATGAAAAAGAATTGAACAATGAAAGAGGAAGATCAATAACCGGTAAAAACAATAAACCTATTAAAATTTCACAGCACTTAGACAGAAACAAAATCCAGGTGAGTTTTAAGAGCTGATTTTCAAATTAACAGTTAGGTGGCATGCTGAAGGGGCAGGGAATTTCAGAGCTTAGGGCCTACAACTGCAAAAGCCCAGTCACCATTGTACTGGCCCCATGTCCTTAACATATAAAGAAAAAGCTGGTCAGTTGACGTCAGTGACCAGGAAGGTGTGTGGACTGACAGAAGCTCAGAGAGTTAGAGCAGGGCAAGTATTAATAAAGTGTTTCGAAATGTCCCTTGGAGCGTCAGCTGACATTTCTGTGTGGAGTTTGCATGTTCTCCCCGTGATCGCGTGGGTAGACTCCGAGTGCTCGGGTTTCCCCCACACATCCAAACACAAGTAGTACAGGTGAATTGAGTGAACAAAAATTGTCTGTAGTATATGAGTGTGTATGGATTTTCCCTGGTGGTGGGTTGCGGCTGGAAGCGCCTTGAGTTTTGGGGTTGCGGCTTATCCCCTGCATAAAACATCTGCCAGTTTCATTCTGCTGTGGCGACCCCTGAAAAAGGGAATAAGCTGACAAGAAAATGGATGGATGGAAATGTACCCTAAAATGGACAATGATGTGCTCTCTTTTCCTGGCTCTAGTGAGTAGACAGTATTGTGAACCAGCTGGAGGAGGTGCAGGGAGCTCCGAGCGATACCAGCATATCGGGAAGTGCAATAATACAGCCACATTGTAACAAAGAAATAAAATGGTGTTTGGCTAAAATTGTCTATACCTTAGCGAGCTTAGGTGGAAGAACCTTGATTTGATCACTCATCTGCCAATCTAGGTTCAAATCCTAATTTTACCTACAGGTTTGTAGCGACAGCATTTGGGAATTTGTGTCCAAGGCCCCAAGAGGAGGGGCCACAACTGTGTGCGCTAGGACCAAGAACAACAACTTCCATTTTTTCTCTCATTAAAATGAAGAAAACTTAGGGCCATCAATGCTTTTAAATCATTAAAAGTGTTGAAACAGTAAGATCTTCTTTAGAGCGAAATACAGCTGGCAGGTGCAGTATGACTAAAATCAGCAAAAGTACTTTTAAATGGAACAATTTAATTTCACTACAAGAAGTCAAGTCAATAGTCCGTTAAAATTAAGCAAAAACCATAGTGTGACCAGTCAAAAGCACAATTCTAAGTCAAATTATCGATCCAACATATACACAAATGAATTGAAGAAGTGAGTTACAAGGGGTTCCAACTGCAGGAGTGGCCTTTCTCTTGATCAGAACCCCTGTTGTGGGTAACAACATACATATGGTTCTCAGGAAAATCCCATCAAGGAAGTGTGGGAGATACTGCAGGAACATCAAATGCAATTACTACCAATTATCTTGAAAAACAAACAACTTACAAACACTTTTTTTACAATGTATCTTAATTCAAGCTATCATGTTTCGTATGTTTCCCCAGCGATGGGTTGCGGCTGATAGGGCATCCGCCGCATAAAACATATGCCAGAGAGTTGGCAGTTCATTCCGCTGTGGCGACCCCGAAAGGGAAGAAAGCCGACATGAAGATGAATGAATGAACGAATGTTTTGTATGTAACCTTTTTAAACACACCCACGCTCCCTCCCATGGTCATGTATACCAGATTAGCTAAAAAGAAGATTTTTGGTGGGTGGCACAATGCGAGCACATGGAAAACATCACATTGCATCCCTTGATCCTTGATCCTAGCACGCTTAATTTTTCTCATAAGTCTATTGTCAGATCAATGCTCTCCATTTCAGTAGATTTTTCCCTTCTGTGACTTTCTTTCTAGTTCCCTAATTGAAATTACTTTCTGGTTTCTTGGTTATATTACATGCTGCTTCACTGTTTCTGCACTGCATCTTCGTTTGATTACATTACTTGGTCAAGCATCTTAAGAGTTTGATTATGACTTAGCTCATTTTATGGGTGCTCCCAAGAGCCCATGAAGTCTTGCAGCACAAAAATACAGGCTGTATCACGAAGGACGCAATCAATCAAAACACCCTGCAGTCTTTTTATGGTGATTGCTTTACACATGTACACTAAGAAAACAGATTTGAAGTGATATATCCACAAGTCACTGAATCTCAGAATACAAATTTTACAACACATTTCTCAATCAGAACCAATTTCATTACTCAATTTTAGCCCAATTCCACATCGTTTTGAAGCAGAGTAGTAAGTAGGGGTAGAAAGGATGCACAACAGAAATGCCGCATGAATGGAGTGGTATTCTTTACACAGTGTAAGTATTCGTTTTAACTCTAAAAAGAGTGTGAGTCGCGTTCGTGTCAATATTTCTGACCAACCGGTGATCTTAGCAGTTGACCATCAGTGATTAACAGAATGTCTCATGCCTTTCTTTACAATCAGAAAATTATCAGTTATGAAAAATGAACCTTTACAGGGTCCACAAAAAGACCAAGGCTACGTTCAGACTGTAGGTCTCTGTAGGTTAATTCACATTACAAATAAAATGCGCCTGCTATCTGTCTTATGTTCTATAAGGAAATGTGGCTCCAATATTATGTGTATGCATAAGAAATGATTACAGATACAGATATGGGGAAAAAATTCATTTTGTCACTTTTGGTCACTTTGGGCTACAGTCTGAACCAGTGTAGTTATAAAACAGAAAAGCTGCATTAGTTACGAGGGTATTTTTTTCTCTAATACTCAGTGAAAAAATTGCTCAATAGAGTGCACGAAGGGAGGTCTGGCTTCAAAGCCATTTTACTAAGAGATTGGGACCCTGACCCCAATCCCAAATTGTTAGGATAGTGTAGCTTTAAGTCACTGTACAGAAGTACAAGATTCAAGAGAAGTACAAGATGAGCAAATTAATAGTTTCTTGAACATATTCAACTGTGTTTTAGGATTTCTGTTTAGAGCTGCCAGCCATACACTTGTTCATTATCTTGATTGTGTTGGAATTCTGTAGAATTACTGTTAATTTCCCCTTACCATCACCTTTACAATCAACATAACCAACAAACAGGTAAATGAAAAATAGTTTGCTGCCGTACAAATATCTCCCAGACAAAAAGTCTAACTCGGTTCTCCACTCTAGAACAATACAATAGCACGCTGATTTTGTTAATGGAATCTGCTTTTTTCCAGCACAGATGGATCTATTTACACATGTAGGCCCATGTTCCTTAATTTTAACACCAGAATTGAATATAGTTCCAAACATTATAAGCCTACAATTTAGTTTAAACTGGTCTTGGTGCACAGCGGGACTATAGGTTAAATCATAAATAACAAAAATATCAAAGCTCTTGGATCATTCTGCTACTGTTACTGGTACAATAATGCTAATGTTCAAATTTGATTCAGTGATCAATGCAAAGTGAAGAAACATTTTACTTCCTGATCAATCGAAAGAATGAACATATTCAAAATGAAAAAACATTATTTCTTTAACTCTTGACAGTTTAATTCTTGGTAATTAGAGGTAGGTCAAATTAGTTGAACAATTACATCTGTGTCAAACAATGCAGCATCTCAAAGCTACCAGAAGATGTAAGATCATTATCCATGTTATAAAAATTTAAGATAAAATGGCAGATTAACAGCTAGCAGGGAGATTGTCTATCATTAATTTTTAATGTAACCAGATACAGCTTGTACTGTTCAACGTTAATGTAGAGTCCTACAGTTATTCATTTTACCAGGCAACATGATTTGACTTCATAAAAAGACTCTCCACCTCTCTGACATTCATAAATCACCCTCTTGTGTCCAATGTGTCAAAACACACTAACCACTGTTTCAAACAAATACAGTGAAAGACTTTTCCAATAAATCTATTTTTTTTATTGTGAAAAGAAGATAACAGCTAGGAAAGAGAGAAACATACTGTACTAGAAGTCATACACAGTAAAATCTAGAGTGTTAAATCGACACTGCTCTGAGTCTATTTGGTCATACTCTAAATAGAGTTAAATTAACACTGAGCTCATCAACCTGAACCATAAAACGTTTAAGTTAAACTCATGAATCATCATCTCAAGCCAATCATCATCATGAGCAAGGAAATCTTCACGGTCTCCGAAAACACGCTCCCTCCGTAGAGCGTCATTAGCAAGGTCTTCTAACAGCGCTAGAGCATCCATTATGATGATAAGTTATATACACACATACCTTTTTATAGCCCATTCATTAAAAGAAATTAGTAAATTCGAAGTATTTGCACCTGGTTAAGAATGCTAATAATGATAATTCGGATAATTCATATACAATTTGATTTATTGGGTGATGTAATAGGATAATTTAGAAGTTTTTCATTTTAAATAGCTATTGCTATTTGGGACAGTTGGTGTCGCCAAAACACATACTCTTCTAAAAGAGTGCGTACGCACGGTCAAGAGCATCCATTCGGTGCCAAGTTTATTCTTTATAAATCCCGATATGTTCGTGGAAAAATGCGTACGCATATTTCTATGCCCATTTTGTGCGTACGCAACATTTATACATCAGGCCCCTGGAGTTTACCTATGCACTAAACCATGAGGTAATTCATATCTATCAGAAAGCATGGTCAAGTTGGTTTAAAAATAAAGTTACAAAAATTTAACAAGAGCAATTGGACTGAGGTTGCACTGCAAAACAATATCTGAAATCTAAATCAAGCACTGATTTAAGAGTGACTTAAATCTGAAAGATAAGCACTCTTTATAATGTTAATTGGTCAGCTAAAACAAAAGGGAGATATATTTAAGATAGATACATTTTTTGTAATAAAGACTTTTGTATTTTTTATTTTTTTTTTTTGCCAAAAAACAATATATTTATTTATTTATTGCTTTTTGAATAAAACCTCATAAAATTCTATAGGGTTCAAAATTAGTTGATGGCATTTCTTTTGGACTAGGAACTGCAGAAACGATGTTACAATGGTGTTTACTTTCCGTCTGTAAATGACAAAAGATCTCATGGACTTAATTGGCTAATTTCCTTTTTGCCTTGAGCACAAAACTGCCCATTCAACTGGAATCATTTGCACAGCCTAAATGACAATATTGTCACTTATATGTGCTGGTTGGCTCAAATGGTTCATGCAACAACAAAAAAAAAAACATAAAGACTTGCTTTGAGCTGCCCGTAAATGAGATTTTAATGAAGCTCTATCCATTTCCTGTGAGAAGGAAAAGGTCTTCTTCACCTTTTTCTAATTAAATATGCTTCGTATTTTGGTAGGAGAAGCTTGATAGTCAAGCATTAAATGAAGAGCTTTATCGATAATAGTCTTTGCTGTATATGTCTTCATTTGTGAGAAGGGTGTAAATTCAGCACTTTTCAAAAGAGGAATTGAGATCCATTTTTCAAGCTTGTTGCCATTTCAAACTCTAGTTATACCCTCCAGTGTTTAGATGAAAAATTTTAGTTTGTGGTCTCCAGTTTGAAGAAAATGCTTCATATTTCATCAGGTTGTCATGTTTACCCATCAGGACTGCACGTGACATTAGAATCGCTCAGCTATTCTGCTCTGACTGCGCACACAAAGAGAAAATACAACATCAGATATCCTCTCCATGCTGAGACCTGGTTCTCTGACTTACATCTATAATTGAACATGTGCATTGACATGTAAACTATTGCACACCACAAAAAATCTTCTTTTCTTTTTTGTCTCAGGTCCTTATATTGTCTACATGGCATCCAATTACTACAAACAATTATTATGGGGGTTGGTCTTATAATTAAAATATGATAAACTGGTATTTTTGAGGTGTTTATTTCTTTGAAATGAGATTATTCTAACTAATAGAAACCCCAAACTATCAAATTAGAAGATTGTAAAATGGTCCAAAGCTTAAGACACTTGGTGACAAACTCTAATCAGCTATTACGTGTTTGGGAATAACTCAAAACCTGCATAGGTCTTTTAATCCTTTTTCAGTCTATAGCTGTAGGCTACACAACAATGGGGAAGACTGCTCAATCGAAAGTTGCCTAAAAGACGACCATTGACACCTTGCACATGAAGGGCAAGACATAAAAGTTCCTTGCAAAAGAGGTTGGCTGCTCAGAGCCTTGTCTCCAAGCACATTAATGCACCCTTGAGATTATTGGAAAATAAAACTCATTAAAAAAGTGCTGCAGCTTCTTCATCTACCCAGAGATAATAAGTGGTGTTTTATCTTCATATATTCTGCTCAGCCAATCAGTTCATGGCACTTTTTCATAGCTTAGCATAGATCAATGAATCGAATTAGACCAGACCATGGTGTAACTATAAAAAAAGAAACCTTCTAAATGCAAAGCCTAGTTAAAAAAACGTTGTTGAAAATCATGGCATTCTGATATGACAATGTTATTAGTCAAACCTGATTCAATGATCTATGCTAAGCTAGGCAAAAAAAAAAAGCTATCACCAGAATGGAGAATGGCTGAGAAGAATCCAGATGTTTTATACAAAATGAGAAACTCAACTCTTTATTGTCAGTGGTGATAACAGCATTATAGTTTTGAAAAAGAGTAGTGTGATGCAGTGTGTTATGTCACCCATATATCATCAGTCAGTCATTTCTTGTTGGCATCGTGTCACTATCAAAGAGTGTAAAACAAGTACAAAAAAACATTATGTGAAGATTCCTTATAAAAAAACTTTTTTTAATTACTTTTGAAGCTAACAATCTCCAATCTCTTTTCTTTTGACAGGTTCATGTTGAAAGCCATCAGTATCATCTTGATATGAGCCAATCAAATATAGTCAACGACACTGAAGGGGTGCTCCATGGCATGGAAAACAACTCAAATGCTTACAAACCAGCTTTTTCGGACGACATCACTAAGCACCTTAGTGTTCAAATACCTCTCATATTAGCATACTCCCTGATTATCATGCTAGGACTTGTGGGCAACACTCTTGTAATCTACATGATCGTCCTGTACAGAAACATGCGCACCGTCACCAACTTCTTCATTGCAAACCTGGCCTTAGCTGACCTGATGATGGATAGTGTCTGCTTGCCTTTCACCTTGGTCTACACGCTGCTGGACGAATGGAAGTTTGGGGCCGTCATGTGTCATATGGTACCTTACAGCCAAGCACTCAGTGTCCACGTGTCTATACTAACTCTTACCGTAATTGCTCTGGAGAGATATCGGTGCATTGTTTTCCATCTTGGTCAGCGGCTCAATCGATCCACAAGCTTCATCATCATTGGCCTCACCTGGGCTTTCGCTGCCATTCTTGCTGGACCTCTAGCCATCTTTCGAGAGTATCGCCATGAGGAAATCCCATACATTGACTTACGGATTGCAGTTTGTTCCGAGAAATGGCCAAATGGCACCAACAGGGATGCTGTGATCTACAGCCTCTCTATGCTTCTCTTACAATACGTGGTCCCTTTGGCAATTATCAGCTATGCTTACGTGTGCATATGGATCAAACTGAAGAACCACGTCAGCCCTTCCAATCGCAACGATGGTTTTGTTCGCCGCAGGAAGACTACAAAAATGTTGGCACTAGTGGTTGTTGTCTTTGCAGTCTGTTGGCTTCCCTTCCACATGTTTCAACTAGCCAGCGATCTTGACTTGATTCTCAAGTTCAAAGAGTACAAGCTCATTTACACCTTGTTTCACATCGCAGCAATGTGCTCGACATTTGTTAATCCATTGCTCTATGGCTGGATGAATCAGAATTACAGGAATGGGTTCCTCATGTTCTTCCGCTGTGAGCACAAGCCAGACTCTATCTACCCTGATGGGTCCTTCAGGACTCGCTCATTGCGAGGGATGATTGTGATCGGGTACAATGATGGCCAGCCTGCTACTGCTGTCTAATTATGGATGTAAAGAGTCATTGTTGCTCTGATGGAGCTTGATGACTGTTTTAATGATGACACGGCTCAATTCAACCCAATCCCTGGCACAAAGATACAGAGTTGGCCTTACATTAAAAAAACATCTAATATCCATACCCACACAAAGGGATTTAATTCCTTTTGTTATGACACATTTTGGAGTTATTTGAGCATTTGGACGAATCCATGATGTAAAAGCTAAATCAGTGTCCATTTGTTTCACTTGCACAATTCAGCTTTGGTGGAATTCAGAGTAAAAGGTTAACCAAAACTCCATTGTGTATTAAAAATGTTGTTAATCAACAAATGCACTTACATACAAACCAGCTATATGATTTGCGTGCAGTTAGTTCAAGGTGCACTCATAATTAAAGATTAATTACGATTTATCTATACATCTCCATTTGAATCCAACAGAAGTTGATCGTGGAACCAAAATATCAGAAGACTATAAACTTGGAGAGCCATAAAATTGGCTTGGGGCATCCTCGTTAACTCAATTAATTACATTTCTACAAGAGCCGTTTTTATTAAGTTTACCTCAACCTTTCAATTAATGCATTAATTAACAATAAAAAATGAATACTTAAGGCAGTAATTGATGTATTAGTTCATGTGACTCGTGTACAGGTTTAGCGAGTTCATGATTAATACATACGTTAGCTCATAATTAACTCAGTCTAAATTAACCCACCCATCCACCTCACATATGGAATTCTTTCTTGGAAGAGTTCATGTTCTCCTCATGTTAGAGCATTAACTGGCTATAACATGAATGTAGTGTACATGATGTCATCTATATGTTTTTGGAAAATTAAAGGAATTCCTAAATGGAAACAAAAAATGTACTCACTTTTTCTTAATACAAAGTCAAAATCCACCATTGTTGTTTTTTTGGCTTTCCTCAAGTGACTACTCTAGGAAGCCCCTGATTAGTTACAATGGCCATGCATGATCAGGAAATTAAACTAAATCAACTTCTTCTCCATTGATGGCCATTTTTGCTTTTTCTGCACTGGAACGGAGTAATGTTCACAACGCAATCACCACTCAACTTTCTTTTCATGAATTCAAGATTAGGTTTAAAAATCGGCTAAACATGTAAATCAGCCGTAAAACACACGACGTCCGGTACTTGTGTGAATGCACGGTTAGAGTTTTAGTTATCAGCTACTCTCTTCTTTGAAACAGACATGATTTGGTGGATTGGAGAGAAACGAGAATCAAACCTCATGGCTGGATTAAAGCCCTTCTCATAATTATACAAAACCTCTTAATATATCTTAATATAACAAAAAAAAGAGTAATAAAGCAATTCACCAACACAGAGTTCTCGTGAAGACCAATTTAAGCAATCTGCATCAAAAAAACTAATGAAGCAGGAGTGTTTTTTTTAGCTGTAAGAGATGCTTTTATATCACAATATATCACCTCTGCAGCCAGCCTCATGTGGTCAAACGACAAACTGCAGTTTCGTCACTTCTTATAGTGTATAAAAAAGAGAAAGCTGAAGTTTGCCCTTAAGAAAATGTTTCTTTCATGTTGTTGTCCTCCACAACCAGAAAATGCAAATAACTTAAATGGTGATTCTAAGTCCCAATTCTCTTCGTTTGGGTCTGTTGGACTTGTTTTATGGTTTCTCATGATTTATGTTATCTTAGCATCTTCCTACCTCTTATTCAATTTTAAGTGGTCCCATGAGTTCTTTTAATTTACTCATGATTCAAGTCTTCTTCTCTTGTTTGCGGTCACCTAGTTCCAGTAATTGGTTTCAGATGTTCTGTTGATTAGTGGCCTGTGCATTTTTGGTCAATGTCATACACCCTTGCTTTGTTTAGTGTTGCACATAGTATTGCACAGTGTACCTTTCTATATTTTCCCATGTTCATTGTATTAATTTCCTTTCTGTAGTTAAACTTGCTTATTTCCATCTACTGGTTCCTGTAATACCCAAAAAAGATATTCAAGCTTTCTTATTTATGTTTATTCGAGTTTCACCAGGATTCAGTTTCTAAGGATTCAGCTAAGGATTCCAGTAAGCAATGTAGCAGCTACATAGTGTTGTAAAGGCCATAAGACCCTCCCTCATCACCAGCTATACCACATAATTTAGCTTTTTACAAGGTAAACCATCTCTTTCAATTATCTGGTAATTTTCTACTGAGTTTGATATTCTGTATATGTCAGCTTTCAAATCCTTTCGTCGTGTCATGCTTCCTTGGACACACTGCTGATGCTGTTGAAGCATTTAAAGCCAGCCGTCTGGGCTGTAAATTACTAGTGACAGATCACTTTTACGATGTAGAGAAAGCCTCCCGTCAGCATTCCAATTCCTCCTAACAGCACTCTCCTGGCACTCTGCACTGATGCTACCATGATTTAATGTCAGCCATCATTGCTCATCATGGCACTGCAGAGCATTTTACTCCATCATCGAAGCCTGTGAACGGACTAATCACTTTGGCCCTTATAATGATGCCAACTGCGATTAGCCAAAACAATTTTTTTATCCAAAGCCTTCAGCAGTGGCTATTTGAAGCCGTTATTTTATGCTCTGAGAGACTTTACAAAACATACAAGAAAGCATGTACAGTGCATTAATGATGTATGGGATGTTTGTTTGTTAGCATAGTTTGTAATCAGTGTTTTGTGTGAAAAAAATGTGTGTATTGTTTTCGGTGTGAGATTCAGAGTCTGTCGGGTGAGTTTTTTTCATACAACTTCTGCTAACATTTTGAACAAAACTTTCAGCAGAACTTCTGAAATTACAAATCCTCTGCGGTGTTGTGTATGCAATTTAGACATAATCCCTTTTTTTTACAATATTACTGTCTCAGAAATGTAACGAGTTGCTTTGCACTACAAGTTATATACACTTATGTTTTTTTTTACATGGATTTTAAAACTGTAAGAGAAATATCATTATTTCGAAGAAATGAAAGGTAGTGTAACATAATTGCACAGTATCGAAATGAACTAAAACGCTAGGGTAAATCAAATTTACAAGTTACTGAGCACACAAGGAATTACTTGTTACAACTAAGTAACGAATAATGCCACACTCATCTGCGTTACATCCAAAAATTGTTTGAATAAATGTTTTTTGTAAGTGTCAGGATAGCATAACAAGTACATTAGGGGCATTGTAAATATGTATGACTTGGATGAACTTGATTTGTTGATGTGATCTATCTGAACAGTCTGGATATGATATATACTATTTGTTTTTTGCTGCCAGGTTTGCATAAGTGAGTAAACAAGCAAACAAACAAACACTTTTATGTTAATTCTTGTATCTTAACTGTGAATGTTATTTATGGAATTGTGTTCTTGAGTGCTTCTTTGGCTCATGTACCATCTATGTGGTTACAGTTTAATAAATTCTGTTTTGAATGAGCTTATTTAGGTTGATTAATCACAGAATAAAAAAACAGAGAGTTTCGTTTAGTTTAGCAAATAATAGCCACTTTGCTGCATTCGTGATATGAAGAAAACTATTGTTTCTACCGATGACACTCTCTGCAATAGATGAAGGAGACACAATACTTTTTTTACTCTTTCTCTAATTATTCACACAGGTGACAGATCTGAACCTTTTGGGTTTTAGCCATTGTAATATGGCTATTGAGTACAGCGGGTGCCTCAAATTGAGCAGTTAGATTTCCTGTTTATATCATTCTACAAAGGATAAACAGTGTAATTAATGTTTTTTTTTATTAAAGAAAGTAAAGCTAAACAATCAGATTAAAATGATCACTTAAATACAGCCGGTAACAAAGTGTTGATTTTGCTCAGTCAGAGTCTAAAGTAAATGTAGTGCATTTGTGCCCCCTATTGGATATTAACTTTTTTTTCTAGAAATGAATTTTCTTTTTTTGTGACTTTTACATCACTAAACCATAGTGAATAAATATTTAATAAACAAGTTGTTTAACAATTTATTAGGTTTCTTTTATAGGATCTTTTTGTTTAAAAAAAGGTCTAAAATTGTCATGTTTTGGCTAAATTTTCTCTTTCTGTAGAGATTTTACGGATTTATTTTTCCACGTATAAACACTTTATCCGGTAATTTAGAGGTTTATTACTGTGTGCTTGTCTGTCAACACACGGAATGAAAGCTTAAACCAAATACAGTAAAATGTTTTCATCTGTCTATGAATTTATCAAGTATTTAAGATTACTAAGCTTAGTTGGTTTACTAATTAATCCATTATGACTTTAAAGATACTCTAATGCACTTTTATTCTATCTTACATGGATTTAAACTGAGAAAAATATAAATATTTAAAGAAATTGGCGTGGTTTATTTTGTGTTGTAATTGAATGTGGAATGCGCAGTGTGTAGCATGGTCGTGTCACAGCAAGAAGGTTGCTGGTTCGAGCCTCAGCTGGGTCAGCTGGCATTCTTTGAGGGTTTAGTCAGGATGCTCCGGTTACCCCCACAAGTCCAAAGACATCCGGTACAAGTAAATTGGGTAAAAACGATTGTCCGTTGTGTGTGTGTGCGTGCGTGTGTGTGTGTGCTTGTGCATCTGCCACATAAAACATATGCCAGAAAAGTTGGCGGTTACCCAAAAGGGAATAAAGCAGACATGAAAATGGATGGATGGATGTTCAATTGGTTGCTTGTGAGCTGTGGCTTTCCTGGGTTTCCAGGGTTTACCCCTGACTGCTGGAAGGGGAATCACATTCAGATAATCAAGTCTGTGAACGATTTAAGCCTGTGAACCTCTTCCAGTCACTGCTCTTGTCTTTCGTCGACATGAAATGGTAGATCTCTACTGGTCCTGGTAGCATCTTCACAATTCCCCCCCCCCCCCCCCCAGACTCTGCTCACCCTGCCTGCCTGCCACTCCTCATCCTGGGTCTCCCATCTACAGCTTTACTCTTCCTTTTGGTTTTGCATTACCTCCTCTTTTGAGTGAGCGGATTTAGTTTGGGCAAATAAATATTTTTGTCCACTTCCTGTACCTCGGCTGTTTCTGCATTTGGGTTCAGTTCTTGACTCTTGTCAGAAATTAAAGGTCATTTAACCTCATTTCCCCGTTGTTATATGCTGTTAAACTAAAAACCTGCCATTTTTTAAATTAATGAGCACACAAGGAGTTTCTTGTCACTAAAATAAATGAATAATGCTATAAACTAGGAATTTCAGTCAGGATATTTCAATGCAAAGAGTAAAAATCACGTACTTTACATATAGAATCAAACCCTTTATTGTTGGTTGAGGTTAATTATTTAGGTTTTTGTAATTTATTCCAATTATGTCTGGAAAGTATATTGTCTCCCAAAAATTATCCTCCTTTTTTTGTCACATTAATAATGTAAGCAAATTTCCTTAATTAAACATAAAACGTGTATAGACAGTTTTTGTCAAACACAGTAGCTTAACATTTACAATTTCACATTTGTTTCAAGGAAAAAAAAAATTACTGTTTGACTTGCTCAATTGTTTCCTATGATATTCTAAATTACAGACAAATTATAATTTATTTATGCAAAGCATGATTTAGTTTAGACTCGTATACTATAATAATGAACGGTAATATATTAATCTCAATAGATAGCACTTTTTTATATTAGTTCGTAAATACTTTATATATTATAAATAAAGATTAACAGTACCCTGATTAAGATGGCAGCTCGCATGGCGTACGCTCTAAGTCTCCTCTTCTCTGCTTTTTTTAAAAGTAAGTTTTATTGATAATTTTTTGTTTACAGTGACAATAAAGGATTAAATGCACACAATTTAATTGCTAAAACACAGAAGATTAAAACGAATACAGAGAAGGAATAATGTAATGAACATTGTATAATAAGATTATTTTTTATTTTATTTACTTATTTTTTCATTGCCAAAAATAAACAGTTTGATACAGGATTATATCATAATAACAGATGGAACAACAACAACAACGAGTGAAAACAAAAGAATAACATATAAAAGCCACAATCACTGAAAAAAAACACAAAAAATCTATACAGACAATACAACAATATTTGCAAAATACAAACCCTCAGAGGAAAGAATTACTCCTTATTAACATTCCCAATGCAGTTATCATAATAATCCAAAAATCAATCACTATTCTTATTTTTAACCAGTCTAAAGGAAATTAACTAATACATTACAAAACCTCTAACAAAAAGTGAGGAAAAAGTAGGTTGGGATTTGAAAATGTTTGCCCTGTGAAAAAAAAACTCCAAATGAAATACAAAAGTTGACCATTAAGTCATTTGTAAAACTAGAATTAAACAAATGAAAACATCTGAGAGAATATATGTAGTTATTTTAAATAAAAAATGTATTTTTTCCCCAAAAGACTGTGGTTTTGGGACATTTACAAAAATAATTGATTTAATATTATGTAGCTGTATATATTCGACGATGAATCTTAAAGTGAATCTATTTTGTTTTATTAGGAATGCAGTATTTATGAGGTAATAGCCAAGCTTTTTTTTTCAATCGATAAAATAAAAATTATTAGACCAGTAAAATGTACTTTTGGGTACGTTATATTTTTCCTTTTGAAAAATGTGTCGAATATGTATACGATTACATTTTTTATCAAGTATATATATGCCATTTAAGCATAAAACTGGATCTTTAATGACAGCATTATTAAATGATAGATGAGATTTTACAAGTTGGATTAAACCTGGAGATATTGCTCTCAACACAGCGTTAAAATGTTATGGGAAGTTATGAATAAACAGAAATATAATCGGATATTTATAACCTGCTCTGCTCTTGAGATAGAGCGGTGCGGAAGTGACGTCAGTGACTGTGACCTGACATTTTCTCCTGTCACGTACAGTCAGGAAGAATGACTTTAGGAGTGCGAATGGGAACAAAATGTAGTCATGGCAAATAAACCTGAATAAAACCCAACGTCCATTTACTCTGGTAAGCGCTTATTTGCTCTCTTTGTTTGCTGTTTGTGTAAGAGTAATTCAGTCGCCTCATTCATTCAGAGTCAGAGTGAACTTGTGTTAGCAACAAGCTAACGACACGAGCAAGCGTTCTGCGTGACATTCGTCAAAAGTCAGCGAAATCATCGAGGAAAAACAGTTACGTAACGTTAGCATGAAGTGTTTACGACTAGCGTGTTGTATCTGTAGTTACAAGCGTTCTAAATCGATTTCTTCTAACCGCTGTCATTTGGTATTTACGTGACGTTCATTATAATGTCTAACTTTACTTTACTGAAGTTGTGGTCAATCTAGTCCTTTGGGATCCACCATTAGAATAAAATGCTTTAAATGCTTTGTCTTGTTTTTGTGTGTCTTATTCATGGAGCTACCTGCAATGGGATACTATTTTTAGGATGTCAACCATTTAAAAAAAGTTAGTTAACACATGTATGATAGGGTCACTTAACCAAAATGTGTTTGTAAAAGGCTAGTGTTTTGTGTATGCTTCAAAGCGGTTTACAAATAAAGGGCCATTTTTAGAATTACAGACTTTTATCACATCTTGTGAGCTTTTTGGACGGAATAGAATTAGTTATTCTATTGTTTGATAATTGTTGGAGCAATATTTAGAGCGCCTAATGGGTTCATGTAGTTTTCATTGTTTAGTACGATTGTTTTAATTGAGCCAAGCTTAGTAAATAGTTTTATGTTTTAGCACCAGCAGGTTGAGGGGGAACAATGGTGAAGTATTTCAGCTGTATGGGCTTTCTGAAGAGCTCCTGGGACCAAGTGTTTTTGGCTTTCTGGCAGAGATACCCAAACCCTTATAGGTAAGAAACACATCAACGAGCAATGAATTTATCTTATTTGTACCACAATTGTTTGTGCTGTCGATTTGAATAGCAATTTTAGGCACTGGCACACACCCCAGTAGTTTAATATTTAATGTTTTTGTGTCTAAGGTGTCAAAAGTAAAATTTTTAAGCGATCACACATGTTCATCATGCTTTTGTCAATTTTGTCACCAAGACAAAGACACTTTACATCACAAGAATCTAAATATTGACTTTAAACTGCTTTGTGTTCTCGTAGCTACTGACAGGATATGCATTCTTGATTTCACATGCTCCCGAGTTCACTACACATGCACATGATAAACAATTAATGCACTATGGGTCTGAAGCTAAAAGAATTGTATGTTTTATTCTATTCTATTCTATTCTATATCTCTCTCTCCCTCATATATATTGTTATGAGATAATAACAATAAATAAAAAAAATGGTTTACAAAGTAAAATAGTTTTTTTTTTTTTCAAATAAATGTTGTTCTTACAAAAGGTTAAAATTCTTTGAATTTGTAAAAACACAATGTGATTTGTTATGGTCTTAAAATGACCCAAATTTGAGCTTGAAATTGTACACAATTAATACATCCTGCAATTCTCATTTTGCTTGACTGTCAAAGCTTTATTTTGGAGTTTAAGTTTAAGGCCTCCAAATTATCAGCAGCAAAAACTAAACAACTTCTGTTTCCTTGTTTCTCAATGGACTTTTGCCCACAAATAATTTGTTAAAGGGTTTTAGAAAATGGAAAAAAATTGTTTCTGTAAATGTAAACGGTGACACATTGTTTGTTTCTCTGTGTAAAACAGTGAAGTTACAGTGAGATAGTCTCAGATTCAGTGAACATGATCTATGGTGTTATTGGTCCTTGTAATTAATTCTGAACGTCATTAGAGCATGAACTACTTTTCTGCATTTGCGTTAGACAGCATGTTCAATTCTTTAGAACTTTTCCTAAAGTGAACGAAGGCACCTTTGGAACATAATAAATATGATTCTTGGTGATCAGGTTGCTATTTATTGAAATGCAAAGACTTTTACCTTGGTTTATAGTGTTTAATTAATTCCTTACACCTTCAAACTTTTTAATTTATTTTTTATTCTCAGATTAGGTTAATTAAGTCGAATCTGCCCTAAGTTTTAAGCATTTAGTTGCTTAATACTTGATCAGAAGACTACTTTCTGTTCTGTTCTCTCAAAACTCCATCCATCCATCCATCCATCTTCATGTCAGCTTTATTCCCTTTCGGGGTCGCCACAGCGGAATGAACCGCCAACTCTCTGGCATATGTTTTACACGGCGGATGCCCTTCCAGCCGCAACCCATCGCTGGGAAACTTTCTCAAAACTCAATAGTCAGTACTTGCAATTAAGTAAATGTATTAAAATAAATTGCTTTAATAAAGTAAAACAGTACTCAACCAATGTGGAATAAAGTTTGTTTTGAAAGTATAAATCTTTTCTCCATTCAAAGGTCTGGTTACTCTCAATGCAAATTGTGTTTTCATATTTTTTTTACCGTTATGATGCAGTCAAGAATTCTGAACTTCTGCTTAAACTTCTTTCCATGGTCTAAGTGCATCCACAGGATATACTAAGTTCATGGGTTGCTCACTAGAGCCTCCTCTGTCTTTTGCTGGATTAGTTTTAAAATATCAGTAGAATCCTTAAAATAGGCATAAAAAAAGGAAGGCCAATTGCTAAATTAAAGTTATACTACACACTGTAGCGGATAATCTGTATTTTTGATCCAATAACTAAAGTAGCAGTTTTGGGGTTATATTTTCTGTTTGCTGCATGAATAAAACTTGCTGAAACCATGTCTGAGTTTTTGCAGGGACGCCGAACATGCTTTTTAGTGGTGTAATCTCTAACATGTAATCTCCTGTTGTTCTGTCAGTAATCACGTTTTAACTGAAGACATCATCTTTCGGGAAGTCACTCCTGACAACTGTCTGATGTCCAGACGTCTCCTGACCAAAACCAGCAGAGCTCCTCGCTGGGCCGAGAAGTTCCTGCCTGCTCACATGGCACAGAAGGCTTACATCATTGAGGACTCTGTGGTGGATCCACAGCGCAGGAGTTTGACCACGCTAACCTGGAACATCAGCCATGCGCGTGTGATGGTATGCCTCTCAGAAACTAAAGATTAGAAAAACTTGATTGTGGGGAAAAGGGTATTATTTTTACATGACATTATGATTTAAATCATGTCATGTAACATAAAACACGTGTTTTAACATTGTATTTTGCCTTGTTTTTTGTTTAACACTTTGATTCAGCACTGCTGATTGTAAATGGGCTTTATAAATAAAATGTACTTACTATGTAGGGATCGCCACGAAGGAGCTAGGAAAGGCTCAGCACAACAGGTTGATTCCCGATAGGCAGGTGTTTATTAGTGATGTTGACATCATATTTACAAACCAAATTGATTCTTGGGGAAATTTCAATCAACATGGAATTAGCAAATTACAGAAAGAATGATACACATCCCAACTTTTACAGACAGTTATATTACTACATCAGAACTTTATACCCAAACTATTCTCCAATATTTACAGATGGATCAAAATCAAAAACTCAAGTTACTGCAGCTGCAATCCTTGGAAAGGATCAAAAAGTTAACCGCCTTCCAGACAATAGTTTTAACTTTTCAGCAGAAGCGTATACCTTGTTACTGGCAGTAGAAAGGATTGAAAGATCTACTCAAAGGAACTATATTATCTTTTCTGATTCAAAGGCCTGTCTTCAATCAATGTTATTCATGGGATCAAATCACCCAGCTATCACTTCTATTCTGATAAAAGTAAATCAACTTCATCTGAATAACTTCCATATCGTCTTCTGCTGGGTCCCTGGCCATATTGGGCTTGTAAGAAATGAGATGAACATAAAACACAAACATAAAAACAGAGTCTGCAACGAACACACTTATGCAGGGGTCCCGGTGCTTGGCCCAAAAACGGATGCCAGCAGGGACCGAAGACTCTTGTGTTCTGTCTTGAAACAGTGCTAAAGGATTTTCAATAATTCACTTAAAGTCATATATCTGACTCCATAATTGATTTAAAAAGGTTTTATCTTTACCATTATTCTTGGTCACAGCCAAATAAATTAGCATGTTAATTATTAATGATAATATTAAGTTTTAACCCACTCAATGACCTTTAAGTTTACTCACACTTGATGTTAATATTTTTGTTAACCCTTAAAGGTGTTTCAGTAAAAGAAGATGGCTGAAAAAGATTTATTACCATTTATTATCATTGATGTGTATAAACAATGCATTAGATTATACAGCTTATGGAATATGAACCAAGAGTAAGGAATTTTTTTTGTCTACACTTAATGTGGAATTGATCATTCTAAAAAAGATAGTACATTTTAACCCCAATATTACTACATGATAAGGGAGCTCTAGAGCTCTTCCTTCATGGGCTGATTTCAGAGACGAAAAGGGAGATTTTGTGTCTAGTATCTCCCTTTGAAAGGTTCTTCAGACCAGTCTCCTCCCAGAGAGGTGTGACTTGAGTAGGAGTGTTAAAGTTTCTAGTTTTGGGATCTACAATCATTGCACTAAACCTTGTAATATATATCAAACGATATTAAACATAAACTGGTTAACCAAACATTCTTATATAAACATGTTAGATGTGGGGGGCTGTAGGCCTTTTGATGCTGGAGATAAGGGAGAAGGCACACCGTTGTTTTATTATGTGAATGCTAAAATCAACACCCCAGACCCAGGAGAACCCAGCCTAACACTTCTTTTATAAACCCTTTTGCTGCCAAAATTAAATGTAAGATAGCAGTGATGGGAATAACGGCGATTTAAATAAACGGCAGTACTATGGGCAGCTACTTTTTTTTCCAGTAAAGTGTAATCCAATTACGTTTCTCTCAAACATCATCTGCTGACGTTAGCAGCTGCCGCTAGTCTTGTCAATTGTGTCAGTCACTCACTGTTGCATTTGCTCTTTTTGAGCAGCACAGACTTGTAATTTCTGCAGGGAAGTGTTTATCTGAGCTGGAATGATTTGAATGAACATCCTCAAGGTAACATCATGCGTGTAACATTGGAGATGTTCTAACATAAGTTAAAGTAGAGGGAACACTGCTGAAGGTTTGTTCATTTCCTGTATGGAAGTGCATCTACATTATTGTGTTTTGTAGCCTATAACTGAACAATATTAATTCGAGATATATCTATCTCCTGGCACGGGTGAAGTACGTTATAAACACAATTATTGTTTATCCTTGATTTTATATTTGTATGAGCGTTAAGACATAAAATTAATATTCTAATCAAAATTCAATGAATTGCACAGCCCTACGCTTTTGTATTTAAGCAAGGGCTGCTGATATTTGACTTTTATCTTATTAAACCATCCCACTAACAATTGACAGTAATTAAAAATAATTATCTATAAGTACTGTGAAAGTACGCTATTTATTAATAAAAAAATTACCTAATAGGTACCTTTCTTCTTCTTATTACACATTTATTCCCAGAAATGCACTTGAAATTAAAAGTACTTAATGGAAAGTACACTGTTATTACTAATAATTACCCTGTTGTCGCCCTGTCTTTTACAGGCTGTAATCTAAACTATAAGTGGTAATTTTTGCTTAAAATGTGACAATGTTTTATAAACAAACATTAACGCAGTCCTTTGCCTTAAAAGGGAATTAACCTTGCTATTTGTTATGTATTTGATTATTGCATGTGTATTATGTGAATTTTGTGACCTATAGATTGGATTATCTAAGGCTGTTTTTGTTTTGTAGAGTATTGAAGAGCGCTGCGTTTACACAGTGAACCCTGAAAACAGCGGCTGGACTGAGATCAAGAGAGAAGCCTGGATCTCCTCCAAGCTTTACGGCCTCTCTCGAGCTATACAGGTCAGTGGAGTAAAGAGCATACGAGCATGAGGTTGTCGTGTTGTTTAACAGTTCTTTTAAGTACACACTGCAGCCCGGAGGCTTGGAATAAAGAGACGTACATCAGTGTGATGCAGTTTATAGTTTGCCACTGTTTAGTCTGCCTTAAACAACCTCTCTTGGTTCCTCAATGCTTGTTTTCTATTTTCAGGAGTTTGGACTTGCCAGATTTAAGAGCAATGTTACAAAGACCATGAAAGGCTTTGAGTACGTCCTGGCAAAGATGCAAGGTAGGCAGGCAGAGTATAGACATCCTTCCAAGATGCTTTGAACACGTTTGTGTTCCGTCTTGTTTTATTTTAATTTGTTTACTTTGTTGTTTCTGAATGTTTTGGATTTTTACAATCCTTTCTTTCCAAATACACTTTTTTTTTTTTTTTTTGGGAAGCGACCCCATCAATACTATAATGTAATTTGATACCATAGGGCAGTGTTTCTCAAGTATCCCCCCCAGGAAGAAAAAACATCTCGCCCCTGGCGCAACTATAAATAGTATTATTTGTCTTTAAATTTGTTATATGTACACCTTTGCATAACACAGTATCCTTATTATTGTATAAGAGAAAAAAGAAAGAAATATGGACCAACTTAAAACAAAGAATAGCTTTATTAACTGTAGCAGAAAAGATTTAAGGTGCATCTGAAATGTAAAAAAACATTCAATCCTTAATAAAACTATAAACATTGTTTGACAGACCATGATTGCTGGCAATATTCGGCATGTTTTCGCTGAAAAAACTCAAGCAGCTTATCAGCGTTATTGGTATGTGATGTCTTTAAGTGACGCCTTAATTTATTTGGCTTCATGCTGTCCGCTGCCAACATTTATAGACTCAGTAAGCACACCTGTCTCTCCTCGTCTCCCACCGTAGTCACAGTGAAGCCAAGCGCTACATAGGCGTTGTCATATTTCCTCGTCTTAGCTTTCGGGAGACTTTTGTTTGTCTCTTTATCTCCTTCTCTTGCCGCCTGTCTTCTACACTTCGTGTCTACACTTCATACTCTGCCAATGAGAGCGCCACTTTCCCCTAATGTAGTGGAGCGGTATTGAACTTTATTCTAGAACAGTAAATAAAAACCTGACCTGAGGTCAAACGCGCCCCCCTTGACGGAGCCTTGCTTCCCCTGCCACACTATTTGAGAACCACTGCCATAGGACAATATTCTTGTTCTGATCTTATTTCCCCGATTCGCTTGAGTGCGTAAGTTGTCTGTTGTTGTTTCAGAAACCGTTTAAGTTCCCGTGTTGTGATTTTAAAAGGTTTGATGCTCTGTTTTAGGAGTCCCAACTACAGGTTAACACATGCAACACATTCGTTGTTTTATAATGTAATTTTTTTTTACCAGAGTTTACTACTACTATCTAATGACTTGTTTTTCGACTCATTCGCGCTAAACGAATGCTTTACATGATGGGATCTGTAGAGATCATGCTTCTGCTCTCGGTTCTACACAAGATGCACAGATTCCAGGTTTGCTGGTAGTATAATGTTTCAGAAGATTTAAATCACTGTAAAAATAAGAGACAGAATTAAAAGAAAAAAAATTCCCAAGAACTTTTACTTTATTGTGATATGGTTGATATTTCCCTGGTTGATATTTCTCTCACAGAGCCAAATGCAGTATTAGTATACAGTATTAGAGCCCAAGTCAAACAGTGTGCGTTAGAATCTCTGTGAAGAAAATTTATTACCATGAAAGAAGAAAAATCACACTTTTGAAATGAATTTAAAATGGCTCTTACCTAATTGATCAACATGTATCAGCCATTTTGATTTGTAATGAATTGCAATAATGCAAAATCTACATTTGAAAAAAAAAATGTGCACATATTTTTAGCGTTCATCTTTGTAACCGAAATCGTCATTCCATGGATGACTTTATTTGTTAAAGAAATACTTAATAGTTACTTTAACACCCTAAACTAGAGCTGCTTGATAACAAGATAACTTATTTTAGTAGTAATTCAAATCGGGATTATTCTTTGTTTTTGGAAATATATTCTTCCTTATAATGTAACTATATTTTATAAATCACTGAAATACATACTTGGTGACTTTTGTGATAGAAATATTAAATCCTTATATTTGGTATTGTTAATAATGAGTAATGAGTATCCTTATTAGTGCTTCATGGATTATGCTGAAGGAATGTTTAAGCTCTTGAGGACACTGAGTGAAGGGGAAGGCGGAGTTTCGGAACAGGGATGTGTTCTCTTCCTGTTGAAGAGTATGATAGCGGCCTGCTCTGGGATTTCGTTCTCTTCCTTTTCCGACTGTCCTATCCTGTGCATTTGCATAAAAGTAAATATGTTTTGCAACTGACCTGGATCTCACTTCCAAACAGGTGAAACACCCACAAGAACACTCGCAGAAACTGCAACTGTGAAGGCTCGTGAAACCGCTCTGGCAGCCAAAGAGAAGGCGAAAGGTTTAGCCTCGCAAGCTCAGAAGAAGCAGTTTGTATGACAAACGCATGGCTGGGGTAATGGCGCCTGCCGCTCCAGCACAGGGAACGTCTTTAAACCTTACCAAGAGACGAGGACTGAAGCAGATCATGCCTGTCTGGAGCCATTGTACTGTTCCTTAAGTCTGGTTTACATGAGAGTTTAGCATTTTCCTAATTTCTCTGATTTCGCTGAAATGTTTCCAATCTGCCTCAATGACCTTCCTGAGGTCTGAACTCTACCTTGTTGAGCAATGTGATTCGCTGCTTCAAATTGAAGTTCTTCCTGCGTTGATGGGTCCACGCTTCCAGCAGTCGTTGTCAGATTGAGTGCTAAAGCTCTGCCGAGGGGCCTGAAACCTGGCCCTCAAGAGCTCAAACCAGAAAGAATTGCAGAGGAAGGAGGCAAAAATTACTGAAAGATTCTAAAAACAAACAAACAAACAAACAAATGCAATTGTTTGTTGAAATGTTATAATTATTTTTTGCTGTTTTATAGCTCTTTCGGATCATTTGTGACAAGCAATAAATATTTTTATCTCATTTTGCTTTTTATTCATGTGCTTTATTTTTCATTGTCTTAAAATATGCAACAGGTTAATACTTAATTTCAGCCGATTCCAATAAAAAATGGCTTTGTTTTATTGAGAACTGAAAAGTACGTTTGCGCATTGCTGGCACACAAAATTTTCCACTCAATTATGTAGTATAACCGACATACTAAGTTGTATATAAAAACATTATTAACTTGTTTACATAAGTTTTATATTCATGTACATAACATGGTAGTTGTATAGCCGCCAAGTTAATCTTTAGGCAGCTGGGTGAGACTGGAAGGTGTAGTCGACGCGCATTAAATACTCAGACGTATGAATTTTTTCTTTTTATTATTCATCGGTGCCACTCCAGGTAGTGGTAGTGTACAATCGTGCTCAAAACTGTGCAACCTTCCCTCCAGAAACACCCTCGGTGAAGGTTCCTCCCTTTATACCCCTTAATTAACAGACCAAAATATACCAAACCATAGTTAAATCACCAAAACAAAAACAGGTATGGCTCTTACAGTAGTACTTTGACATAGTGTTTCTGCTGTTTACCTAAATATATGGTATTTAAATGAACTAGTTCACCAGTGCTGTCACGCAGTTTATACCACAGTCACATTTAGCAACACAAAGTAATGCCAATGGACTCATTGAGAATGCAGACACTACATCAATATTTTAAATGTTTTGAGACTTTACAGGAAAAGGAGTCAAAGGATCTAATGCAGAGGTCTCAAGCTCGATTCCTGGAGGGTTGCAGCCCTGCACAGTTTTGCTCTAACGTTAATCGAACACACCTGATTCCACTCAATAAGCTGCTCTGAGTTCAGTTGAAGCTGCTAGTGCGTCTCTGAAACAGGGTTGGAACAAAAACCTGCAGGGTCTGCTACTCTCCAGGAATTGAATGTGAGACCCTTGATCTAATGTAAGCAGTGTTACTCTATGTTATGTTTAATTTAGAGCGTTATAAGAACTTACATGGATACAAGTTACTTAATTTGAAGTGTATTCAGGTGGCCTAGTGGCATTGAATAGTGTTTCAGCTTTACCCTCCCATAACACAGTCTAGTGATGGCGTGCACTGAGTGTTGTGGGGTCTTTGCATGACGTGACAAATAAAACATTTCACTTTGTCTTTTGAGTTTAAGGTTTAAACAATATTAAGCCAAGTGTTCAGGTAGTTTATACATACGATATTACATGCATTATTAAAATGACTTACAAAAAATTCAATAAAAGGAGACAAAATAAAAATAATAATTACATCAACTGTCATTCGACAAAGACAAGTGGCTTAATGAAATTAGTAATTATTTTTAGAAATCTATTTAGCATATTGAAATTTTTATCGTTCCAAAAGAATTTCACATTTTGACAGTCAGAGAATAAATGAGTTAATGATTCATCATACTTATTATAAAAGGAGCAGTCATTCCCAATATATTTAAATTTAGAAAGAAACACGTTAGTAGGGTTTATTGTTTGAGGCTTGCTCAAGTTCCTACTTGTGAAGTAAGCATGAGTGACATCCATAATGATATCAAACCTAGCTAGCTCATGATCGCATGTAAACCTTAAGGTTTAATAGGCACGTTATTAGTTAAATTTAGGTAATATGCACTTATTAGGTAGAACTGCCTTAATCTTTCATGACATAGTCTTACAAAATACTTGATCCATAATTACATAATATCATCGTCATTTGAACATCCATGACATCTTCTTCTTCTTTCGGCTGTTCCCAGTTTAGGGGTCGCCACAGCAAATCATCTGTTTCCTCCTAACTCTGGCCTCAGTATCCTCTACTCTTGCACCAATTACCTTCATGTCCTCCTTTAGCACACCCATATAACTTGTCTTTGGCCTTCCTCTTGCCCTCTTGCCTGGCAGCTCCATCTCCAACATCCTTCTACCAATATAACTACTATCCCTTCTCTGCACATGTCCAAACCATCTGGCTTCTCTGACTTTGTCTCCAAACAACCAACCTGAGCTGTTCCTCTGATGTGCTCATTCCTAATCTTGTCCATCCTTGTCACTCCTAAACTGAACCTCAACATCCTCATCTCTGCTGCTTCCATCTCTGCCTCGTGTCTCTTCCTCACTGCTACAGTCTCTAACCCATACATCATAGCTGGTCTCACTACTGTTCTGTACACCTTTCCTTTGATTCTTGCTGACACTCTTCTGTCACACAACACCCCTGACACTTTTCTCCACCCACTCCAACCTGCCTGCACTCGCCTCTTCACCTCTTTCCACACTCCCCGTCGCACTGGACTGTTGACCCCAAATACCTAAACTCCTCCACCTTCTTGACCTCAGCCCCCTGTAACCTCACTGTTCTACTTCCCTCCCTCTCGTTCAAACACATGTATTCTGTCTTACTACGACTGACTTTCATTCCTCTTCTTTCTAGAGCAGACCTTCAACTTTCCAGGTGTCCCTCCACCTGCTCTCTACTCTCACTACAGATTACAATGTCATCTGCAAACATCATTGTCCACGGAGATTCCTGTCTGACCTCATCTGTCAACCTGTCCATCACCATAGCAAACAAGAAGGGACTCAAAGCCGATCCTTGATGTAGCCCCACCTCCACCTTGAACTCCTCCGTCTGACCTGCAGCACATCTCACTGTTGTCATACTCCTCTCATACATATCCTGAACTACTCTGACGTACTTCTCTGCCACTCCTGACATCCTCATACAGGACCATAGCTCCTCTCTTGGCACCCTGTCATACGCTTTCTCTAAATCCACAAAGACGCAGTGCAGCTCCTTCTGACCATCTCTGTACTTCTCCATTAGCATTCTCAGAGCAAAAATTGCATCAGTAGTGCTCTTCCTGGGCATGAAGCCATACCGCTGCTCGCAAATATCCACTTCCCTTCTTAACCTAGCTTCCACTACTCTTTCCCAGAGTTTCATTGTGTGGCTCATCAACTTTATACCTCTGTAGTTGTTACAACTCTGCACATCCCCCTTGTTCTTAAAGATTGGCACTAGGACACTTCTCCTCCATTCCTCAGGCATCTTCTCACTCTCTAGAATCCTGTTGAATAACCTAGATAGGAACTCCACTGCTGTCTCTCCTAGACACTTCCACACCTCCACAGGGATGTCATCTGGACCAACAACCTTTCCACTCTTCATTCTCCTCAGAGCCTTCCTCACCTCATCCTTTCTAATCTTTTCAACTTCCTGCTCTACAATGTTCACCTCTTCCTCCCTTCTTTCCCTCTCATTCTCCTCATTCATCAACTCCTCAAAATACTCCTTCCATCTTCTCTGCACACTCTCCTCACTTGTTAGAACCCTTCCATCTCTATCTTTAATCACCCTTATCTGTTGCACATCCTTCCCATCTCTGTCTCTCTGTCTCGCTAATCTGTACAATTCCTTCTCACCTTCCCTCCTGTCTAACCCGGCATACAACTCATGCCTTCTGTTTGGCCTTTGCCACCTCCCTCTTCACCCTGCGCTGTGATTCCTCGTAGTCCTGTCTACTTTCTTCAGTCCTTTCGATGTCCCACTTCTTTTTAGCTAGCCTCTTCCTCTGGATGATGTCCTGTACTTCCTTATTCCACCACCATTTTTACTTATCTTCTTTCCTTCTTCCTGCTGACACACCTAGCACCTTCCTACCTGGCTCCCTGATCACTTCTGCTGTAGTTTCCCAGTCCTCTGGAAGCTCTTCCTGACCACCCAAAGCCTGTCTCAGCTTCTGTCTGAATTCCTCACAACCGTCTTCTTTTTTCAACTTCCACCACTTGGTCTTCTTTTCCGTCTTTCCTCCCCTCTTCTTCCTGACCACCAGAAACATCCTACACATCACCATCCGATGCTGTCTGGCTACACTCTCTCCTACCACTACTTTGCAGTCAGTGATCTCTCTCAGATTGGCTCGTCTACTTAGGATAAAATCCACCTGCGTACTCCTACCACCACTCTTGTAGGTAACTCTATGTTCCTCCCTCTTCTGGAAATAAGTGTTAACTACAGCCATTTCCATCCTCAAAGTCAAAGGCAAAGTCCACCACCATCTGTCCTTCTGGGTTCCTTTCCTTAACACCAAACCTGCCCATCACTTCCTCATCACCTCTGTTGCCCTCGCCCACATGACCGTTGAAGTCTGCTCCCGCCACTACTCTCTCCCCTCTGGGAATACTCTCCATCACCTCATCTAACTCACTCCAGAATCTCTCTTTTTCTTCCAGCTTACAGCCTACTTGTGGAGCATAACCACTCACTACATTCAACATCATCCCTTCAATCTCTAACTTCAAACTGATCACCCTGTCAGACACTCTTTTCACCTCTAAAACATTCCTCACAAACTCCTCCTTCAGGATCACTCCTACCCCATTTCTCTTCCTATCCTCACCATAGTAAAACAGTTTGTATCCCCCTCCAATACTACGCGCTTTGCTACCCTTCCACCTGGTCTCCTGCACACACAGAATATCTACCTTCCTTCTCTCCATCATGTCTGCCAGCTCTCTACCTTTCCTGGTCATTGTACCAACGTTGAGAGTCCCTATTCTCAGACCTATACTCTTGCCTTTCCTCTTCTCTCTCTGCCTACGAATCCTTCTCCCTCCTCTCCTTCTTTGACCAACAGTAGTCCAATTTCCACCGGCACCCTGTAAGTCAACAGCACCGGTGGCGGTCGTTGTTAACCCGGGCCTCGACCGATCCGGTATGGAAATCGAATTGATGACTTGCATATTGGTTTTGGCATGTTTTACGCCGGATGCCCTTCCTGACGCAACCCTCTCTATTTATCCGGGCTTGGGACTGGCACAGAAGTCACTGGCTAGAAACTCCTGTGGCTAGATTTCATGACATGAATTCCCCAATCAATACACGGCAGGATCGATTCATGCTTTCATGTGGCATATACCAAATTCTGACCCTATCATCCAAATGTTGTGGCAGAAAATGAGACTTATCAAACCAATGAACAATCTCCTATTGTTCAATTATGGTGTGACAATTTTCCTGTTCTTAGCTTACATGAGTGGTACTCGTTCCAACATACATTCAGAGATCCTTATCTGCATACTGCAAATGTATTGAGAGTTTTTTTAAGTTACTGTTGCCTTTTTATCTGCTTGAACCAGATGGACCATTCTCCTTTGACCACTGGCATATTATTAAAAATGGATGTTACTTTTAGCAGTAATCATTAACACATATCCCCATATTTAATTAATATTCCTTTGTGACTTACTTAAAAATCAATTTAAGTCCTACCAATAAAACACATATGGTTTCTGTTAACTTTATCATTAGACATATAGCTAATTTAAAGTGCAGTATGCAACTTTGAGGCCAAACCTGATTCTGTAATCAAAACAATATTGTCTTTCCACTGTATCCAGCTCCCCTGAAGGAAGGTTTTCAGATCAATGATACAGGCAAAGACACTGTTACAAAGAGCAATATCGCCTCCCAGCGGCCATCAGATGAAACTGTTTGGAATGGTCAGCATGGGAACTGCGCATGACGAAACCAACCCGCTGAGCTGCGTCTCAAACGGCTCCAGGTTTCACAAGTTCGTGAACATTAATCATTTAGTGTGCGTCCCTAAGTAATAATTGAGTTTAAAATCTTTAAATAATAATTTTCTTTGTATCGTTGCTTTGTATTCATAGATAAATGATAAATTGAGTTATTTGTTAATGAAGCCTTTGTGGAAATAGCTGATACCAACAAAAATCTACATCAACTCAATGTGTAAAGAGAACCTTCAAAGAGAATGTGAGATAAATAAAATATATTTTTGAGCTTACATAATGTTAATCAATAGTACCTATAAGCAAGAGCATTTATCCACTAACCTTGTTTTTGTTTACTCTATACTTCTCAGCTTTAAAAAGCAGCAAGTGCATACTTTGCTTTTATTTAGTCCACATAGTCCTGGAAAACGAGGCGTTTTTATGACAGATAAAAAACATAATGAACATAAAATATTTTCCCAAATGTGGAAAAATTAAAGTGTCTAAAAAATGTATTACATTTGCTGAAATGCAGAGGATGTCATGATTAATCTAAGACCCGAGATTAATCACCCGAGATTAAAAACCTTCATTCTTACACAATAGTGAGCCGATTTCAATTACACTTCTTATAACTTTCTAATGTTTTATAAAGCCTTTATTAACTCTGTTCTTATTCAGCATCCCTTGAGAAAAATGAAAAACATAGGCACTTAATTTTGTAAAAAAGAAAAGAAAAAAAAGAAAATGCTGCATGAGTACATGGAGAGACATAAATACAAAGGTGTTCCTGGTCTAATGACAGATGTGTTATTGTGAGTTCACAAAGATCTAAAATATGCCATTACACTCTATATAATGGAGCTTTTTTGCAAAGGCCTATTTTACAGGTTGATGGTACAAACTGATCCATAATAAAAATTACATTTAACTGTTAGAAACCAAGAAAAACAGCAACAATAGAGAATGCATGGTTCTATTATGGTGTCACGGCATTGGATGAAATAATATGTAGATATAATGGAAGTTAATAGGACACAAGCTGTAACTGAGAGGTTTAAAAAAATCTTAATCTTGTTACTTATGTTTCACATGTGCAATACCATTGTGTGTCTTTTCATGAACGCAATTTAGGGAGGAGCGATCAAATAATTAGCTATTATTCTGCAGATGATTTAAAATTTTCTCCCAAAGATTTAAAGCAGTAACAACTTCAGTTCTAGTTTGACGATTAAATCCAAAACCACTTTCTTTTTGTCTTTGGGGGTGGGTTCTCGGGCACAGGACCCTTCTATGGACTGCTCACCCATTACACTTATTGTGTGAAAGGGAATTCATTAAAAAGTTTTAAGAATCCAGTTTATAATTTCCCTTTATCCTTAAAATTTGTAATTTTGTGGAGTTTTAACAAAACAAGTATTGGTACTTTTGGTTAGTATTGTGGTAGATTTTTGCAACAACAAAAAAGAAAAGAAAATATTTATATGCCACAATTTTAGGCTGTTTTTGTTATTGGATGTTTTTGTCTTCCAACATAATGAGCATAAAATATTTTCCAAAAACATGTTTAATAATATATTCGTGTCAAAAAATTATTCAGTTTGCAGGAACGCAAAGGAAGTCATGACCAATCTCAGACTCAAAATCACCCCAGAGAGGACAAAAAATGTTTCCAAACCACCTTGATTCTGTGTTCAATTGTTCTTGCACAATACTCAAATACATTTCTTAAAACTTTCCAATGTTTTTAAAGTAATTATGAACCCTGTTCTTATTCAGCATCTCTTAAGAAAAAAGGTGTCCACAGAACTTCTAACATGTTAAGCTTTCAAACTAATAATACACACGACAACTCGTCGTATTAAATACTTAAAATATTTATTTGTACAAAAGGCTTATGTTGGTAAAAAAAAAGAAATAAAATGCTACATATGAGTACATGGAGAGACATAAATACAAAGGTGTTCCTGGTCCAATGACATACGATGACGTCATAAGGCATTTGGTGTTCAGAACTGTATATACAATGTACATTTTTGCTGTGTACATAAACACAATTACTGTACAAACAACAAAGGCATGTTCATAATAGTTGCATAAATCACTGATGATCAACTCATCAGAAACAAAAACACTGTTCATGTTTTAGTGAATACTACCAAGAGACTGAATTGCAATTTAAAGAGTGATACCTCCTTTATGTTGTTTTAAAACTAACAGATTAACTGTCTAGGCAAAAGGATGAATAGGAAATTCACTATACAAATAATATCAAGTAGCTAAAACTTCAGTATTTGACTTCTTGCTTCAGGCTCAACATAATGCTTGCTGCTGGTGGTTAGAGTAGCACCAACTTTAATTCACTTGAGTGAACTAAAGCAACTTAAACAGGAGATGTAGCTTCCCATCAATAAACTCAATCCAAGCAACAGGTAAGAACTGCAGCCCAGCGTTTAGCTTTAGCCTCCCCAAGTTGCCAAAATAAAAGTTTTATCGCAGGAGTCAATCGACATTATTTCACTAGCTAAATTAGCTAACCCGACACGCACCTAAAAAGACAAACATTGCAAGTGCTCATGCTTTGAATGCTTTGTGCAACTTTGAAGAAGCAAATGAATTAAATAAGCAGAAATTTTAAGTGCAAGCCAACGTGTACTGCAGGCGGACGCTGAAGTGAACTCACTAGCTGGATAACAGACGACATGACAAGTACAATTTGATCGTAGCGAGTCCAGAAGGGGTTAAAGAAAAGCCATTGCGATGAAACGAAGCTTCAGCAGGTGTGCTACACTTGAATCTCATGAGTGTGTTGCATACCAGAGCACCATAACCCCATCAGCGGGCCGAGTACACCACACAAGAGTCATCCGAGAGAAGAGGTTTGTGGCTGATGCTTTGAGAGTCAGGAACATAAGGCTGCTCTGTGGTAACGATGGTGTTTTTGGATCTGGTAAGGCCAGGTCATAACCAGGCGTGGTCTGAGGTGGAGTAGCTGTGATCCAGCCCGGTGTGAGATGAGCCCAGACCTTCTGCCTCCAGAGTCCACACCATGCTCTCCACATCAATTTCCACGTCCTCTGCCAGAGTCAAGCACATAGAATCACGTCAGTTACACCCTTTCACTTCTCTTGCTTTCTGAATTCTGGACAGGTGCAGATTATTAAAAGTTCGGATGAATCAACCATATTTACATTTACATTTATGCATTTGGCAGACACTTGAACCATATCAGGGATTCTGATATGGCAGAACCATATCAGGGATTCTGCGAATTTCAAAGTGTCAAATGCAAGACCCTTCAAAGCAGTTTGATATTTCTCTCTCTCTCTCTCTCTCTCTCTTACACCTAGCATTCCAAGTTTAACTGCAAACACATTATGAGGAACCGGCATCAACCAAGCCTTATTCAGTGTTTTCGAGTCAAGTTTCACTAAACCTGCACTCCCTTAGAGCTCACACGTGTTTGTGGTGACTTTCCAATCCCAGCCAATAACAGAAAGGTCTCATTTGTACTCATAATAAAGCAAATTATATTTGGGCTAGTGAAACAAAACCAGAATCAACAAAGCAACAACAAAAAACAAATTCAATTGAGCTTTAAATTAATATCAAACAAAAAGTCGTCAAGATGTAGAGCAGTGAATTTATGACTTTTGTCAATATTTTAATGTCCTCCATCATAACTCCAAATTATAGAGCACTGATTATCCTTTAATAGAGAAAATTATACTAATGACTTATATTATCGTCCATGCCCAAATGTCCCGGTGCAGTAGTTTAAATGCAATGTGAAATTAGGTACCCTAATGCTTTAGAACCTCACCAGACGACAAAAATGAGTGAAGCATTTACCACAAAGCTCCCAAAAGTCATTTGAAGACTGATCAGAAATTCACCTCTCTCAGAGTCAGATCTTTCGGAGGACACAGCCGAGCCGAGGCTGTCATTGCGCATCCTCTCTGAGGCACCCTGCAGTTTCTCCAGTCTGGTGCGCAGCTCTCTCTGCTCCCAGCGCAGACGATCCTTCAGCAGCTTTGCGCGTTCATCCTGCTCCTGTAGCTTCTGCAAGTCCAGAAAAATAACAGTAACCCTTCTGACTCTCAAAATATGCATTCATCAGACTTCCATCATTGCATAATCTTTGCTTAATGACAGACAAATACAACTGCCATAAAGCATTAGCCTTATGAAAGCATTGTTTTTTTCTACGATTAACATTCACATAGTTCAATCTGCGGCTTACCATTTTACATTTGAAAGACTGAGCAGTTCACTTAAATGGAATCTATTTTTTTATGGTTTGATGGTTTTATGGTTCCATGAATTCAGTCAGGCAGTCAATTAGAAATGGGAACTTTTTTGCTGTGAAAAATTGTATGTTCATATGCTGATTGCCTTTTAGCACAGTCACAGAGGGAAGAAAACTGCTCTTTAACAGCTCTACGGTGATGCTCTCGCTGCTTTAAGAGCTCCACTGTGATGCTCACACTGCTTTAAGAGCTCCACTGTGATGCTCACACTTCTTTAAGAGCTCCGCTGTGATGCTCTCGCTGCTTTAAGAGCTCCGCTGTGATGCTCTCGCTGCTTTAAGAGCTCCGCTGTGATGCTCACACTGCTTTAAGAGCTCCGCTGTGATGCTCACACTGCTTTAAGAGCTCTACGGTGATGCTCTCGCTCCTTTAACAGCTCTACTGGGATGCTCTCGCTGCTTTAAGAGCTCCACTGTGATGCTCACACTTCTTTAAGAGCTCACCGGTGATGCTCTCGCTCCTTTAATAGCTCTACTGTGATGCTCTCGCTGCTTTAAGAGCTCTACGGTGATGCTCTCGCTCCTTTAACAGCTCTACTGTGATGCTCTCGCTGCTTTAAGAGCTCAGCTGTGATGCTCTCGCTGCTTTAAGAGCTCCGCTGTGATGCTCTCGCTGCTTTAAGAGCTCCGCTGTGATGCTCTCGCTGCTTTAAGAGCTCCGCTGTGATGCTCACGCTGCTTTAAGAGCTCTACGGTGATGCTCTCGCTCCTTTAACAGCTCCGCTGTGATGCTCTCGCTGCTTTAAGAGCTCTGCTGTGATGCTCTCCCTGCTTTAAGAGCTCACCGGTGATGCTCTCGCTGCTTTAAGAGCTCAGCTGTGATGCTCTCCCTGCTTTAAGAGCTCACCGGTAATGCTCTCGCTCCTTTAACAGCTCTACTGTGATGCTCTCGCTGCTTTAAGAGCTCAGCTGTGATGCTCTCGCTGCTTTAAGAGCTCACCGGTAATGCTCTCGCTCCTTTAACAGCTCTACTGTGATGCTCTCGCTGCTTTAAGAGCTCACCGGTGATGCTCTCGCTGCTTTAAGAGCTCACCGGTGATGCTCTCGCTGCTTTAAGAGCTCACCGGTGATGCTCTCGCTGCTTTAAGAGCTCACCGGTGATGCTCTCGCTGCTTTAAGAGCTCACCGGTGATGCTCTCGCTGCTTTAAGAGCTCACCGGTGATGCTCTCGCTGCTTTAAGAGCTCACCGGTGATGCTCTCGCTGCTTTAAGAGCTCACCGGTGATGCTCTCGCTGCTTTAAGAGCTCAGCTGTGATGCTCTCGCTGCTTTAAGAGCTCAGCTGTGATGCTCTCGCTGCTTTAAGAGCTCAGCTGTGATGCTCTCGCTGCTTTAAGAGCTCAGCTGTGATGCTCTCCCTGCTTTAAGAGCTCAGCTGTGATGCTCTCCCTGCTTTAAGAGCTCAGCTGTAATGCTCTCCCTGCTTTAAGAGCTCACCGGTGATGCTCTCCCTGCTTTAAGAGCTCTACGTCGATACTCTCGCTGCTTTAAGAGCTCAGCTGTGATGCTCTCCCTGCTTTAAGAGCTCTACGTCGATACTCTCGCTGCTTTAAGAGCTCAGCTGTAATGCTCTCCCTGCTTTAAGAGCTCACCGGTGATGCTCTCCCTGCTTTAAGAGCTCTACGTCGATACTCTCGCTGCTTTAAGAGCTCAGCTGTGATGCTCTCCCTGCTTTAAGAGCTCTACGTCGATGCTCTCGCTGCTTTAAGAGCTCAGCTGTGATGCTCTACCTGCTTTAAGAGCTCTACGTCGATACTCTCGCTGCTTTAAGAGCTCAGCTGTGATGCTCTCCCTGCTTTAAGAGCTCTACGTCGATACTCTCGCTGCTTTAAGAGCTCAGCTGTAATGCTCTCCCTGCTTTAAGAGCTCACCGGTGATGCTCTCCCTGCTTTAAGAGCTCTACGTCGATACTCTCGCTGCTTTAAGAGCTCAGCTGTGATGCTCTCCCTGCTTTAAGAGCTCTACGTCGATGCTCTCGCTGCTTTAAGAGCTCAGCTGTGATGCTCTACCTGCTTTAAGAGCTCTACGTCGATACTCTCGCTGCTTTAAGAGCTCAGCTGTGATGCTCACATTGCTTTAAGAGCTCAGCTGTGATGCTCTCCCTGCTCTAAGAGGTCAGAGATGGTCCCACTGCGTTAACAGCCCGGCGGTGATGCTGGCAATGCTTTAATGGTCATAATTGCAGTCAGTTGCTTTGATCTTTCTTTCGTAAAACTCGACCAGGATGTAATCACACCAAAATTCCATGTGATTAAATCATATTTTAAATGCAGATCCTACTCCCCATTTAGTCCTAAAAAGTCACTAATGTTCTATTTTCTCCGGGATTAGAATAAATGATGTATTATTATGCATGACATCTGTTTGTGGGAGCGGGTCAGTTGCTAACCTTGATGTGAAGCTGTGCTTGCCGGAGCAGATTGAGGGTTGTGTTTCTCGAAGAATCAGAGGAGAGAGGAACCTGCTGCTTCAACTGGTCCAAACAATGCCTCAGCTGAGCTCGCCTGAAACCACAAAAACATATAACAGAATTGTTTACTGAAAACCTACAGTTCAACTCGAGTTAAAATACAGCCTTACAGCTGTTTTGCACCTCATTTTCTAAGCAGCATTTTTAACAGCAGTGAAATATAACCGAACACCCATAGATCCGATTTCATTATTTCTTTTGCTTCACTACTTTGTGACCTAAACCAGAGCATTTCAGAGGTTAATGCTTTAAAAATAAAAAAGCATGAATAAAATGTAAAATCATGTTAGAAGTGCAGAAAGGTGGCACAGTGGCTTTTGCTGTTACATAGAATGATAGTCAGGGGTTCGACACCAGCCAGGTCCCTCAGGATTTGCTTGGCCATTGGCAGAACACAAACAATTGGTGCCTCTAATTTGACTAGACTGTGAAATGAGAGACTGTGGTAATACTTTAACAATATATTTCAAATTGGACGTACAAATGTACACCAAAATTCAAGATCAAATTGAGTATGTCACATAATTTTTTATGCCATTTTCTGTATTGGACAGAATATTTTCAATACACAGTTCGATGAACATTGTACTTCTCAAATTAACTATTTAATTCATAAACTAAGTTTGTAAAAGACTACATATTAGACCTGGGCATTAAATTAATAATTTACAAAAATGTTTTTTCACCTGTGTTTCTCCAGCTCATTGTGCACAGACCTAAAAAAACAAAAAAGGCATATTTATCGTTAATTACCTGTAGTAACACACATTGTGTTTGATCATTCATTACGGGCCCCAATTAACATAGAGAAGCATTCGATTGGACAGAAAACTACAGGGCAGATTACATCCAGAATACGATTCTCAGGCATTTTTCCCTTAAAATGAACAATAATTTCATAACGTTTACCTAGCACTTTTCTAGACAATAGAAACAACTATAAAATGTTGGATTCTTAAGTTGGACTCTGAGAGTCAAGTCTGCCTATTCAAGAGGAAACATCAATGGTCAATGGGTATGCAAGCTATGTATTCAGAGAAGGCGGACAGGGTACTGGGTGAAATGTTCGGGAAGGGGCCCTGGGTCCAGAAAGGCGACGCAAGGACGAGATACCCCCCCGAGAAATGAAAAGGTGAAAGGGATGGTGGTGAGGTTTTTTTGCTTTCAATTATCAAACAGGTAGAGGAGCACTGATCATTTATAACCTAGGGAGGGGGGAAATGAACCAGAAACAGCTGGGACCGAATGGCCAATCATATGTGACACTCCTACCAAAATCAATTACATGAAAATGCGTTTCTCAGAATTTAATTTGTTCTTAAACGGAACTCTTAGCTTTCAAACATTTTGACAGAATTTCCAACCCTATAAATAAGGCTTTAAAATATAGGAATACAAGTAATTCTCATTTTTGAAGGAACAAAAGCCTCTTGTCCACCGGATTTTAGTAATGGCAGCTTGTTTTGGACATTTGTGTTTCCACTCACTTCCAGCATCAGTTCTGGTTAGGTTTGTTTAGATACATTGCACAGATGTGTCAGTCTAGTTCCACTCGATGAATCACAAGTTTGCAATAGACATAAAACTCTTTTTAAGCTCTTCTAAAGTTTGCGAATTGCCTATTGCGTGGCTCCACACACACCCATTTGCACTAGGTTGTTGTACAGTAGACGCCCAGTGTTTGTATTGATTCACATTGGTGAGATAAGAGTGCTTACTACTAGCTAGCCCAACACAACACAGATGCTAACAAAGAGCAGGTTAAATTAACCTCATATATGATATAAATATGAAAACCTACATACATCTTTTCACTTATCAATATTCAAAAGTGGCTTGGAAAAACACAACACACATCATAAAGGACAGTTTATTTCCTTGTTTGACTCCACAATCCAGTGTTTAACATGAGGATCAAGCCAATAAAAGAAATTGACCACCTTGACCAATCACAAAGCTTACTGTCTGCGATGCTATGATGCGTGATACATTTTCAGAGGCACACAATAGACTTTGCAGGATTATGTAAAAGTACAGCCTTTGCAAATGGGCAATTCGTAGGCCTCTAGATTGTATAGATTGGCAAGTATAGATTGGCCTTTACGCACCTGCTGTTCCCTGCTGAGAGGCTCTTGGGTTTCTGCTTCTTTCTCTTGTCAGACGCTCCTTTACTGTAGAAAGGAAGAACAGAGGCGTAGCCATGCTCTGCTTCTGAAAACACAGTACACACAGATGAGTGTTGCCATCTCCATCTTTGTGATTATTTACAAAGGAAAATTCTGACAAATGGGGGTTTGCCATTTTTTCCAACATGTTTTATACATTATTATTATTATTATTATATATGATTATTATCATTATATGACTTACAGTAGGGGAGAGACAATATGCAATTTGTTACACCGTCAAAGTCTATCTCAGCTTGCTCATAATAGAAGTTGTATCAACTGATCAATAAACCATAGCAGGAACAAATGAAGACATAAGAGGAAAAATGTTTTTTAAGTAGGTGTTCCCTGAAGAGAAGAGTGTCACCAATGTTAGAAAATATTTATGAGAGGCTTTATAGCAACCTAAACAGCTCAAATGAATAAAATCAGCATTTAAATCAAGCCATAACGACACAAGAAGATGCTCGCTGGATATGTCAGCAGCTGAGCGGCATCTTAAGTCATTTCACGAGACGCTTTTTGGATTTTAGGCGCCATTAACACATTTAGCATAAAATCCAAATAAGCGAGAACGATTTAAATTGGTTGGGCTTGTAAATAAAGTGGCTATACCGTGTTAAACGGTAAAGCTTGGTAACGTATTAACGAGAAGCGGCGCTGACTACATTTTCAAACCGGTGACGTTTTCGCGCCTTTGTGTACAATACAGAACTGAAATGTAGGTCACCAAGCCAAACACAATAACAGCAACAATAAAGATATTTTACCCCTCTACAGACAAACACACACCACAACGCATCATAGAGCTCCCAACGAACCCCAGAACGAAAAATATTACAGCAAACATTTCTGAATGTCAACAAAACATAAACAAACCGATTGCCCGAGCGGCTTCGGTCTCAATGTAAAAATATGAGACGAAAAGCGCATCTAGTACCTCTCTCCCTCCGCTCCAAATACTCGGCTGCCTGCAGAAGCACTTGAATATTGCACGTATTGACCTCCATTTCTGGTAAACAGTGTTACTTTGATAGCACCGAGGCGAGAGGGTTAGTGCTGAGCTGTGGAAGAGCTGTGGAGACTCGTTCGGTGGATCCAGCGCCACGTAATATGCGTCACAGCCCGTGCGCGCTCACGCGACCGCTCCCTCCATTTGACACAAAAACAACTCGGATTGTTCCTCCAAATGTGCAAAAATATCGATCGCGGATGTTAAACATAAAGCCTTCCAGCATGGACACAATCGATTGCTTTCGGAGAACGCGTGCAAAGTTTCCAAACTCTGGTTATTGATCGATAAGTTAGAGACACACTTTGAGGATCAGATGTTTCTTTGATGGCCTGCAAATAACTATTTGGGTTACGGTAACAAGGATAAACCCTTGTCTAAAAATTAAGATTAAAATACATTCTAAACATTTCAAATCATTTCAAATAATGACACGCAAACTGAATTGAATGTATGGATTAATCCCTCCAAATAATGTAAATATAGGCATTTAAAGTTACCTGTTAATGCAACAACAAAAAATTATGTTACGGAGTTGACCAAATATTATGCACCAATAAATAAAAAGGTACTAAGACAAGAGAGTTAACAACAATGTGCATAAACAAAAACATTAAACACCTCAGGCTCTCTTCTACTTTCAACAATTTTATACAAGTCAATGTGAGCTTTTAAAAATACAGTAAGTCAATAAATTGCCTCCTTTCGCCTAAAAAAGCTCGGGACGATTTTAAAACATAATTAAAAACTATTTGGGTATGATTGTAGAAACTGTAATGTTATGTAAATGGCGATATCCATTCATAAAGTTAAAGGTGTCTTGTTTCAAATTAATTTAATTTGAAGACGTCGTAGTTTTCCACTCTTTTTCCTAACCGGAAGTGACGTGTGAGGTCGTTTGTTATGCGCACCAGCTGATCATCAAACAGACGCTGCACTCTGGCGCACGAAAACCAACATTCCCCTCTATTGGGGAAAACCAACCGTTTCTTTTCAGGATTTGATATAAAATAGACATAAACATGTTATAATAAATGCTATTTTAGCCGCGCGAAGGCTGTTGGCGATTAACCGAGGACCAAAACACACCGGCCTGCACTTTCCTCAAGCTCTCTGAAATCGCTTGGTTTGTCTGACTGTATTTATACAACTTTAAATTATAAAATAGAATGACAACAGCTGTTTTCTGCTTTGGGAGTAGTTTTGTGCATTTTGCTGGAGGACGTTAAAGGAACGGATCGACCAACTCACGTCAAAATCTTCCGTCTGTGCGAAAATGTGGTGGAAACTCTTCTTTTTGCTTCTGTATTTTTTCATGTTATTTATTCTGGCTCGGTTCTTTGAAGCTGTCGTCTGGTATGAAACGGGCATTTTTGCCACCCAGTTGGTGGATCCGGTGACACTGAGCTTCAAGAAACTCAAAACCATCCTAGAGTGTCGTGGTTTGGGATACTCGGGCCTTCCAGAGAAGAGGGACGTGAGGGAACTGGTAGAAAACTCTGGTAAATATCCTTCTAAGGTGTTCTTTATACAGTTCAGCTCAGTTTACGAATCTATTATCATGCAATGTTTGCTTTTCAAGGGGAGCTGATGCAAGGAGAGCTTTACTCTGCCCTCAAGAATGAGAAAGAGCAAGCAGGATCATCTGAGTCCAGCACCACCTTCAGTGGAGAGATGCATTTTTATGAGTTAGTGGAAGACACTAAAGATGGTATATGGTTAGTTCAGGTAAGTGCTAATGTCTTCTGTCATCAAAATTTGCATTTTAACCGAATTTGTATCACACCAAGGACAAATAAATGATCAAATATGAACTGAAGGCAGTTATGCTGTTCTTGTCATTGGAGAACACTTGTTTTTTTGTAAATGTGCTCATTCTCCAGCTCCCATTGTTGCAATGTACTGAGCCTTTCTGAAGAGTTCTGAAAAGAATATGATGAAATGGACATCAGTGAATTAAAACCACATCAATAGTAGCGAATGGATTCATATAAATGTAGAATAATCTGAGGGACACGTGAAGAAGATATCAATTGAGGATCTGTGTTTTGATGGAGAAGAGTATTTTGTTTAGAACTGTAACCAGTGAACTCAAGCGAGGGACCTGGCGACAGAGATTTTGATGTTTAAGACGTTACCAGGGGTTCATTATAAGTGTGCTAGAATTGCTACTGAACATGCAAACCAGACCAAACCAAACTCCTGGGAGACTTTAAACTAACCCTGATGAGAGGCCTTTTGGTGGAGAAATTGGAAAAAGTTGAGTGATTTAGTCTTGCGTATTTCTACCATTAAAGACTTGCCACTCTTGATCACTACTTATACATGTCAAGTTTTGCATATAAAAATTAATGGACATTTTCTGTACCCCACTGCTAAATCTGAGAAATAATATTGCCTACATGATATATCAAAATATTTGTTTATATTAAAAAAATCTACAAAAAAATAATAATACTAATTTAAAGTCAATTTTACTAAAAATACCAATTACATGGCAATAACAACAAAGGTTACATATACATAGTGAGCTAAAAACATATTTACTTCATTTTTCCATACATGAAGTATTATCCTAATATAAACTTTTAAGACTATTTAAACCTCAGAGAAGAAAATAAAATTTTATTTCCAGTCTAGTGAAATTGTATTTAGCTTTTTTTATCAATATAATCCTTTAGCTGATATTTTAAGCATCATAATTTTATTCTGCTAAATCCTCTTGTGGAGATTTTTCAGTGATCACCAGTATAGCGGTAGAGTAGAATTACTCATTTCATGACAATTTTGCAGTTTAATTATAAAATACAGATTAAATGCTTTGAGTTTGGAGCAGATGCATCTGTAGAACAGCAAAGAAAAAATGTGCAGCAGAATAAACAATCCTGTGCTTATTATGAGGTTTTTTTTGTTTATGGATTAATGCCACCAAATCTCCCTGTGATTGTCCGTGAATGTTTGAGCAAGAAAAGCTTGTGTTTGATTGGCTACCTTGATGTCAGACGCGCATTGGTCTGCCAAATCCCTTCCGTCAATTAGGAGTGTGCATAATTCACATAATTGTTGAAGTGTTTTATAGTGTATCCCGATACTAGTATAGCATTACAATCCATCGATATTCCTTTGTGGACATTGTCATGAACAATAGTTGTGTTGAGAAATCTGGTGTGGCTTGTGAAAACACCGAAATGTGTAAGACTATCTATTTAATACGTGACATTTACTGGAAAATACTATAATGGCACAGCGGTGTAAAATATGATTTGGTCCTGGCCAAAACGGGACACTTGACTTGGTATGCACTACCGCACCTCTTCCGTTAATCAAGCAAAATACAAGCAGATAAATGTTTTACCGTACCATCAAAATCATCAATCCCATTCGCCTCATATACTGTATCTACTGTCAATCCCTCCGCCTGTTCACTCTCAGTCCATGGAACAACTGGTTTCGCACTACAACTGGATTTTGAATTCAACATTTGAGACCTGTGCCCCTGAAAAAGAGAGTAGTGTCATTCGAGAACAGTGCACCTTGATATAATTCTGACCTGAGTAGATGTAAAGCTAGCCAAATTGAACATTTGTGTCATAGGACTGCTCTTGCGACGATAAAGATTTTATGTGAAGAGCATATTTGTTTAACATCTTAGATATGAACTCACACTCTCAAAGCACTTCATGGTTTTGTTCTTGAGTATTTATAGTCACCTTTACCTGCTTACACACCACTCAGTCAAAAGGTCCTGTCAGTACAACACATGTGCACTTAAATCCAAAGGAAATGGGGCTTTTTCTCTCTGCGTTGACATTATGGAACTCTCTTCCGGGTAAGCTCCGGGATGCACAGTTACACCATTTTTAAATATCTTCTTAAAACTCACTTTTAAAAACAATCTTGTCAGGTTTGTTTGTTATTCTACTATTGCTTCTATAGTTAAAACTTTATTTTAAAATGTTAATGTATGTTATAGGTTTATGATATTCAGTATCATGCTACACAGCACTTTGGGAAACCAAGCTTTAGAAGCACTTTTAAAATTAAGCTTATATTGTGGAAAATGTTATTTATAATTGAGAATCCAATTTTTGACTGCTCTTTATAATCACTTCTCCTGGAAATCTGGATAAATGTAAAAAATCGACTTTAAGATTCTTGAAGTTCTGCTAGTTTTTGTTATGTATCAAAGCCATCAGACTTCCCCTGAGCCTGATGTCTGAACGTTAAAGAAGTTATCAAATGTATACCATACATTTCCTGTATGAGAATGAGCCTATTAAAACAAGAGAGTGTTTTTGTTAAGTTTTCAGGGCTGTTGAAGATGTAGGAGTAAAGATAAAGTGTATTGTTTTTGGTCAAATATTTAACCAAACTTTAACTCTGACTATTAATTGAAGCTTTTTGTTTGCTTTAATCTTTAATAGGTGATAGCCCAAGATAGGAATCCACTGCTGAGCACTGCAAAGTGGGGGAAAATGGTACAGAAAGTTTCTCAGTTTGGAATTCGAACTGGCACTTTCAACTGTTCAAGTGACTCAAGGTAAGGACTAAGCAATAATATGCCACAATAACAAAATAATGATAAAAGAGAAATGATAGCTTATCGATAAAGATTTTAAAGGTCATTATTGATGATCTGTGGCAGACAATGGAAACACAAAGCTTTCTGTTTAATGCTAGGGCCAGAGATGAGCTTTGTCTCTTTTGCTACTATAAAAATGTTACTATATAATAACTTGACAATGTATAGCGAGAGACCAGTGTTATTTTACTTTATCAAATCAACCTGAACAACACTTGCTTCATTTATGAAACGATTGTTCTGTTTAGTGAGGGAAGACAAAAAAAAAACTCCAGCATTGGATACATCACAGTCACAAGGAATTCAAGGAGAGAAAAGTTTAATTGACTTATACAAGACATTTGATTGAGCATTACCTTGTTGTGTATTCAGCTCTTAATAGTTCTGGTCCAATGCTAATGTTATGGAAATAAATACTCAGAGACATGGCTATAGACACAGCTACAGCATTTACTAAAGGAACTTAAGAAAGCATACATACGTTACATGATGCATGTGATTCCAGTCAATATTATTCATGATGAAGTAAATAATTGGTCATCTGTAAGCATCTGTCTTGGGTTTTGGTTAGCTAGTGGCTAACATTCATAGCACACCAACATTGAGCAAAGCATAGACAGAGTGCGACAGAGCACAGAACTATAGATGCCTTTGTTGACAAATGTGTGTGGCAACAAAGGCATCTATAGCCTTTGTTAAGAGCATTTTGTATGCTTAACGTGCAAGTATAAATTGGGCTTTAACTACGTTCGCTTTTACAAAATGTTATTTAGGCATAGCTCTTCTACTTACTGCAGTTTAGCAAAACCACGAGAAGTTTATTAGTTAGAGTTATAGTTTTCATTGCCACCATTTCTCATTTGTTGTTGTTGTTGATGTTGTTTTCAGGTATTGCCAGAAGCGGGGCTGGATGAAGTCCACCCTCATTATGTCTGTCCCACAGACGAATGCTTCCAAAGGAAAGGTCATGCTGAAGGAGTACAATGGCAGGCGCATTGAAACGGAGAACATATTCAAATGGATGACTGCTCACGTAGCCTCTCGCATCAAAACAATCCGTTACTCTCAACAGCTGTTGGATGACTGGTATCAGATGGAGACACAGCCTGTCAAGATGTTCCTCTTTGCAAGACTACTTCAGCCTCCTGCATTTTTCTCTGCTCTCAGCATCAAGTTCACAGGGCGCATCGACTTCATCTTTGTTGATGTGCGCAATTGGGACAACCATAGCTCTTTGGGGGAGATTGGAGTGAAGCAAATGCCATCGTACATCCTTAAAACACCAGAAGGCATCTACAGATATGGCAACAGCTCTGGAGAATTCATTTCCCTTCATGCCATGGACTCGTTTCTTCGCTCTGTGCAGCCAGAAGTCAATGACTTGTTTGTTTTGAGTTTGGTCATGGTCAATCTGATGGCGTGGATGGACCTTTTCATTACTCAGGGAGCTACCATTAAACGCTTTGTGGTTTTAATCAGCACACTAGGCACTTACAATTCCTTGCTCATCGTTTCTTGGCTTCCAATTCTGGGCTTTCTGCAACTTCCCTATCTGGATCATTTCTATGAGTTCAGCCTCAAGCTGTTGCGTTATGCAGACACTACTTCGATTGCCTCGTGGGTCCGGGCAGACTGGACTTTCTATTCTTCTCATCCAGCTCTCTTCCTTAGCACATACTTGGCACATGGCCTTCTCATCGACTACTTTGAGAAAAAAAGAAGATGTAGCAATGAGGATCGAAACGCAAATAATCTAGAGTGGCTATCCAGTCTCTGGGATTGGTACACCAGCTACCTGGTGCATCCCATTGCCTCTTTTCAAAACTTTGAGTCCGATTGGGATGATGATCCCAATTTCCTTCTGCAAAGATTGGCATTCCCTGATCTCTGGCTTCGCCCACTTGTTCCATTGGACTACATCAAGAATCTGCACACCTGGAAGTTTAGACTTGTACAACCTGAGGGCTCCAACCTTCGAGATCATGACAAAGGATCGAAAACCACAATGTACCGAGAAGATGTCTCCATGGGAGAACAGAATGTGAATCGCTGCAGTACACAAGTCGTTCATGATTGTTTGGGGTGTTTGTCAAAGTCAGAAGAGCCTTCAGACTCAGGAGAGGAGCAGGACACTGACTGGTCCCAGTGGCCCTGTGGGATGCTTCACTGCACAGAGTGCGTCATCTGCCTGGAGAACTTTGAAACGGGTTGCCTTGTCATGGGTCTGCCATGTGGCCATGCCTTTCATCAGCAGTGCATCGTGGTCTGGCTAGCTGGTGGACGCCATTGCTGCCCTGTGTGCCGGTGGCCATCGTACAAGAAAAGACCGACAAGACAAAGCCAGACGGAATCGCTGGCACCTGATTAGGCAGTTGTTGAATCATGTCTCACTTCCTGCACATATTTAAAAGAAAAGGAGAAATCAAACATCTTGGTGTGTTCATCTCTTGCCTTTAGATACATACCTTTGGTTGGTGGGATTATTTGGCTGGTTTTAACTCTGTTCTTAATTAAATACATTGTTCCCAATAGTTCTCTAATTTTTTGGGCATGTTCCTTGGATTTAAGTTACAATTGTACAAATCAAAGTAATGGTTAAAACATTTGTAGCTACATTTAATGCATATGGTAGAAACATTTATGTTGCAACATTCACCATACTTATTAGGTGATGCCCAGTGAAATAATTGACTTCTAGTCTTCGATATATCACCAAGAAAAAAAGAAAGAAAACATGGGTTTATTTGAATACTATAGGGCAAAAAACATTTAATATATGAGAAATTGGGCATTTCTTTCTTCAGTTTTCTATAAAATACTTAAAGTTGAATTGACCATTCAAGGCTCCATTCCACAACTTAAATTGTTGGGTTTTGGGGCATGTTTAAGTTGTTGTTGTTCTTTTTTAACTTGAACACTGATGTAAAGACATTACCCCTTTGGTTTCTGGTGCTTTTTTTTGTTCTTGCTTTTGCTTTATCCGTAATAGGATAAGTTTAATAAAGTAAAACTGTCTCACAAACAGCACACTGTTGTCTTCATTTTCTAATAATTTTCTTACTACACCATTCCATAAAAACAATCCAAATGTATTTTTATTCCACTTGCAAAATGTGCTGTTACTTTACAAAGAATAGGTCTAATGTGCATAAACACAATTTAAATCTAAATTAATTTAATGGCTAATTCCATGGGGTGAAAAAATATTAGGAAGAAATAGTGTTGTAGCTAACAAACATCTACAACTATACCAATACTATACTATAAAACAACTATAATTACGCATGGTTTCAACTTTTTGTTGTAAAGTAACTGACAACACTAAGGCTTAAGAGAAAATAATTAAAAGGGATAAACAAATTCGCTCTAAAATACATAAGAATGATAATGAAGTTTGTCTAAGTAATATTCAAGATTTAAATAAATGCGTCTCTTGGAAAGTCAGACTAACTTGATGGATTTAGTTTAACACATAAATAAGAACACATATTTCGTTAATCTGTCTGTTGTTGAAAAGATTTCCCATTCCTTTTGATATATTTCAACAAAAGTTCGCCCTTCTATCGTTCAAACATCGCATTTCCAATACAAACAGTGTTAATTTCTTCATGCAAGTTCGTAACGTTAAAAGCTTTTATTTTCGCAGTTCTTGTGATGTCACAATTCACGCTTGCGGTGAGTGTCTAGAGCGCATGCGCGGGACTGTCACCAGTATTCGCCAGTGCTGGGGCTAATATACCACTTGCTTGGGTGAGATTGCTGTTGACGTTGGTGAATTTTATGATGATTTGCTGAAACTGGGATAAAATCTCTAATACTTTATCAACACTCGGTAGCAGAAGTGGGAAGGATGTTGCGCGTCAGTTGGAAAGGGGCACAAGCAGCCGCGCGGGTAAGTTTGCTGCTGGGATCGGTCATTCAGTCACACACAAGGAGGCCTTGTGTTTTTGACCCATGTCGTTAAAGTAGAGATTATAAATAGATAAAGGGTATCTACCGGATGGTCATAGTGTAATTTAAAAATACTCCTCTGAATGAGTTAATGATTTTATTTATTGCTATTTTAGTCGCTATTAAGTGCCACACCGGGTGAGTGAGGTGCACGTTAACGACGTAATGTGATGCGAAAGAGGCGTTCATACTTTAATTGACAGGATCTGGGAGCCAATGAAATTGTATTTTCACGCGAAGGACTAATTCGACAGCCAATAATAAACCCTCTATCTCCGCAAGCGCAAATGTGGGCGGGCTTCGTATGATTCATAAACTCCGTAAACCTAGCTAGCCATCAGCTGTGGAAGTTTTTCGTCATACTTTAATTTATGATATAACATTTGAATGTGTTTTTTAAAATTCCCCTATATTTACCATTGTATTTCAAGACATCTGTTCTGTAAACGCTATACGATGTTAGGGAATTGAACCTATTTTAAAAGGACGTGACCTTGTCATTTAGAGTTCAAAGAGTTTCCTAAACGTAATTCATCATAATTGTAGTAGTTTTTTGTTAATTCACTGCCATATCTATACCATTTCTAAAGGATGCTAGATCACTAACCTTACTGCTGTAACTCATCCCTTGAGCTCAATCCATGTGTGGTTTAGGAGGTGGTAATGTTTAGGTTCCAGTCCCTTACATCCAAAACAAAAGGATAAATGCCTCATAATTTATTATTTATTGGGCAGATTGTTGTTAACAATAATAAAAAAGTAGTGTGACTGTGCCGTTATTGTTTAACCGTGTCTCAAAGAAAATTGTATGCAGTATATTTTTAGATTTACTGCAAATGAAATGATACTTGTTTTTTTCCCCTCCACAGCAATGTATGTGTGGAAAAGTGAAGGGCCATCCATTACAGCATTGCCGCAGATACAGCGCTGCTGGAGAGTCTGGGTAAATTATCAATAAACTAAATATGAACCATTACATCACCATAGCTTTATGTTTCTCTTAAACTACTTCACAGCCAAAGCGTTATACATTCAGTTGTGGTGATCCAGCCGTTTCTCTAATATACTCTCTTTCGAATGGAAATAACCTTGATAAAATTACATGGCCACAAAAATACTCTGCCTTCCCATATTCAAGATTAGTAAAATGGAAATTGGGGCTGTATTAACTGTATAAATTGTTGTCAGCAATGGACTTTGTCTGCAATAGCTAACGTTATAGAATAGTTGGCAAGTAACATTTATAAATCTCAGAATTTTCAGAATTGCATAAAAGTGATGGTAGCAATTTCTTATAATAGGTATTTAAGTGAACAAGTTCATATTTTCAATAAAAAATGTATGGAGGCTTTAACTTTGATATTCTATGGGGTTAACAATATGCCCTTTTACTGTTTATAAACAATGAGGACATTTCAGCATATGTGTGTATTGAAGTATGGTGGAAATCAACAGTTTGTCAAGATATGAGAGTGGATCAGAACTGGGGGGGTGAATCGATATAAAGATTTTAAAAAATGTCAGTTAAAGGACTACATATATATGCATCTCCTGCATGTGTTAAGTGTATGCTCTCCGTGACTGGATTGATCTTTTCTCACACAAACACACTTATCCTCAAGGAAGTATTGTGCTGTTGACGCCACAAAGCGTCAAGGAAAGCAACTTAAGTCATACAAATAAAAGAAATCATGTTTATTTCACACAGTGTGTTTGAATACAGTAGCAAGTCTACTCAAGTCACCCACTAGTCCTGAAGTTCGTTCCTGTTATTTATAATTCACTAATATCCATCAAAATGTCATGCTCTTATTAGCTCAAAGAAATGGATTTTAATTTTGTTTTTATTTAAGTTTTTTTATTTCCGGAAGAAGCAAGTTATTTATTTCATCCTTTTAAAAATAGCTTTTCCTACTTTAAGTCATGATGAGACACAATCAATTAATCTCAGCATAAGCATGTTATATCTGCGCATCTCAAATGGCTACATTTTTGAGGATAAAAATCAGGGATAAATTAAGTGTTCGTGATCATGATAATAAAAGGTGTTTCTAATGCCTAGTTGAGTTTATGTCCCCTTTCTTAGTGGACTTTGTGTGTTGTCCAAGCTTTTTTTTTATGTCCCGATTACTGGATACAGATACTTCCTGGCATGTGGTGTGTTTTATTGCTGGCACGACATAATTTCAAATATTGTGTTCTTACCACAGATCTTCGGCTGGCAAAATAGTGGCTGCAAGTCTGTTGACAGTCACCGGTGGTCTCGGAGGTACAATCCTTTATGCAAAATGGGACCCCAAGTTTCGCTCGTATGTTGAGAAAAGCATTCCCTATTCAGACCAAGTGTTTGATGTAGTCCTTGGACAGCCTCCACCTTCATTCATCCTGAAGAAACAGGCAAGAGTCCTGTTTAATAACAGCTCACACATTGTCCTAGTCTTGTTATTCTTTTGATTTTATGTTTTTTTTTCTTTTATTAGGAGGCTGTCAAAACTCTACAAATCTCTTCAGTCTCAGAAACAACTAAAGAGTCAAAGCAGCCCAAAGCTAAGATCAAGAAGTCTGAACCAGCACTGGTGGAAGCTCCGCTTGCTGTTGAAGAGGCTCCAGCTCCAACTCCAGAACCAACTCCAGAACCACTGACACTCGAGGGTGAGTCTGTCTCTGTCAACAGTCTCCATCTGTTTTAACTGGGAAAGTACAACATGCTTCATCCCTGAGTCAACATTGATTTAGCCAACCAGCTGGATAGAAGCTGTAAAGGGCAGAGAGGAAGTTCTCAAGCAGTTCAGTTAAAGATAAAACAGGCATTTCAATACATATATACATGCTGATCATATATATATATATATATATATATATATATATATATATATATATATATATATATATATATATATATGTATGTATGTATGTATGTATATATATATATATATATATATATATATATATATATATATATATATATATATATGTATATATATGTATGTATGGATCGAACATTAAGATGTTTGTTTAGTAATTATATTACAAAAGTGAAACTTGTATATTATATTCATTTATTACACACAGACAGATTTATTTCAAACATGAATTAGCATGAATTAGCTGTATACCTTTTTTGACCAAATCTTTGCTTGGACACCTAGCTCTGCGTACCGCCAACCTATTTTGCAATTACCTTTTGTGTTTTGCCCTCTTTGTGCAAGGGATCAATTCAGGATTCAACATTCATAATGTAGACGATTTCACTAATAGCCGTTTTAAAATTTAACACCCTGACCACATACTGCATTCTTAAAGTAGATACTCATTTTCAAAAGAAAATGTGCAACTTTTCATTTTGTAAGACGATGGTGAGCACGATCTGGGACACACTTAAACATCATGTGACAAAAGTGGTTTTGACCATGTCATTAGGCACGACGTGTGCTAGTTGCTAACTCCTGCGAAACCTATAACATGTTCTTTATTGCTAATATTTATTTCTTTGCTTCTTCTTTAATAATGAGGCGTTTAACATGGTGGGCTCACTTGTTTGGATCAGCGTTGCGCCAGAGCGCAGTGGATTGTGGGTAATATAAGCATCGGTTGAGCATCTGTCGATCTGTGCTTCAGATTCAGCTTTTTTATGTATACGTTTGGGACACACTAATTCTCATTTCATACCCATAAAAAGTGTGTATAGTGCACATTGCGATTGCGACGCAGGGATATTTTACTTCTACTTTTTTTTATGACTGGTGGCAAACAAATTCATTTCAATGTAAAGATGCATTTCTGCCACCTGATGTACTGGAGGGTGGACCACAGTTCCTGCCTCATTGTTCTCTGATGCTTTGTTTCTAATATACCAAACTATATTCTTTTCTTCAATTGTATTTCTTTGATACATTTAGTTAACATTATATAATTTTCAGATTTTCCCAGTATTTCTTTCATATTTAATGTATGTATTTTTCTTCCAAGTCCTTTTAGCTCCAATCTATATTTTTGGAATATACATGCGACTTGTTCTACTGACTCTTCAACTTGACAATTAGCACAATTTCCTGTTTGATAGTATTGGATACCCTCTCAGGGGATAGACATAGACCGTATTTAACATGGACATAGCATGCGCGATGATTCGTGTGAACAGGAGAGCAGTTTAAGATGGGCGTAGCCAGCCTTCGCCAACATGGAACGGTATCACTACTTGGTAACCATAAATTGGTCTAGAGAAGCAGGAGATGGGCTTAGTGAAAACATCTGATTGGCTGAATGTTTAAATTGAATAAATCTTAAACAAATTAGTCTAAAATTGTAGCAGAAGTAGGCAGTGTCATTATTTACATTTTTTGCATGTGTTTTAAATGAATTGGCTGATTGTGCCACCAGGTATCAATATTGAACCCTTTCACAATGTGCTTATTTTCAGAGATAATGAGTTTTGTATTCATGGTGCAGTTATTATCATTGAAATTGTAATGTCAGTGTGTATTTAATGATCATAATATATGATATACAAGTTTCCCTTACTTAGTGGAATTAAAGCCCTGCTAAATCTACATGCCCTACATGTAGTTAACAATACAGCTATTAAAATAATTAATTCTTCACCTGTAATGTTGCATGAGAATGTACCAAAGGATTTAGATGCTAAACTCAAAACTCCTCCTGGGGCTTCAGGGGCCAGATTAATGTTCACACAAAATTTTTGAAACAACAGCCGAACATCTTACCTGAAAACACAAATACAGCTGGCCAGATAAACATTTGGAGGCATTCACCTGCTGATTGACTTTTGTTGCAGAAGCCTCAGCAGAGGCGGCTCATATTATTTCAGCTATCAGCGAGGTTCCCTCGATGCCTGCTCCGGGTACAAGTGAAGAAACTCCCCCTGATGAAGCCACACCAGGTCAGTACTGACTCAACCATTAACAACCTGTCTGCCTTTCACACAGTGTCATTGACTCCTTCTCTGTGCATGTTCTTTTATTCAGTTCATTTTCTCTGCCTGCTAACACATTTTGGTTAGTGTCCAACAGTTCAGCTAGGCAGATGCTATTTTGTTTCCATCTACTTCATACTTTAAGGTTTATTTTTAAGTTTTCAAATAGAATCTGTTTTGTGGAGTTGTAAATGTCTGTATCTGGGATAACCTGGACTGTGCTTTGTGGTTTTTTTTATAGCTGAGGCAAGTGTTCCTCCTGAGCCTGCTCTGCAGGAGAGGCCAGCAGAGGAAGTTATGGCTCGCCTGGCTGAGCAGGATAAAGAGGAGCTGGATACTCTGGCAGGTGTGAGGGCATGTACTCTTCCTGGAAAATTCTTGTTAACACCTTCTTGTTTTGAGAGAACTCTCCTATCCTCTCATAATATTTGATACCCCAAATAGTATCTGCGATGTAAAAAAGGAGGATGTGTTTGTTTGTCCCAGCTCTGACAGCAGGCCTGGAGGAAACTCTGGGAAGCTCAGCGAAGGTCACCCTGCAGGCTATCGGAGCCCAGGAGGTTGCACTGGCCGCAATAGCTGCTCACACTGGCAAACTCAAGGAAGCCATGGACTCAGAGGTCGACACATGCACACACTCACCCTCTTGCATGAACACGTGCTTATATTAAATTTAACTTGATAACCTAACATCATCCCTAGCCAATGCCACCAGGCATTCTCACAGCAACTTTCTGCAGTCTCATCAATGAAGTTGACTAACTTGTTGCTGGGAAAGTTGGATTAGTTGGAGTTCTAGCGACTTAGTCTAGTGACTAATTTAACAAACGCCTTCCTTTCTACAAATATAAATTGTTGATGTTGGTTACATACTACATATTATTGTTTTAGATAATGTTGTTGTTTTGCGAAGACTGAAGCCTTAAAGTCAAATCTTAAACAGGAAATTGTGACAATTTTTTTGTATCGTCACATTTCTGGCTATGACTGTATACTAACCTTACAAAAGTCAGGACTTTGCAAAAATTTGTATAAAAGTAGTAAAGAATACATGTTCTTGTTTGGAATTATTTATGAAAAGATTTATTTAACACACTGTTAAATAGTTCAAACTTAAATGTTGAACTTAATGATGTTCATGTGTACATTAAACATTAATTTGAATATTTATATCATTTACTGTTTTGGTGGCTTTTGACAATTTGAAAAATGTCTAGTGACAGTTTTCAATGCATCCCTAATATACAACCTTGTATAAAACATCTAAATATAATTTGCTTCTAAATTCACTGAGGTAAAAACAGACAAAACAAGTCCTTTAGGTTAATAAAAGCCTCTTGATATCAGAAAGGGGTGTCACGGTGGCGCAGTGGGTAGCACGGTCGTCTCACAGCAAGAAAAGTCGCTGGTTTGAGCCTCGACTGAGTCAATTGGCATTTCTGTGTGGAGTTTGCATGTTCTCTCCGTGATCGTGTGGGTTTACCCCAAAAGTCCAAAGACATGCGATATAAGTGAATTGAGAAAAAACAATTGTCCACAGAGTATGAATGTGAATGAGTGTGTGTGAAAGTTTCCCAGCGATGGGTTGTGGCTGGAAGGGCATCCGCAGAGTAAAACATATGCCGGAATAGTTGGCGGTTCATTCCACTGTGGCGACCTCGAAAGGGAAAAAGCCGACAAGATAATGGATGGATATCCATAATCCACCCAGGGGGATTAATTGCTATTCCAGAACATATATGTTTAAATCTCTTTCACATGTTCAAAAACAAAATTACTCAGACTCGGGCATCAGCGTTTTATCAGATAGAAAATGCACACATTTTACCTGTAGAATGATTTCTTTTTGTGTGTGTATTTGTTTCTTTGCAGACTCCTCCAGATGAGAAATCTGCTCAAGCACTGAACGAGGCTTTGAGTGAGAGGACCAGAGCTGTCGATGAGGCTGGAGAATCGCTTCTCAGAGCCAAGTAAGATTTGTCACTTTAAACTACAGGTTGTCCACAGGTCCTTAAAAAGTTTTAAATTCAACAACGATGAAATAAGGTCTTAAATGGGAAGAGCACTGTTGCAGAGCTCTTGTAATGTTTTCGTTTCCAGGTCAATTACTTCAGGAGCTGGTGAAACCTCGCATTACAGGAGATTGGCTCAGCCGTGGCCTGTAGCGTGTCTACGTCTTTGCTGTTTTAGTGCAGGAGGAGCTCATGCGTGCCCATAATGCTCCTAATTGAACTGTGCAGTGAGTGAGAGAGAGTTGCTATAGTAATGATGAACAATGTTACATTAGGATTTGATAAATATACAGTCTCTATTGTCAGACATCAGTTGTGGTGTTTCCTGTTATAATTTAAGAACTGCTTGGTGATTTACCTACTGGTTGAAGCTCATGCAGTTACTTATAGTCTCCTTCTCCGCGTAACTCATACACCCAGTGGCGACAGCTGGACACATTTTTGTTGTTAGCACTGGATCATGTGAAAACATACATTCACAAGGCAGTTCACATGTTGACTGAAGTCATGAAAAGCATTTATACTAGATGCAAAACTTTATACACTGCCTTGTTCAGTTACTGCTTATTTCTTTGTTGTGTGTTTTTAACCCTATCAGCTTTTCATACCCTAATTTCTGAGGTTTTGAGTCTGTGCGGTAGAAATTACGTTGATGGAGTGAACTGTATTGAAGCTGGAGCTTAATAACATAGAAAAAACAAAAACAAAATTATTATATTTCAGCACTTCTTCAATCACTCACTGCTGGATGTTGGTCCGTGTCGGAATATATCTTCAGACTACACCATCCAATCAGAGATCGTGCAGGATCTGCTGTTCTGCAAAGTTCCTGGAAATGCATTTGTCCGTTCACAGTTAATCTATATATATTTTATATAGACGATGGTCAAATCATACTCAGAAAATGTATATTTGACTATTACTGGTCTGTACACAACACAAGCAACGCAAACAATATATTTGAGTTGCATTAACTCATTCATTTTTATAACACTATAAAATGATGAGCTGATTCGCTTGGATTGGTTTATATTTAAAAAGAAAATGCTGTGTGTTACAACTAAACAGATTTAAAGACAGAGATTCTTACACATCTGACACAAAATATATATTAAAAAGCTAGTTTTATGGCTTTGGTAACCAACAGACTTGGTTACTCCAGAGAAGTTACTTGTTGACTTGTGAGCTGAACACACAATTTCACAATTTTGTGCCACTATTGGTAAAAAAAAAAGTCTGTTAAAACACTAAAAAGTCTATTTGTGTGTTTTTAGGGGAGGGCTTGAAAAACTTCGAAGTGTTATCAATGGTGCTAAAGAATCCAACATTGATGCTGCAAGACCTCAGATCCTGGCTGCTGAGGAGAACTTGCACAGCATGGTTGTGGATCTGGACAAAGTTGTAACCAAGGTATCTATTCATCAATGCTGTCTTTAGAATTACACCATGCTAAATGCTATTTCTTTAAGGAGCTAGTTTGATGACTCTCTTTTTATTCAGAATCGTTTTATTATGAACAGTTCTTTAAGGCAAAGTAAACTGATTCATTAAGGGAAAAATTAAACTGAGAAGTAAGAGAGCCTTACCGAACCTTACCACCAGTGTACCACATACAGCGCTGTTTGTGTGTATCCACCACACAGGTGCAGTCGGCGCAGTCTGAGGCAAAGATCGTGTCTCAGTACAGTGAACTGGTGAATGAAGCGAAAGCACAGTTCCAACAGGAGCTGGCAAACATCACGCCGGAAATCCAGGCCAACTGGAGAGGACTCTGTAAGATCTCAGTCTACTCTTGATGTGAAATGGCATCCACAAGGCAGTGTCTTTTTAAAAATATCATTCAAAAAGAGGAAAATTCTCTTGATTTTTAGTAGGTGTGACCTGCCATGTTTTACTGCGTATAATACGTTGAATATGCTTGCCTCGCCTACAAAGCAGAACATTCAGGATTGCAGTTAGGTGAGAATAATCAGCATTGGTCTAAAGATTTTCAAATGGTTCATCCTGGAACTTAAGATGTAACTCATCAGTGTAACCGTATACACTTCAGTTCACTGTTCTAGTTCTAAGTGTCCACCATTATAGTTTTTTAAGGGGGTTTTCCTCTGCGTCTTTGACTATTATAGAGAATGAACTCCAGTTACAATCTAGGACACGAGAAGCACACGGTCAGCTTGAGAGGCAAGTTCAGACATTCCCTCTCTGACCACTAGAGGCTGATGCCAGAAGTGAGCGATTCTGGGATCTCATTCATTTTTTAAAAATATGCTTGAATTACATTTCAAATAAATGGTTTAAATATTTTTTGTTCATAGTTAGAATCTATGTTTGACAGTATTAAAACAGTATCTTAAAAATGACAAAGTAGACCAAAGGCCCCATTCCCACTGCCACGTCTTTTTAAAAAATCTAACTGTAAATCATCCGCTTCACTCCAATCATCTTCACCTCAACTCTGAAGTGAACATCTTGCTTTAAATGAAAAGGTGGCGCAGTGGTGGAGTTGACCATCTTGTGACTATAAGGTTGGCGGTTCGATCCCTGCCAGGTAAATTCTGCTGTTGTGGCTCTGGGCAAGCGCCTTCACTCGCATTAACCTGTATGGGTGTGGGTGACTGGTGGTAGTCAGGAGGCACAGGAGCCACAGAATGGCAGCCACGTACTGTCAGATTTCTGAGGGGAGCAAAGTAACTGATCACCACTACAGTGTGAATATTGAGTGAATGAATAATGCTCTGAAAATTCTAAAACGCTTTTGAGTATCTTGAAAAGCGCTATATAAATTGAAGGCATTATTATTCATTATTAAATCAAGATCACAGTAAGCTCATGCCCTCACCTCTTATATCCAGTCATTCTAAATAAATCTAATTATGCGGTAAATTTATTTCAGCTCAACTTGTCATTGTAGCGGAATGCGGATCCACTAGACATCCCCCAACTTGCAATCCCATTCAAATGAATGGAATTTTCATCAGTCTATTGTTATAGTGTAACGAGTAATAGCTTGGTGTAAATGCATAACTTGGCGTGTATTAATCCTTCTTTTCCCTTTTTCATCAGCTGGAAAGCTGAGCGCAGATGACCTGAACTCTCTGATCGCTCATGCCCACCGGCGCATTGACCAGCTGAACCGAGAACTGGCAGAACAGCGCGTGAGGGAACAGATCCACATCGAGGTGGCACTGGAGCAGCAGAAGCTGGAGGATCAGAGTGCGCTGGAGAGAGCAGTGGTTTCAGCGCTCGAGCACAGCAGAGAAGACATGAGGCTAGAGCAGGAGAAAAAGGTGCGTCATTCTCCTGTCACTATACTGCATGTTCCATTACTATGTTTGACTGCAAATTGAAAATATTTTTATCAAGGTTTTCTTTAGCTTCATTTGTCATGGACACATCACAATGTTTTCTGTCTTTGCTTTTTTTGACGGTTTATAGATGTTTTAAGCTTTCACACCATTTGGTTTCCATGGGATTTTTTTTGTTATTGTTTAATTAAGGAGAACTGGTTTTATTGTTGATTTAGAGCCTAGAAGAGCAATTAATTTCTACATGAGGCCACATGAAATATTTGAGCCGTGTTGATGGTCCGATGTTTTAAAGAACAAATAAAAAAAATTATTTGTTGGACTCATTTCATTAATACTAATCAGAAGATCAAAGTTTCAGAAGTTCAAAACAAAAGCAGCACAATTGTTTGGTAAAAAAAAATCTAGTTGGTAACACTGCTTTGAGTGCATCAAGTGAAACGCTCTCTTTGAACAAATCATGTGAAGATAATTTTATATTTAACTTAATATTTGCAGGGAAAGTTGAAAAAAATTCTGCTACCATGTTCTGTTCTATATTTTAAAGAGCAATGTGTATGTATTATGCCAATTAAAAGACATGAAACATTTGGTCATTCAAAATATCGTTTGAAATCGTTATCGCCAAACTCCTCTAAAATTCGTGATATTATTTAAGGGCCCACTCCCGCTCACTCCTAGGACACACCCTAAACATTTATCACCATAACTACGGTGAACTATTGTTTTCAGCCAGATACAGAGATTAGGATGCTTAGGATAACAGCAATGTTTTGGATTACCAACACATTTGTGGATTTGTGGCGGAATAAAGTACTATAAAGTTTATCTTGACAAATAATTGTAAAAGAAACAAAGAAATGGAAAGTGATTTGAAAGATTTGTGGGGCATCTCAAGAAAAAGCTGATAATAACTTGTGTTTCTGCTCTGTGTCTGTGCTGTAGGTTCAGGAGGTGCGTGAGGTAATGGAGGCTGAGATGAGGACACAGTTGCGGCGACAGGCTGCTGCACACACCGACCACCTGCGGGATGTGCTGAAGGTTCAGGAGCAGGAGCTGCGTGAAGAGGCTCAGGAGGTACCAGCAATCTTTCATTTACCAATACATGTGTTTTCTGTTTCAGGAGCCTAAAAAGGTTATTTTGCTGAGTCTGTTTTTTTGCTCCCTGTTTTTTGTGTGCCGATATTATTAAAACATAGCTTTTGGAAGGTGTTAGGACATAAATGTATACACTAATACTGTGTACACAACTGTATTAGATTGAACTTGTAAAAAACAATGCAGTACCCAACCCCCGAATATTGATTTACAGTCACAGCTTTCCATTTGTCACTTATCTCATTGCGTCTACCATTAACTGCCCACTCGCGTAGATTGAGGAGTAAAAGCAATATCCCCAAAGAACCAACACCCTTGCTCTTATTCAGGATGTACGTCTCAGCACCAAAGGCTTCATCATCTACCCACAGATGAGCAGCAGAGCCTCCAGCATTTATAGTTGTTAAATATAACAACTCCAATGTAGGTAGCGGTAGGACAAACAGCATAAGTCCTTGACACTCCCAAATCGGGAGTTTTAGAATTCAGACAATGCTTTGTTTGTCATCTGTGTTCTACTTAATGAACATTGTTGGAATGAATCAGGACATTTGTTGGATGATTATTCTCTGGTGTCTTTGTACATTTATTTTGGAACTTCCTGATATGCAGAGATTGGCTTTTTCACGTTAAACCCTATATTTGCTTGTAGATCCTGAACAGTAAGATGATTGAGCAGGAGACACATTACCGTAGACTCACTCAAGAGCAGCTGGACACCTTCACTCTGGACATGAATGCTGCTTATGCCCGTCTGAAGGGCATCGAGGAAGCCATAGACAGTAAGCCACAACCATCTAAATGGTGAGCAGTGCCCCCTGTTGTTCCACCCATAGAACGCGTTCTTTGTCTCGTAGGTCATGTGATCGCCGAGGAGGAGGCTCGCAGGGCTCACAAGCTGTGGCTGTCCGTGGAAGCTCTTAACTACACACTCAAGTCAGCAGGTCCCGACAGCCCTACCGACCCTCTCGAAGGGGCTGTGCTCACCATTAAAGAGAGCTGCACTGAAAATGAGTTTGCTCAGGCATTAACTACTGCCATTCCTGAAGAGTCTCTCACCCGCGGCATCTACAGCGAAGCATCGTTGCGATCCCGCTTCTACAACATCCGCCGCCTAGTACGCCGTGTGGCGCTCATCGATGAGACGCATAACAGCCTTTACCAGTACTTCCTGTCCTACCTCCAGTCCGTCCTTCTGTGTGAGAGGGAACAAGAAGCACCTCCTGCTAAACTAGCGCTCGAAGACCTAGACACATTCAAGCTGCTCGCCTATGCCACGTACAGCATTGAGCGCGGCGATCTGGAACTAGCCGCCAAGTTTGTAAATCAGCTCCGTGGGGAATCACAACGCGTAGCGCAGGACTGGCTCAAAGAAGCTCGCCTCACTTTAGAAACAAAGCAGGTGATTAGCCTGCTGTCAGCGTACGCTAATGCTGTGGGGCTGGGCACCACTCAGGCCCCTTAGCTGCACACATTGATGGGAGTGTCATTGGTCCCTGTCCACTGCTTCCATTAATTTATAACCAGTACTAGTGCAGGTTTGCTCCTTTGTTTAAAACACTTTTGCTCCAAGTATCACCTCTTAATCGTTCCAGAATCATCTCCAGCTCCATCAGTTGGCCCAGATGCTTCTGTTCTGGATTTTACTCCAAATTGTGGAGTCTAAGGGAAATATTGTGTCCACAAGATGAAGAAAGAACGTTATCGTTTTCCTCTAGACAGGTGTTAACATTTTGACCAATCCTGGATAGAATCCCCTTGGTTGTACCAATCAGTTGAGATGTTTAACATGCCTCACTCACAGCTCTGGATCAGTGGCTGTTCTTTCTTCACACACTCTATTTACTGCTCTTCATGAACCCACATTGTTCAGCCCTTTCTCACTCAATAAATCATTATTGTTGACAAGCTTGGTGTTTCACCTTTCTTTCCACTAGAAGTGAGGTTTTAGTTCAGACCCTCTCATTTGATTTAAAGGTGTCATATCATGCATTCCCTTTTTAAATAATTCTTAATAAGGATTTGACCCCTCTAGATTATCACTATACCCTTTCAAAAGGCAGTATGTAGCAAAAATAAAGTGTCTTTTAATCACCTTAAATGGTTGGGCTCCACCAAATGCACCGTATACCTCCAATTCCTCTTGCTGCAATTCTCCTGTCATGCCACTGCTGGGTTTCTCTTGTTAGCGCACTGAAAATCCACTAATTTCTGACATTTTCTTCTTTTGGTGAGACAAAAAAAACCTTTCTTATCGTTGTTTATCTGATGCGGCGCAACTACGGTTACATTTCCATGCGGTTACAGGTCATCGAGCCATTTCAAGCTTCTGACATGTTTTTGATTAGGGAACAATACAAACATATGCAAGTAATGTCTGAAAAGTTGAGTGTATATGATACGGCACTTTTCATAATGGAGATTGTTTTAGCTATCCACAACTAACTACTAAACATCCAGTTGTACAATCCCTGAGTTTCCCAGCCGAGTCTTTTTACATTATACAAAAACAGACTGCATGGAGAGAGACTCGGAGAGGATGATCAAATGTTCTTTTAAAGGAACCGCATCATTACAGGGCTTCCTTCAGTTTTGTAAACACATATCTTTCTTTTAGATTTTGGAGTTCCTGATATGTCTGAGGTAGGACATGTTCCACAAGTATAGGATAAATTAGAAACTTACTTCAGTGTTACACCCTTTCAAAGCGTGAGATCGACAGACTGATCGGTGCTGCATCTGCAGTGATGCGGTCGCTGTATCGGTCTGTTGTGAAAAGGGAGCTGAGTCGAAAGGCGAAGCTCTCAGTTTACCGGTCGATATACGTCCCTACTCTCACCTATGGTCATGAGCTCTGGGTCATGACTGAAAGGACAAGATCCCGGATAAAAGCGGCCGAAATGAGTTTCCTCCACCGGGTGGTGGGGTGCTCCCTTAGCGATAGGGTGAGAAGCTCCATCACCCGGGGGGAGCTCGGAGTAGAGCCTCTGCTCCTCCACATCGAGAGGAGTCAGCTGAGGTGGCTTGGGCATCTATTCCGGATGCCTCCTGGACGCCTCCCAGGGGAGGTGTTCCGGGCACGTCCCACTGGGAGGAGGCCCCGGGGAAGACCCAGGACACGCTGGAGGGACTATGTCTCCCAGCTGGCCTGGGAACGCCTCGGGATTCCTCCCGGGGTGCTGAAAGAAGTGTCTGTGGAGAGGCAAGTCTGGGCATCCTTGCTTAGACTGCTGCCCCCGCGACCCGGCCCCGGAAAAGCGGGAGAAGATGAGATGGTTACACTAAATATAGTTAATAGCTATCATTGCCTCATTTGACAAATGACACGCTGCTGTTTAGCTTCAGAAACGACAAAGCGTGTGAATCACAGATATGCTTCCAAGAAGTTGGCACACAGCAAAAGTTTGGTGTTTTTCCTTATATTTGTTCTTTTACAATAATTGAAAATTTTGAATAAAATTATATTATATCGCAGCATTTGTCTGTTCTTATTATCATCTCTTTTTGTTTCATAATACCTAATAGTGCATATCTGTCTAATCTCCCATTTTAAGCATTTATATTCATATTTGTCATTAAATTTTCAATGTAAAACATGGTTCTCAATTCTTGTGTATTGAAAGAATATTTTCAACATTATGTAGGGCAGTCTGCAGTATTTGAAATATTTTTTAAAATCTCATTGATGAATAGAAACAAAAACATTACAGTTATGTACCATTTTCTCACTCAAAAATAGTGAGTACCATTCTGCTTAATTGTATTTTTTCTGGACTAAATCTCCAATATTGCCAACGTTTAATTTGATAACACTACAGTTTTTTTCATTTAGCACATTACCACTTGGCTTTCAAAGCATATGTCACAACAACTTCACAACAATCTATTCAATGAAATCAGGCAAAAGCCCATTTAAATCTATAATTTTATTTTATTGTAACATTATACATGAAATGTTCCTCTTTCATCTGTTGTGCAATAGCACTATCTTGCCACCTGACCCTTAAACCCAGCCTGAATTTGAACAAAAACATGGCTGCTACGTTTAAAAAAATACAGTTGATTATTTTCCTGTATTTTGAAGCAATCAACCGGAAATAGAATTTTCCCAATGTTAACACATGAAGGAAATACATCCTTTGTTCAGTCATTTGTGAAAGACAAATTACTAACATAAGATAATTTAAGATGCCCTGAATTCTGTTCTGCTACCAAGTACTGGCTAACTCGCAGCTTTGTGAAGAAGCAAAACTGTCAGTTTTTTATATTACAGTGCTGTTAAAACAAAATAATTAGATGAACCTACATCTATGAAAATAACAATTTCTATCGGGATGGCTTTTTAGAAAACAGAATTAATAGAAGTTGATCTGAGTGTGCAAGCCAGAATGACCAAGCTTAAAATCGTTTGGTGCAAGAAACATTCGTCATAAAAAATGGTATTGTGTTCTATTCTACTGATGATGTGATTTGAGGGAGTTTTGGTGCCTGTGGTGTAACAGTATCAATGTTTGATACGTGATCAATATACATGTTGATGTTAGAAATATTTTCTAACCTTTAGCGTGGCACTCTGAAAAAACTCTCCTTGTTAATACAGATTGACCAAGGCTTTTAAATTAGGATTCACATTGAAATTTTGCAAATACATCTATAAGGTAAATGATTAAATAAAAACAATTTTGATGGAAACTTTTGGACATATCTTACAGCACTTTATTCAGATAATACAATATGATTAAACTATTACACAAACTACATTTCAGATAAAGCTTGATAACTAAATCATTCTTAACAACTGAACGCGAAGCAGTCGGCATGTTTTCAGGTTCCTAATTCTCCTTGTTTCTCTCAGCTCCACCTTCAATCCCCAGATCAGACAGGACACTCCTGGAATATAACAGATGGGATGAGCGTTGCACTCTAGACTACCGTATTGAATACGACTCGAGAAGCAGACTCACAGGTGGGCTTCAGAGAGCTCAAGTGTCTCCTGGAGCCTCTGGACAAATCGAGGAGTCTCTGAGATACAGAAGCCAGCGGACATTTGCAGCAGCTCAACAGCCTGATCCACTTCCCCAGCCTCCATTACATATGTCAAAAAGTCATTCAGAAGCTCCGCGCTGACAAGACAACAGAAAAAGTCTATAATTTCATGGAAAAAATCCTCCAAAAACTTGCAGTGTATGGTCCAGCAGAAACCAAACTAAACAAAATGTCCAGTGATTCTTTATGTTCTGAGCTTTTTTTTAATCTTACGATTATGTCTCTTCTGAATAAATGAGTAGTACAGAATATATTAACCAGACTATAAACATTTTTATTTAAATTTAAAAGGGTCCCAGAACCCCTTTAAATTTGAGACATGAAACCCTATGCTTGGATTTAAATCTTAAGTGTCATGTGATGTCTCTGTGAGTGGACTTAAAACCACATAATTTAGGGAGGAGGTGCTACTTGTCTAGGAGCGTGATTGCTTTAGGCTACTTTCAGACTGCAGCCCAAAGTGACCCAAATCCACATTTTTTGCCCGTATGCACCCTTTATCTGATATCAGGACAGTCTGGACAACTCAATCCTGAATCTGTACGTCACAATATCTGGCAATGTTTCAGAAAAAATGTTTTTTGTGTGAATTCATTCACATTCCAAACAACAACTATTCTATCAGTTTTCTGTGTGAACAAAATGTGGCTCCAATGTGACGCGTTTGCGCAGGAGAGAGAACGACATCTCTTGGGTTAGTTTGAGCCATTCTAGGCTTAAATATTTAATCAGAGCCAACCTTATTTGTATTAAACAATATTAATAAAAAGAAAAGAACATGTTTAACGCTATACTCTCAGAAACAGAGTTAGACGTGCTTGGATAACAGCAGCAAATCCATTAAGCTTCATACACATCTTTGATCTCTTCCTGTATTTTCAGTACAAGAATATCTTCTCGATCAACTCATATCTGTTAGAAACTCTAAGTTGGCGTTGATCATGCAAAACCCAGAAAAATGCTACAAGATTGTTCAGACCTCGGTCAGAGGACTTAGACTTGAAATATCTACAGTTTCTCCTACAGTTGTTTGTTTGTTTATAGCCAAGACAACAGCAAAGGTTATTTCATGGCTACATGTTGTATTTGGTATGAAAAAGGTCTAAAAGTTATTTAAAAATATATATTTTCTCAACTATTAAAACAAGTATGGTAAGGTTCGAAAATAAAATGTAATAGTTTGCTAGGGACTGAGAGGATTTATTTTAAGTTGTTAGATTTCAGATGTTGTTTCCTCATGGAATCATATAAAGGGCATTCTATAAGCAGATGTCTGACCAAGAGTTACACTGCTTACATTTTGGGACAGTTTCTCCTTTGAGTAAAAAACCTGTGCATCAGTCGCGTGTTCTCCTACATTTGTCACCAATATTCCTGTCACACTCCCTATATCCTCCAGTTTGAGTTCGACGTTGTTTTAGCTCAAGGTAAACACTATGCAAAACTGCACAGAGTCTAACTTGATCGAATATTGAAAAAGAATAATCTTTGTATGTAGAACAAAATATATGCGATGCTTCGACTTAATTTCTTTGTAGCGTTGCAAGAGTTTGCATAAGGTGGAGTGTCAAGTTGAGAGCAGAGTGTGCTCAGAGTTTTGCGATCATCAAAATTCATGACTTCCAACTCACCTCTTCCTGCCTGCCACCTGTGGGGGTGTGGTTGTGTGCATATTTATGCCCCAAACTATGGCCATGCAATCTAACAATTACATAACTATAATTATTTACGAACCAATATAACAAATTCTAGTTCTTTACGAACACTGCAGTTGCTTCTAAGGTGTGCATGTTTTGTTTGCAATTGCACATTAATCCCATGGTGTATGCAAAAATTATGGCTGCTTACAAAACAAAAATCCAAGCTGAATTATTCCATGTTAGTATGAGATGTGACTCAGATTGACATCCAGTGATTTAATATGTTTCACACACATTCATGTGTATAATCAACATCATCAACTGCATTCTTATGTGCCACCAAGTATTTTGGTGCAATTAAAAATAAAAAAAAACAAAAAAAAATCTAAGTAACGGCTAAACTTTGCTCTGTAAACGTGTGTGAACCATGTCATATAACTGGTCAACGGTAACTGAGTCAGGTCAGGCCCTGCAGGTCAACATCTGGACACGAGTCAGTGCTGGGACAAATTTGACTGACTAGTGGGACTTTGTACCCCAAGTAATCTCATCACGTGTGTCCAGACAACCTTCCAAGTCATCAATGCAGGACACCAATGCCGCTTGTTTCCAGCTGTTCTGCTGGAAGTGAGTTTCCATGATGCAAGGGAAGTCAATTCAAATTTATAGTTTGGAAAGAAAGGTGTAACATGACATGTTGATTGCTGATTGGCCAATTTCTGAGCTCATCGACTGGTTAGAAAGAAATCTATTGAATTTGACTCACTAGAGAGCTTATCAATATGCCATCATTCATTTTATAAATAAAGCCTTTCGTTTGAGCGCTTCACATACTAAGCAAAATGTTTTCATTGTTCCTTGTGAGCGATCAGCTTTTTTCATCAACTATTTCTCAACCAAGAACAAGACTGATGTAGCAGAGAGACGCATCTTAAACAAGACCACTCAGAACTGATTCAAACTGAAATAGGTTAGTAAAAATAAAGTAGACACAAGTAGTTAAATGAAATATAAAGGCTTAAAATGGAAAACTATACTAAATTACGTAGGCAACTGTAAAAATGGACAGTTTACAGCACCATTTCAGACACTCTCCTTGTGAAAACTCCATTTCAACAATGCCAGCAGGTTAAAGATGAAGCATGGCATTTGGATTACCTCTGACCACATTTCATGGCTTGCATTAGCCCAAAAAACCCAATCCCACTCATAGCTACAGGATATCTTCCCTTACCTGGGGACTCGGTTTTCACTTTTGAAGAGTTTTAGCACATCCCTGGTGACAAAGAGAAGAGGAAGAAAAGCAGTAAGGCCCTGAAATGCCTGAGAACTGATCTCAATAAAAGCTTGAATACCAGAGAAGCTCTCACCAGGCATCCCTTCTCCTTTGAGCGGCGAGAAGAATTCTGATAAGGTTACTAAGAGAAGCGGTCGTCCAGCTCAACACAACCTTTCCACGAGCGTTACTCTCATAAACTTTCTTAATGTCCAGAGCACATTCAGCAAATGACTCCTGGACCTGGACAAAAATATATAGACTGCGTGAACTCTTTTAATGTCAACTTCTACCCCAAATAATTACTTGTCATCATAAGATTCAGACTTCAGAGCTGAAATTCAAATTGAGTAATGAGGTTCTGTCCTTTAGAACAATCAGACATTTTCAGAGACACTAAGTTAGATTGAATCAATTATTAAAAACACCTTTTTAAAATAAATTGGACACTTTCACCATTTGTAATTATTTTACTGTATTTTAACCCAAACAGCCAAATAAACTGTGACTACTGTATAGGTAATGGACACTGGAGAGAAGAAAATTAAAGTATGATTTAAAATGGATAAATGAATGTTTCCTGATTAAATCCTGGGCTCATTCATTTCAGTGTTTCCCTACCAGTCAGAAGAGTAACCCATGTAATCAGACCAACAGAATGTATACGTACCATCATAAAGGTTACTTAAGGACAGAATTCTTTGAAGCTAGTTAAAAGCTTAGTAGTTCTATAGTTCATCGATACTACATACTTCTGCTTATCTACCCATATGCACAACAATCAATCAAGTTTTATATAGTGCTTTTTTGGCAGATGCTTTGAAAGCAGCTTCATTAAGTCCTAGTGTGGATCAGGTAAGGTAAATAGGAATTCCCTCTAAGAGGCCCCTGGGAGCCTCGCTGACTGTGGCAGGTGTTAGTCACCTCCCCAGCATAAAGAACATATGAACTTAAGATACATCAACGAATCATCTTAAACTCTTAAAACATGGTGTATAAATTACCCTTGCACTTATTACAATTAAATTATCCATTTTGAAATTGATTTTATATTTAAAACCTCTCAAGGAGCAACATGTTTGTGCACATTCTTTGTATTTTAGTTCTGTAAATAAATCAAAGGTTGGAATTTAATGCTTTACTTTTTACTTTTCGTTTTCTCCAATCCTGGACCACCCAAGCAGAGGAGAATTTATGTCATTTTAGGTTAAAAAGGGTCAATGTAAACTTTAAAGTTCCACAAACCGGTTCCAGAAGGGCCGCAGCCTTGGACATTTTAGTTGCAACCCTGGTGTAGCAGGCATACTACTCTAGCTTCGGCCAATCAGAGGACCCTATTTAGCGCCACAGGTGTGTTTCATGATGGTTGAACTAAAATGTGCAGAGTTCCGGCCTTCCAGGACCAGTTTTGGGGAACCCAGGTCTAACCCTTCACTGGAATGTTATTCAGACATTTGTACAATGATGTTCAAATATTCACATATGTCCTTAAACTTTAAATTTAATTGGACCCTTTTTACCCTAAAATGACATTCTCCCTTGCTTGGGTTGCGGGGCGGAGTCATATTGCTAGAAACGATTGCCTTCTGCAACAACTCACCCTTACTCTTACTAATTGAATCTGCCCCTTAAACTAATGACTGTAAAAAATATGTCCCCTCCTGCATCTGGGCATGACAGACAGACAAAGACTGTATATGCGGAGAAGGACAATGGTGGTGACATTTTTCCTCCCTCGTGAAGTTATTGGTTCATTGTAGCTGTCAATCACATAACCATGACTGCATTTTTAAGGAGAAATGAGTCATATCAATATAAGCTTTTAAGTAAAAAAAAAACTATCAAACTTAGTGTACTGTATAGATATCTATCGTAAATAATCAAACCCGACAACGCAGCACCACTCATGTGCCCGCTCATCTCGCCCCACCACTCCAGTCAGCAGCAGGATACTATTTGGATTTAGGCACAACCCCCTTTTTCCTCCAGACGAGTAATAGCAAGTGACTCAAGTTATATTTTCTCTTGCTTGGTCGCAAGAGTTCTTGAAACAACATCCCTAATTTAGACCTTTTTGGCAACTCTTAAGATGGAAGCCTTTTTTTATTACTGACTTGTTAGTTATATTAAGATATAAAGTTTTTCATAATTAAGGGCGGGCTGTTCAAGTGAGAGCCACTAACTTAGTGCTGAATAATTTCTGAACAAATTGCTTCTTTATTTAATTTGCGGTGTTTTTGTAAATGAAGTGGCTGATTTGACATAATTCTGAGCCTCATTTACGCTCAGTAAAAACCATGGTACATTCATGTTAGTCACTAGTGGCCAGTTGATTAATTTTTTTCAGCTATGTCTTGTCAGTTATGTCTAGATAGTTACCAAAGAAAGCCTTGTGAAAAGAGCCTATTGATCAAGTTCTGTTTATTTAGCAGGTTTTTGATCGGATTTGAGAAAGTAGACTCTGGTTTTATGACAGTTGCACATAGGGAGATATAAAGATATCTTCTTTTGGAATTAAGTGAAGAAGTAAAAGCACATTGGCCACAATTGATTAATCAATTTCTTGTTATAACAGAAAGTATAAAATCAAAGGTTGTAACAAAGTACATCTCATCACCTCCTGACTGTGCTTCTCTCTTGCCATCAGTGTCAGGATCTCCTCCAGCAACTTCTGCCTGATACTATGACCCAGCTGTTTGATATCTGAGAGACAAGAAATCATAGATTTTTCTGTAAGTCTGACTTCTAAATAAAATGCTGGAAAAAAAATCATGATTAAAGCAAATCTAGAATACAGCCAAGATCAGAGATCATGCTCTTCATTCCAAGAAACTGCAGTTAACTTGCTTAGTAACACCAAAGCTAAAAATTCTCTTTTAGTGCTTTTTCATCAAACTTGAGTCCCCAGATTGGCTTAACTTTTCCAGACAAATGACATTCTCTCTAGAATCTCACCAAATGATAAAAGCCATAAAAACACCCAGCAGCACATTAACTTTTAAAGAAATGATAGGTTTCTGAATCAAATAAAACTATTTACACATACAAAAACTCTACCAAACAATTGCTCCAATAGCTGAACACACAATCTATTTAAAGTTGAGCAAAAGTAACAGAATAAAGACCAACACATTTCACACAGCTGGGTAGCAAAAGTTTCATTTTCAAACAACAGACCTTTTTTCTGTTCCAATGTCTTTAAAAACTTAACCCAGCATTCACATATTGTTCAAACCTTGAAAACACAAAATAAACCGATCCTTTTGCTTCAGGACGCTTCAAAGGCTCCTTGTGGGAATGAGGCCAAGAGAAAGATTCAGAGCCACACCATTTACTTCTCTCATATGTCCTCATAGCAGCCATTAGCATGGTATTTTTTAAAATCCAGTTTTAGGTTAAAATGTGGAAGTGCTCAGTTTTTGCCTCTAAAAATGATCACGGAAACCAAGTGCATATTTTAAAAACAACATAGGGGACAAGGTAAAACTTTACTTTATTAATGTATAACTTTCAAATTTCAATACTCTCAATTCAGTAATGTGTATCGCTGACTCACCTTTCCATATTTGTGGGATGAGGTCTAATCTGCTGTCAGTATCAAGAGCTCGGAGAAGATCAGACATGGCTGTAGAGCTGGGGTAGTAAACCTTTAGAGCGGATCACACACACACACACACACACATGCAAAAAAAACTCATTTAGAAGTAATTTATTTTATTGTTTTCTCAAACAATGTAGCCACTCAAGTGGTTTTCTTTCCTCCGTTACTCACCGATGGAACAAGTTCCCGGTACCACTTTAAGACCACATCCAGGCTCTCCATCATGCAGAGCAGACTGAAAAACCGTGAGCTGAACATACACAAAGGTTTGGAGTATTTACTATCATGACATGAGATATGGTACTAACAAAAAAGTTAATAACAATTCCATATCCATACACTCTGGTTCTGATTTCTCTATTGAAAGGCCTTTGGCTTCAAGCAAGCTGCAGTGTACGTGAGCAGTCACTAACAAGAACAGAACTGATGCTCAGGAGACGGTCACATTTCAAAAGGCACCTATTATGAAGTCATCTTTTGGTGACTTTCGATGACTTATTGCTTGCATACCAGCCTACAAATGAAGGGTGTTAACAAACTCCTGTTAGAGTTATTATAACCTTCAAGTCTTTTCTGTAAAATCAGTAAAATGGTTTTAAGACTGATCGGTTTGTAACGTTTGAGCAGTTTGTAATGTAAATGTCCCTGCACACTAACCAGAGCACCTCTCCACCAGTCCTTTTAACATTTTGAGTAATGGATGCCATTATTTACAAAAGAGTAGAAGCAATCTCCCAGAAAACACCCCTCTTACTATTTGATTTACTTCTCAGTATAAGACCGTTCATCATTACCAGTGAATGAGCTACAGAAGAAAAGTCTCTGAATTGTGTTGGTAAAAGCAAAGTTCCTGAAGAAACATGGTATTAATATCATCATATGATAGCAGGGAAGAAATGCAGATGGGAATGAGGTGTTGGGGTGAAAATGGACACCTTCTAAGTCTGAGGTCATGATTCATGAATGTAAAATGTGTTTTTTTTTTATTTGAGTAGTTCAAGAACCTTGGAACACAGAAAGGATGGAGCTGTTGTTGTTAAGATGGAGTAGCAATAAAAGACAAAGCTCTCAATTGCACTGTGCCATGACAAAAGAAAGTGAGTTCTGAAATTCCTAATTAATTTATTTTCAAAAGACTTTTTGAACTCACTGGTAAATGCTGTGATTGACATCACTTCCCAGAAACCTCCAGTTCTCCCCAACACCCAACAGCTCATGGACTCTGTAGGCCTGCTCCATGTCTTTTGTGTCCAGACACTGCAGACAGAGACAGCGGGGTCACTCAAACATCGACCCTAACACTATTGTAAGGAAAGCCTTCTTTAGACACACTTACTATCCTCATAGCAGACCCAAAGAACTGAGCTGAAAAAGAAACCCCATATAGACAAGAGTTAGACAGCTTTCAGAGCACCTAAAAGCTTAAAGGGCTCTACTTCTACTTTGTTTTCTTGCAGCTACAGTGGTTGAAATAGTCAAGTAAGAGGTCTTTTTTTGCCAGAGTCGTCTGTTAGGACTGAAAGACTATTTTCAAGCTCATTAACTCCCTTTTAACCACCAACGAGAGCTCTTTTTAATCTGTGTAATGTTTGTAACTAGCCACAAAACAGTTTTAGTCAAAATATGCCTCTGCATTCGCAGACTGCTTTCAATAAGCAAGCAGCAAAGGAGAAAAGTGAGCATCTGCAAAAAAAAAACCAAAATATTAATCGCTTCACTCAAACACTACGGACACAAAATTCACCTAAACCTAGGAGAAACACAGGACTCTGCATAAATTATGGAATTCATTTGATGCCAAAATGTCACACGGTAAATAAGGTTTTGTGAATTGTAAAATTAATTTGTACTTATATCTGTGTTACAAAAATGTGATTTCACGTGAGTCAGCAATTTCTCACAAACTCACGGTTACATATACAAACCGAATATACAAGTACAACTCTTATGTTACCCATTTGTGGACCAAAGGCTTTTTGTCAATCTCATTATGCAAAGATTGTGATTGACAGAAGAGTACAGCTAATCAGTGAACAGCACATTGAACCTTAATATGGCACAATATGGCAGCCAGGGGGCTCCATGCAGTCATAAATCGTATTCAAGCTACATAAGATGTTAAAAAGCAACCTATTAAACATAGATGAAAGTATGTTTATTGAATATGTGTATTGGTTTTTATACTTTATGGCTTAAAATGGTTTGATTTGTTTCTTATAGGGTGCTCAGACCAAGCGCAAACAAACTTCGTCTGAATTGAATTGGTTTGCGTCTGCAGAATGAGAATGACAAATGCAGAATGGGTAAGATAAGTACTAGAAAATTAGTTGAGTTTGTGAAAAACTCCTGACTCGCGTGAAATCGGACTTTTGAAAGAACACTCAAATACAAGTACAAATTAATTTTACAATTCACAAAACTTTATTTACGCTTGTGACATTTTCTGCTTTAAATTCACTCAATATTAAACACTGATTAAATCTGAGCCACAATCTATAGTGCCAGTTAAGAGCTGCACTATCTAATGAGGCTGGGATTTAAAAAGGGTTTGCTAGTGAACCTTAAGTCATAAAAAGCAGACACATTACCATCATCTGGGTCACGTGGAGAGAAACTCTTCCCTGAGATCTCTTTCATGACTTCTCCAAAAACATCAGTTTGCGGCTGAACCTGGTTGCCTGCAAAAGGACAAGACAGAAATTAACATCATTTCCACATTTTTTAAATAGAAAATTTACCTTTACAAACCTTTACTACTAAATTTATAAAATATGGAGAGCAGATGACTGTAGGAGGCCAGACTGGGCTCTAAAATGAAAATGAGACATTAAAACGCTGGAACGTTGAAGATGAATAATAGTGATGACTCCACAGACCGATGGAAAGAGCCTTCATCTCATTGATGACAGGAAAGGCCTGCGCTTTCCCCAAACCACCACATCTTCTCAGCGCCTTCAGTGTAGAGTTCAGCGTCTGAAGATTAGGCTTGACCTTCTGCTCTTCCATCTGCTTCAAAAGATCCTTCAAAACACAGAGACAATTGCAGCAAGCGCTGATACAACCCAACGAGAGCGAAAGCTCAAGTACTTACCACTATCAGCTCCCATTTTTCATTGTATTTCTCTCTGACATAAGGTGTGGCCATGATCAGGGCATTGAAGATATGTACATCAGCTGGAAAAGTGCGATACATAAGCGTGTCAACAAAATGTAAAAAAATTGGTGTTGTCTAATCGTTTTAGATGATGTAGGTAATTACCGGTCAGTCGGCTATTCAGCAGGTCAGTGTAGGTGCTAAAGGCTTTTGAATAAGCACCATGCTATGAAAGAAAACACATTCATCATTATGTGCCATAAAATTTGAGCATAAAACATACTAGCAGAATATCAGCATGAATCACCTTCACCATGCCCTGAATCAGAGCGCTGTATGAGCGTGTGTTCGGTTCTGACAGCAGCCCAAAGATTCTTTCGGCATTATTATTCTCTCTGTGAGGGAACAGAAAGTCGGGGTTCATGATTAAATTTTTTCACAAACAAATCCTTTAGACAGACGATTCCTTAAGCATTTGATTTATATTGGAAACTTGATGGTGGGGGTCACAGGCAAAGGACTGTGGTTATAAAGAGACTTGATCTTCTGTTAGAAGAGTGAATGATGACATGAGAGAAGAGGTTGAGGGTGACGGAGACTGTTCTGAAGAGCTTTTGGCTTTCAGCATTTTCAATGCTCTCAAGGACTTGACACACCTATGCATGCGTTGGCTGTAAATCACTTAATGCTTACATTTTTCCATTTTTAATAAAAATAACTTCTCTATAGATGGTTCCCGAGTGAGGGATGGAAACACAAATTCTTAATGCAGGGTTCTTTGTTTATTTAGTAGAGAAAAATAGAATTTAGAAGAAGAAAGCTGCTGCACGAGAGACTTTATCCTCTGAGAGACCTTGTAGATACTAGAAGACAGATCTGCAGCGATGTGTACGAACAAGTGACCCTTCACTTTAAAAGACATTACTTTATCATTTATGCTGGAGAGGTCATATGCGTGGGTTTTTGTTACTCTGAGTTCTCAGTTACATATACATACATTTGGAAAAAAATAACTCTTTCTTAAAGTAATGATGGCCACTTGTTTTTCTTCTAACAAATTCTAACAATCTATTCAGTGGGACTATCAGCTGTGTATCCACCTGACTTCTGCACAACACAACTGATCGTCCCGACCCCATTTATAAGGCAAGAAATCCCACGTATTAAACCTGACAGAGCACACCTGTGAAGTGAAGAGCATTTCAGGAGACTACCTCTTGAAGATCATCAAGAGCACGCCAAAAGTGTGCAAAGCGTAATCAAAGCAAAAGGTGGCTCCTTTGAAGAAGATAGAATGAAATATTTTCAGCTGTTTTTTTGTTATGTATACAATTCCACATGTGTTAATTTCATAGTTTTGATGCCTTCAGTGTGAATTTACCATTTTCCATTGTCATAGTCATGAAAATAAGAATAAGAAGGTGTGCCCAAACCTTTGATCTGTACTGTATATATATCTTGCCTTGGATGCTTATTTCACCACAAAATCAGTTTCAACATCATTCATCTTTTGAATAATAATATAATAAATACATAAATAAAATGGTGAAAAGTTCCAATTTGAAAAATAAAAAATTATTTAGGCACTCTATATACAGTATTTAATGATATTAATGAGTGTTTTGAACACATAGCTCTCAGATGCATCGATGATAATTTTGTATGATTTGTATGATGCATCAATGACTGTATCAATCATCCTCACGTGTTACACAATCAAAGCTCTCTCAAATCACTTAAGCCTTTTTTTTCCAGATTAGAAACATACAATGCTGGTTGAAATGTGTAAAATGTAATTAGCCATAAGTGATGCCACTAACTTCCAGGTGGTCTTCAGCATATCAGAGGCCTTGGGTGATCTTCCTCTCTTAGTTTGAGGTTCTTCCAGGTTGTTTTCCTGTGAGTATACAATGAGAGAGAAACAGGGGAATGAGGAATTTCAACATTTTCAAACTTCAGAATTATTCTCACTAGGTTTCCACTTCTTTTAGGATTAGAATATTAAAAACGATGTAATATAGAACCAAATGTGGCAGATTATTTGAAATTCAAGAGCTCACAGATCAATTAAAACAAACGCTGAAGATGTAGAACTCAAAAACGGTGTAGTATTTTCTTCACAATTTGTTCAGTTGCCAACAAACTCAAGTCAAGAATTTGATTATTGTACAACAACAATATGTGATCCTGAACATAATGGAGGGTAAACACAGCCAGGAACATTTGAAAAAGGTATTTACAATCTATCTCGAACAGCGAGACAGTGTCTTACTACATGTAAATATAGATCACATAGATCATATATTGAAACCTCCCATGCCCCAGTTATGTTTCAAGTAATTCAGTAGCTAAGTCTACAGTGCTGTGTAATTGAGTCAGTAGGACTGAGTTGAGATATTACCATACAGTACACCTTTACACTAAACACAATTGCTTTTAAAGAGTATATAATTATGGATTTTTTAATTAACTTTTATGCAGTGTATAACATAGCTGTATGTTTGAAGAATATCCAGCTAGACATAAAATTTTAAATGGGAAAGTGCTTGAAACTGCATTTAAAGGAGATGCAAGGTAAAGGTCAGATATGTAGTCAGTTGTGGACTTCTGTGGGTTCTATGAGCCAGGTGGACAAAGGAGGCACTAGTGAGGAACCCATGAAAGTGGCTTACTCTGTGCATGCACCTACAGCATGAGCAGCAGTTGAAGTGGAAGGAAATTAACTCAAGTTCACGCTGCGCCATAAAGGACAAAAAAAAAAAAAAAGAAAAAAAAAAAAGTTTGCAGACACTTTGAGCGGAGAAAAGACTTATGCTTTGAGAACCAACAACAAACTTCATTCTACATAGCACTGTTTTACTTTATAGTGAATATTATGTTTTGTAATATATTTTTTAAACAATTAATTAAAAGAAATTTTAACATACAAAAACTTTGAGAGAACAGAACACAAAGAAGTCTTCTGGCCAAGTGTTGAGCAAGAAAATGCTTAGAATTTAGGGAAGATTTTGACTCACTTAATCTAATTTGATAATAATAAATGAAAAGGTTGAAAGAGTAAATGATTAATTAAACACCATATACCAGTGCATCAAGTTATTGTCTTCAGTAAAAAAAAATTGGAGTTGGCTCTATATATTATATGCTACAATGAACTATCGGACACTCTGATATCCAGCCTGTACTATGCTGCCCCAACAACCTGTGTCTTTCATTCAAGCCAGATATGAAAACATAGAAGTAACAAAAACTTATTTTTCTAAAGACTATTGCAGCTTTCTTTTATCAGCAAAGAGAGGAGGCTTTGAGGAATCACAGCTCTCCCTTTTATTTTTCCTCCATACCTCAGCAGTGTGTGAATAGTTGTTCAAAATAAACAGATTTTTAGAAAAGCATTCTGAGGTACATTCTGAACTGTGGACTCTGCACACAATTACACTTCCATCAGAAATATAGTCATTATATATATATTTTTTTTCTTCTCTCTTCTCAGATTAGCTTTGTCTTTTAGAAGAGGCTGCCGCTCTGAAGGGATGGGGGGAACTGAATTGCTAATTTACTTGAAAATAATTAGAAAAATGCCTTTTCAACACCCATTTAACTAATCTCATAGCCTTTTTTCATGCTTTAATGGAAAAAGCTTTTCTCCTGAAGTAATAAGTGAAAGCAAATCATACCGTCTCTTCATTCCTCTGGTTTACAAAGCCCTCTTGCACAGGATCAGTGTCTCCATATAAACAAATCAGATCTAGCAGATCATTGGTCATGGTCAATGACACAGAGGTACCTGCTCAGAACACACTCATCAGTGTCACAAACACGCATGACTCCAGATGCTTCACAGTGCTGGTTCTTACCTGCCTGCAGCAGCTGATCATAGAGATCCACTGCTGCTGAGACTTTCCTCAGCTGGATTCTCTCTTTGAGTGCAGCCTCAGACACCTCCTCAATCTGAGCTTCAATGCTTTCTGGCATCAAGCACTACCAACAGAAGAGCAAAACTGTTAAGGGCCCAGACATCAGCCGCAACGGCTCTAATAGAATTGACCCAAAGATTAGACACTCACGGGAATATGGGGCTCTGCGTAGTCTTTCTGGAAGTATTTAGGGTATGTGTTTATAAAATACTTGGCCACATTTCTGCCAGATTCCTGGGACAGGGCAAAAATCTTCTGTATCAGGAGAAAGAGATTTTTGTTCAGTACATCATGTAGTCGCTGAAATAATACAGTGATTTGGCAGTTCTCAGTTTTATATCTCTTCCTCGTAGTGAGGTGTCGTCACACACAGTTAATGAAGGTATGCAAAAGAACACCATATAGTTTGGAGACATTTACTTTATGGTCTTTTTTCTATTTTTAATTGTTTCGCTTTGGCTGATTAATGTGCAAAAAAACCTAGCAAATCAAGAGACTGGACTCATGAAAGTAAAATTTGTATAGATATATATTCCAATTTCCAGAAATGGAGAACACATTAAGATATTATGTTTTTTTTTATATTTTGAGAGATGTGTCACTGAACAGCAACTCGGACAGGTTCTATTATTATATAAAACAGAGCAATTTGAGCTGCTGTTGGTCATTTTTTTTCAATAAGCTGGGTTCATATTTATTCCTTTCAAAAACCTCCAAATTAGAAGGTTATTGATTCACAGAAGCCAATATTCATTTAAATATCCAGCCACTACTGTATTTCCAAACAGAGTAACGATAGCAACAAGTAGAGCATACCAAAGAAAATGGCCAAGCGACCAGTGCAACTCCTCATGCCCTATACACAAATTAGAATTTTATTTCAGTTCAACAACTAAATAAGGACCACGTGCTGAATAATAATTTGAACAAGCTGGCCCGATTATCATTTTGTGTACATGAACATGCAGATGTCAGAGAATGTAAAGCAATCCAAAGCAGATCTACTCACAAAATCTAAATGTGTTTGAGGCGTAAGAAATGGGTCATCCTGAAATCTGTAATCTGATGCAGTAGGATCCTGCAACACAAATCCAAACAGGAAATGCCTAGTGGCATCATAGGACAATATTCTCTTACATAGTACTGGAACTGCCTTATGAACATACCCTTTTCAGAGTGGATGCCAGTGCCTGCAAAACAGCCACTTTACTCCTAAAAAATAAAATGCATGTATAATTTAATTAAAGAAAAAAAGAACAGGACCAATTAAATATTAGGAACGAAACTAGTTCAATACATACCAGGTCTTCTTCTTTGGGATGACTATATCCTCTACAAACACAGAAAGATTGTTATAATAACGTATAATGTAACACGTGACTTTAACCCACTTGCAGTCATACCGAACGAAGAAACGGAGGGTTGTTGACGTGAAGTCGAGCTCCGTGCGAAACCCCTGCAAGAACATAATACAGTATACTAAGAGTTCTTTCAAATTACAAGATGATAATCGTAAGCATAGGTGACACATTGGAATGACCTAGATACAAGTTAACTCATAATAATGGTGAAAGTAAATTACAGAAATTAATTGACTTAAATGCCAAAGCACCTATACGAAGTTATCTTACCTGTTTGCCAATAACCTCTGAATACTAATGCGACATATCCCACTATTCCTGAAGGCATGATGCATTACAGGTTGCGAACAGGAGGCCGCCATGACACCAGAGACTTCTTTTACTTTGTGTTTTATTTGCAAACCGGTGCATTATCGCCACCAACTGGGCTGGAGCGTGGATCAAGGAAGACGAGTACAGAGCATACATATACAGTCACTAGAGCAAAAGTGCTGGACCTATACGGAGGATCTGCTGAAGCAACTGGAGTATTGTAACTTATCCGTCCAGTAAAGAGAAGGGCAAATAAAATATACCTTATTTTTAATGTCATATTTATAGTAAATAGCTGCCATTTATGTTAAACTTAATATAAACATCAAACATCTTTTCCAAAATAATTAATATTTATATACACATTCGGGTGAGCAATATTCCCTCAGCAAAAAAAAACATGTATATTATGGACCTCGTTTAATACCTTACATTAGGAGGATTAATTGAAAGTTATTTTAATTTACTGGATTAAATATAATATGTATATGCCGATACATGCAACCTAGTTTCTATAAATTTGATTGTATATGATATGCACTTTATTGTTTTATTGTCATGCAATTGTAACAATTATATTTTAATATACAAAAACACGCTTGTTTACCCGCTTGCAGGTACAACTTTTTAATTTATTGGCCGATGACCGTCAGTGTTGAAAAGAGAAACAGCCATCACGTGACAACCAAAAACCATCTATTTCGACTTTAACGATCATTATTTTTTTTATTATGTTACGTCTTTATCGTTGAATGAAGAAAACCATTCTGTGTAGTACAATGTTTACGCATTCAAATGTTCATTTTCGTAAAAGTTATTTCCAGACAAAAGTCCTTCCTACCGGCAGGTTTTGGAATATACCACCCAAACATACAAACACAAACTGTTTAACACAATGAAATATACTTTGTATGATGTTTAAAACATCTAATAAACCCCCGATATTGTGAATAATTTCAAAATCTAAATCAGAGTAACAATAATGTCATTTGTTTAACTTTGGTATCGTCTGCTCGTGCTCGCAGACCCACGTGTTTCGACTCTGCGGCTGCGCACGCACTGTGTGGACCGAGAAAGCTAAGCACATGGAACACCAGCAGGAATTACATTAGTTGTATTTATTGACTTTTTGGAAGCTTTTTAGCTTCCACATTCGTTTCCACGATGTTCTATTCAAAGGAAACACCGTGGAGGCGACTGGAAGGCATGTCGTTTGGGTTATTCTCCGCTGAGGAAACGAGGTAATGTAACTTTTATATTAAACAGTAACGTTAACTTAGCTCAACAATCACCCCTGGTACTTTTATCTAACTTGGCTAGAAAATCGGTTTATTTTGACAATGGGATATAACGCTTCGTCTGTTTAACCTGTAATGTGGTTTTTGTATTAATGTGCTGTTAGCTGAATTAATCTGGGAATTGTATTGTCTATAATTTGGTTGGTTGGTTTGTTTCATAACGTTACTAGTTTGGTTAGCTTGTTATTTGTTCTATAATATTGGTGTGATTTGATGTTCGATTCAAATGAAATACGTTCTAAAATGCATAGTTAAGAAAGTTGTTTTAATACGCTTTGATTATTTTTTGAAGTATGTACGTTTGAGAGATGTTGCTTTTGTCAATTTTACGTAAAATTAAAGCATAGAACAAGCATTTGATTGAAAATTCAACACATCAAGCAAGTGGTAACGTCCAGGTCGATGTACATTTACGTCACTAATAACTTGGGGGCCTGCAAGTATTAAATCTTGTACACAAATAACTTTGGAGTATGCATTTTATTAAGTGTTCTATTTAAAATGTAAGAAATTAACTTGGATAACTGATAGCAAAATGTTTTCATAAACCTTTTATTCTCTCTCTCTGTCCTAACATGGTAGAAAACTTTGTGAAGATACAGCAGAAGTTAGCAATGGAGAGGGACTAATTTGTCAGCCAAAAGAAGCAATTGTTTATTTGTTTTGTATAGTTTTTGCTCAAGTTACCTTTTGATATCTAATCTCCATTGTTGCTGCGTAGTCCCAAATGTGTTTTCCCCTCAAAGCCTCCAATTTGAAACTCCTGCCTTACGTTTAATCTTCTTTTTGTGTGTTTGACAGGAAGCTGAGTATGAAAAACATCACTAATTCACAGCTATTGGATGCTGTGGGCAGTATGGCTGTGAACGGCCTGTATGACCTGGCTCTTGGTCCTGCTGATGATAAAGAGATCTGTTCTACCTGCATGCAGGATTTCGCCCACTGTCCTGGACACTTTGGTCACGTTGAGCTGCCTCTGCCTGTTTACAACCCCCTGTTTTTTGACGTAAGTGTTTTTCCATTCTCATATTAACCCTTGTGTGGTGTTCATATTATTGTTACTCAGGCGGTGTTTGCGCAAAACAGCAAATGTACTTTATTTCTTGTTCTTTAACCTGATTTCTTCACGTTTAGAATTTGAACCATGTGTGGTGTTCTCATTATTGTTACTTTGGCAGGGTTGGTGGCTCTGCTGGACCCATTGCATTTTGTGCCTTTTAATTCACACAATCACACAATTTTATTCTAAACTTTCAAATGTTAGGTTTATGTGTGATTTATGTTTGTGTGGGAAGACAGAATTAAGGTAAAGAATCTACCATTTTCACACTTTAACATGCCCCGGGTCCAGTAGACCCAAACACCTTGTGTGCAATATAAATGTGTAGGGGGCGTACGTGTGGAGTCATAAAAAATCTGTTCTGATATATGTTTTTCACAGGAAATGAGCCAAGTCCAGTGAATCTCAGCTTCAAATAATAAATGCTTGTTTAATATTTCTTTTGATGAAAACTGAAAATGGGTCCCACAGACCCGAACACCAAACAAGGGTTAAACTGAGTGGGCTGTAAAATTGAATTTGAAGGCCCACCCGAAGGCAGGAATAGTGAGATTGTTTTGTCTCGTGTGACTCTGGAGCTTATACTAACACAGAGAAAACAATCCTTTGGTGGGTCACTGAATTGCGGTTAGCAATATTATGTTCAAGTAGATATCGAACTTTCGATTTACCCCTCTTTATCATTTTATCAAGTAAATGTGAATCCCAATGTTAACTATCAATATTGAATTAGCTCTTTGCTGCTACACAGAGTTTATTTTTTCCACTCAATTAAGAATGTTGTAAAAAGAATTTAGTAAAAACAAGATAATTATTATAAAAGAAACTTTGTGACTTGAAGATAATTATGTAAATATATTACTGCTGAAAATGAATGATGTTTGTACGACATAATTATTTTACATTTACATTTATGCATTTGGCAGTTGCTTTTGTCCAAAGTGACTTACAGTAGGGGAGAGACAATATGCAATTTGGTATACAGTCAAAGTCTATCTCAGCTTCTCATAATAGAAATTTTATCAACTGATTAATACATCATAGCAGGGAGGAAATAAAGGAGTAAAAAATAATAATTATTATTTATATATATATATATATATATATATATATATATATATATATATATATATATATATATATATATATATATATAGTAGGTGTTGCCTGAAGAGAAGAGTTTTCAGTTGCTTTTTGAAAGCTGTTAGTGTTGGTGCTTTCCTGACTGGATCAGGGAGTTTGTTCCACCAGCCAGGGACAATGATCTAGTTTAAATAATATGTGCCATATTTATGTAAATGATGTCGTGTCGATGAGCCAGATGTGGCTTATCTGAATTAACTGGATTACTTTTAATTTCTCCTTGGCTTTAACCACAGTGACATTTCATCAACACTACATCATGCCCACTAAATCAACACCACTCTGTCCAGTGCTTTGTGAAGCGTCCATTAAAAGGCACTTTATAAAATAAAGTTTATTAATAGTATTGTTATGTCTTATTTTAAAACGAGAATATAATTTAAGGGGTCAGTCGCAGACATGGGTAAAAGCTGTAGAAATGTTGTTTTCTGTGGCTCATACAGGCTGACAAGTTCTCACTCTGCACTGCACGGCTGTTTGTTTGTGATCTGGAACTTGCATACTTGCATGCGCGGTGTGAAACCGGCCTGATGGCTTCTCTCTTTTCAGATGAAGCTCACCATCAGTGAGCACCCAGCAGTGAGTTCTTGGGTGGCCAGTCATATCCCTCTGTATATGCCACTTATTAAACCTGATCGAAAATGACTCTTGTTTGTTGTTTTGTTCCCTTTTGGAATATTTGTCTGATTTTATTTATTTTTTATTTTGCAACAGAAATTGTTTTTGCTCATCCGGGGTTCATGCCTGTCCTGTCACATGCTAAGGTGTCAGAGAGCATCTGTTCATTTACTGCTGTCCCAGCTGAAGCTTCTGGATATGGGTCTTATGAAAGAGGTCTATGAGGCCGAAATCTTTCTCAATCAGGTCAGAAACAATTTCTTAATTTAGGTTGAGCTTCCATCATAGAGTTGTGCATCATTCACCTGACTCACATCTCCAATGTGTTTTAATTATCCTTTTTAAGTTGCTGGAGACTAACCCGAAGGCTTCAGGAATAGAAATCCAGCAAGTTCTTGAAGAGTTTGTTAACCCCATTTTGCAATCCAATAAGAGACCATACACAGCTCCTGTGAGTGTCCCCAGCTTTCTCTTCTTTTGACTCATTCCTTAGTAATTGAAGTTGTTTACAAAGAACCTGAGTATATACTTGTATATAAAAATGGAAACTTTATAATAAAATGGGCCTTTGCATGCTTCGTGATTATGTGTCATAAGTTTGTCACCTGGAGAATAATGTGATTGCAAGGGTGCCCACGGGTCCTTAAAAGACTTAAAACAGATAAAAAGGATTTGGGAACAGAACCATAGCTTTTCTCCAGGTTTTTCCCCAGACGGGTTTTACAGTGACATACTGATGGTATCCTTTGAGTACTCTATATTCTGACAGTGATTAAAAATCACCCAAAATGTATTTTGGGTCATCTAGTGAATCGACTAACTTTTTGTCTAAAATACTTTGTAATTGTTCCATTGTTGCAGATGGGTTTGCTATGGGGTTAATATAGACCAGGAAGAAAATTAGAAAATTGTTGCAAGAATTCTCTGGGGAGATACATGGGACGCATAGAGACCAATACCTTGGTCACATAGCTTTTCACTAACCTCCACCACCATTTTGCACCAGCGAGGGCTAATGTAGCTTGGAGTTCATGAATTTTAATGCGCAGAGAGCACACATTAGTGAGGATTACGTATGGAAACACGTAAGCATGAAGTTGTTTATTTTCTGCTCTCTTAAGTCTAGCTTAAATACCACTTTTCTCTCCCCCATATTGTTACCTTCCTTTTGGTGTTATTAGGAGGGTGTGCATGTTCGGATGGTCGACGTAGTTCTTATGGAAGCAAACATCACACACCATCCCTTAAATTCATGTTGTTAATACAAAACTCAATTCTTCAAATTGATTCTCAAACTGGGACCGCTATTGAATAGTTTAGAGCAGTGGTACCCAGTTATTTTTACCCAAGGGCCAAATTGCACAAGACAAACCAAACAACCCCCTCCATTAAGGAAATAGACATTTAAAACAATACAAAGCATATCCCCTCTACCCTTTCTACCTCTCTACCCTCAGTCTGCTTTAAATGATGGTTTTCATGGTCAACTTTCGTATGGTTATGGAGAAAGCTCACACACGCACATTGTGTGTTTGCAATCTAAACTTTGTTTTGGCTTCAGGTCAAACACATCTTTGAGAAGAAGTCCAGCCTCATTAACAGTTTTTGGAAAGTACACATGGGTCAGCGGAAATGTGCGAATTGCACGTGAGATCATCTTTTCTAGTAGTTTCTCTTAATAAATATAAAGTGAGAGGAAGTGTGAGTTCATTCGGTACATGTTTTTTAGAGCTGGGAGTATAACTTTACGCAGAGAACACAATTGCAAACTTATCATCACACGTGGAGGTTCCTCAAAAAGTTCAGACCAGACTGGTAAGAGTAGATTTGTGTAGATTCTCACTGGGTTATCCATTTGGATGTATTTATCTGCTTTACTCTGCTTCCAGATGAATCACAGTTGACCAAAAGAGGATTTTTGACTCCGAGTATGGCCCGAGAGCATGTCATTGAACTATGGAATAAAGAGGGTAGAAATGCTTTTATGAAATTCTTTTTATGACCAGTTTTAAGATATGTTATGAAAAAAACCTATATGAGCTTTTGTATCAAAACTTGTAGGTTTCTTCCTGAAGTATCTCTTCCCTGGGTTTGATATGGGGACTCAAACTGAGAATAGCTTTAATCCTGAAGTGTTCTTTTTGGAGATGCTCTTGGTTCCTCCATGCAGGTTGGTCTCTCTTTTTTTCATGTTCCTTTTTTTTCTTTTACTTATTGGAAAGTCTTTATCAAGCTTAAGATTGAATTTCTCAATGGGTTTTCATAAATTCATAAAATTCAAAGGTCATAACAGATAAAGGTTTATTCAACATTTACACAATGTACAACATATGTTACAGATGATTGCCGTATAAAATGCATATAGATCAAACTGTAAATGTTTCATGCCGACAATACAATTAAAGTATGTATTCAAAACAAACATTTTATCAGGCTTCCTTGTTTAAAAAAATATACTGCCAAATGCACAACCATTCTGTGATCTTAAAGATTTCATGTCTGTTTGATGGTATTGTAGGTTCCGCCCAATTAATCGCTTGGGGGATCAGATGTTCACAAACGGACAGACGGTGAACCTGCAGATGGTGTTGAAGCAAAATTTAATCATTCAAAAGCTGCTTGCTCTAATAGCTGCGGAGAAGAGAAAGGCAACTGAAGAGACAGAGGCTGAATTAGACCAAGTAAGCACTCTCTAAGCTAAAATCATGTTGCTCTGAATAAAATAGCATCATGATGAGTGTCAGTTTGGACTTGAAAATTAGCATTTGCAATGTCTGATTTCTGATGTGCCCTGCTTTTGGGTATTTTTTTTATTATTTATTTATTTATTTATTATTATTATTTTATTATATATATATATATATATATATATATCAGTCTAGTTTCGCTTTATTGTTCAGTAGAGTCAGATGCAAAAAAGTAAAGTCTGGATCAAATGGAATATAGACTACTATTATGATTATTACAGATCATTCCTGTGTATGGTAACAAATGTCAACAATGTATTGTTGTCAAATCAATGTAAAGGGATCTTTACAGTATTACTAAACCATCTCTTATTGGTTAACCTGTTCATCTATAATCGCTAGGGCTGTTCTATTTTCCATCCCTCTTGTAATTTGTCCTATTAACTAAGACTCATTCTGCAATTACTGTAGTTATTACTAAAAAAAAATTGGTGTTTACCCTGAAATCTCTCCTTATTATTAATGAGAGCTTATGTTTGTATGTTGATGTGTTCAGTCCAGGAAGGAGGCAGCAGTCAGTGAACTTGATCAGAGCTTCCTAATAGATATCCAAGGTCAGACTCTGACAGACAAGCTCTACAACTCCTGGATTCGACTGCAAACTCAAGTCAACGTTGTTTTTGACAGCGACATGGACAAAATGTTAACTGATAAGTACCCAGGCATTCGGCAGGTAAGTGAGGACAAGATTTGAGTTTCTCATTGTGCTCATCAATAGAGAATGTACTCTTTCCAATGTCTCTTTCAGCTCTTAGAGAAAAAAGAGGGTTTGTTCAGGAAACATATGATGGGGAAACGAGTGGATTACGCAGCACGCACAGTCATCTGTCCGGACATGTACATAGGAACTAATGAGATTGGAATACCAATGGTAAGTCTCGTTTGTTTTAACCAAGAACCTGAAGTTAATTGAAATACAAATTGATCATTTTAGATATATCATTCAATATATAGAGGCATCTGGTTTATAGTGTTCAATTAATTCTTTACATCTTCAACCTTTTTATTTTTTATTTTCAGGTTGGGCTAAGTAAGTCGAATCCTTGCTTATAATCGTTTCATTGCTTAACACTTTGTCAGAGGGTTCCTTTGGGGTCTGTCCCAGATCTTCTTTTTTTCAAAGTTTTTTTTCCTCTGTAGTTGGAAATGTATATCAATTCATTAATTATTTGAATTAATTGCTATTTAAAGTAAAACCATACTCCACCAATGTGGAATAAAGTTTGTTGTTGGTTCTCAAAGTCTTTTCTCCACTCAAAGTTCTGGTCGTCCATCATTATCAGCTGCTTCTCTGGTGTTGGAGACGAGCTTCTGTATATTCCCTTGTTTGACTGCAAATCTTTCATACAACTTATAATGCATTCTGAACTCAAATGTTCATTGGCTTCAGGTTGTACTGCTGTCCACTTTGGAGGTGCATTTACAGGATATGCCAAGTTCATGGGTTGCTCACTAGAGCCCCCTCTGTCCATCAGGCAGTCTGACAGATGTTCATCCCTTACATCTCTTTTGAATGCAGTTTAAATGCATTTTAAGTCTATTAACTGTAACAGACTTTAAAGTAGTAGTACTAAATCTGATTTACCCTTAAAATAAGCATAAAAATAAAGTCCTAAAAGAGAGAATAATTGTAAATTCTTGATGCTGTGTTGTGTTGTGTAAAATGTGCAAGAAATTAGGCATTTTTGTTCAGATCTTTTTACCTGTTGCCATTGTTTCGATGTCTCTATCTCATTTTATACAAATGTATTATGCAAGTCTCTGAATGTACAAGGACTGATGGTGAACAAGCCCCTGTTTTGAACTTGTGCATCAGTTCTTATTTTATGTAAGAAATGGAGAAAAAAGGTATAAATATTTTAGTAGAGGGCAGTCGGCTATTGTTACTTTTGAGATGTCAGTAAATAGTTGGGGTGCTGTAACCGTCTGCTCATAATATGATGATTAAAGTGAGCATAGGTTTATTGAAGAGGCTTACTTGTTTCTCTTGCAGTATGTTACTGTCGACAGTAATATGTCAAGTTTAGGTCTACTTGTTCAAGTATTTATCGGTTTCATTTTAGGTTTTTGCTACCAAGCTGACTTATCCTCAGCCTGTAACGCCCTGGAATGTTAGAGAGCTGAGGCAGGCTGTGCTGAATGGTCCTAACATCCACCCTGGAGCCTCCATGGTCATCAATGAAGATGGCTCCCGCACTATTCTCAGCAGCACCAACCTCACCCAGAGAGAAGCTGTGAGCAAACTGCTCCTGACGCCCAGTCCTGGCCAACACAGCATCCCCATGAAGATTGTGAGTGAAGCTGCTCAGATAATATTATGTACTCTTCTGGATTCGCTTTACACTACTACAAGTTGCACTTTGAGCTTTTTCTTTCCTCACAGTGTCACAGATTACATGGTTAATCGTTTTGAGGTGATGTTCTCAAAATATTTAAAAGGATTTTAAAGGATCGTGACCTGTTTAATTTTAGTCACTAAGCGGGAAATAATTGGATATCGCTGTTTAATATTAAATGTTATCGTTTGTGTGAAAATTGACTTGAAGTTCTTGAAAATTTTGTTACATTATTTGATTGGTCAGTTAATTTTTTGGGGGTTCATATAAATTGATATACAGATATGCATTCTGTAAATCTTTCATTTTCTTATTGTTAATTTTAAGTTTTATTAAAATTCAAGTTTTTGTTGGCCAGTCACTACTGAATCTTCAAACTTCTTGTAGTTGTCTGTGGGAAATCCTCAAGATGGCTATGGATTCAAACGGGGTCATTGGAGTAGTTTGAAAAAAGACCCAAAACACCTTACGATCGTTCATCCTGGATGATGTGCACCAAGTGGTCTATTTTACAACTATAACTTTGTTTGGTTTTGTTAGTGTTATAAAATAGTTTTAATTTGTGGTTTTATGGTATATGTTTTAAATGATTGTGTATTCAGGTTATTTAATTGGAAAAAAACATTTTGTTATTTTAAAGTGCTTGGAATTAATTTATTTAATGAATTGTTTAGCCATTTGATATTTCTTTAAAAAAATTATGTTGGCTAGTTTTTTTGTTTTATTTATTGCATTTGTTCAATTAGTTAAAAATGTATTTGGTTTGTTTAGTTTTTTTTCTTTAGTTTCTTTAAATTTATTGTTTATTTAAATTACGTTGTTATATTTTATTACTGGAAAATCGGAAACTGAAAATGTACCTATTAAAGTGGTTCGTTTTTATCTTTCAAAAGCAGTGGGACGTATGTAGTGTATTGTCAACATTTTTGGCATGAATTGTTGGGAGTTAAAATAAAAGCCTGACATTTTGACATATACCGTTGGAGTTGAAGAAACAATAAAACAGCACTGAAAGTTTCAGAGCTCAAATTGTTTTGGTTTTTAAATAAATGTCTGATTCGAGATTGGGTTGCATTTTTCTGCAGCGGTCATGTCATTTTGATGGTCTTTTTGAATTAATGTGATTGTTTGGAGGAGTGCATTTAATTTTTTTAACCTAAGCAGGTATTCTCTGAAACGCTGTGTTCCCCTGTAAACATATGGGGGGATCTGCTCTTTTAGAAAGAAGAGTAGCACAGATTTATGGGATAAATGCCAGCATGAAACCTAAAAAAACAATAGTTGATTCCAGCATCAGCATACATTGGTAGAATTTGTGATTTTTGCTTTCTAATAATCGTAAATACAAATCTTTTTTTATTATTATTATTTTTTAACTTTTTTGAAGTGTCTACTTTATTATTACTGTGTCTACTCAGACAGTTTTTAGAAGTGACAAATGAGCAAATCCTGGATTGCGTCAACATGTCCGTATTAAAAACCTTGGATTGTTTGTATGATCCTGTTGTGTTGTGTGTAGATTGAATTGACTTATAGAAGCAGAGCTAAAAATCTGTATTTTTGTTCAGTACTCTAGTTGAGGGTCAGTATGATCTATTGACTCGTGCTTTTGTCATGTAGGTAAACCGACACATCAAGAATGGTGACGTGCTGCTATTAAACCGCCAGCCCACTCTACACAGACCCTCAATTCAGGCTCACCGTGCTCGGATCCTGCCTGGAGAGAAGGTCCTTCGTTTACATTATGCTAACTGTAAAGCCTACAACGCTGACTTTGATGGAGATGAGATGAACGCTCACTTTCCTCAAAGTGAGCTGGGGAGAGCTGAGGCCTATAATCTAGTGAGCACCGACCATCAATACCTGGGCCCTAAAGTAAGTCCTCATCCCAGTCAACACCCCTTCAGTGGTTATTCATTGTAACAGGGATTTGTGGTTGCTGCAGGATGGGAAACCTTTGGCTGGCCTGATTCAGGACCACATGGTTGCGGGCACCAACATGACCATTCGCGGCTGCTTTTTCACCCGGGATCAGTACACTACGCTTGTTTATATGGGGCTTACAGACAAGATGGGAAGAGTCAAGTTCCTTCCTCCTGCTTTTATAAAGCCTGTGCCACTCTGGACAGGAAAGCAGGTAATTTCCCACCATCAGCTTCTGTTAGAATGTATTGTGTTATCATTACATGCTTTCCACACCACGATGAACCACAGCTAACTTGAATTTACACAGACTGTTTTGTGTGTATAGGTGGTTTCAACGCTATTACTTAATGTGATCCCAGAAAATAGCATCCCTCTGAACTTGACAGGAAAAGCCAAGATACCTGGAAAAGCCTGGGTAAAGGAGTCTCCCAGAGCTACTCCAGGATACAACCCAGAAAGCATGTGTGAATCTCAGGTGTGTTTTCTAATAATGTTCTTTATTTCATGTTTCATTTTTTCCATTTTTCTCATTGATTCATCTTATATGTGTTGTGTTGGTTTGGTATATCGACACTCATCATAGAGATGCAGAAAGGGCACTTTTTGTTTGATAAAATGTGGTATTTATGCTTAGTTTTCAGTCAACTGTCAGTCTGCTTTAACCTTTAACAACAACAACAGTAGAGTTCTCTATGTGTGTTTATTTATGTATGAATATTTGTTATCTGGAATGTGAAAAAAGCAAACATTTACTGTAGACCAAATGGACACTTTACTGCCCAGCAACAGTCCTGTGTAATATGAAAACCGACTTGTCCACATGTACATAGTTACTTTCAAAAAGAAGTTTTTTGTCTTCACACTTATGCTGTGTGTTCACATCTAAACATAATTTCATCATTCAGGTATTTTTGAAAGGTGTTTTTTTTGTACGATACATTGTCACGTGGGCAGCATAACCCACTTTTGTTTTTGATTGGTTGAAGTGGAATTTGTAAGCAAGATCAAGCCAAGTAGAACCTCTAATAAATGGGTTTTGTTTTTTTAAGGCAAAATAGTAGTTTGCAAAGATTGAGAGTTTTTGTTTGACATAACGATAAAGCTATTGTCATTGTGTTAAAGTACATGGGGACACGGCCTATGGCGGACGAACATACCTTTTTCGGGAGTAGATGTCTGAGGCAATTATTCCTTTACGTCATCATTCTTGAGTTTAACAACACAGAATTCTGGGTCTGAAGACTGTTATGTTTTTTCCGTCACATTGATCACATTACTTACAGTATTTCAGTTTGCATCTGTAGATAGTGCTAAGGATACTGACAGGCTGATCTACTGTCAAAACGTCAGAGAAAATCAAGGCCATTTTGTTTGTAAAATGCTGCTAATTCCAAATTGAACTTTATTCCACTCATTACTCTTTGAATTTAGATACAGTTTTTGTATAAAGTAGTATCAGATGATCCAGAAGTAGTGTCAGAAGTACAAAATCCTTAGCGGAGCTGAATGGGTTGCAGGTCTTTTCCGGTGGATGACAAATATGATGGAACAGTGCGACTAAAATGCATTCTGAGTTCTTAAACTTGCAGTGTTTTTTTTTCTTTGGAATCACAGTTCATAATTCCTTTAAATGAGTCCACTCAATTATTTTCTTAATAATTTGTCGTGCATTTATAGATGATGATGGATTTTGCTGCAAAGGAGATTGAGTAAACAGGCACTAGTCTACTATAAAATCTCAAACAAGTTTCAAGATTCCTCACGGGACATAAAATTCCATTATTAGCCATAGAGAGCTAATTACATCCCATCGCTTCACATGACTGTTCTGTGTGTTTCAGGTGGTAATCCGTCAGGGAGAGCTGTTGATGGGAGTTCTGGATAAAGCGCACTATGGCAGCTCTGGCTACGGTCTGGTGCACTGCTGTTATGAGCTCTATGGTGGAGAGATCAGTGGAAATCTGCTCAGCTGTCTGGGGCGGCTCTTCACTGCCTACCTACAACTGTACCGCGGTTTCTCTTTGGGTGAGATCTTTTCTGATTTCTGATCTCCGTCACAAATGGTGGCAAAACATTTTCATTCAATTATATCTTTTGCCTCTGGCAGGTGTGGAAGATATTTTAGTGAAAGCACGAGCCAACAAACAACGGCGGAAAATTATCAAGAAGTCTGTTGCATGTGGTTCCAAGGTAACACATTTAACACAAATGAGTTTTTGCAGGAACAGAAGTGGAAATAAAACTGAAATTGTATAAAAAAATTTAAAAAAAGAATTTTTTAACCGAAAATTTTGATTGACTTTAAGCAAATCAAGCTTAGCGTGTTACATGTGAAGCAGGACAGGGGTGACTTTAGCAGAGCTAAATCAGGTTGATATGGTAAAATTGACGTTCGAGTGATAATTTTTAAATTGGTCTGAAAATTAACCCTGGGTAAACAAATAAAAAACTAGACCAGTATATCTAATAACCATATTAAAAAGGTAATTTATAAACACTGTAAGCTTTAAAACAATGTCACTTCATTTTTTAGGTAATTATTATAAAGCAAATTGATCGCATTTTTTCCCCCCAATTTCAATTAATGTTACACCTGCAAATTGTAATAGAGCAAATAGCTAATAGAGATTTTAATATTCAATCAGTCAATCAAAATGTATTTGTCAAAGTTCCACACACACTACAACACAAAATTTGCCCAGGGTGCTGAACATTATAAAATAAATCACAAATAACAAAGTACACAAGATGCACACAATTAAATTAAAACTACACATATAAACATATATTGCACTCGTCTACTAACCAACTAACCAACACTGCTTTAACCACCAAACACTGCTTTAAACAGGTGGCTCTTTAAACCTGCTTCAAAAACTCCCAGCTCAGTTTTAGACCTGAGAAGAAGAGGCAGAGAGGCACAATGTGGCTGGGGTCATGTTATTTGTTGTTAACTCAGTTCAAGGCACCACTCCCTCATACATCAGGGACTTGGTTAATGCTTATATGCCTGCTCAGTCATACACAAGTTCAGTATTTAATGACTTAACATCAAATTTTTCATATTGTCCCCTCATTAAATTTCACCCATTATGCAAAATATGTGTTTTAGCATATTTGTCTATACATCTGTAAATAACTTTCTAATTGGTTGTTCAAACCAAAACCAAGTTTTACGTGATTGGAGAGTGATAGACGTGTTAAGTCAATGGGTGGGTGTGAAATGGAATTCGTGCGGATTACATGAAGTGGGTAATAGGGTTGGGTCGATATATCGCTGATGGCAGACAGGCATCGCGATGTTGAATCGGCACAGCGATCCTCCTACCCTCACGCCAGCTCAAGAAAAACACTTAATAAATCAAATAAAATGCATGCTTTCAATTTCCGCATCTTTACTTATTTTAATATTGTGAGGAAATAATGAAAAGATAACGAAGTTGTTAACATTCACCATACACATTACAGTGAACTCCAAATGAATTAAACTTCGTTCACATTATTTTAAGTCCAGTAGATTAAATAAACTACACCACAGATGCCTTTTAGGTTTTAACATAATGAACGAGCTTGGCACAAAAAGGTTTCTGGACAGAGACGTATTTAAGTGAAACATGTTAACCTTTCTTGTGTTTAATAAGTGCGAAGTGTCGTAATAGCGTTACCCGTTATGCTGAACACACGTTCAGATGGAGAACTGATAGCACATATAGCACATTTATGAGCGATGTTGGACAGAAGAGGAATCTTCTTAGAGAAGAGGAGGAGAAATCACGTTCTGTTAGCTCGCCTCACTCGCTCCAAATGGCAAAATTGGGATTAACTCATTAAATGAAAGACTCCACAAATCCTTTTGCAGTTCTCTGTGAATACCAGGCTTTAAACAGCCTTCAAACGTTAAATCACTGATTTAAAGCAGTCGTTTGGCTGGGATCATGCTAGATTACTGTAGTTTTATGTGAAAACGAGTGATTATTCCATTAGGTTATAATTAATTTATTAATAAGACTTGTTCAGATGTCAACAACAAAAACACATGATCCGAGATTGTTTTACTAATAAATATGAGAGAATACACAAAACAATTGTTCTAATACAGGTCTTCAGCTGGTTTCAATTCCAGTAGATGAAAGGCTTATCTTGCTACATTCTTCTTTCCTGGAAAATAAAGAACATACAGAAGGGTTACAGGTGTATAAACATCACAAGATACATCAGTCCATTAATCCTTTTATGGAGCATTTTAATAGATAATTCATTGTTTGGTTGTATTTTCCAGTGTTTAATTTCAGCATCATTAATGACAGGTTTACTGGTAATATTTAATTGTCTAATCGATCATAAATTTTACTATGAAGATGCATAAAAACATTCACGTTTTAGTGATGATTCACAAAGTTACCTGTGAGCTCAGTTTTCGTGCAGATGGAGGTTTGTGGTGGTTTTCCAGCGATCATGTTACATGAGTCTGTGAGTAAATGTTTTAATCATTACTTTAGAACAAACGAATAACTGAAGCAACGACTCCAGAAAATAAAACAAACTTTTGTGATTCATAGAATATCACATAATCTCGCAATCAGTTTCAAATAACACGAGACGTTTATTAAATTATTCCGTTTAGAGGGCTCCAAGTGTTCACAGCTCGCCTGTCACAGCCAAACTAACCCCTCGCACTAGGTGGAGGAGTCTACCGATGGACGTTTCATAACGCATGAGCACAGATTGTCTCCGCCCAATCAGTGATCTCGGAGGGCTTTGCATGTCATCCTTGCTCTGGCCAATCAGTGAGAATGGGGTAGGTTACAGTTTTAGAGTCGTTTTTGGAACCAGCTCAATGTAGGTACTGAAAGTTGGACCGGTTTCATGACCAGGACACAAAGGAAAAGCACAAAATACCGTACAGAACTGCGCCATGCCGTGCAATGGAAAAGCGCAATTAGTGCTGACATTCTAATGCTATTTGTGAGCCCACATTTTTTCATCAGTCTTCAGAAGTCCTCTTGTTTTAAAACTACTCTGCTATTGAGCAGGATGATTCTTACTTCTACCATTAAAAGCTGTATCTAATTGTTAATGTGAGAATAACGTTAGAAAAAATGTTTAGATGAGAGAACCTCTTGAAGTTTGCAAATTATTACAACTGTGTGCTTTTAATTGACTGCTTTACAGGCCAAACAAATGTTATTTGAGCATTTGTACATGAGTTTTTATGTATTCATTAACTTACTTTCATGATCCCAAATAGGCTCTTCGGGCTGCCTTTAGCCTCCCTGAAGATGTAGAAGATGCTGAAGCCAGAGATCGCTGGCAGGATGCACATTTGAACCCCGACCAGAGAGATTTTAACATGGTAGACCTGAAATTCAAAGAGGAGGTCAATCAAGTGAACAACAATATCAACAAGGTCCTCAACTATTGAAGATTCATGTCGAGATGAACCGTCTCTCTTAACCTAAGACTCATCAGTGATGCGTGTTTCTCAGGTGTGTATGCCATTGGGTCTCCACTGCTCCTTCCCAGAAAACAACCTGCAGATGATGGTGCAGTCAGGAGCCAAGGGATCTACTGTGAATACCATGCAGGTGATGCCACAGTAGTGTTAAACATTCAGAATCGCCTTTAAGGTGTACCTGTTATGATTTTGAAAGGTTGATGGTTATATATATAAATAATTACCATAAATAAACACACATGTGACAACAACACTAAATAAACCAGTGCTAAAGCAAAATCTCCACTACTCGATTGCGGTTACTTTTGAACTAAACAAAAAATACTGGATCTTGATCATTTTCCCTCATGGAGCATGTGCGCTGGTAGAGTCTAGTGGACTCAGTCATCTCCTAGCTGTGTTGAAGCCAAAAAAAAAAATAAAAAAACTCATCATTCTGACTTTTTGTTGATTTTGCTCTGAGCGAGTAAAACAATCTACTCTGCTCCTTCCTCTTCACCACTCGTGTTGTGTTTTAACACATTTGATGTTACAAACATCATGTCTTGTTTTTTTTGTGTTTTTCATTTTTTAACTATTAAATATTTGTCTCGTCTTATTGATTGTTATGATTGTTAAAAAAAATTAAATTTTGATCAAGTTGTGGGGTGACACAAGAATTTACATTTTGTAAAGAATCACAAGAAATTGGATTAGTGATATAATTTATAGTACATTTTGATTCAACGAACACTTTCCTTTTTTATTTTCATTTATTGGAAGAATGCTGCAACTTCTGGTTTTTGTGAAGAACAATTTAAGGGCCTTTTTTGTTTCTTTTTTTTTTTTTTTTTTACAAAGCAGAAGTCCAGTGTCAGTCTGCATGAATGATATAACCATATTGTGACACTTTTCAAAGATCTAATAATACAAAATATAGTTATGGAAAAGCAAAATAATTAATTTATTCAGTTGAATTTCTAGCTAATCATGATCATAAAATAATCTTCCAGAAAAGAGGTGTTGTTTTGTAGTGAGTTATGTATGTTATTTTGTTGTGAATGGTTTATTTGGAAAAAAAAATGTTAAACAAAAATTGGAATTGAAACCAGCTGAAGATCATGTATTAGAACAAAAATGTTTTGTGTATTCTCTCCTATTTATTAGTAAAACAACCTCGAATCGTGTGTTTTTGTTTGTGACATCTGAACATGCGTTTACACATAAAACTCCAGTAGTCTGTATGTTCAAGTAAACTTACCTAACCTTGAATCTTGTGCAGATCTCCTGTTTGTTAGGCCAGATTGAGCTTGAGGGCCGCCGACCACCACTGATGCCTTCTGGGAAATCCTTGCCCTGCTTTCAGCCCTATGATCCACAGCCATGCTCGGGAGGATTTGTAACTGGACGATTCTTGACCGGAATCAAACCTCCTGTATGTTTTACATTTTCTCTGTGACCAATCACTGTATTCGAGATTGTTCAGCCCCTTCACGCAGTTAGCTTTAAGATTAACTCTTGTACATTTGAAGAGATGTAGGCTGTCACATCTGTCATTGAGTTGAAAATACACATGTTAATACGAATAAAACATATTGGCCTTATTGTGTGTGGTGTAACAGTACATTGTAAAACTGCTTACATGTATAATGTAATCTAAAATGTATATATATCTAGACATAAAGTCAGTATTTTTTTTTTCAATATTTGTTAGGAGTTTTTTTTCCATTGTATGGCTGGTCGTGAAGGTCTCGTGGACACTGCAGTCAAAACCAGTCGATCAGGTTATCTACAGAGGTAAATTAGTTTCGAGATAAAACCAATCAAAATAAAAGCTTATGTTTGGTGGATTTAATAATATGACACACCTGCTGATGTTTGGTTCTGTGTTAGGTGTGTGATCAAGCATCTAGAAGCTCTGGTGGTCCAGTATGATCTGACTGTCCGAGACAGTGATGGAAGCGTGGTCCAGTTTCTCTACGGAGAGGATGGGCTTGACATCCCAAAAACTCAGTTCCTACAGCCACAGCAGTTTCCTTTCATCAAAGACAACTATGAGGTAAATGGATTACACTCTTTTGCGTTATGGAGGGAAAAATGGCATGCATATAAATGAGTTTGCTATGTCGATAGATACATTTTTCAGATAGTCCTGCAGAAATGTATTTAAACAGTTAACACCGGTTTACGTAATCAGATATTAAAACCTGGAATGCAAATGTGTGTAGGATAGTACTCATAAAAAATTAGTTTGTATCTGATTTAGGCATTTCGCATGATTCTTCTAAATAACTTTGTGTTAAACTACTAAACCAGTTTGGAGTTTAGTTGTTTGAGAATTGTCCCTGAGCCTCTGAACACAGAATCAGAACAGCTCCATCATTCTTTTGAGACTAACAAGTTATTGTTATTATGATAAAGTTGCTTGATATTTAAATAATCTTGCCGTTCTAGGTTATTCGAAAGTCCAAGTGCCTGGATGATGTTTTGGCTAAAATGGACCCAGATGCTTCCTCCCGTCACTTAAAAGCCATCAAGAGATGGAATGCCAGGCATAGGGCTTCTTCACTCCGAGCCGGTGCCTTCTTGCTGTACTCCCAGAGGAAGCTGAGCAGTCTGAAATCTGAGACCGAGGGCCATTCCCTGGTTAATGGGAGAGAAATCGCCACTCTTCAGGTGCTGAAGCGTTTTTCTCTTGTTTAACAGTCCTGAAGGAAACTATGACATTGGCATGAAATGTGGCATGATTTGGTGCATTGAACTCATGTGTTTTCATGTTATTAGCTGATCGAACAGTGGAGATCTCTGGATGAACATGGCCATCGGAAATATTTAAAGAAGACATCTCATTGTCCAGATCCCTGTTTGGCTGTTTACAGGCCAGATATCTGCTTCGGGTCTGTATCGGAGAAGTTTGAGTCAATGATTGAGTCATACCTGGATCAATTTGGCATCAAGCAGGAATTTCAGCTATCGGATGAGACCACTGACACAGAGAGGTACAGTAAATTAATATGATGACTGAAACATCTAATGTCTGTCTTCATTCAACTCAAATCTGAAAAGATCCTCACCTTTTTTTGCTTGTATCACATCACAAGAAAACAAGGTGCATCAAATGCTTTTATACTAATTGAAAACTGAACTCTGAAACCTTAATTGTATTTGTAAATTGTATTTATACCACTTATTTTTTTTCTGTAATATTCATCACACATTCAAACTGAACATTTGTAAATGTGGTGTGTATAATTTGCAAATACAAACAAGCAAGAAAGGGAAAATAGGGTATTCGAGCAGAGATGATGATTCCATAATATTTAAGCGAAGATCAGAACCCTATCAATACACTTCAAGTGGGTGTTAACTTATTAGCATTAGCGTGTCTTTCCACCATTCTGTTTGTCAAGCTTTTCTGCAATTCTCATGCCATATTCAATATTTTAGTTATAAGTTTTTACAATCAGAACTTTGTTTATCATACAAGGCTTTGTGTTGTGACAGTGGATCAGTTATGGTGCCATTTTTTTTATGACGCTGTCCTGTGTACGGTGGCTCTGAAAGGCCCAATGTGTTTAAAGATGGAGCAACATTTATTCGTGTAAACATTTCGAATGAAATTTTCTCATTATTGCCCTTGTTTTCATTCATTTATATTGTTCCCAAAAAGGGGATTGGTGCTCTTTTATTTTAAGATAATGTCAGTGACCAGGTGAGAAATAGTTTTTTGTGCTCTCTACTATGTGTGTTAAGGTTCATGATTGAAATTTAGTATTTTTGACAGTTAGCATTTTCTTCTCACATAGTGTGGAAAGTATGCTATTTTTTAAATGTTACATCGATGTTACATGTGTCATCATTTTCATTCACGTGGAGAGTCTTGTTCAGTCAACTTTTAATTGTAAATGGACATCCCAATTGCAGGTTTCCATATATTTTCATCTTTATATGAAGTTTTTTATAAGTTCAAATTATATGGTTATTTGCAGTATTGCACTCTACATAAGAGTGCGTTCGTGTTACTGCTGAGTGACTTGGGTTTGAGTCAGTATTGTGTGTGCTGTGGCAGGCTGGGGAACCTCCTGAAGCTCAAGTGGCAACGAGCTCTGTGTGATCCCGGTGAAGCCGTTGGTCTTCTGGCAGCGCAGAGCATCGGAGAGCCCTCCACGCAGATGACGCTCAACACCTTCCACTTCGCTGGCAGAGGAGAGATGAACGTGACGCTGGGTATTCCTAGGTCAGCTAAAGTCATAGATAAAATACAAAGGACACTTCTTAGTTTCTCATTAGATCTGCAAAAAATTAATGCGCAAGCAACCATAAAATGTATAATGTTAGCAATATATTTATATTTTTTACTTTTTTAGGAGTATATTATTGAAGTATTTTCAATCAAAAGTGAAACTTTAATATTAAATATATAAATATAATTCTTTTGATTTGATGATTATAATATATCTAGCAATCTCTAGGATGTACGCACACATTATATACTTATTTGCTTTAGGATAATTTTTTGACATTTAGCAATTGCGCCTTTTCGATTTACGTAAATGTATTCCGTTGATTTGATGAATTCTTAAAATATGATTTTAACATGTGATTTATTCGCAAAACATTATTATTGTTAGATACAATAACATCTCAGTGTACCTTTTCACATCAACAACAATATATTTTCGATGAAAGAACATGTGCTGTTTATTTTATTCCCTCCTAGAACGAACTTTCAGGTCTCGCTGCAAGTTAATCACATCTAATCAATCAAAATGTCCTTGTCACTCAAAGCATTCAACATTGCAGACCAGGTAGAACAGTGTTATTGTTGAGAACAGCAGTCCAATCATGTAAATTCTTTAACTTATTGGCATGTGAGAGCATTTTGTACATAATAGGCTAGCATTTACATGATTAGAAAAGAGAAAAGCATGAAGAACTTTGTTGTTAAACGCTCTCCGGTGTGCTTGTGAATGAAACAACTGAATGCTTCAGACAGAAAGATGTTTTATGGCTCAGTCGGGTCTCTGGTCAAAAGGAATGAGAGAAATGAAAAAGAAAAAAAAAAACAGTAAGTGATATGAAATCCAAACTGAAGTCAGAAACAGGCAAATCATAGTATAAGACTAGATTGAACCAAGTTGTTTTAACTAGATACCGAATTGGGCACACAAGTGCATGTTTTTTTTTACTAAAAGGGTACTGTAAACACCTGCTATCTGTAAAGCACATTTTACTAGACTGTTTTACCTAAATTCAAGAAGGAAATTATTTTATGACAGACATGCCTTAAAATACCATTTTAATACAAATGTAATTGATAACATTTTTTTTCTTTTTATCACATCTCAAACTGAAAAACTCCTTTCAAATTATGTTCATGTTTTTTAAAATATTTATAAAGACCTGTATTTATGATGGATAACAGCAGACTTTTTTTGCCATAAAGATAAAGATTGCTGGCACAAAGAAATAAACAGTCTGGTCTCTGAACCTCCTCTGCCTCTTCAGAATAGATGACCGCAACACCAACAACACCTCAACCTGTTCCACAGACTTTAGGTCCAGAGCCGTATGTTAGGTCCAGAGCCGATTATAGGGCTTCAGCTCCGGCTCCAAACAGGGATACTCTCTAGATTCATGTTTTAATAAAGAATAAAATCTATATCATCTCCTTTTTTTTACTGTTTCTGCTGTCATCATGGCTTGATGAGCCTAATTTATAGGGTCATATTCCATCAATGTTATTACAATATTATTGTTCATAGCATTTCATTATGTTAGGAAAAAAGTTAATTTCTACTCAGGCTGTCAACACACATTGACATGTTTGATCTGGGAAATTCAACAAAGCCATGTTTTCTAAAATGAATTGTTAATTTTTTTTTATCCAGCCTTTATAAAGGCTTTTTGTTAATAAGATGGATGTGGTTGTACTCTAAAGTTACTTGAGTGTAATATGAGATTAGCCAAAACATTAAATCAGTCTCTTTAAATCACCATTAACCATTTATTGGGCAGCCAATAAATGTTTATTGGAAAAACGCTTAGTGTTTGGAGGTTATTCGATTGCAATCGATGTTCGTGAAGTTAACCTATGTGGCTATCTGTCATATAAATAAGGAATTATTTAATCATATAAATAAGGGTTTAAGGAATGTTAGAAGTTGTGTTGTTCAGCACATCATTTAATGCTGCATCTAAATTTTTCACAGGTTAAGAGAAATTCTCTTGATTGCCTCTTCTAACATAAAAACCCCTATGATGAGCGTCCCGATACTGATGGAAGAAGAAGCCTTGCAACGTGTCAAGACTCTGAGGAGGAAACTAGCACGAGTGTGTTTATCAGAGGTGAGGTCTGCAGAGGGAAGTCATCTTGTCACTAGCTGTGTTTCATGGATTAACATCATGAGTGTTCAAAGGGATGGAGGAACCCGCAAATTTGAACGTAGTCTCAGCTGACATCCCAAGCATGCGTAGAGCAGATTTCAGTTTGTATCTAAACCCCCTGATAGCAGATTGGGAAATCGGGATTGGGTTTATGTAGGTGCAATTAGGGAAATGATGAAAATGTTTATAAAACTATAATCCGTATATAATCCGTTTATAATCCGTAACAAGCTATTGGATATGCAGGTGGATATTTCCCTGGTGACCTGGATCACAAACTACCTAACAGGTCGTCCACAATATGTGAGGCTGCAGAACCTCACCTCAGACACCATAAGGAGCAGCACAGGGGCCCCTCAAGGGACAGTCTTATCCCCCTTCCTGTTTACGCTCTACACCTCAGACTTCAGACACCGCTCACAGTTTTGCCATCTGCAGAAGTTCTCCGATGATTCTGCTATCGTGGGCTGTATCAGGAGAGGCCAGGAGACTGAGTACAGGAATGTGGTCGACAGTTTTGTGGAGTGGTGTGGACAAAATCACCTGCAGCTCAATGTTTCAAAAACTAAAGAGCTGGTGGTAGATTTTAGGAAGCAGAGGACTACCCCTAACCCTATAAACATCACGGGCAGTGAGGTGAACATTGTGGACAGCTATAAATACCTGGGTGTTCACATTGATAATAAACTGGACTGGTCAAAGAACACAGATGCTGTATACAAAAGAGGTCAGAGTCGCCTGTACTTTCTCAGGAGACTTAGGTCCTTTAATGTATGCAGAACCATGCTGCTGATGTTTTATCACTCAGTGGTCTCCAGCATCATCTTCTCTGCCGTAGTCTGCTGGGGTAGCAGATTAAAATCAGATGACACCAACAGACTTAACAAGCTCATCAGGAAAGCGGGCTCTGTCATTGGAGTGGAGCTGGAGTCGTTAGTTGAGGTATCAGAAAGGAGGATGCTGAAGAAACTTCTCAGTATTAGGGACAATACATCACATCCCCTACATGAGACACTGATGTCACACAGAAGCACATTCAGCCACAGACTGAGACTGCCAAAGTCCAAAACCGAACGCCACAGGACGTCATTTATACCTATGGCAATCAAACTGTATAACTCTTCCCCCTTAACACGGGTGCTGTCATAACAGCAACTTCAACAAAGCCTTATCATGTCCTGCAATATATAAACTGTGCAATTAAAAATTCCAATCCTGTGTGCAATAACATACATGTGCAATAACTTATATGTGCAATATCTGCAATATCAATAATTCAGCACCTGTCTGTAATTCGACTGTTGTCAGTTTTCTATATATTTTTATTCTATTGTATGTCTGTCTTTTATAGTACATCCTAGTTTTATAGTACTTTGTATTTATTTGTATTTTATTTTTTCTAAATTTCTTCTTTGTATTTGTATATTTATATTTTTAAATAAGCACTGGAAAAATAATTTCCTTCGGGATTAATAAAGAAATATCTTATCTTATCTTATCTTATCTTAATCCAACTATTAAAAACTCATTATAAGGTTCTGTTTTGACTGAGACTCCATGGTTTGGAGGTGTGACTTTTTCACTCCGCTTGTTCTGTAACTCAGATGCTGCCCTTTAAACCAGTTAATAAAGCACACCAAAGAAGATGGAGTATGAGCTCAGGTATTGTTTGAGCTTTTTCCTTAATGCAGAGCATCAACTGCGAGCTTGGAATAGATGTAGATGCTAACAGGAACTCTTTGTTTTGACTAAAAACCACTTGCTAATGTTATTGTCAACAGCAGAGATTGCACAAAATTCAGTGGTATAATGAACAAAAACTCTACCGGACACTAGCTTCAAGACGTTTGCGTCTTTGGATTTTGTTTTAATGAGAACAACACAAACCAGACTTTATTAGACTGTTTTAGACACAATGAAAAAGTCAGTCACAGTGATGAAAACAGACTGTTGCTCATGGACAAAGGAGAACTCCCAAGTTCTAAGAAACCAAGAGATGATCATGGTTAAGATAACTTTTACTTGCGTGCAACAGGTTCAGGTATTTGTTTGATATACATAAAATAGCAAAGAATGGGTGGTGGGAAAAGACAAAAATGTAGTTGTCGTTTTTTTTACAACAGACTTAAATATTTAAAAACAAACAGTTTCTCTTATTTTTTAATAACTTCTATTGGTTTTAATGTCCATCGTTATTTTGTTGTTCGTCATTTACAGATTCTTCACAAGTTGGATGTAACGGAGAGGTTTCGAATGGAACGGAGCAAGAAATCTCGAGTTTACAAACTCACCTTCCACTTCTTACCACCTGAGTGTTACCAGCTGGATAAACTGCTCTCCCCAGCTGAGATTCTTCATTTTGTGGAGAACAAGTATGGTGAAATCCAAGCCATTTCATCACGGTAGTTTCTCACAGATTCTGTTTTCTTTCCAGGTTCTTTCACACACTGACAGAGGTCATTAAGAAGCTGAGTGGGACAAATGACTCCATCGGTGTGGTGAAAACACGCAGAGCCACAATGATTGACGGTGATCGTGATGGTGCCAATGGTGTGACGGGGAGAGAGGTTTGATCTTGGAGAAAATCTCGTATGCTGCTGCTTGCTCATTAGAAAAAATTAAGAATGCTCATGGTTTCTACAGGAAGATGGAGATGGAGAGGCAGAGAATTGTCAGATTGTGGATGACGAGGCGAACGAAGGTGATGCAGATGCCACTGATTCTAAGAGAAAAGAAAAACAAGTCGAGGAGGTATACCAGTCTACCCTAATTTTGAAACAAATGTGTTTTATCATGATCTATTTGGGGGAATTTATTTTAAGATAAGTCACATGATTTTGTGGTGAATGTTTGCAGCACATTTGAAATCCAATGATTTAAAAAGGATCTTTCAAATCAAATTAGCTCTGGCTCTATACCACTTCGCTCTGATGTAATGCTAAAATTTTAAGTATCTCAATATTGAATAGCTCCTGATATTGTTCCAATCCAATCATCTTCTGCCACATAACAGACACGTGTACAGACATCTCAAGCCATCTTTTCACTTTTTATTGTCTTAATAAAAGAAGCATTTTTGTTCATGCCTTCTAAAAAGAGCAGTAAATGTTTGGGGGTGGAGTTAATGTATTTACAACTTGTTAGTGTTTTCAGATTTCTAAAAGAGTTTACAACTCTGGAAAACAAAACTTAACTAATAAGTAATTGTTCCCTTAATTTAGTACATTGTATTTAAAAATATGTTGTAGCATGTACAGTTTTTTTTGCACATTCATAATCAATACATTTAACATTTATGCACTTGGCAGTTGCTTTTGTCCAAAGCAACTTACAGTAGGGGTAGACAATATGCATTTTGTTACACAGTCAAAGTCTAACTCAAGTTGCTCGTACTAGCAGTTATATCAGCTGATTATAGCAGGAAGGAAATAAAAGGGAGTAAAGGGATTATTTTAGTTTTTAGAATAACTGTAAGTGTCCCTTGAAGAGAAAGGAAAAGAAATCCATTTCTCAACCAAAGCAGGCTGTGTGTCTTGAATGACTAATATACAAGATTTACACTTTGAATGTGATTGCGAAATACATATGTTACATTTTCAAGATATTTCAGTCATTTAACCAGCACCTGTATTTTAAATCTGGATAAAGTGATGCGTTTAACACGAGCGACACTTCTTAATCTCAGTAGCAGAACAGATGGTAATGGATGAACAAACGATGAAAGTTATGCCTGTTTTAATGGTTAATAATCTATACAATCATTGTGACGTGGTACACTTCTTTTGAGTGTTGCGTATGTGTAACTGTAATATGAATCTAAATATATTAACTACAATGCCTTGGAGTGGAGCACCCTTGTCTTGTAAAAATTCCTTAAATGCTTTTTGAGCAGATGAGCAGAAACTCCGAAGGGTATTCAAATATTCAGTAAATTCATAGATTGAGTCTAGTTACCTGATCATTTTGGGTTCAGAATTTGATTAATCAGTTAATTTTGATTCATAAATATTCTCCCTATTGATTTAATTTTCTTACAAGGTTAACTTAAAATGTGAGTTTTGTTCAAGTTTGGTCATACTTGGCAATCCTGTCACATATGATCTGGTGAGAACTTTATATCAATACTAAATGTTGCATCTAAAACATACTACATTTTAACTTTAAGGTTACAACACCCTGACACCCTTTTATTTGTGGTTGGCTGCTTCAGGTGGACTATGAGAGTGAGGAGGGAGAGGAGATCAGTGACCAGGATCAGGAACCAATTACTGAGGACGGAGATGAAGAGTCTCAGGATGTTACAGAGGAAGGGGTCCCTGAGAAGATGGCAACCTCCAAGTCCAGGAAATCAAAAGATTATTCTGATAAGGACTCCATGAGGATCAACGCTGTGCTGAAGTTGAGTAGCTCCATTGAAGACTACAAATATGACACCAAAGATGGACTGTGGTGTGAGGTTTGTACAGAGGATCAGTTCTCTGACTGATTCTTTTTTTTTTAATGACACTATCATACTGTAGATTTTGCTCAGATACATAATATTTATTACATTTACATTTATGCATTTGGCTTTTGTCCAAAGCGACTTACATTAGGGGAGAGTCAATGCAATCTGTTACACCGTCAAAGTCTATCTCAGCTTCTCATAATAGAAATTGTATCAACTGATCATTAAACCAAAGCAGTGAGGAAGTAGAGGAAGAAGATAAAGACAGAGGAGGGAAAAAAAGAAAGTAGTTTTTTATTTTTTTTTAATATTTTTATATATAGTAGGTGTTCCCTTAAGAGAAGAGATTTCAGTTGCTTTTTGAAAGCTGTTAGTGTTGCTGCTTTCCTGACTGGATCAGGAGTTTGTTCCACCAGCCAGGGACAGTGAGAGAGAAGGTTCTGCTGAGAGATCTTCTGCCCTTGTGGGATGGAACCAAGAGTCGCTGTTCCTTCTCTGAGCGCAGGCTTCTGGAAGGCATGTAGGAGTGTATGAGCTCATGGAGGTAGGCAGGGGCTGATCTGGAGATAGTTTTTTATGCCAGCGTTAGCGATTTGAATTTAACCCGAGCTGCAATGGGGAGCCAATGAAGAGTGATGAAGAGGGGAGTAACATGAGCTCGTTTCGGTTCCTTGAAGATAAGACGATTATTATAGGGACCCACCAATAATTCGGCCACTGAAACAGTAGACGGGTTATCAGATGACCAAATGTCAAATGTTAAGTTCTTCAAGGGTTAATGTCTGGCTCCTCATTCTATATGATGAACTGTCATATATCGGTCAGGTTTAATTCTTTGCTAAAATCTTTCACACCCTGCAAGTATGGACCAAGTGAAAGGACACCAGAATAAAGTTGCCCCTCATCTGTTACAGTACAGCGAATGATGATTTAAAAAAAACATGTGGGCTTATTAGTCACTTTTCCAAGCATATAGGAAAGGTGACTGATTTTCTAAATTTGAATATATTTTTAACCAGTGAATTATCTGACATTACTCATTATACTTAAAATTTTTGCTAACACCCACAGTATCTAGCTTTAAAGGCATATGTTTTAATGTATTATAAATAAGATAACATAATAAGATTTTAATCTGATGTTAATCTCTCTTTCATTCTTTGATCTTTTACTTATTTAGTCCTGTTTTGAGTCAGTGGGTTTTACTGGCTTTGGATCATCTCCAAAGAGAAAGACAGGGTAGACCCTGGGCCCCCCCCAAAGGCAACATTCAAGTGGATTGACTACTGAACAAGTGTCAGTCTACTGCATGGTTTGAGTGTGCGGGAAACTGGAGTATTCTATTCTAATTTCATCTATGAAGGCCCTCAAACAGCTTTCAACCAGTGACTTATTATATTAACACTTTATAAATGTCAGAGTAGTGTTTTTTAGATTTATTTTGTCATTAATTTGTGAATCAAGTGTGAATTTTTGTACAAAATATATATTGTTGCACTGTGCCAAATAAATATTTTCTTTTATAAGAAGTTTATTATTTGAAACTTAAGTATAATTAAAGACATGTCTTGATTTTAGTAAGGTTAGCACAGCTATACATGCAATTGTACTAATAATTTAACTGATTGGCGAATTTCGGTTTTCAACCTTGGTTTTCTAATTTTAGTTTTTGGTTTCAGTCAGACATGTATTTCAGTGCATCTCTTATTTATTGTAAGACTAATTTATGAAGTCATGATTTTTGATTACCAATTCTAGTTTGACCAAAAATGTTTTTTGAGAAAAAAAACACGTCAACCATATTTTCTAATATGAATGTTGTGAAACAAAAAATACTTTTTTTGTACTCTTTTAAGAGATTGCTTGAGACACAACACTTATTGACAAGACAACAAAATTTCTGGATGTTTATTTTGTTTGATTTAAGTTATTTCCGCCTAATGGCTAGTACTGCATGACTTGAATTTGAGCTGAAACAGACAAATCGCCCAAAACAACCCATTAACCATTCCTATTCCACACTTTTGTTTGATATAAAGAACAGTGAAATAGGAACATTTCAGTTTTAAAGTAACATTGTATTTAAAGCATGCTATAAAAGATTTCCTAGTCAAAGTATGTGCATTGTCGCAAAAATGTTTAAATTCTGCTATATTATACAGCTGAGCAGTATAGCTAATTATCCACCTGTCTAGCTCAGCCTGATTCCTCTTGTTAGGTCACATGCACACCTGCATCACAAGGTCAAATAAACGAAACTAATAGGAATCTAATTAAGGTGTTTTTTTCTATTCTACTTGTAGAACCAAAAAACACATCAAATGTAGGCTTTAATGACTTTGAATAAACCTCAAATATGTTTTTTCTCATGGCTCTGTGGAGAGAATAACAGATTGATCTTTTGCTATCAATCTCAGGATGTGGATCAGATCCCAACAGGTTTTGTAAAGGACCAGAAGAGAAACGACAACAAAAGTCTGTTCCATTTCACCTTTTCTTAAAATATTATTCTTAAAAATACGCTGTTTGCGTGTTTTCAGCACGTGAAATAAACATCCAAAATATGTCTGCGTGAAAACCAAACACTAGTTTCTGACTTCATGTGCAATGAAACTGAATCAAGCTGAAACGTCCATCCATTATCGAATTACTGCAACAACGAGTGCTAATTACATGGAGGGCACAGATTATAATGATTTGTTCTATCTGGTTTGACAGCTAACCTTGGCTCTGCCGCTCACTAAGATGCACTTTGACTTGACCTCAGTGGTGGTGAAGCAGGCAAAGAAGGCTGTGATCATGGAGACCATGGGTATCACGCGCTGCTTAATAAATGAAGTCACCTCAAAGGATGGTGAAAAAGAGATGGTCCTCAACACAGAAGGCATCAACATGCATGAGATGTTCCAGCATGGAGATGTAAGTCCAGCTCGTTCTCAAAGTATTTAAATGTCTCTTCGAGTTTTAAAATGAGACACGATGAGGTTATTTTTCTGTATTATTTATATGTTCTAGAGTCTGAATTTGAACCGGCTGTACTCCAATGATGTTCATGCTATTGCTAACAGCTATGGGATTGAGGCGGCTGTCCGAGTCATTGAGAAGGAGATTAAAGACGTGTTTGCTGTTTATGGTAAGACCTCAGAACAGATTATTTACGTTTGAAGAGTTTGGATGCAATGGCCTCAACCTGAGCACTTTTCTTGTAAAAGAGAATTTTTCCTTTAGCTTAAATGTCGGATTATTAAGGAACAGATATTTAGCAAGAAAACCTAAATCCTTTTTACTTCGATGCATTTACTTTAGTCAGTTTTCTACTCATGAACCAGAGGAATCAAGTAAGGAAATACAACAGCTGAGCATGTATTATTCAACACATGGCGTGGAGGCACAGAACCTCTAGAACCACATGGAACATCTACTCCTGTGCAATCGATTCCCTTTCCATAGTAGGCTCTGCATATAATTACCGAATGAGTGTTTACCTGAGTGAAATTGGTCACTAGAAAGTAAGGCTGTGCAAAAATAACGCTAGATTTAACTATCGTGATAATTTATTTTATGATAGTGTATTGCTAGTACAGTCTCAAGTATCGACACGAGTTGTGCCAAACGACCTTCTCCTCCGCTCCAGTAGATGTCGCTAACTCGTCATAAACAAAACACTAAGCAGTACAGTATAAGTAAGCAAGCAAGATTGAGCATGGCAGAAAATATAAAAGGGCCTTTATAAATTATTTATTTTGTTTGTGTTACTTCAGTGGCATATACATTTTAGTTAAGTGTTTAATAACAATATGCACTGAATACATTTCAGTGACTTCTCTGTACTTCTCTGTACAGTTTTGAGAGTCGTTGTAAAAATATTGACTGTTTAACTTAAATAATACGGTTGCTAAAACATTCCAAGTTAACCAAATCTATGTGAAACGTGGTCAACCACTTGATTGAACTGATCAATGGATGGTTCCTAAAGTCGCGCAGGGATACATAGTGATTTAACCAAGCTGGTGCTACGTGGGGTATATCAAGAGTTATTCTCAGAATCGAGTAGTCAGACAGGACATGGCATAAACAATTTTAAACGTGTTTTGTTTTTCGCCATTACATCATGTGTTTAAAAATGAACATACAAAGCTCAGCCGTTGTAATTCCTTTACATATACAACACCTGGCAGCCAATCAGAATCGAGTATTCAGACAAACCGTGGCATAAATCCAAATATAGTGTAAGTCATTTAAAGGTTTAACTCTTCAGAGTCAAAAGTGTTTTTGACAAAATTGATCATTTTTGTCTTCTTTTGATTTATATATTTTTAAAATCTGTAATCTGATTTATAGTGCAAGGTCTCATTTTTTTCACCTGAACTACATGACTATGTTAATAAATAGACATAGGTGTGTGGTGGCCTTTACAGTTTATCCAAACAACACATAAGGGTTAAAATGGGTGTTCTGACTCAAGCGCTTCTTTCCAGGTATTGAAGTGGACCCTCGCCATCTGTCTCTGGTAGCTGACTACATGTGCTTTGAAGGGGTGTATAAGCCTCTTAACCGATACGGCATTCGGTCCAACACTTCTCCGCTGCAGCAGATGAGTTTTGAGACCACCTTCACATTTCTGAAGCAAGCCACCATCTTGGGTACAAGAGTGATTAAAAACTATTCCGATTAATGTCTGGTTCAGAGTGATAATTTTTCAACAACTATCTGATTTTCTTTCTAGGTTCTCAAGACAAACTAACATCTCCCTCTGCTTGTTTGGTTGTTGGAAAAGTTGTGAAAGGAGGAACTGGTCTTTTTGATCTAAAGCAGCCGTTAAAGTAAAGGAATGGCTGCAAGGAATTCAGCTCCTCTCTACTGAGTTGTTTCTCGAGCTTGTTGTCCTGGTACATGGTTGCATTTATTTTATTAACTTCTTGTGACTGTTGGCATATTTCTGAATGCATCATTAGTATTGATATGTAGGGTTTTAGTCAAAGAATCCCGGCTATTTTAAATCCTGCACAGTCAATTTCGAAGGTGCCCACGACAGCAACGGTGCAACTTGGAGTAACATGTCCACATCTCTGACAATTGTTCGCTTCCACCTCGGATGCTTTGGCCACTGTTTTGAAACAGCTACAGCACGTACTTGTGCATATATTAGACTATTTTATAAATTGTTAAGAAAAATGTAAAACATTAATATTTTGTCATATAAGAGCTGAAGCAACATTAAAACAGTTTCAAACTCAAATGGTTCTTGATTTGTTTTTTTAACTGCTTTACTGCAGTGGGAAAGACTGCTCAGCTGCTACATGAGCAGAGTCAGAAAGATCACATCTAAGTTGCTAAAGAGGCAAATAAAGTATGTTACATTTACAATGAATAGCATTACATTTTTGTATTTGTTACCCCATATGTCACATTTAATTATGAGATAAAACATGGGTATATGTGATAGTTATTTAACTTTGAAAAAGAAACTTCACTTGATTTGTTTATAAATTTAGCAATGACATCATCTAGAGCGGGGGTAGGAACATTTGATGGCTCCATCTGGCTCGCAGACGATCATCAATAAAAAAAATGGTATTGTTTAAAACATGAACATATTCTCCTGTATTTTGATCCTTTAATTTCCTACCACTTAAATTCATGGTTTTGGGAGGCTGGCGACAATCACTGATTTTTGCAGCTAATCACTCTTTTGCAGCTACATAAAATTTTTACTTACCTGAAGTTTCCTCCTTTTTATCACATGGTTTGTTAGATAGCTGCCGAAAGCATTTCATTAAGAGATGAGCGGTATTGTTAGTGTGTCTAATATGCACTGACAATATTGCAAAGATGAAGCTGTAATATATAAAATGGCACTTCAACACACGCCATACTACATTTGCAATCCTATGAATTAAGAGTTGAACGACAGCATACAGAGTTGACAAGATAAAGAGTTGACATCGCAAGTGAGGAGAAATGAAAAAAAAAAAAACCTCAACTAACGGACCAGCTGAGTGTTAAAACTTGGAACAACTTCAAAATAAACTTTTTTTTATATTTTTAAACGTGTATGGCTCACACAGAATTACATTATAAAGTATGTAACGTTTATGGATCTTAGCAAAAAACGTTCCAAAAACCTGCTCTACAGATTTGGGCCAGCCAACATGAAAGTCATTTACTGAGGTGTTGGCAGTCAAGTAAAGGTAACGTAGGTCAAAAACATTCCAGAAAACACAAAACTGCAAATGAAACACTGGGAGTGTATGTAGGTTTATTATTAGGTATTTTTGGTTTATTATTATTTATTATAACAATGAAAAATTTGATATTTGCTAATATTGAATTAAACAAAAAATGTTTAAATGTGAATGGATGGAGCATTTTGAATAAAGACAACATATTATGTTACCATTGAATTACAACAAGAAATGAAAGCCATAGACAATAATTACCATATGGGGATCATTTAAGTTATTGATACGTAAAACTTAAATAATATAGTAGCAAAATTTGAATCATGCTACAGAAGAGCAGACCACCCTGGCACGCACAAATTATAAGCGTAAATGTAATAGAAAATATAAAGAAAATTAAGAGCAATAACCAACTATCTAGGAATAAATGTATTATATATTTATTTAACCTACATTGACAAAATTCAGATATAACAAAGACAAGTGTTCACATGTGGGAAGAGCAGGTGCAACAGTTGTGAAGAAGCGTTAAGGAAAAAACAGACCAAAATAAAACTACTGTTTGTTTTTAAATATCCAGTTCGTCCCCCCTTTTATTTCTAATAATTTAATTTTTAGACGTGTCAATAGATGGGGGGTGTTTAAGGATATATAATTTTTCTTTACAAGAAAGAATGTAAAAGTAACACTGAATATCCGTATTTTCTGTTCCGATTCAAACTTCCGTAGGTGGCAGTAATGTACAAAAATGTCAGGTTTGCAAACCGCTATTGAACAAAACCCCAAAAAAGAAGAAGAAGTGGTATCCCATGATGCACCGTGTTTTGAGCGGCACGGAACCTCAACGTGTTCTCATCCTTAGCATGAGTTCCACCTCATAGATTACAAACAAATCTTTAATTTTTCAAATCAGTTAATGTACTGATCGTTCTATTTTTTAAAGTGGAAACGCGTTTGTTCAAGCAAGATGTCTTTGGTTTGTGCAAGTAAGTTACTCTATCTGTTAGCATGAGTGATTAGCGGAGTTAGCCATTGTTGGGTATTAGCAGAAAGTTGTTTTTGTGGAGATAAACGTTATTGACCGTTCTTACTTTGATTAGATTTTTGCGTTTTATGGTTTTAGATGCTAAATATCCATGTGTGTCCTAATCTTGTGTCCAGGTTAGCAAGACCTAAATAGTTATGTAGTGCATTACAGTTAAGTTAAAGTAACAGACAGGCACTTGAAGATTTTGACGACAGCTGTGCTTAGAGAGAAACATAATAATAATGTAAGCATTTAAATAAATGAAGATGGTATATTTGCGTCTGACAATTGTAAATGAGACCGTATGTTAAATGTTTTTCTCCTCGAAACTTTTAACAGTAACTTATTACGCTTTTGTCTATTTCAGTTTCAAACGAAGTCCCGGAGCATCCTTGTGTCTCTCCTGTTTCAAACCAAGTGTTTGAGAGACGTCTGATCGAGAAATACATAGCTGAAAACGGAGCTGACCCCATCAATGGTCAGCCTCTGTCTGAGGAACAACTCATCGATATTAAAGGTGTGCATCATCACTTTACCCTAGGGCTGTTGCTATCGTTTGTTTTTATCAGAAACTTATACAACAATTAACATTTTAATCAATGTCGTATGTTAATCTACCACAGTGATTAAGTAAAGTTTCTTTTGATGACTTTCTAAAATAAATGCATCATGGCAGTAAACTGCATATGAGGATATTATGTTGACGTCACTATGGAACCTACAAGTCTTCCAGGAACTTGCACAGCAGAACATTTGATCTTCAATGCAAGTTATCTTAAAAGTGTTTCTTCTTTAACTGTCATCATGTTTGCCTGTTCACAAATTAATCTAGGCTCACCAAATCTACAGATCAAAGGTCTTTGTGTAATTCCGCGTCTGGTCACTTGTGTTAAAGCACCTTTTTATTAATTTCCTTAATCGTGTCTATATGCTGAATTTAGATTGTGAGGGGGCTGAAAAAAGATCATGTTCTTTTACTTGAGTAATCGTGCAGCTGTACTCTCTACTAAGACCACAATTTCAGCTAGTACACAACTTCTACATCGTAAATGTTAAAGCTTTACAATGGATGATGGTTAGCTTAATTTCACACCCCAAAACACCCCCACATGTACTCAAGACCAGGCTTTCTGAAGCCCCACACACGAAGAAGCATGACGTTAATTTGCCTGGTTTCACCTGCAGTCCAACTCAAGAGTGGTAAAAAAAGAGCTGTCCAATTTTCTGATGATTTCTCAGGCTCTCTTCTTTTCTTATTTACTCAATCACTTTTCTGCTCAGTCTGTAGACTCCATGACTTCTTGTTTGTTCATCTTTCTTTTTTGCTTGTCGCCTGGCCAGCGAAACTAAAATTATATTTTACAGAGAGGAAGTAATACATTATTGTATTTTTTAATTTAACGTTTCAATCTCAGCATTTTGTAATACAACGTGAATCAAATGTAATCATTAGATGAACTGGTACATCTATCATCAGTTCTGACAAGTTGTTGCGTTTATTCCTTTCTTTTTCCTTTAGTTTCCCATCCGATTCGACCAAAGGCCCCCTCAGCCACCAGTATTCCTGCGATCCTCAAGTCTCTACAGGATGAGTGGGTGAGTTTTCAGTAGGGGTTCCAGCCACTGTCGGTTCCTCTGACTAGAGATGGTTCTGTTTGTCAAATGCAAGTGTATGTTTTTTTTTGTTCAATGGTTTGAATCTCGGTTTGTGCTATATTACTGCTTTATCTTTTTGCTTAACTGAAATTTCAATCCCATTTAGTGCACATGTAAGTTTAGTGTGCTGTAATGTTTTTAAAAGCCTAGATCCCAACTGGCAGTGAATTGAGTCATTCAGCAAGCAGTTTGATAGAATTGCGTGTTTATTGGCGCTTAAGTCTGACGCTCTTTATTTCATAAGCTATAATAAAGGATGCCTTAAAGTCTATGTATTTGCGTCATTTAGTTTATCATGTTTAGCAGGTATATTGTGCTAGTAGATACTGTCTCCGTGATAACACATAAATTAGACCAAGAGAGAAAGAGGACAAGACTGGCTAGGAAAATCCAGATGCACATCATGATAAAGGTCTCACAATAATTATAATACTCCAATAACGATAATTATCATGAAGCCTTTCAAGAATATAGCTGCATCGATAAAGAGCTTGACATTTCAAAGCCTCTGCTCATCATGAACGATTAACAATAACAAAATTTAAATAATACTGTGTGCAATTTTAATCATAATAGATTACTCAATCAGGTTTGTGGAAAAACCTCACTAAATTCTCATATCCCCATTAAGTGATGATGAGTTAGCAACAACAACACAGGAAAGAAAAAAATGTTGGTTGTACTTTTAATGAAAAGAAGGGAAGTTTCACTTTTTAGTGCTGTTATCAGACCTAATGTACTTCAGAAGTTTATTGGACAGTTTGAAGAAGCAAAAAAACAGGTTTGGTTATTTCTTTCACAATCAGACCCATGCGGCTTTAACAACAATGTTTTTTGCAGTTTTCTTTTCTCATCTTTATTTTTCTTTATTTTAGCATGTATTATTCAGGAAAAACATTTAAGATGTTCAAGAATATAAACAGCTAAGCAACTTTTGCAGCCAATAAACTGATCAACTACTGAATGTTTTGAAGGGCCTGGCAACAAGCTCGATGTGATTGGTCAGATGTGCTGCAGCCACACGTGACTCGAAAACGAAAATCATCTTTCAAAACATTAACTTCTTTGTGATCACTTTCACAATGACGATGGATAATGAAAATGTGTTTACTTTATTCGCGCCGAGGTCCATTTCTTGAGTCAATAACACATTTCTAGTTTTACAGATCTAGTGAGTGAACATTATCTTACTGCTTTCTTGCTAGTTTTCTGGTGAATTCAGATGTTGTTCTGTAGTCTGTGAAGATATATTTTTTATGCTCTGTGAAGCCAAAGAATAATGTTGGCTGTTTTTTGCTGACATTTTTATGCCTGGAGAAAAAGTCAGTAGCTTGAAACATGCATGCAACTTGGTTTTCTTCTAAACAAAATCATTTGGATAGCCGTTTTAGAATCAAAGGCAACAGAGGCTGAAATCACAGTGAGTTGAGATTGAGGCATGGTCAAGACTACAGAAAATAGCTCGAGGTCAAGACTGATCTTATAAACTACAATACAAGCTACACATGCCATGCAAAAGAGCTAGTTCAAAACTTCATGATTTGCAGTTTATTTTGTGCTGTTGACAAGATCCTGTTTTTCCTTCAGGATGCTGTAATGCTGCACAGCTTCACTCTGAGGCAGCAACTCCAGACCACGCGACAAGAGCTGTCTCATGCCCTCTACCAGCATGATGCAGCCTGCAGAGTCATTGCTCGTCTCACTAAAGAAGTCACCGCTGCCAGAGAGGGTAAGAGCTCTAGAATGCTATGTGCATTAACATCACTTTGAGGCTTGCATCACTGACCTGCTGGTTATTGTTCTTGCAGCTTTGGCTACACTCAAACCTCAAGCTGGAATGGTCACTCCGCAAGCCGTTCCTGCCTCTCAGCCTGCAGCCGTGGTCAGTAAATGCATTTACTTGGGTGGGGAACCAACAATTTGAATTGAATACGAAAATATCAAATAGACAGCTCAAACTAAGAAGCAATTTTATGTTTTTTTGGGGTGTTTTAAAAAGGAGGTGAAAAAACAAGGTATCAGGGTCCTCCTGTGTGAAGAGAAACATCTAACTAACTTCGCCAGGTTTATCAACTTATCATGTGATAAACATTTTTCCACACAAGTTATTGTGTGTAAATTCCTCCAGATTACTATAGCATATTATTTATTGAAGATATTACTTCATAGCATAATGTTGGCTTTTATATTCAAAGTGCTACACATCACAAAAACCCCCTATTGCTAAAATTACTAAGTGTTCACAATTTCAATAATACTTGACTTATAAAAGCTCCAATTGCAAATCAAGCAATAACACACAAATTAGCATTTCTACACACCCAATGACTGTAAGAGGGTCTTATTTAATAACACACCTTTAAAGACATGTTTATGATGTGCAAATATTTTTAGATCATTAGCTTTTTGGCTAGTGAAAATATCAGCATAGCTGATGCAAATAAATACAAATATAAATAAATAAATAAATAGATAGATACAGAATGACTTTAAAAAAAAAAAAAGATTTCTACTTCATTGATTTGTTTTGTTGTTAGGGTGCTGGTGGCGAGCCTATGGAGGTCAGTGAACAGGTTGGAATGACTCCAGAGATTATACAAAAGGTAAGAGAAGTCGCTTTAGCGTATGTTACGTCTCATTCGGGGCTAGAACAATTACGTGCTCACCTCTGATTCTCCTTTTTGCAGCTTCAAGACAAGGCTACTGTCTTGACCACTGAGAGGAAGAAGGTTAGTGTTTATATTGTGGTGTGATATTGCTGCTTTTGACAAAGATGCACTTTTAAAATTTGTTTCCTTTTAGAGAGGAAAAACTGTGCCAGAAGAGCTGGTCAGAGCAGAAGACCTTGGCAAGTACCGGCAAGTGGCATCCCATGCGGTGAGTAACCCACCATGCGCAGTGTGGAATTGATTACCTTTTTATGTGTGTTTTAGAGATTGTTGCTGTAGATTGACGTTAACAGTTGAACTATCTGCCAAATTTTTCCTCTTTGCCCATTTTACTGCAAGATTTAATGGTCATTTCAGATATCTGTCTTCTGAAAAACTAAATGTGGCTCCATTTTGCACATTGACAGGACTGCTTTTCAAGGCATTTGTGGAGCCTTGTGGATGTAAATGTCTGATCAGCGCAAAGTTTTATGACTAAATAATATTGAAGAAAAAGATCGAGTTGGAAAAGTCATTTGGAATATTGTGTGTTAGGGGTGCTAGGAGCACAACTGTAAACTTTCATCCAAACTCATTCAAGACTTCGTGGTGTAAAAAGAAGGTTTGAGGACAAAAATCAGATACAGATATTCTTAGAAAAGAACCAAGTGTGCATGACTACAGGTAGTTATGTTATTAAAGCTGTGTGACTGGAGATTATAAATTAATATTCTTCTTAGTTTGTGATCACATTCTTGATACTAAACATTCTGCTATTGCAGTACTTATACTGTATGTGGAGATTAAATAGTGTGCTGAACTACAAAGAAAACATTTAATATCACTATAGCAATATTGTTTGTTATTTATTTTGCCAAAATCCTAACCACGTGGTTGGAAAAGACATAATTTTCTTGTGAAGAGAATAATTTAATATTTAACTTAATATTTGAAGGGAAGCGTGACTTTTTTTTATTTATTTGTTACTTCAGGGAGCAACACTTAATGTGCAATATTTTAAGGTGCGATTGACTAATTGCGCTGTTCAGAAGCTTGCTAAAGAATTACTTTCGCATTCGAACAGCTACAGGTATTAATAACTTTTATGAATGTCTAAATACTAATCATCAACTACATCTTCTGTGTCCCAGTCTTCTTCTCTGATTAGTCAGTGGAATGTTTTGTTGAAGTATCTTATTTTTACTAGTTTGTTCCACCTTGTCTCAATCTTTTTGGGATGCCAAGAATGGTTAGATATGATAAAACGAGTCTCAAGGAGGATACAGGAGATATTATTGTTAGGAGTCATTTCCCCTCCTGATAAGTTCCTCATTTACACATCACTCTCCACCATTTAATGAAAATAGTCTGAAGAGACTGTGCTCAAAGACGTGCGTATGTTACCCAGTACAATAGATCAAGTTACTGCTTTCTTTATATCCAGATGCACTGTTTCATAAGAGATCTCAATCCTCACCGTTTTAATGGATCACATATAAAGTGTATGAATTTTTTCTTCTCGTTCTAGGGTCTTCACAGTGCCAGTGTGCCAGGAATCCTTTCTCTTGATCTCTGCCCAACAGACACCAACAAAGTGCTCACTGGTACGATTTCTTCTGATATTCTAGTGAAGTCTGATTTTGCTGAAAAGATAAGTTACCGAAAATAGAGAGGTGTTAGTAGTACACATATCATTAAAATCTCCTATCATGTGGGGAAAAGACTGAATGATTGAACTATAGTTTCTTATGGAGGAATGCTTGTATTAAAGAGGGTTTGAATTTCAGTGTGTGGTTGCAAGAGTCTCACGCAATGCATTTCCATCAGAAATCTTAGCCTTAGTGGCCCAATTATGATTTTGAAAGGGATAATTGTTTTGGGGATTCTCCAACATTAGGTTGACATGTGATATGCCTTTAAATTTACAGGTTTGTTCAGTGACTTCCATATGATGTTTCTTTTAATAAGTAGACTGTCAAGTGGTATCCGGCTACCAGATCCGAATACTGTAGTGGAATATAAAGTTCCTCTATATCGTGAATAAAACTTGATTACATTTTATCCCCATCTTCCATTTTTGATTTTTGCTCCTTCTATTCGAGAGTTGAGGCAAGGATATTTGCTCCCAGAGACCGTCAATGCTGAACGCACGTAACAGCCTCAAATTTCTCTGGTGTCAATGTATTCTATCGCAGGCAGATTGATTTGAACTTCAAAATGATATTTTTTGTTTTATGTTGTGTTAATTGGTTGTCGTGTCTCTGATGAAAATGCGAGCTCAAACCGGGAAAGGTAGAGCATGTTCTCCAGCTCTACAAGCAGCTCTGATTGGGTCATGTAGAGGAATGCTTTATTTTGATTGAGTCACTAAACAAATCATTTGGGAATCGCCACCAAATCTGGTAAAATAGAATGATTATTATAAGAAAGCTTTTTTTTTTACCTTTATGCATCAGCCCATGGTGAAAAATCAAGAATAACTCTGTGGCTATAGATATCAATTGCAGCAGAGTCTTGGGATTCAAAAACCCAGCACAACATATCAGAATAAAAACGTTCAAATTAAAGTTCCTGTCAAATGTTAAGAACATAATGTGGATAAATTCATCGAGACTTGCTGTGCTCTACAGGTGGTGCAGATAAGAATGTGGTGGTGTTTGATCGCCATGAGGAGCAGATTGTTGCTACCCTCAAAGGGCACACAAAGAAAGTGTCATCTGTCATCTATCACCCCTCACAGGTTAGAGTCTGCTTCCTCATTCACAATCGTCCTGTAGGTTGGTCTTTAGCTCTGAAATGTGTCCTGTTTTGTTTTCTCTCAGTCCGTGGTGTTCTCCGCCTCTTCAGACAGCACGATTCGTGCGTGGTCAGTGACTGGTGGAAACTGCGTCCAGGTGATTCGGGCCCACGAGTCAGGAGTCACTGGTCTCTCTCTGCATGCAACTGGAGACTACTTACTGAGCTCCTCTGAGGACCAGGTAAAACAGAGGGTGTCCATTATACCTAGACAAAAGTAAATTTGCGTGTACTGATGGATTCTCTGCAGGGTGCTTTAGCTAGTATGGTTTAGCAGCTCCAGTAACTCATCAGGTGACAGAGAGAGCTTGCTGTTCTGTGTCTCTCTGCTTTGGCATTTTTTTTCTTGAGTCCTGCTACTCGTCTGTTTCGTGTCGTGGAATTGACACGAAAGTGTGTATTGAGCTGCTCTGTCTTAACCGCACGCTGAGCACATGATCAAAAAAAGCCAACTCTCATTGCCATGATGAAAAACAAAGGAGAATTGCTAGGGCTATACTTTTTTTCTCTTTCGGCCAGAATGTGTACTTGTCTGCTACTTTTGTTTAAGGTCAATACACATAGGAAACTTGGAAACGCTGCACAGACTAAGAAACACTTTTTGCACAATTTAAAAGTATACGTAACAGCATTGGAGATGATTTTGAGACTTTGAATATAGTTCGTTTCCCCCCGTGCTATGGTATAAAAGTCTTTCACAATAGTAAAATAGTGTGTGAACTAGGGGTGGGCGATTGTGGGTTAATTCATTTTATGATACTTTCCACTATCCAGACGGTGTCAGTATTCCATCATGATATGGCAGGAAAAAAATTGGAAGTCTTAGTAAATCTTAGTAATCTTAGTATAATTGGCATTTTAGCCTTCTTTCATGTGCGAGATTTTTGCAACTGTTAAATAAGATAAATATTTTTTGTTAATTTCTACCAGGTTTACTCAGACGTTTCACCTCAAACTGCACTCGCTGTTTAATTCTGAGGTGTTATTGTATAGATTAGTTGTGAAGTCAGACTCTCCGCTCCAGGATGTTTTCTACTTCATTTCTCGCTCTCTGTTTGCTGTAACTAGATCAGAACACTTGCAATACAGACTGTACATCTTTATTTACACATTTTCATCAATAACCCGAGTCTTGATTACAAGGAAATTGCGAGGGTGCGTGCTCACTGCCCGTGAAGTGCCAACTTAGTGACTTTGTTGCTGGATTTAGCAACGCTTTCTGCTGTTCCTGGTGACTTTTAGCAACTCAGTTCCTCTGCTGGTGGAACAAGCGCTCGCGTCATGTCACATTAGCTTGTACATTTCACTTGTACAATAAATTGAGCATGTGCTAGCAAAACATCACGCTGATTTCATGCAATTTATGACTGACTGTATCTACGGTATTGCAAAATTCATATGGCACAACACAATACCGTTATTCACTTTCATAGCGTTATAGCGCACACCTCTAGTGTGAACCCCAGCATTATCCCCTAGTATTATCTTCATACTCTTAAAGTAACAAAAAGACTTGTCTTTTATGACTCGTACAGCTGCTCTGTCTAGGAGTGTAATTGTTGAAAAAACTGCCTGCTAATATTTTCCCCATATTACCAATCAAGTGGATAAGAGTGAATCGACGACATTCCCCAAGTAGTTTAAGATTATGTAATTTTGCAATTTTAGATGTTTTACGAACACGTCAATACCCTGCATTTATATAGTGTTCGTTTCTATTCTAGTACTGGGCTTTCTCTGATATTCAAACTGGACGTGTCCTGACTAAAGTCACAGATGAATCTGCTGGGTGTGGTAGGTGTTCCTCAGTCACTCAGTTCTGAAGATATAACCAGTATATAATATTATTCTATGCTTGTCTCACTGATTAAACTAAGGATCATTTTCTGTCTTTGAAAATCTGATCTCACTTTTACACCATTTTCTCTTCATCCTTTGCATCTATATTATCTTTGTTTATCGTTTTCCTGTCAATCTTGCTTTAGAAATTCTATTTTTATCCCCCAGCTTTAACCTGTGCTCAGTTCCATCCTGATGGTTTGATTTTTGGCACCGGCACTGCTGATTCCCAAATCAAGATCTGGGATCTGAAGGAACGCACCAACGTAGCCAACTTCCCTGGACATTCCGGTCCTGTGACTTCCATCGCCTTTTCTGAGAACGGATACTATTTGGCTACTGGTAGGTGCAACAGGTTTTTAGGGTTTTTTTTGTTGTGAAAATTCAACTTTCGCAATTTTTTGTTCGTAGTGGAGCATCTGTTTTAAATATTGGTTTAATGAAGTTGTGTTTAGGTTTAATATAGACTCAAAAAGCTTAATTTGATGAATCCTTAGATGATTTTTATCAGGGGCCTATTAGTATTAGTATGTATTAGTATTTAGTTGTTAAATTTGTAAAGGAAATTTAAATTCCTGACTGATATGGGACGAATATAATTGTAAATTTTTTCATGGTATTAATCACATTGAAAATGTCTCATTTTCAATTATGAAAAGGAGCGCTATTAACTGTCTTTTTTAATAAAAAAAATTAGTGTTTGGAAAGCTGCAGTGCTTGTTTCTGCAGGTAAACTATAGGTATTCTGTGAACTGCAGTCAATGTTTTTTCTGCTAGAGCTTAATGAGTTTAGTCTGTTTTTCTTTTTTTGTTTCCGGCTCCTGAAAAGTTGGTATTTCACAGATTGTTGCTTGCTTTTTAGTATATCCCAGGCAGACAAGTGATTTTAAAAAAGTTATCATGAAAAACATCAATCTTTTCTTGTTCCTTTGTATTTTAATCCACATTTGTACTTAGTATTGCAGTGATCTTGTTGTATATGAGTTTGACGCAGCTCTAGTGCAGTGGCTGCTCTGAGTGAGTCTGTTTCTGACCTCTGCAGGTGCTCAGGACAGCTCCCTGAAGTTGTGGGATTTGAGAAAGCTGAAGAACTTCAAGACAATCACATTGGACAACAACTATGAGGTAGCCACTATTTCCTCATTGTCTGAATTGCTCTCTTGCAGATACTAGGGTTTCTGCAGGGTCTTAAATTTTATGCCTGAAAAAGTCTAATTCACTGTTCTAGGTCTGAAGCAATGTTTCACGTGTCATATTTTGCTGATGTCCATGTAAAGCTCATCTGATGTGTTGTTGGTGAGATTAAGAAAATGCTCCTAAATGCTAAATAGAAAAGGTAAAATGATTGTTAGGGTTGCCATAGTCTGAGAAAAGTCTGAGAAAGTGTTAAAAACTGATTTAGGGTTACCAGATTTAGGTTTTTTATTATTTTTTATTATTCCTCAAAATCGTAACTCATCGTTTGAGAAGAGGCTCGTTTATGCTCAGAACTGATGGTTATGGTTGCTTGATATTTACAAAAGACGTAAATAATAAAAAAATGTATGCACGATAGTAAGGGTTGCCAGAGTTGGAGAAAATGCCTTAATCCTCAACTTTGTAATAGGCATGGTTGGGGTTGCCAGAGTTTGAGAAAACCTTTGCAAATGCTCAAAAACACAAAAGGGATGGATAGGGTTTCAAACATTGGGAGCATACTGTTTATTATGAAAACACGTTTTGTATGTGATAAATATGAAATTATCAAACCTGCAGAAATGTTGAGATACTGATGTTTTGATTTTTTTTTCTCCGGCGCAGGTGAGGTCTCTGGTCTTTGATCAAAGTGGAACATATCTGGCTGTGGCCGGATCAGATATCCGAGTTTACGTCTGCAAACAGTGGTCCGAAGTCCTCAACTTCTCCGGTCAGTCCAAACCTCACGATTATACAGACGTTGGTGTTTTTGGTAATGGATGAGAACTTAACCTAAGTGTTTTCTCTTTTCTCCTGCAGATCATTCCGCTGTGGTGACCGGGGTTGCTTTTGGAGAGCATGCTCAGTTCCTTGCTTCCAGTGGCATGGACAGAAGCCTGAAGTTCTACAGTCTGTAGTAGTGGTGAAGAACATTCAATCCATAAACCAGTGATTGTGCTTGTGTGTACATGGATACGAGTTGCTATTCATGAGTGTAGAAACGAGTTCCTCACACAGATTCGTTATGACTTGATTTTAGTTTCCGTATTTCTTGATGTACATCAAATTTGTCCAACAAGAGAGAAATGCCTCTTTTTCCTGTCAAGCTTTTAAGATGTCATTGTAGTCTGACAAACTTTGTTAGTGGCCCAAGACTTCCTTTTTTTATCCTTTGTGTGGACAATGGCAAAAATGTGATTGAAATAAAGTGAAATACTTGTTTCTATCCATTGCGATAGTGGTTTGTAAAGGTTCTTTTTGGAAAAATAAGACTTTGATTCAGTGACTGATTTTTTTTGTTATAGCTTTTTCTTTTTGCCTGAACTTTGATTTTATAATCAGCTTATTTGTTGAAAGTTGAATACTAGATAGCTGTCAATTATTGTAGGTTGCTTAGCTGAAGTTGCTTTTGGAAGGATTCAGCTCTGGGCATTATTGTTGCAACTATTATAAATACTGCCGTGGCTTCAGAACAGCAGTGTGAAAAGGTGTATCATGATGATGAAATGTTAAATCTTGTACATCTGATTTAGTCACCAGAGCAATAGATATGCACCTAAATTTTCAGTTTACAATTATTTGCAGTCACGAATTGTGTTTTGCGGATGAAGTAAATATATGGTAATGCTAGGTGACCCAGTGTTGTGACTAAATACTTTTGAAATAAAATAATCAAATTTGCTTCGAGGTTATCACAGTATTTCACAATTACTCTGTTGCATTATTTTCCCAAGAACTTCTTCATTTCTTAGTTGCATAGAGCAGTTGATTCTGTCGTCAAGACTTTCACTTGTTTATTATCATTGATTATCAATGACAGGTAAATAACCACTCTCTTTAGAGTTCTAAAACATTAACTAAAATAAATTAGAACTATAAATCACTTTTTGCACTGAAAGTGTAATGTTGAACTTTTTTATATTTGTATATTGAGAGATGGTATGTGTTCAGTGAAGGTGTTTAAATTTGATAATTCTAAATTTTAGAAATCTCACATAAAATAGTCACATAAATAGTCACATAAATGGCTAAATTATTTGAAGGACATCTATTAAGGCATTGACATGCTGTAATGTCAATCTTACTGGTGTTGTGGAAATGTTCAGGTATGATATACAACAATTGTGCAGTCACAAATATTTTTGATGAAACCTATCAAAAACATTTGTGTACATTAAAGGGCAATATCCTGTAAACTCGTCAGACATTGCTTGCATGTTTTAGTATTGTTCCCTAATCAAAAACATGCTTCAGGTCATATTCCAAATATTGTGTGTAATCCTATTTTCTTTTTTTTTTCTTTTTTTTGGTGAGCTCAAAATGACTTGGTGGCTGTAGCGATGCTCACTAACCAATCAGATGAACTGCTAATTCAGCTTATCTCGATGAAGAACTTTGCGGTGACTGACCCAGAAGTGGAACTGCGTCAAATAATCAATGAAAAGAAACGTGTTTTAGGATGTCCCATGCTGAAAGTGGTTTTTGGCTTACCAAAAGATGAATTCATAAGAAATGCGTGAATTTCCAACAAGCAAAACCCTGCAGCGGCATGACAGTGGATTTAACACTGCCTTTTGAGGGTTAATAAGGGTGCAATAATAGTTTTAATAATTTTGAAAGGATATAATATATCAGATAGTGTCACGGTGGCGCAGTGGGTAGCACAGTCGTCTCACAGTAAGAAGGTCACTGGTTCTAGGCTCGGCTGGGGCAGGCGGCATTTCTGTGTGGAGTTTGCATGTTCTCCCCGTGATCGCGTGGGTTTTCTCCGGGTGCTCCGTTTTCCCCACAAGTCCAAAGACATGCGGTATAAGTGAATTGAGTAAGAACGCCCATAGTGTTAAAGTGAATGAGTGTGTGAATGTTTCCCAGCGATAGGTTGCGGCTGGAAGGGCATCCGCTGCGTAAAACATATGCCAGTGAGTTGGAAGGGAAGAAAACTGACATGAAGATGAATGAATGAATGATATAGCAGAATATATCTTCACATATCTTTGAAAATTATATATATATATATAGATATATATGTGTGTGTGTATGCCAATTGCAAGACTGGCTTTTGCACAATTATAGTTGTTTTAATTGTGTTTCGTTTTGTTACTGGGTGTATTTTGTAAAAAACTATAAATGATTGACCTATTACTGAAAACTAAACTCAATTACTGTTCTGAAAAAATGTCACCCAAATCTTCCTTTAACTTAGAAACATTTTACTATTGATTGGTTCTCTCAAGAGTTCTCAGCCATCCACAATAGAGCTTTTTCACTTTTTTATACAGACGTTGGCTTTTTTTTTTTTTTACATGTTATAGTAGCCTTTAAGAACCCACGATGACAATTTTCTTTATTTAGCTCTACTATTTTTTGTTTTGTGTTAATTTGAGGTGTTGTGTGGGTTCTTGTTGAAAAAAAAAACTTGTACAAGCACTCAATATTCCAAAACCAGACGTGCTCTGGCTTATATAGTTAAGGCAATTTTATTTGTATAGCACATTTCAAACACACTGGCAAATAAAAGTGCTTTATATAGAAATAAAAATATCTTCTGGATAAAAACAGAAACAAGACATGCAGTAAAAGCATTGCATGTTGATTTAATACACCCATATAATGATATAAAACAGAAGTTCATAAGCGCAGCACTTTTTGATCAATACTGCTTCGTAAACACACATTTAATTAAATGTGCTTTTGGTCTTGATTTAAATGTGTTTTAGAGCGAAACTGTGTGTTCTAACTAATTTTTTTGTGACTAATCGCCAAGCAGTAGGACTTTAAGTGTATTCTGTATGTCACTGGCAGCCAGTGTAAAGACCTGAGGATTGGCGTTATGTGCTTCCACTGTGTAGTACTGGTAAAGATGCGAGTAGCCACAATCTGAGCAAGCTAATGGCCAGGGCTATATAAATGGGCATATAATTTGGGCATTAATTATTTGACCCAGTGGTAGTTTTATAGGTTTAACAGAAGAGGTGCAAAAATAGAGCCTTGAGGAACCCCACATGAAACTGGTGATGTGACATGTGATCACCCAGACTTATACATATTACCACTGTCCCAGAAACACCAACATAGTTTTCCCACCTAATTTGAAGAATGTCAAATAAAGTCTTTTCCCTAATTTTGGGTTTGTGCAGATGTTGTTTATTTACTTTAACAGAGCATGGACACCAACTTGAAAAATATATTTGTGCTGCTTTAGGCTCAAGAACTGGTAGGGTTGATTTGTACAGAGGTAAAATTCAACATGTAACAAATGAAAAAAATGAATGATGTAATACATTCTTCTAGTAAAAAGATTATGTTTATGGGTCTGGTCTGGTCTGTTCCAGACAGACCTGGGTTACAAACACAGTTTATAGTATACTTTCAGTGCTTTTGTTGGATCAAGGCATAGGGTAGTTGGCATTATGCATTCTGGGGGTTTGAGCTGTTTGGTATATGCTGTTAGGGGCACCACCAAGCCGATCGATTTGAGTATAGGCTGCTGACAGCCGATAAAGGGCTTCTGCAGATGGAGACACTTGTGCAGCGGCTTTCTGTGTCATCAACAGCTCAAAAAGAGAGCTGATATCTGACATCAGAGCTCTGCCTTCTCCACGATTCATCTCTGGGCATTTGCCAAAGGTTGAGAAGGATGTAGAGTCATCTAGACCACTGCCGCTTGAGTCATTGGGTGAGGCGGGAGCATCTGGAACAAACAGGTTCTGGTGGTAGTCTGTTGACAGTGGCAGGGAAAGCCGAGCCATCCAGGCTGGGTCAGGAACATCAGAAAACACGTCATCTATGTAAAAGAAAAGAAGAAAATGTCTTGATTCATTTCATATAATCAACTATTTTGTGATCACTTCTGAAATTGTTAAGCAATCAAAAGTTGGAGTGAGGGAAGGTTTCATAGATGATGGTAAGTAGACAGAGCAATACTAATCAGATTATCAGCTTCTTACTGTAGAAACTCAGAACACTCACACATTGGCTAAATATTGATTCAATAAATAAATCTCACAATACTATTCTGAAAATACTTGCTTCGTTTCTAGCCAATCATTTCAGAATGTGAGGTCAAACTTTATTGTAATTCTGACAAATTAGAATCTTACTAAGCCACAGTTACAACGCTCACGCTTTAATCACCTCCAGTATCTACTACTGCATTTCACTTTCCTTTGGGCTACCTTCTACATCACTTCACTCACACTGGCTTCCAGTCACCTTTCGTGTTCAGTTCAAATGTTCGTGTTCAGTTTCATTTTCAAAATCCTACAGCTAACTTACAAGGCACTCAACAAAATCACACACTTCATCTCACAGATCTTTTTTGTTTTTAAAAACAGAAGCTTTATGATCATATTGCTCTGCACTTTTTTTCAAAGCTTCTACTTTCTGGTGCATTGCATATCAGACTGGGAAGGCAGATTCAGTTGTTGTAAATTTTAGCGCAATGCACATTATGAAGTTGAGATTGTCAATGGATTACTTCCCAGCCTTTTTCTATGAAATTTAATGTAGTGGTTGGGGCTGGCTTTATGTTACGAAAACACACTTTTGGCCCATTTTAGGTATATGAATGATTATTATTTATTATTATGAAATATGAATGTTTAGCCCTCCCTTCAAATAAAGGCACCAGCCAACACTTCCTTTAATATAGGGAGTCTATGAAAAATATCTTCGCAATAGAATGAGTTTCCATTGGCCCTTTATAAGTACGTGGAGATCGACTAGCTCTGGTTCAACGTGTTTCCATTGTAAGATCATGAAGAAGTCTCCATTCCTTCTTCTAGAATGGAGGAGTAAACAAGTATCTATAGATGTAAGATACTTTAAATATCAATATAAAATTGGTACCAATTGGTTTACAGACTGTTGTTACTGAGGCTTCTACGAAGACATTTAAGTAAATTCTGTGGAATTTGGCATAAAGGTTTTAAATGTATGGAAGAACAAACAAGAAATAATTAAAGGTCTGACAGTAGAAAGTCAAAGATCATTAAAGCTCAAATTCTTCAGATTTCAGCCCTTGAGCCACAATCTGCAGTTTTGTTTGTGTATTTTAGATATTATTAATGTACTATTGTACTATTGTACAATCCTATCTATTCTCAGACAAAATTATGTTATAAAATATACATACATATAGCAATCATAGTACTAATTGCTATATTATTGTGCAAAAAAAATGAATCCAAGTTTTCTTAGGTACAGTTTTAGTTACATCAATGTGTCAAAAAAAATAATGTTTTCATTGCTTGGAACACCTATGCATTCGTGTTTTGGAATGCAGATAACAAATCACAATGAGAGGGAATACAAGTTTATTCATGCAATTTGGTCTTGTGGAAACGTACACACAAAAATAAAAACTGCTCAGGCACCAGAATGATATGAAACAAAACTTTCCTGTTAGTGTAAAGCAACCTACATTTCAGAACAATTAACGGAAGGAAATCAGTACAAATATTTACTCTATACATAGACAAAGGAAGCCAAGCTGCAGATACCTCCAGAGCAACAGATTTCTCCCTGGATAACCTGCAATTGTTTCAAACAGCCGTTTTTAATAGTTTAAGCGCATGTTTCAAAACTTGGATGTTTATAAATGTAAAATACAGAAAAAAAAAACTTGAACAAACACCCAATCCTTTGCTGTAGTTAGCAGGGTGGCAAACAATTAATAAATACACCAATAATTATCACTTAAATACAAATCAATATTTAGATTGTGACTGAAAACAAGAAGCAGAATTTTAAAGTAAAATAAAATCGAAGAAAGTAGAGTTGGAATTGGAAGCCATAATTGAGGTGTACTTAACAGTGAAATTATACAGTGTATTATACATTTAATTTGACCTGAAACATCTTTCAACATTATTGGAAATAAAGAGTTGTTTAAAATAACTAGTAGAATATGGCTTTAAAGAAGCTATTGGGAATTTTGAGTGAGGGATTTTAGAGAGAATGAACAAAAGAACTGATTGCTGGTTATTTACCTGAATCCAAAAGATCACTTAACCCGTCTTCAAACATCTGATCCACAAGGAAGTCCCTGCCGGTTTCCCAGTCTGTATCACTCACTTCACTCTCCCCGTGACCACTGTCTTTGGTGCTTAGCCAATCTGCATCCTGTGCCCCAGACCTGTGCGAAAAATAGAGTGCTAAACATTTGGAAGGCTTGTTTGATTGATTGATTGATTGATATCAGACATTTGGTTTCTGTGAGTTCTTGTAAAATTAATTAGAACGTACGAGAATGTCTCCTAAAAGTTAGCTTGGGCCAGTGCTTCTCAATTATTTCATGCCCCCCCCCTTATAATTGTTATAAGTACACCTCTGTATAATACTGTATTCTTATTAATGTATAAATATTTTTAATTTGTTAAATATTTTTTCATTATGTCACTTGAGGGTCTGCTACACTTCGTGTCTACACTTCCTACTCATACTCTGTACTGTGTGCAAAGTGTGCATGCTCAGATCAAACAAAACCCCTACACCACCGAGCGAATGCTCCCTAAGGAACACTCTGCCAATGAGAGCGCCAATGAGAGCGCCACTGCCCCCTAATGTAGTGTAGTGGTATTGCACTTTATTCTAGAACAGTAAAAAAAAATCAAAATAGAAAAATAAAAAGGTCAAACGCGCCCCACTCGCGTCGCGTCCCACAATTTGAGAAGCACTGGCTTGGGCTGACAAACATTCTGGGCTTTTACAGATTTGGGATGTTTCATAAAAGTAAAATAACTAAACATGTAAAATAAACATCCCCTAATGTAAGTCGCTTTGGACAAAAGCGTCTGCTAAATGCATAAATGTAAATGTTTCATGGGATTTGGGGTTGGGGTTGGGGTTGGTGTTGGGGTGGGAGAGGTACGCAATAGGCTAAGGGTCAAAGGTGGATGACTTTCCCTCAGACAGATGATGAGTGCCACTTTCTGCTGCTTGACAGGGTTTAATAGCAAACATGTCTGTCAATCAAAAAAGCTGATGAACTGAAAAGGGAACTGAGACCTATGTCTTTTTCTTTTCCACCATCTTAAGAAAGTTCTAGCTCAAAGCTAAACAGGAAGAGAACAGGAATAGGCATTCGTTTCCTCTTATAAAAGGATTGAAGCGGTTTGCAATTTCTCAAAGCAATGGGAATTGATCCCCATTTCCAGGTATGTGAAATCGAACTTGGTCTTCTTCATAGCATTCCAGAGTAGTGTAGCTCAACATCTCCATAGGTACCCATAGAAATTGTGCAATTTGAAAACAATTATTTCATCGTCGCATGCTACTTTAATATTTCAAACTATGTAATCACTATCAGCACAAGTTTAAACCCATGTAGGCAAATATCCTAATGCAAAATAAACAATTAAACCAACAATGACAATAAACTGTTTTGAGTGTATTTTTTGAGTGTTTTGAGTATTTTATCAATATCATTCAAGCAATGAGATATAACAATTGTATAATGAATTTTCACAGCAGAACCATCAATTGGTTCCAGTAAGAGTAACAAGGCAAATACTCAATACTACTCGATGAATGAACACAGGACTAATGATTATGGGAACGTGATGAAGTGGGTTTTTGAGAAAGTTATTTTTCCTAGGTATTCTAATTCTATTTTTCTATGATGTTCAATAAGTTTACAGTACAAAATGTGTTTATTTTGGTCAAGAGCAGGAAAGGATAATAACAAAAAGGTTTACCAGCCGTTTCGGTGGGAATATTTGTTGCCACGGAAATTTGGTCGAGGTTGAATTTGTCCCTGATGTAACAGAGTCAGGAGCTCAGAAACTTGCTGAAAAGAAAACACAAATGAATCACAATATGTTTTCTTCTGAAATGTACTATTAGCAAGTATAATAGCGTGACAAGCTGGTTCTGCAATGAGTGTATTTAATCTCTCAAGTCCTTTCAATATATGCTTCAGAAGGCAAAAAATGCACTTAAAAATACCATTTAACATGACCATGTACATAATACGATCTTGAACAGTCGTTTTGCAAAACTAAGGGAGGCATTTGAATCTACTACTAATCTTTTGTGCAGACAGAACGTATGATTGAGGGATCTTAAATGTGAAACAATAATGATGAAGTAAATGAAGGTCATTGCTTTAATTTCTCTTAAAGGTGCAGAATGTCAGAAAATGATCACTAGATCATGCTCTGGGATCTACAACCACACTATGTTTCCCCTAGCACAGCGAATGAATTAATTAATGAATTAAAAACTTCAATTAATTAATTACTGCATGCCGTTTTCACAAATAGGTGAAATAATGATAGGATTATATAGGATCATATAATTAAAATGTTAATTAAAATGTTTATTTATTTTTAGTAATTCCATTCAAAAACTGAAACACATTATTGTAAATATTACACACAGACTAATATACTTTAAATATATATCTCATATATATAAGATTAAAATATAAAAAATATATATTTTGATGATTATAACTGACTATTCAAATTTTATGAAAAGGTTCAATGTTGTGATATCCCTGATCCCTGTTCTAAATTTGCCAGCAAACTCTATTGTGACGAGGAATGTACAATACGCCAGACCTGACTGCAGAAGAGCTGAAGGCCACTATCAGAGCAATCTGAGCTCTCATAAAACCCGAGCAGTGTCACAGACTGATCAACTCTACTCCAGCAAACAGAGCCCCAATTAGGTACTGAGTGCTGTACATGCTCATTGTTTTCATGTTCAACTGAAGTGAAGTGAAAGTGACCAGTTGGCCAGATATGGAGTGACCCATATCCGGAATTGGTGCTCTGCATTTAACCCATCCAGTGTACACACACAGCAGTGAACAAACACACCGTGAACACACACCCGGAGCAGTGGACAGCCATGGCTGCGGCGCCCGAGGAGCAGTCGGGAAACTGGTGTCTTGCTCCACAGCTGTTGTTGTCGAAGATGAGAGAGAGCAAGTGTTTTATAACTCACACCACCTTCACCTCGAAGGATCTGGGGATCGAACCTGCGACCTTCCAATCCAAGTTGATCTCCTTATCCACCAAAACCCAACTGACCAACATCTCTATTATTTTATATAGATTTTGGGATTTACATTTGTTGCCAGCTATAATCATCAGCATTTAATTCAAAATAAAACCTTCAAAAATATTAATCTGTGTGTAATGGCAGAAAGAATATAAAATACAAAGTTTCACTTTTTGAAAGGAATTACTGAAATAAACCAAGTTTTTCTTCAAACACTAATTATATGACCAGCACCTGAATTTTCTCATACATTCGCCTTGTCTACTTAAGCATGTTTCCCCACAACAACAGAGTTCTTGTTATTCATGCTTAAAACTGTTCTGCTCTCAGTAATTTCATCACCATGACACTCAACAACTTTTTTGACAGACAGTTCAAAATAGACCCTTAAGTTAATATACCAACAATGAGGGAACCGCAGTGCACAATTGGGCTGACATGTTTGTAACAAATATTATGTTTTCTTTTTAATGAACAATATGTGTCAGCTTTCAGTGGCAACAGTTCAAGTTGGCTACACAGATGGTAAAGTTAAGGGAAAGTGATGAGCGTCATTTCCTTAGACATTATTGTTTCACAGTAAACATCCCATAGTCAGTTGTTCTGTCTCAACCCAAAATTCTAAAATAGATTTAAATCCAATCCCTTTGTAAAAATGAGCCACAATTTAGTTTTTTGGAAAACACCAATTTTTGAAATTTTTTTTATTTTACGATTTAACAGGTTTCTGTTAAACTCTAGAGATTAATCTGTAAAATAAGGTTAGGAGAAACAGGAAACTGCCTCTACTCAGGGTCTATTCTTTAGACTATTTCCTTCCAGGATGCACGCGAGAAACCAGTGTTGACTGCAAGGACAAGCGCTGGTGACATTTTCACTCCTTTCCTCTTCAGACAATATCATTCCAGTTTGCTAATTGGGCCAAGTAGGCTAAGGTGGGTTTACTAGAGTAGAGGGCAGGGTCCAAGCTTTTCCTCGCTCACCACTGTTTTCACGTGCTCTCTTAGCCCTTGTCAGGACCTTTTGTTCTGCTAATTGCTTAGGTAGAGGCACGCTGGGTGGATACAGAGGATATAAAGTTTGTCTAGCACAGCACTTTTGGTTTCTGATGAAACCTGCAGTCCTAACATTTTTAAATGGACCCATGTAAAATAGCGCATCTGCAGTCTTTCCAAGAGTCAAAGCCTTATAGAGTTTAGTTAAAGGAGATGGCCTCTCAGATTCAGAATGGAATTCATTTCTATCTTTCTTCTCACGGTTCGCATGGCATTGTCACTTTAGGACAATGGGGGGTTTCTCCTCAGGGTTTTTGCTAGTTAAGGTTACTGCTTGAAATTAAATACACTTCATCTTTTAGCTTCGCCTCAGGAGAAATACTGACATGAGTAAATCCTGCAGTACAACTGAAAGTGTAAAACTTAAAACTGGAATAAGTTTTATTCAAAGCTATTTAATCGGATAAAGTAAAATAAGTATAAAAATAAATAAAAATACTTACTTGCACTTCAGGTGAGGCAGATGACAGCTCAATGGAACCGTTCTCTGTGAAGGCTGCCATAGAAAGTCGAACAAGGTTCCTTAGAATCTTCCTGTGGTCTGATTCCTGCATAATTCCTCTTCTTTCTGTAGTCTTTGGTCTTCTTAGTGTTGCTTGATTACTGGAAATTGATTGAGAAGGGTCTACATTGATGGTTTTGGATTCTGAATCCTGTTCATTTTGGTTGTGTGGGGCAGTCTGGGAGTGTGTATAAGATGAATTTCTTGTCTTTTGCATTGTTCTGTATGTTGTTCCCTGGGTGTATGAAAGTGCTCCATTCCAGTCAATACTTCCAGGCTTTCTCAGGATCTTGCTTTGAGAAAGGGGTATGCTCCCATCCATTTTTGCTTGCGATTGATTTTGAGTCTTGAGGGTAAGGCTGTGTGCGAGTGAAAACTGGCCTTTTGTGTGTGGATTTTCAACTGAGGGTGATTCAGGAGAAAGTGTTTCAGCTTCATCTTGATGTTTCCCTTTCCTTCCACGAAGCACTGGTACCAGCTGGATGTCAGTCTTATGAATGTTTTTCTGAGGTCGTCTTGGGTGTCGGGTGTAAGTTGACTCAGCTTGGCGACAATTGTATGCATGGTTGTCCCTTTTAGCTGAATGACAAAATGTTTTGACCAAACCGATGGTTAATAACAAAACGAGGGAAGTTGATGCTAAGCAGATGACCAATAGCATTGCAAAGCCGTATTTGGAATTGTTGTTGTGAGACAGATTCTTTAGGTGATCTTGAAAATTAATAAATGTCACTTCTAGAGTGGTATTTGTACTCAAAATAGGTGTTCCCATATCAGATACCGCAATGCCTAGTTTGAAGGTCCTCCCGATAAGTCCTGTGGCATTAGTTGTGTTAACATAGAGCTCTCCAGAAGCTTTCTCCAATAAAAACATGTTAGAAGGGTTGCCATTTGTTATTTTAAAATGCAGTCTTCCATTAGGACCAGAATCTGAATCACTGGCCTGAATCGTAGCAGCCAGAAATCCATATTTGCTGACGGAAGAGTGATTTTGAAGTTTTTGGAAGTCATCTTCATGAACTCCAACTTCAGTCACAATCTCCCCTCTGTCAACATTCACTGGAACACTCAGTAAAGCAACTCCCTTCTTCGGAAGAGGCTCGCGAAACTTGGGGTAGTTGTCATTCACATCTTGTATTTCAACCTGCACTGCTGCACTACTGGTCAATGGTGGATGCCCTTGATCTACAGCCTCCACAATGAATGAGTAGGAGTGAGATTCCTCGTAGTCTAGTGACTGTTGGACAGTTACAGCACCAGTAATCGGATGAACAGAGAAAAATGCTGTTTCTGTTCCTAGTCTATTTGTTTCTCGAATGGAGAAAGACACTCTTCCACTAAGATCTAAGTCAACGTCATGTGCCTCGACAGTCAAGAAGTGGAACCCAGGTTTGTTGTTCTCTTTAAGGATGCTCCGATAGTGACTCATGGTAAACAAAGGAGGGTTATCATTTTCATCTAAAACATGGACAGTCAGCTGTTTGATGCAAGTAAGAGAAGGATCACCACTGTCTTCTGCAAGAAGAGTAAGGTTATATTCCATTTGTTTCTCTCGATCCAGAGTGCCATTGGTTACCACCATGTAATTGTCTGCATGAATTCGTTTGATTCTAAAAGGGCTAGAACCACTCAAAAAGCGCACTCGCACATGCCCATTTTCCCCAGAATCCGCATCTGATACTATCACAAGAGCAATAAATGTTTCATTTGGTGCACCTTCGGAAACTGTCGCAACTGCAGAATCTGGGGGAGTCCATGTTAGGTGTATCCGTGGAGCATTGTCATTGACGTCTCGCAATTTGATTTTGAGCTTGTGGTGAGATGGTATAGCATTTGGCCCAAGATCTCGAGCTTGGATATCTACCTCGTACACTTTCTTCTCTTCGAAATCTAAAGGGCCCTGCAAACTCAAAGAACCAGTTTTAGGATGGACACTGAATAACCTTTGTAAATCTAAGGGCACATATTTACTGAGGGAATATTCAACCTCACCATTGGCACCTTGATCAGGATCTGTTGCACTTAGATTAATTACAGCTGTGCCGCGAACAGAGTTTTCTGGAAGCTCAATAATCGATGGGGCTTCCACGAATACTGGGCTATTGTCATTAGAGTCAAGAATTGTGACTCGTATTGTTGTGCTGCCTGATTTTTGTGGGTTTCCTTTGTCCCAGGCTGTAAGTGTTAGTTCTAAAGATGATTGCAACTCTCTGTCCAGTTCCTTGATGACCACTAACTCAGCTTGCTTTGTCACTCCCGACGTATGGACATCCAAAGCAAAATGTGGGTTAGAAGACAGAGTATAAGTCTGCAGACCATTCGGTCCCGCATCTGGATCCACGGCACTATCCAAAGGAATACGCATTCTCAACAATGCAGCCTCTGATATCTCTATCTCCTGTTTTAGACTAGGGAAAACTGGACTGTGGTCATTGATGTCTATTACCCTCAAATGAACTAAGAGGAAATTCATTTCAGCACCCTTTCTGTAAAGAACACTAAAGACCAGTTCACAAATTTCTAACCCCCAACACAGCTCTTCTCTGTCCAGCCTTCGAAGTGTTGAAACAACACCATCCTTTGAAGCGACTGTGACAGGAAGAGGATGCCCATGTTGCACCACCTGGAAGTTTTCTAGTGACCCTGTCTCCCCTCTCTCTTGTAGGTCATCTAGCAGACAGCCCACCCTTGTCCCTGGGGGATTTTCCTCCCAGACACTATAGCGAATAATGAGGGAAGCAGAGCCCAAGCTTTGAGCTTTGTAGATTGGACATTCAAAAACAGCTGCGAGAAGGAGCAAAACCCGAAACATGACTGTGTGTGAGGATTCTAACTCTTTTTGTCTATTGGCATCTAGATCAGCATTCTAATTCATCGCAACTCATCTCTTGTTTGCAGGAGATATTCAAACAATTTTATGAAAGATAATCAAAGATATGATAAAATGGTGCACAGCAAATCTGGGAAAAAATCCCAATCCAATTCTGAGTCTTTGAATATTTATAGTAAATGGAAGAAGCGACAAATATGAGAAAGATTACACATTCACTGCTGGGAAACAGTACGCAACTCACAGAATGAAGAAATATTGATCACTGCTTATAAAATCTGACAAAATGCAAAAATTTGTATTTTCAAATTGTAAAAATAGCACACAGCTGTGCCAAAACAATACAATTCAACAGCACTACTCACTCACACACAGCTACTGTTTCCTGCCACCCTCCAGTCAGCATTGACCAAGCAACTCTGAAACATAGCGGGCTGGGATGCACACATCCACGAGGCATTACTTTCAAGCCCATCAAAAAAAGTGAAGGAGGAGTAACAGCACCCAATGGGTGGGTTCAGCTGGAATAAAGGCAGTGCTTTTAACGTAAGATGATCCTGGCTGCTTTAATTTACTACAGCTAACGTTTCAAAATCTAAGTTTACGCATTTTAGAATATTTTTATTAAACACACAAATGATCATCAGCTGTGAACTCCACATTTACTGTTGAAGCAAAGCTTTGGAGAGGCCCCCAGGGGCTATGAAAACAGATATCTGAGAAGCCAGAACGTGTTTCTTTTGTTACAGGAGATGTCTGGTGACCTTCTCTTTGGAGGCTCTTTATGTCCGAATGGCAGCCTGGTAATATTCTTTGGCTACTAAAACTAAATTATATAATGAAAACCATATTTCCTCATTTCAATAGGAACTTAATATTTAACTACTTCTCATAATTTTATTGTGGGCTATAAAACAAGCTAATATAAATCTGTAATATTTTTTTTACACTTGCAGATGGTCACAAAACTATATAATTTCCCAGTCATGTGTGTGTGTGTGTGTGCGTGTGTGTGTGTGTGTGTGTGTGTGCACCCCTGTCAGTGAAAGGTTCTGTGATTACTCTGTTGAGACAATTCAGACTCAGAGGGGCTTCCATTGGAAGATCAAATTTGAACACTTTATCTGGAAGAATTTACTGAGACAAATGTGTTTGTGAACATAATTAATTTCTTCTGATACTTTGAGCAGCACAGAAGAGCACTGGAAACAGTGGGTTTCCTGTCATATATTACGCCGTTACAGCCAGTGTAAGGGTGTGGCTAAAGATTTAATATAATCAATTTTGCAAGAAGACATTTACAGAACACAACATAATAACAAACTAAATATTGTTAATATTATATTTTATTAAAATATTTCAAAACTTTATATATACTTTTTAATGTACAATTTATTTAGCTGATTTGTATATTCAAACTAGAGTTTTATATTTAAAGTAAATTTAAATCCATTTACAGAGCAGGGTTATGCATTATTTTCAGCAATGTAATATACATACATTTATTAACTTATATTTTGTTTTTTTCCTCACAGCAGAAGTCAAAGGTCCAGTCAAAAAAATTAATCACACATAAATGATCATGATGAATTAGAGGTTCAGATCTTCAGAATGAAATTCATCCGATGTGTTTTTGTAGTAACCTTTTATTAATCTTTTATTAATCACTTTTCAGTTGTTAGAAATGTACATGTTTTAGTTTTATTAGCTGAGCATCTCTAAAGATCTGAAGCATTGAATCATCCCTTGCTGGTAACACTAGGCATTAATTAATAGATAGAAATAACTTCTTCTGAATATACAGGGGAAACATGTTTCTGGGCAAAACAGGTACTGCGATGACAAAAAAAATTAATTCCATAGGTAGTACACCAAACCAAAATACAAAATTATATCTAAACAAGTTACAACTGAATTTATGAAACCCCACAATTTTTGAATCTGTTTCATGCAATTTTTCTCTTCAATGAAATAAGTGAAGCAGGTCCAATACCAAATAGTTTTTTGTCAGTGTGCAGGCGACCCCCAATCCAGAGAGAAAAATGAGTGCCCACAGCAGCTTTGCGCTGAAGTACAGCGGCTTCAGTCTGTGAGGACAGGTTCAGGTGAGCAATGTGCAGGTGGGGCAACAAAAATCAATTTCCAGTTACTCCAACAACGCACTCACCTTCCCTCAGCAGACTCTGCATAGCCTCGGAAGTACAGGTAACGCCCGAGGAGGTACAGAAGCCCCAGAAGCATTGTTAACGCTAGATTACAGAATATTTGAAAACACATTAACTTGTTGAAGATGAGCGTTGCTCTCAATAAGTCTTAAAGTGAAGGTTTCTCAATGATGTAGGCTTTGTTTTTGACCAACTTCCACTACTGTCAGAATCAAGTACATTTAAACAATTGGTTTTACAAAGCAAATACCGGAAATCAAATGTTAATGCATATATTGTTTACATGTGTAAATCGGGTTGTGTGTATTTCAAAATAAGTTTGTACTTGTGTTTGATTATTCACGCAAAAATCTAACTATTTGATTCAACAATTTCTCACATAGTCACTGTTACAAAAACTAAACAAATAGTATTTTATGCTTCCGTGGATCTTGGGCTGTGTATTTAATCTGATCAATCTTTCTGGCCACCTTGTTGGTAAGTTTATTCATGGCTTTTCTCTTCTATCACTCAATATTTTTCCAGAATACTGCAAAAATTATCTGTGCATGTATAATAATTTACATTGGCATAGCTCATAATCTGCAAATGCAAGGACAATTTTTACCAGTGACTTTAAAATTCTTGAAATAAACTAATAATACATTTGCTAAAATATAGTAAACCATTATCTCTCTCTCTCTCTCTCCATATATATATATATATATATATATATATATATATATAAATTTCTAGCAAATAAGAAAAGAGAAAATATTTAAGGGATGCACTAGAATCATTCAAAAAAATAATGATAGTAACTCCAATAAATCTAGAGTTTAAAGCAGGGTTCCCCAGCCCTGCACATTTTAGTTGCATCCCTGCTGTAGTATGCATACTACTCTAGCTTCAGCCAATCAGAGGACCATAATAAGTGCCACAGGTGTGTTTAATCATGGTTGAAGCAAAAACTTGCAGGGCTCCGGCACTCCAGGACCAAGTTCGGAGACCCCTAGTGTAAAGGAAGATTTTAAATATCTGCCAGGTTTTCGTAATTACAGGGTTTTATCTATGTTACTCCAACTACCTTCAACAAAGATATGAAAATACTAGCCAATTAAATAAAAAAAATTTGTAAAATTGTATTTGTAAAAATGTGTCCACATGATTGGGTATAACTCAAATGCATTTGTAAGTATTTATAGAACCTTACTAAAGATTAAAAGTACCCAGAGTAGTTATTGCCAGCTTAAGAAAAGTGGAATGTCCTATCTAGGTGAATGTTAAGGTAGCTAAACAAAAACATCTCTCACCTACAAGAGCCATGTAATGCTTGAACAACTGTCTCAAAATTGTGGTTCTCCCTAGTGATATTGGGACACCCGATCAAAGATTTATCACAAGCATTTCCTCAAGGGTCAATGACAACAAAATGATGAGGATGGATGGCTTATATGAAGACTGTGTTTATTGTGTGCTAGATGCAGACTGAGGTTCAATGTTCTATTTTTTAGGGCAGCTGCCAAGAACACCATTCCTTCTAGTAATTTTGGTATTGCCTGGTAATTCTGGCATTGCCTGGTATGGCCAGTCCATGCATGACCTCAGGGCTTAAGCAAGTGATGAAACAGAGACCAAAGTTAAGCATAGAGTGCACATTGGTTATGTAGTGTTTCCTGGGAATTACTGTGATCCCAATGCTGATGTGTTCAGTTCTGCCTGTGAGGAGCCCTCAGGGCTTTCTAGATGGGCTCTGAGTCTATGAATGGAGATCCTAACTGTCCAATGAGAGGAGATCAATTCCTCTTTGAGCAAAGTTGTGGTCAAGGTGAGCCCTGCATCTGACATGGAATAGAAATTTAGAGCCCACAAACTGCATGGTTGTATCCTGTCATGTAGGACAGGGTGCACATCTATGATTGCTGTAGATTAATTCAGTCAAAGGAGAGGCTTAACAAGTTGTAAAACGAATAATTTCAGCGCAATAGTCATAGTAAAACCTGGTACAATTTAAATGTGTTTTATAAGACAATGACTGTGTGACCATTGCTTGTCTTGAGACTCTTAAAACTAAAACAAATAAGGAACCTTTCCAAATTACAAGGGCTCTTCATGGTGTGGTATGTGATTTAAAAAAAATAATGTAGATAATGGATATCAATCAAAAAGATCAAAATATAGTTTAATTATTAGTGATCTGGCATTTTGGGAAAATGGTCTCCCAGAATTTGCATATTGCACCTTTAAAGTAATTGTTTATCACAGAAAAAGCAGAAATTACTTTCGTGAGCAGAAATGTACACTGAAATTGTCTTTGAGGAAAAAAACTTACCTTGGTTGAAGAAAATTCCAGCCAACCAAAGAGAACAAATGAATATGGGGAAATACTCTGAACAGTTTGCTCTTTCAAAACGAGGAAAAAGGTAAAAAATAGACAAATGAGCCAAAGCAATACAAATATGTTTTCAATTTATTGTCATTGTTAATTCTTACTGGGCTCGAAAGATCCTCTCAAACTCAAGCGGCCCGGTGGTGGCCGGAGGAGAGACCTTGTACTTCCTCCGGGCATAGATCACCTGGAGAGAGAAGTACGCTGTATGGAAGAAAAAAAAAAAAAAGATTTAACTGCTTTGATTATAGTAACAAATTAACTAACCATACAGCTCATTTTTAAGTTTTCTCAGAATACTAAATGGTTTTCAAAATCTTTCAACTTCGATAAGATAAAAATAGTTTAAAAGCTTTGTGACAGCTTCATTGAATGAGATCAATCTTCCCAATTCTACTGTTCTTCTGAGTGCATGTGCATACATAGATACAAACTGAAAAAAAGAAGTGGTAAGGTAAATAATTACTTTATTGGTTTAGTCCATCTATAGAGAACTACAGACAGGATTCAGCTCAAGTTTTTTGAAGCATCAGATCCAATTTTTCATCTTTAGACAAGTATCTCCTTCAAATCCACCCCAACCACAACAAGGGGGTGGCACATCCATAATTATGTTTATTCCCCCATGAAGGCTAACATTATTATTATTTATTAAAGTCATTTATGGTACCATGAGGAGTCAATCCCTACGTTTTGGTAGTAGGTCATTCTTTTGGTTTTCGCATCAGATTTTTTGGAAAGAATACAGAAAAAAATGTTTTTCACATCCTCAACTTCTATGGTTACTTTCGTAATCCAACTTTTCATCTTTAGACAAGTATCTCTTTCAAATTTTTCCATACTTTGAAGCTCCGGTTCCGAACACCTGCTGGCTCTCTCAATATTCTTTTTCACTGGAGAGGGTGAAGCTTGTGCTTAGTAAATGGTGAAATTACATGTTTGTGTGCAAATAGTGTTTGCGTTGAGTTAGTTAACTTGCTTATGTGAGTTTGATGTGTTGCATTCAGTGGCAGTGTGCAGGACTCAATGCAAAGATGCTCATTGGTTTGAACTCCAATCCTGACAAAATTTCTGTTTCTTGGTTCTGATTTTTATAGTTTTAAGTTATGGACATTCTTTATTAACTAAACAGAAATGGCAGTTTTAGAATAAAGACAAAAGCTTGTCTCATTACTCGTACATTTTCTCCCATTTGACCGTCTTATTGCATCTGGGATTTTTTTTAACACACAGATGCTCATAGACACGGCTTACTTTTCCACAGATGCCCTTTAAAGACTAGCAAAAAAAAACTGTAAACTAATTTATCTTGGTTATTTTTATTTACATTTTTTTGGTTTATTTACTCCAATTTCTATGTGACATTTGTTTTGGCTTCCATGTCAGAATTGTATTTGGATGGTATTGCATCATTTTCAAAAAAGTGTTGTGCCACAAACTTTTCCAATCTGTCAAGTCAATGGTGTTAGACATGATTAATTCTCTACTGGTCTAATTAAAATAAATTGCAATCATATTTTCATAAAATTTGTGTAGCATTTCAAGATAAACATCGTTGGGTTGAAGTTTTAGTAACATTTTGTAAATAGCACACCATTTACATAAAAATAATTACATCCAATTATTCCAAAAAACTATTCTGTTCAGATTCTAGAGAAACTATTTTGTGGCAAAGAAAAAAGGAAAATATTCAGTTAAGATAAAAAAAAAAGTATCAAAATATAACAGAAAATTATAACTGCTCAAATGTTGTTAGAATGGGAATCGGTGGAAAACATATCGATATATAAACATGTTTTCCACAATTCAGACAAAATAAAAATGTTGAACATGTTTAAACTGCTTCTCTGCGAAAAAGACTTGCTCTCAAAATGAAGAATATTTGTCATATAATTACCTTGTTCCAGCATTGCCAGCACCGTAACAGCTCCTAGAAGCACAACCTGGTCCAACATCTTCCTTAACAACTAATACAATTAGTACAGTCAAACTATGAGAACTGTGGCAGCGTGAGCCTACCTTTATTCCCTGGAGAGAGAGGAGAGGGAGGAGAATACTGCATCATCACTGCCAGAGGAGTGCTCCAACATCTACGACATGAACTCTCATAAAATCACATTCACAGCCGTGTTATATGCGAACAAATTCTGCTTTTTTTCCCCTGAATAATGTTTTTCAATGAACAATCACCATTTAACATTTTCATTGAATAAATGTTTTATAAATGTGCTCTATGGTTATGGTCAGAAAATAAACGGCAGTTATTTAGAGTTAACTGAGGCTAGTTCCAGCAGGTTTTCATAGCAAATCCATTTCAATGTTCTCCTACTTATTGTATGTAGTTTAGTCAATAATAACACATAAATGCACCATCAAGCACAGGCCAAGTGTAAAACATTATTTGGTCTTATGACGGGGTATTTTTGTATGCAAAATCTTCCACTTAGAACAAGGTTAGGAAAGTTGTTTAGTCAAACCTGGCTCTCTATTACACACTAGGAAGCGGAACTCTTTATATGGGCATTGCTCATAAATGTATGCTGCAATGTGGAAGTACACAAGGAGATTACACCACATTATTCTCCTTTTAACACCCTCAAGAGTGACGGCGTCCACATAGGTAAGTTAACTTGTTACAGCAGTTTAGCAACACACAGAACAAACGATTAGACCATACAGACAACTCCTGCTGTAGTTGTTGCAGCTGTGCTTCATTTTGCCATTCAGATTCAGGGTTGTATTCTGGATAATAAACGTCTAGCTGTATGTCAAACTAGTTTAGCTAGTTTTATCAGCATCAGTGCACATTCGCCTGGTCTTAACTGTGATTCGTGGATAAGCCACCATAAGCTAATTTTACAAAAACCTTGTAAACCTATGGAAGCCCATTTCTGTCAGGTTAAAAATATATAATGGCTTTAAAATGTCAAAATTTTTACTTAAAAAAAAATCTATATTTTGAGATAAAAATGTTGATTTAGGATGTAAAATTTTTATAAAAAGTGTGTTAATGTAACTGGCACTAGGTCAGCAACTCAGAATTTGTTTTTTATTAGTCAAAATATATTTTTAAATGACATTTTTTAACTTTTTATTCTCAAATTACAAAATTTTATCTCAAAATGTGTACTTTTTAAGAGATTATTATTATTGTTGTTATTTTTACCTGTCAGAAATGGGCTTCCATATAAACCTTTCTCTAATAAAAATGTAAGACTTTTTGAAAAAGAATGATGACCTTGTTCTATTAAGGTACTTCATTGTAATAAGAGATTGGTCAAACCATGACTGTTATTTACTCTACAGTTAAGTTTTGTTCATAAGATCTATTCTTGCTCTAAACTGCTTTTATAACTGTTTTATACCAACATGATGTTAATGTATCCAGTAATCACCAAATAAACACACCAAACAAGCCAATTTTCTAGAGAACTATATTTACACAATACTCTTCTTTTCAGAGAACAATAAAAAGTATAAAATACTTATAAAAATGTGCAGCGATGTACATATAAAAATATGTTCTATCTTCTCAGGACAACAGAAACCACATACAAACAAACATGACATAAATATACACAAAAACCGGTCCCAGAATCTCGACAGGGTTCAGACCAGCACCGGGCCTGCTTTCAATGTAACATCAGACGTCAGAGGGAGAAAACCAGGAGCAGTGGCCCTCTTCCAAACTAAAAAAACCCAGCTCCTCAAACTCGAAAAAATGTAGTGTAACATCATAAATGGCAATTTCTGTTTTTCAAAGGGGTCTTAATGTATGGACTCTAGAGATGATATGCTACATGATATAAAATATCTAAAATGTAGACTTTTTCAAATTCTTTACATTTGGGAGTGTACACTGATATAAAATTAGTCATAAGCACATTATTATGCTAAGATTGACTGTTCAGAATTTTGAAGTTGGGAAGTTTTCCTTCTGGAAAACAGGTATGAGAGTTGACCTCCAATATGAAAACAGAACTGCATATTTATACAGGTTTATATCAAATTGTAAATGCTCATAAATGCAATTTTAAGACATGATTATTGATGCTGGCGTTCAAAACTATCTCCAAATCAGCCCCTGTTTACCTCCACAAGCTCATGCACTCCTACATGTCCTCCTGAAGCCTGCACTCAGAGAAGGAACAGCACCTCGTGGTTCCGTCCCACAAAGGCAGAAGATCTCTCAGCAGAACCTTCTCTTTCACTGTCCCTGGCTGGTAGAACAAACTCCCTGGTCCAGTCAGGAAAGCAGTAACACTAACCGCTTTCAAAAAGCAACTGAAAACTATTCTTTTGAGGAAACACCTACCATATAAGAAAATAATATTTTTTTCCTCCTGTGTTTTTATTTTCTTGCTGCTATGGTTTATTGATATGTTGATACAACTTCTATTATGAGCAAGCTGAGATAGACTTTGACTCTGTAACAAATTGCATATTGTCTCTCCCCTACTGTAAATCGCTTTGGACAAAAGCGTCTGCCAAATGCAGAAATGTAAATGATTAAGTGACAAAAAAAAAGTGTTCTGACTTTGTTGAAAGGGGAAGGGTATGCTCAAACAGGAGCAACCAAATGAGTGACAGATTCTTGAACAAAATTTAGTGGTTTGGCTGAGCCACAGGTTCAGTAGTAAAGTGCTGCCTCTTTGAAATGTCCAGTCAAGAGAACCACAAGACAGTCTCGGATGCCCTTCTTGACTCCTATTATATACAAAACCTTAGAGAACACAGCAGATCGGACCATGCGACATGAGCAGAACAGATTTCTATGCTTCCATCTCCATCAAAAGCTTTTGCATTGATATCACTTACTGGGCACTGGCTAAAAGCTCATCAATGTCATCCATCCACTCTTGAGTTGATTGACTTTTCAACAGCGAGTCTACCAAGTCAGTCTCAGGGGGAAAGCCAGCCAAGCTCCCTCCTGATTGACTGCTGTAGCCGAACTGGAGCTGCTGATTGGGTGCTCTGTTGAGTTGGTAAGCCTGATTACACTGCAGTCCTGTGTTGTGGTTATGGCCAGACTGTGGCTGGCTGAAGGACCCCAGGTCAGGCAGTACCTGCTGGGATTGTGGCAGCACCTGTGACGGCACAGTCTGCTGGCCAGGGGGTAGTTGTTGAGGCATGCCGGGGTTGTTTGTCCGCTGTTGGTTCATGTTAGGCATACTCTGTCCAGGGTTCAAACTGGACATGGGTCGACCAGCCATTGCACCAGGGGGGAACTGTGTTGTGTTAGGATGTTTGGACAATCTTGATTGCATGTGGAAGCCTGAATTGGGGAAACCTGAAGGGTTGGCTCCATTTGCAGGGCTGGACTGGAGCGCTGGGTGCTGTAGTGAAGGCTGCTGCTGCCAGGGCTGAGCCTGTATGGACAAGGAACCTTGGATACTGTTTGGCATGGTTGTGGTCATAGCAGAGCCCATGTTATTAGCCATAGTGTTGGGTAGGCGGGACAACTGTTGCTGCTGCTGCTGTTTTAGCATGGCAGCATTGGGTTGGTTTTTCAAATGTGCTTGTGCTGCTAGAATGGTTTGTCGATATGCAGCAGGCATACTGGGAACAGCTGGTCTTTGTTGGTTTGTATGGGAGGGATGCATGGCCATGTTCCCATACAGGACCTGCTGCACATCAAGACTACTTGCGCAAGGCGTGAGGTTAATGTCAGCTTGATTGTTGCTTGGAGAGGGACCAGCAGCAGTGCCTGGATTCTGGCTGACCCCCATTCCCATCATGCCTTGTGCCTGAGAGAACATTCGCTGTGTTCCAGGGGCGAGTGAGTTGACATTTCCTATTGGCTGAGCTGCACCTAAAAGGAAGTAAAATACAAAGTTTTAAACAATGAATGATTATAGTGCCAACATTTATCAATTTAATGGAATCAGTCGTTAAAGTCCGCTATTCTGCAGTTTTTACATGATGGGAGTTTAATCTTATGGCTCTCCTAAAATTATTTGAACGAATGGTGTGGTTTGCGTTACCACACAAAATTCAGATGGGACAGAGTCAAGACAAGTGAAAACTTATTGTGTACAATCGCATTGTATTGTTGCAATCAGTTTTTGTGGAAAATTTTGTTATCCACAATTTCTTCCCTGAATCAATGTGACATTATTTAAGAGCCAGATCATCTTCCCCTAAACATTAGATACACAAGATTCTATAGCACAACCCTACATAAGCCAATACAGCTTCAGGAACTAAAATCTTCAATGTTCATGGTCAGAAACCAGCCTGCAATCGTGAGCAAGCATTAAAGCAGCCTGAGTGAAGGCTGTGAGTTCCTACAGTAAAATTCACCTCACATAAACATTATTGTTTTTCTAAATTCAAATTAGTCTAATATTACCCACACTTGCAAACAATGTGGTCGTATTTGCTTATGAGTAACAAAAGGATGCTTGTGGTCACCAACGGTGCAAGGATGTTAATATTTTAATAACCCTAGAAAACGTTCAGTTGCTCGGCACAAAAACACTTGTTAGAGATACCCATTAATTGATTTTGATCATTTATATTTATATATATATATATATATGAATTTGGCATCTGGTGTATATTTGCATCTCCATACTGCTTGACTCTCAGCCAGCAGCCGTTAATTAAATTTTTTAGCTCTTAAAACATTCTCTGTCTTATTCTTTTTCTCTCCTTGTTCTCCTCCATTCCCATATCACTCCACGACCTATTTAGCTGCACTTCCAAAATGGGTAGACTTGAACTGAAAGGGGGATTCATGACCCCAATGATCATAAAACTTACAGTCCTAGTTTTACACTTAACGTTGCTCCATCTTGGATGTTTTTCATTTCTTGAAACAAAACCACTAGGCAGGGTACTAACACTAACATTAGCACAGTGGCACAATGGCTTTAAGATCTACTAGACTGGTAAGTAATTTAACTACATAAATCAAAGAAAGTACCTAATAAATGTAAACCATGATTAGTATTTCAAACCATGGTGCTGGAGTAGAATGTAATTAATGATATAGGACAGTTATTCACATTTTGTTGGTTAGCCAACAATCGCAACCACCTTGTTATTAAATAGCTTCTAGTTATAGTGGTATATAGATACAGATACCCTAAGTCTTTATTAAATTCACAGTTCCAAATCAAACAATTAATGAAGATAGATTATGTTTGAATATCCAACTTGATTACATGCAATGAATGCCAGGTGGTATTAAACCCATGGAGAGCAACGAGGCTGAGGGTTGGCTTGGAACTATACAGGGCTCCATTAGCCAAGTGATGTAGGGACTTTACAACTTTGTACAAAGCTAAAATATGCCAAAGGTTCTGCCCACCATTTTATGTATTCTTTGTTTAATGTGACATACTTTTGAGCATGTGATGATGACCTAATCAGTTTTTTTTTTACAAAAAAATGTTAACAGTAACAGAATAAATAATAATAATAAGAATAAGAATAAAAAAGTACATCAATCCCCTTAAACACCTAAAACACAACCATAAAGCTTCTGAATCAATACTATTATTTCCCACTGAACAACGGTTTGCACTCCAACAGACATTCCAAGGAGACGCTAATTTCAGACAACTAAACAAAAGTTGAATTATTTTGCAACAATGTCCGCATCTGCTGATACTTCCTTCTCAATTAGATACTTCACTTAACCTTCCATCTTTATTGATATGTTCTCAATCGTACAAAATTGGACCTTAATGGATTAATGGAACAACTGCTGGACGAATCGGCATTAAACCAATTCGATCAAGTGTTTCCTGTTGTTGTACTGAAACACTGAGATGTTTAGCCAATGTTTCGTGGCATAACGACTGAGGCTGAGACTAGAACAAAAGTAACCAAAATGACAACATAGATTTGCATTTAAAGAGTAGGATAAATCTTGTGTTCTGGAATTAAAAATACCCCTTTTTCCTGTCAAATTATGCTTTTTTATTATTAAACATAAATTAAAATTGCCTACATCGTGTAAACTCAGCTTTTCAGACCTTTGCATGTTTTAGCTCAAAATGACTCGATGATTGTAGCAATACTCATTGGACATCCACACACAGCACACTACCCAATCAGAGGAATCGCGAATGCATCTCAGTGAAGAACGCGCTTTCGCTGACCCAGAAGAGTAACTGTAATGGAAAACAATTGTTCAACCATTCATACAGGCCACTAGATGGCAAAGGTTAGTTTGTTTGTTTGTTTTTGCCAAAAAGGCAGTAACGCTAAGTTTTTCCAAGTTAACATGGAGCATGGTGTGTTTTCTTATCGGAAAGCCAATCATCGTTTCAAAGCTTTTGAGCTAGATGCTGTACTAATTAAAATTGGTATTAGCTCTGTTTTTGAATGAATTATGTAAAGGATGAGCAATAAGATGTGTAAAAGGGCAGGCCTACACCATGTGTAATAGAGCTGATGCAATAAATTAGCTGGAAATGCAAAGGCAAGACCTGACGAGCTGAGCCCCACCTCACCAATCAGAGCAGCTATCAAACACAAAAACTACCACTATTACTAGAAAAGCACTCAAGTCTTGTTTCATAACTGCATGTGCAAAGGAAAAGGGCGAGTACCTGTGATGCTGTTTTCTGTGAACCCTGAGGTGTGCTGCTGGGTTCGGCAAGGCGGCACAGTGCTGAACTGGGAAACCTGCTGTGGCTGCTGCTGGAACGGGTTCTGCGGAGCCTGCGGGCTCTGTTGGTCCTGGTACTGAGGCGGTGGCCGGGTAAGATGCCTCTGCAGCTGCTGCTCCTGTTGCTGTCTCTGTTTTTAATTAAGAAAATACTTCCTTTACTTTAAATACACGTGACTGACTGTCCAGAAACCTCCACAATTATAAGAAGCCTTGTTAGGATGACTATCTAGCAGATGGTTTTAAGATCAAACAAGTCTAACCTAAACCCTTTTGAGCGGTGCCATTAACACATAGTAGGTATATTAAAATAAAATGAAAAAGTGGTCTCAACAGTGATAAAAGTGATACAAAGCAAAAGTAAGGCACCTGCTCAGCCATCATGTGTCTCTGAAGCTGGAGCTGCTTCTGTTGATTAATCAGCTGCATCTGGTGCTGTTGCTGCTGCTGCTGCTGCTGCTTCAGGTAAGCTGGATTGCCATGATTCCCAGGGATGCTGTTGTTGCTTTGCTTTGGTGCCATGGCACTTCCAGGGCCTGAAACATGAGTGTTGGGTGTATAGGAGCTTGATTCCTGCATAGAGAAAGTGAGAGGTGCAACTTAAAAGCACAGAATAATAATTCCACATTCAGAGCAAAGCTCATTTTATGCCCATGTTATGAAGAACTTGACAAAAGACCCAAACTGACAAACAAAATAATGAAAAAGAGACTACCTTTTACAATAAATAACATCCAAAACAACATTAACTCTGAGGCCTTGAGCACACTTTATGGGTGTTCTTTTATAAATCTCATCTATACCATAACAGTTACACACTCTTGGAAAGCCTGTAGGATTCTAACAGGCCTCCATGTCTATGAAGGTCATCCCAAGTAATGCAAAGGACACTGGAACAAGGCAGAAGAACACAAATGTGGATGGAATATTACTGCCCCCTACCGTTTTCCATCCCACATTGCCTTAGTCTGTGTGATTTCATTCGCTTTCAAAAAAGATTGTATTTTGCATCATTTATTTAATAATTCATGCAAATTGAAAAATTTTACCAAATAAATGTTAAAATCGTGGTTGGCGCACGATAACTGGCTTCTGGCCTAGCATTGCTTTTCGGTGCATTAATTGTCTATGATATATTTTAATGATCAGGGGTAATCTTAAATCAACCCGACTAGTACTGTATTTACATATTTTTTCATAAAAATCATAAAAATCAACATCCAGCTAAATCACTGACAAATCAGTACTCATACACAGTAATGACACATTGTGGACTATATTAGAATACCTAGACCTGTGATTCTTCCTAAAGTAAAATCATGCAGTATGAACCTCTACAGTGCAGTACAGTGTGAATACAACAGCAACTGAATGCTTCTCCAGACAGGCATGCAGTGTGAAAATATCTGTGGTGGGACCACTTTAAAAAAATCTTGCAGTCGAAACTTGGCTCCAGATGGATAATATTGCACAGTCATTATGAGTAACATCCAGCTCTGGTTCACGCATGTAACTTGCGGGTGCATTGTCTGAGCACAGTCATATGGAGCAACCAGCCTAAGCACCCATTGTTGGTTTTTGGTCGTTGAGATATAAGTAAACTTTTCCTAATGTTTTAATTTTAAGTCACAAAAAAACACATGGGTAATGTTAACTAAGAAATTAGCAAAAACATGCTTTTTTTTTAAACGTAACTGAGCTCACACAGGGTTCCCCAAATCCAGTACTGGAGGGCCACAGCCCTTCACATTTTAGTTGAAGCCCTGCTCTAGTATGCATGATGCACTCTAGCTTTAGAGAGAGCCTTAATTAGTGCAACAGATATATTTATGATCGTTAAACCAAAAATGTGTAAGTCTCCGGCCCTCCAAGACTGTATTTGGAGACCTCTCTTAGTCATATCCACACGTACCCAGGTATTTTATGTTGTTGTCTTTTTTGCTTTTGTTTTATTCTCATATAGCTTTTTTTTTTAAACCTTTGCATTCACATGAACGTGGCTATTAAATATCCTTCACGATATGCTGAATTCACGAAAATGCTGAATTGCTCCTACAATGCTGTATAAACAACTTCACTTTTGCCTCACTGTAGTTTCTTTTCTTTGATTTCTGAAGCAACTCAAACAAAGATAATAATGATGGCTTTCATCTGAAATTCTCTTGCCAGTCTTTACGAACAACTATTTCTCTCTCAGAACTTCCCCCATTAATCGGAGGCTCAATCCGGTTGTTGTCCAAAACCAGTGCTGTTTGAGTCTGTGTCAAGTGAGCAAAAATGAGCGAGTCAGCAAAATTGAGCTGCATATTGTTGAAGTTTGGCAGTAAAATATCTATAAAAGGAAGTTTGTGATACTTTAAATCTTTCTGATTTAAATTTTACCTCCAGACTCTTAAGTGATCTGACCCTGAGGCAGAATTCTTCCTCAGATCTGAACTTTGGACATTAGCAGAAATGGTTTAAAAATAAATTGCAAACGTCAGTTTTGGCAGTCAGCCTTAAACAACAAACACCCGCCACACTCTTGCATGTCCTCTCTGTACCTCTCCTAGAGGCATTTCGAGGTCAGTGACGGCACTAACAGGTGTTATCTGAGTGCGATGACAACAAATTTCACAGAATAGGTAAAAGCAAAAAGTTCAGCCATCTAAGAACTAGTTCCAATCTTACAATAAAGTAGGACTGACTGATCTGAAAATTACCACCCCCAGTGGTGGGTGGCCGCATGCATGAAAGACACCTTTGTGCCCCTTCATCTCCCTCTCTCAGTATTTTTCTCTGTTGACTTGTCTCTTGCAGCCCGTCCCAGCCCCCACAGCAGTGCGTGTGAATGTGTGAGGGGGTGTGCATGCGTGTGTGAATGGCTGTCTGCTCTCTGCTCCTTAGCAACCAGCTGGATGACCCAGACAAACTGTTCAACCCTGGGGCGCATGAGGCCCTCTGCCAGACACGCACTAAAAAAAATCTCACTCACACTAGATCAGGACAATAAGATGAATACATGCACTGGAGCTCAACCCGTTTAGAAATTAGGCCGATTACCCAGTATTTTAAACATGGGGAGTTGTTATTACTCTATTTTTAGATAAATTGTGTTCACGCTAGCACAGTCTAGAGAAAACAAACCTGTTTGCATTCAATGGTGCAAATGCTAAAGAATAAAAAATATGTCAACTCAATAGGTGGCTGTGCATTACAAACCCAAAGTTATATCAGCTACTCAGAAGTTTCCAAACCAATTTCTGATTAGTCTGATTAAAATCCCTTCAATGTGTAAGTTAGTAGCTCAACGAAGGTTGCTCTGTTCAGTGATTAAACACTTTAAGTGTTCATGGAGTCCTATACATGCATGTAATAAGCCACGATATCACATTGAACAGCAGTGGAGTAGTCTTAACTACATCTGCCAAATATTTGGGTCTTTATATACAGTGAAAGCTTCCAATTTTCACTTGTTGAAATCATTCCATATGAAGGCTGTGCGAAGTTATTATTTTGAAAAAGATTAAAAAATAAAGCTACGCAGAGAAGTTTGATTGAACTGGACACTGACACACATGATGTTGGCCAGGTGAAAAGAGGGTGGAAGAGACACAAAGTACTAGGTGCTGGTAATTTTTTACTTGTCAAAAGTTAATTTTGGTCCTTGTAAGAATATACTGTCAATATATATATATATATATATATATATATATATATATATATATATATATAACTGAATATTGAAACAACATGTTTTCACCCATCTGTCCCATTCCTAGCATAGAGACGCATTGATATAGTCAGGACACTTTTTAATTCTATATTATCTCCATGTTAAAATCTTTCATACAGTGGAGGTGAACTTACCGGAGGATGCGGAAGGTGTCCTGGTCGGAAGTTCATGCCAGTGGGCCTCTGCTTCTGCATCTGCTGATGTCGCATCATGTTCAGTAGGGCCTGGTTTTGTTTGTTCTGGTTCTGTGCACTTGGAGGGCCTCTAGGTGCCCCTGCTGCTCCAACCTCATAATGGGACAGCGGTTTTGTGTTGCTATAGTCGAGCATGGCTGCCTGGGAACTGTGATTTGGCTGGTGGCTGAGGGGCCCTGAGGAGGCAGCTGTGTGACTTAACAAGTTAGGGTGGCTACCAGGCTGCATGTATCCCGCGGGAGTTCCTGCTTTAGGTGATCCTTTGTTTGGCACAAGCAGGTTCTTGGAGTTTGCAAAATCTTGAGGGTACAACGAAGGGCTTGTAGTCTTATCCAGTCCAAAAGCTCCACCCATTTGACTTTGAGAAGCTGCATTTTGTGGCCAAGATGCAGACTGACTGGGCTGCTGGTGGAATTTTGATGGCTGCAGTCCCTGAGGTTTTTGTTGTGATGGGGTTTGAACCACATGCTGATGCATTATTGCTCTTTGCTGCTCACGAGCTGCTAGCTGCTGCAGTTGCTGAGCGGGCGACAGATCTTTGGGTGGGACAGCCATCATGTGGTTTGCATGTGATCTGTTGGGCTGAATGTTTGCCTGCTGTGGATGCTGCTGCATGGGCAGAGCTGGTGATGTGGCCGATGCTGTTATTGGAGAGTTGGTATGAAGTGGAGGCCCTGAAGATGTAGACCTCACCTGAGGTGATCCCTTACAAGTGTCCTGTTCAAAAGTAGAGGGAGCAGCAGGAGAAAGTTCCTCTTTCACATTGCTCAGATCTGGTGTTATCAAGTGCACAGTCGATGTGAGCTCAGGGTCCTTGCGATCTTCAAAACTGACACTAAAGAGTTCCTGGATGTCCTCATAGGGAACAGATCGGTTAAACTCCTCCATGATCTCACTCCAGTCCTGATCATTGAGGTTTAAGTCAGGAAAGAGGCTGTTGTTTCCATTTGCACCTCCTTGAGGAAGTATACAGGACAAAGACTCATCCACTGGTTCCTGCTTCATCTCTTTCAGACGGAAATCAGACTCTGAACCACGTAATGGAACATTATCAGCAAGACCTGCTCTGTTTAGCTCTGCTCCAAGTGCTCTGTGACTATCATTGGCTATCATGGCATCAGTAATAAAGTTATGTTTGGTGTCTAAAGGTGAGAGAGGAGGCACCGTGGCATTTGAGACCCCATTTATATTCTCAAGAGCATCCTCAAGGCAGGGCTTTTTATTGGGAGGGTAGCCATCAGAGAAACCATTCACTTGCTCACGATCTAGAGGTGACCCGGCATTCTCTAACTTCTTCTTGACGGTCTCCTGTAACTAAACACAAGACAAAAAGAAAAAAAAATTATCCAAGGTTTTCTTTGAACATCATTTAAAAACATTGAATCATTTAAAAGGCATTCCATTTGAATGACTATAAAAACAATTCCACATTGACAAATGTAGCTCACAAAAAAAGTCTGGTTCTTCTGCTCATAATCTTAAGAGATCCTTTATTGGTGGAATTTAATGGCAGTATCCAAAGATGATATTAAAATCCAACCTTGTGCTATTAAGAATTGACCACATTTTAATAACCTCTGTGTAGTATTGCACTAACAACTAACACAGGTTTGTGACCTAACACATCTGCTAACAAAGCATAAGGAGAGAACATTCTTTACAGGTGAATTAAAGTATGCTGTTTTGTTACAGTGAAGAATATATCCCTGACCAAAGAATAAAAAAATGCATTGATGTTTCCAGTCATTTCTCTGTCCTCTCACATACCATTTAATGTAGAAGATAGAATCTCTCCTCCCTCAGAGAGTGAAAATGTAGTAATCACACTGCACCAAATGTGTGCAAGAGATGCATAGGTGTGTAGAGTCCTTATTACTCACTTCCTGTATGCTCTTTCTCACCATTGTTTATCCGTTCAAATTACAAAAATTCACCTTACATCATCAATGTCTTGACTAGCTCCTGGCAGATTTTGGTGAAGGTCTGACGAGTTCTAAATAGGATTTTTGAATTGGGATAATAGATAAAACAAGATGTTCTAAACAAGTACTATAAACATTTCTTCTTCTTGCTTTTTTATTAGACTGAAATAATAAAATTAGACAACAATTAGTTAACCAATGCACTTCTAAACAAAGGAGTTCTGTTTGGTTTCCCCAGTCACTCCCTTTCCCAGCCACACCCTCAGCACGACACTGTAATAGATTAGCACAAGGTAAAGGAAATCCAATTAAAAGGCAAGTTGGATTTAAAAGTTCTGTAAGGTTCAAAGTAGCATAAAAAGCAGTCTATTAAAAGGGAAAAAGGAGCATTGGCTGTGCCTTGCTTATCTCTAGTCAGGCTCAAAGTGAAGGCATGCACACTCCCCCTTCCAGCTGCAGCTGCACACTCCACAGTGTTTGAACCAGAAAAACAGGTCTCTACTCCACAGCAGCTACTGTCGCTGTCCTGAGCCAAGCACACAGCAGTGGCACACCCAAGAAAATGCAATTTTTCTGTCTTCTTGTCTCCTTTCTTACACCCCCACCACAGGCTTGAACCACATGAGTCTAATTACCATGAGTATGAGTCTGTATTCCACAACAAAAGAGTCAGTGCTCAGCTTATACAGGGGTGCGGGAGTGTGCCAAATTCCTGACTATGAACAGTTCAAACTGAGAGGCAGACTTAAGGCCATTACACATCTATTCAGCTGAAGTGGCTGCATCTTACCAAAAACAAGAGAGCTAAAATGACCTTTCACGTCAGCTCTCAAAATGCAGCTTGCTGATGCATTGCTTTTCAACAAATGCAGCAATCTTATTTTTCAATTCCAATGCACTGTGTAAAATCGCTGTGAGTAGATATTTTTCTCACTAGCTAATAGCACAAAGCTCCCTGAAAAGAGCAAAAAAAGAATAAAGAGTTGTTTGTTATTGAAAGGACTGATTTGCTCACCAAGAGCATAATTTTGTGTTATAGCTTTCCAGTTAATGGAAGAGCAACATCTTTTAAAATGAAGGACCACTTGGTCGACAACACGGAAGAAAAGTTTACCAACATCTTTGGGGTCTCTGAGGATATAAAGTCTCCAGCAAAATGGCTCACTCTATATTGGTTATTAAAGTGTTTTTACACAGCAAAAAGAGAGGGCTTTCGCTACAGATGTACAAAAAAAACACTAGCAGCCAATGAATACAAGAGTTCCATACTTATGTAGAACACTTTACGGGTGTGGAAAACTGGATTTATACTTCTGCATTAACTCTACGAATTGCCCGTTGCGGAAGGCTCAGCGAGCACCTGTTAGTCAACAAAGCATTCATAGTTGTGCACTCCGTCTGCGCTGTCTTTGCTCTGATCAATATTGTTGTGATAAGAATGCCAACTGCTAGCAAACCAAAACACAACATAGATGCTAACAGAAAACAGGTTTTCTTTGCCTCATCATAAAACATATAAATATAACTTCTTCCGCTGCTGCAATAGAAGCACTGTCTCTAAACTGACCAATATCACAACATGGCGTATGACAATGCTAACTTATAGCTAGCTAAAGCTCAGCACAGATAACAAAGGAAGGTTATTTGCTTATCGCCAAAGTTTTACTTCATTATCCAATGTTTACTAATTGAAGAGTTTGCTCTCCTCCACTTTGCCCAATCACAGAGCAAAGTCTTGACGCATATTTACAATTTTTGAGAGGCGCACGTCGAGCTTTGCAGAGGGGTCAACGTGAGGGTACGTCAGCAAGCAGCCTTCGCAGATGGTAATTCGTCTAGTTGACACAGAAGATCTCCCTCTCTCTCAACTCAGAATCATTTGATTAGCGATTCTTTGATTAACTCTGAGGAAAGCAAAACTTAGCCATTCATTACTTATTATAGCATATTGTGGCCATTGTTCTAAAAGCCTGATTGGAGACACAACATTAAATATTTTTGCCAGTAAAAAAAAAAACTAAAAAAAAAATAAATAAATTCTAACGTTACATTGTTAAAACAAATCCCTTTACAACCCTGTAGATCCCTTTACATTTTATAAGCAATGTTTCCAACAGAGTAAGGAAATAAATAAAAACACTTAAATGAATAGTAAATTAATCAATATCCACATATTAAAGAAGGAACATCTGTTCTAACGTTATGTAAAGTTAACTTGGAGTTTCCTCAAGCTCTCTTTAACAGATAAAATCCTAATAGCTGCCTTCAGCACTACAGCCTCAACGACTCGATCCCAAGCTCTCTCCTTGGCTCTGTCCACTTCATAAAAAGTGTTTTGGGATCAAAATTACTTTTTGTTTCTGAATTTTGAGAATGAGGTGAGTCTCGTCCATCGCAGCTGTTAGTAACATCTGTTTGGGGTCCTCTGTGTGTGTATGTGTAATATATATATATATACATACACAATTTACATCTTAGCCTTTAAATGAACTAAAAGTACTGATAAATTACTTAGACACGCTTGCTTAACCGTTTACAATAGCAAGTCATTATTTTGTATACATAATCAACAGAAATAAAATGAAGCATTTTAATCTAGATTAAATCCAAAATTATTCTAGTTTAATAAAATTAATCTATGCCACCTCTAGTTAACACAATTTTAATCCATAAGTTAACACGGGAGAAAGTTTTTAATGGCAAAATAAAGATTTAATTGATTCATAAATGCATTCGATCAGACTCTGACTGCTCTTAAATGTCGTCACACAGCTTCTGTTGCTCATAGGCTGATCTGCATGCTTTTTGTAGTGATTACCGAAAGTCTAGAAGCACTCTAAATTACAACAGGCTACTGCCCCAAACCATCACTGGGTCTGGCTATTAAAAGATAAACATCAAAAAAACTATTTGTGAACAGCTTTAGCTTCACATCGATTTATTTTTAAACCATGATACTCTTAAATCCACTGCTTTAGTCAACAAGTGTATGCTAGCAGCACAGCTCATCTGACTTCAACAAAGTTAGGAGCTGACAAAGTCTAACAAATTAGAACTATTTTTGATTTGTGCAACAAGCTACAAAGTAGTTTGCGCCTGCATGCCTTACTTTGTGTTCACTGATTTCTCTTTATGTGTAATTGGCTGAGAGTTTATCACCAAGGGAGCTGCTACAAAGTGACATCTATTCACCTGTGGGTCACCTACATTCAGACCCATGAGACGGTTTTCAAAGTACGGTAAAGCTCATGGGTTACACATAAAACAAGAGCTACATTAAGAAAATGAGTTGCAATTAAATGAATGAATTGCATTAATGCATCACACTACCTATGAAGTTTAAAAAAAAGAAAGAATCTATAATAATAAATGTTATAAATAAAATTAATATCTTAAAATGCACAGAAAGACTCACTCCTAGTCCCAGTTCCAATGCTTTACATGCTTTAATGCTCTTACATTAAGGCATTACTTTGAAAAGTCATTTTATCTACCACTGAATTTACTTGCAGAGACGTTTAGTCGTTTACTGTTCTGATAATTATAAATAAAATGAGTTGCAATTAAATGAATGAATTGCATTAATTCATCACACTATCTATAAAGTTCAAAAAATAAAATAAAAGAAAGAGAAAAAGAATTGATGAAAATAAATGTTAAATATATATATATATATATATATATATATATATATATATATATATATATATATATATATATATATATATATATTGCACAGAAAAAAGACTCACTCCTAGTCCCAGTTCCAATGCTTTACATGCTTTAATGCTCGTACATTAAGACATTACTTTGAAAAGTCATTTAATCTACCACTGAATTTACTTTACAAGCTCAAGAAATTACAGAGACGTTTAGTCGTTTACAGTTCTGATAATTATATACAGAAACACAGAAATCGAAAACAAATGTAACTGAAGAAAACTAGCCCATTTCTAGTATCAGGCACATATTTTTGAACGGTTGAATTAAGTCTCAGAATCACAACCGTGAAGTGATCGCTCATTGATTAAATTCTCCAAAAATCCAACTTGACAGTGACGTACTTGTGTCGAGATCACGTGATCGCTTAACGTCGACGCAGCTGCGTAGAACGTTACACCTGCTGAAGTTCCAAATGCGCACGTGCAATCAATTATCCAAGTTCATACGTTACAAGATGTCAAAGGCCTCGCTCTAACATAGACGCTGACATGTCAAGTTGCTTAATTCAGATAACGTTTTAGAAGTTAGGAAACGAATCACGAACAATAAGTCTCACTTACTGCGATAAGCGTGCTGTTTCTGCTCTGCTCCCCGGTGCCTCCGTCGGCTAGCTCTGTCGGTCTCTGGCCGGCCGTGTCTGTGTTCCCTGCTGCGGACTGCTGCCGGTGCTTGTTAGGGCGCTTGGCCTTTGTCTGCAGAAAGCGCTGCTGCAGAGCCAGCGTCTGTTGCCTCTCAATCTCCAGCCGCTCCATGGCCGTGCTGTCATAGCGGTTCTCGCAGCTTGTGTGATGCCTTCTAAAGAGCTCGATCCGCCGCCGCAGCCGCTGCATCACGGCGCTGTGGCGCGGAACAACGAAATCCGCCATCATCCAAAGGAAAGCCGGGTTTTAAAAACACTGGTTCTCGGGATGCAGCACAACTCGCGGCTAGTCGTGCTGTCGTTTGTGTGAGCTTCCGTTTTTAAAAATCACACAACTTTCTCCATGTCAATCACAGATATCCACATATTAGAAAAAAATAGTTTTAACATCGTGTTAACAGTTCAGAGGTGTGTGTGGATGAGCAGAAAATATGTTTCGACAAATGTTTCCTTTCAAATAACAATACAATAAAACGTGCCAACCCTTACACCATACCATAACAATCTTGTTTGTCTGAATTAACAAACAGCACCCCGACCCAACGCAGACAAAAACTTACTAAATGGTAATCATGATAAGCTAATAGATGTTGTATGCTTCAACCACGATAGGTGTAACGATGAAAGTCCGTGAGGGTTTCAAACTTTTACTTACGGCATCCCTTACAGAAGAAAAAAAGGAATAAATAAAAATGGATCCACAGTCGTTTCGGAGCACCACACGCAAAGCCACGTTCAGTCAAATTTCACTTCCTCTCAATTAAAATATTAGTTTGACAACATATTCAAAATAAGCTTTTCCCGTCTTCGTTTAAGTTTGACCAATGGCTTGCAGGAGATTTAAACAACGACTAAAAGTTAGAAAATGCGATTTAAACATCGTTAAAACTCCTTTCACTTGTTGAGAAGATGATTAACGAGAACCCCAATGGATTGTTGGCAGCAAAAGTTACTTTTAACGTAGCACAGCGGCTAACAGCTGATCCTCACCGTTACGTTGAAGTTACAGCTACGGATGTAGCTTAGCCTTTGTGCTAACTAGCATTGAAACAAAGCGCTGGCGTTTTTCTCAGTTGAATGTCGTCTAAAAGTCTTTAAGTAGCCAATACTTAACCGAGTACTAGTCATTGGTTTACACAAACGTGGAAATGAACAATCTAATGCCACAGGAACAAAACTTCTACATCACTGTCTATTGTTTTCCAGTATTCAGGAGTTGTTGGTCGCCATCTTGTAACTATTTCTCCTCTTTTCCCCGTTTCATCCACGCGCTGTGAGTGACATGCCAACAGGGCAATCACGAACTCTTCATTGGCGTTCATATTTAATGTGTGTATATATTTAAATAAGGTAGGTGTTAATATTACGGCAAAAAAATAAATAAAAACAAAATAATGACTAATTGTTAACTAAGAAATTTGTTGTGATCACAATGTTATTTTGGTATTCTTTAGTTCAAAAATGTTTTAAATCCTTTTTTCACTTAGGCTTTTGGTAATTTTTTCTCTTTCTCTACCTTTCATGAAGAATTGTATAGTTGCTTACAACTATATAACTAAAACTTTTTTTAGCTGGCAGACAATAATATATATTTTTTGACTTGAATAAAATGAAATTAAAATTTACATGGATGCATTTAGCAGATGCTTTTGCACAAAGCGACTTAGAGTAGGGAGAAACGAAATGTAATTTGTTATACAGTGAAAGTCTAACTCAGGTTGCTTGTAGAAGTTGTAGTAGAAGTTGTATCAATCAACCAAATCAGTATCAGTTTTTCCAAACATTTTATTTCTTCAGGGATACATTTAATTTAACACATTTTAAGGTAGTTTACCTCCTGTTGTGTTTTATAGCTTTAAAACCAGTATTTAAATACTAATAAAAGTATTTTTATAGGCATTTAAACCAGCTCAAACTATTCTCTTTTCACTGGAGAATACTGATTAAAATACAAGATCCTGCTGTTCATTCCATTTATGGTACTGCACCAATATACATCAGTGAGTTAATTAATACATACACACCTACACGTGCTCTGCAAATCAGTCCCTACTCAATGCTGTATCCCAAACCAGACACTATACACTGCACTCTTAAAGTAGATCAGAAGAAAATGTACATACTTTTTAGTGTGAGATGAGAGTGTGCACGATCTGGGATGCACTAAAATGTGATTACGCACAACATGTGCGAGAACTTGGCTCCTCCTTTTCCATTCCTTTAATAAATTTTTTTAATAATAAATAAAACACTCTATATCAGGGGTCTCAAACTCAATTCCTGGAGGGCCGCAGCCCCTGCAGGTTTTTGTTTCAACCATGTTTCAGGAAACACAGCAGTAGCTTCAAACAAACCAGAGAACCCTAATCAATGGAATCGTGTGTTTTCAGTTAAGGTTGAAGCAAAAGTGTGCAGGGTTGCGGCCCTCCAGGAATTGAGTTTGAGACCCTTGCTCTATATTCATATTGTTTATTTATGTGCATCTTCTTTAAAAACTAGTCGCATTACAGATTGCTCTTTTTTTGGGTCCCAGAGAAAATTCCTTGCACCAGAGTGCAGTGGATTGTGGGTAATATCAGCCGGTTGAGGGTTCATGGTAAATTCAGTTCAAGTGATTAACGACAATTTTCATTTTGGCAGTGAGACATCTATTAACGCTATTGGATAATTTGATAGGGTAGAAATAGAATTACCATAAAATTGTACCGTAGCGAGTGTAAAGTTTATTAATATGTGGAATATTGTTGATTTCAACTGACCAGTAATTTCTGACTTATAAAAGTTTTTTTTAAACCAATCTGTGGTGAAATAAAGCAACCACGGCACTTATTTTTTTATTGAAATAAAAATGGAGAATAAGGAGTAAAACACCCACACACTCTGTGGGTGTTTTTGGCAATTAGGTGACCTGATTTAACATTTATTTAATTCATAAATTGGACCTGACTCCATGAAAAAGACAGTCTGACCTTAAAAGCTAGAGTCCATGAAAAAGACAGTCTAACTTAAAAGGAGTGACGCTTTTCTGATAGGGATACGCAGCTAGAGACAAAATATCTGCCACGTGAAACTTATCTGCAAGGATAGCTTTCTGCATATATACCGCGCCTATGAAACACCAAGGGAGGTGCAGTTTTCGAGCCAGGTTCTGTAACCCATCACATTGCTGTTTCCTGAAAGATCTTGTGCTGAAAAGTAAAGAGAAATCGGACTGAAAGTCATAGTCTGTCTTTATTGAATTTATTTTCAAAAGTGTATTTTATATTGCGGGAAAACAACCACATTAAATGGCGTTGTCGGCAAGATTCAAGAGTCTGAGATCACAGCCGTTGACCCTGAAGAGGTGCCAGGAGCCGCTGTCAGAGCTTCGAGAGCGAGAGAGAAAACCTCACCCTGTAACTGGGAGCTAACGCACATCATTTGGATTGGTAAGCATAACTCTTTGTTATTTATGCTTACTGTGTTAGTTAATGTTAAGAAAAGTGATGTGTCTCTCCAGTTTTTTGATTAGAATTAAATGAGGTTTTTTGGCTCTGGGAAAAAGCTCTTAACTCTGAAAGAAGTGTGTAAAAATAAGACTCTGAATTAAAAAGAACAGGTTGTTTTTAAACCCCTTAAAAGAATTAAAAATAAGTTAAAACTAAAAATACAATTCGGTTAGTATTGTTTATTATCTGAGTAGAATAAGTCTGATTCAGAAGGAGGAAAGGCTGAGAGGATGGTACTGATGAAAAAGTGAGCACTTTAAAAATAATCATTGAACCAAATTGAACTTATAACCTGCTAACACAAATGTTGAGAGTGGATGAGTATTGAACTTGAGAAAGTCTAGTCGTCGGGGGTGTCGATTAGCTACTAAACAAATTGAAACTTATAATAATGGAGTGTGTTAATAGATAAGATTAGAGAGACTCAGATCACGGTGACTGCGCAGCGCTGCTGAATCGGGTGATAATATAATAAACTAGGATTTGTTTAGTATACCTTCGGGATAGTTAGCTTACCGAGGAGGCGAAGTTATTCCGGAAAACTTGCGCTTGTTTTTGATGCCAGACATTTGGTCTGAAGTACGCTCAAGGGTTGCCAGATATTTTGATCTGGAGCACGTTCAAGTAGCGTAAGGTTGCCAGATATTTTGATCTGAAGCGCGCTCAAGGGTAGCGTGATGTGATATACTCATGGAGGTCCTTGAATGACGGAGGTGATAGTGTTTAGTTGAAAACTTTATTACAAAAGGATACAAAAATAGTGGTTAGACAATAATATTATTACTTTAAAACTAAAAGCATCTAATCTTGGGAAAACTGTTAACGACCGGAAAAGAAATAAAGACCATTTAAAAGTAACTAGCTTTGAAGAAAAAGAAAAAAACCTTGAATTAAATAATTCCCATTAACGAGAGCGAAGACTTAGTCTTCAGAGCTGGCTCTTATCAGCAATGGCAACTGCGGCTGTAAACAGGTTTGAGGTTAATGTTTCACTAACCCCAATACAGTGGATTAAAATTAAAGACTCAACTGCAGGAGTAAAACTTAGACGCTGGTCTGAAAAAATCCAAAACAAATTGAGAAAAGACAAATCTGTAGATCTTTTGTGGCCAAAAAAAGGTAGCTGGGACACAGAGAAAATCAAAAATTTGAAAAAATGGCTAATAATTAGGAGAAATGCAGGCAAAACTCTAAAAAGAATTGAGACAAGACATAAATTGATAGAGCAAATCTCAAAAAGAAAGCAAGAGAAAGTTGTTGTGTTGGATAATGGATGGAGATGTACAATGTTGATGGACATGTGTGCTGTGTTTGTGCTGAATTGATAGAATGAGGAAAAGCCACTAGAATGTTTGAGAAAAAATGATGAAGATGGCAAATTGTATGTGTGTGTAAGCAAGGAACTTGTGATGTGAGATGAGTAACTAGAATGTTTGAATGTGTGAGAAAGCCTAGACAAAATAACGCAGAGACTGATAAGTTCACCCCGCCTTTATGTGCTCTCTTGGAAGAGAAACTCAAACACACAAAGTAAAGCACAGATAGATAATAGAACTTAGATGAGAAATGAAGCACTGCAAAGTGAAATTGAGATACTTTTTCAAAATGTAGAATCTGAAAAATACATTGTAGGGTCCCGGTGCTTGGCCCAAAAACGGATACCAGTCGGGACTGAAGGCTCACGTGTTCTGTCTTGAAACAGTGCTAAAGGATTTTTAATAATTCACATAAATTTATATATCTGACTCCATAATTGATTTAAAAGGTTTTATCTTTACCATTATTCTTGGTTAAGGCCAAATAAATTAGCATGTTAATTATTAATGATAATATTAAGTTTTAACCCACTCAGTGACCTTTAAATTTACTCACACTTGACGTTAATATTCTTATTAACCCTTAAATGTGTTTCAGTAAAAGAAGAATGACCGAAAAAGGTTCAAACATTTATTATCATTGATGTGTATAAACAATGCATTACATTATACAGCCTATGAAATATGAACCAAGAATAAGGAGTTATTGTTTACTTCAAGTTTACTACATGAAAAGGAAGCTTTAGAGCTCTTCCTTCATGGGCCGATTTCAGAGACAAAAGGGCCAGGATTTCAGTCTGCTATCTACTTTTGAAAGCTTCTTCAGACCAATCTCCTCCCAGAGAGGTGTGACTTAATTAGGAATGCGAATCAGGAGAGCATTAGCCAAAGCTGTTTGGAGTTTTAGATATTTAAGGCATACAGGATTGGCTCTCTCAGAGAAAAGGTGAGGCTCATCGAGAGACAAAGCTGGTGAGATATAGGTGTAAATTTAGGGCTAGTCCCATGGGCTTCTGATAATCAAACACACTCATATGCAGATTCAGTAAACACAGCGGGGCACATATTACTCTGACACCCTGAACTGGTTTTTGGCTCTTTGCATTGTCATTTCAATTGGCTCGTTTTGCATGGTGAGCCTGTGAAAAGATAGCAGTTCGCATTGGTTCCTGTGCTTCGTTTGGTCTTTTCAAGCAGATCATACAACGACATAATTCAGTTTCTTACAGACGACCCCTTTTGATCGCGCGAGAAGGCCACAGGGGATTGAGTCTTGGTTTGGAAGTAATGCGTGCACAGGTGCCGGTTGGGAAGTGTTGCAGAAGGGGAGATGGAGTTAGTTGTTGCTCAGGGAAGAGGGTCAGGTGTCTCAGGATGATGTACATGGGTTCGATGTAGGGCACCCCATAGGTGATGGAGCAGAAGCTTCTGGAGGTATGCTCAACAGATGAAGATACCGGTTGCTCGGTGGATGATGAAGGAATGGCCTGTGGTGATTATCAGCAGCTATGGAGAAGCGGTTGATGTCAGCAAGCGATCCGGCAGGCACAGGGAGATGCTGAAAACCCTCTGTATACACACTGAAGAATGGCCTGTGGAGATCAGCAGCTGCCATGGATGTTGTCGGCAGGTACGGGGAGACTCGCTGGTGTAGATGTCTGGAACTTTGTCTCTGAAACCCGTGCTCGGATGGAGGAGGTCAGCAGCAGCCATGGGTGAGCCGATGACATCAGGAAGGGACCGAGCAGGTAGGGGGAGACGCACCGTTATAGGTGTCTGGAGCTCATCTCTGAAACCCGTGTCCAATAACTGTTGGGCCCTCTGGTGTCATGGATGGATCATTGCTGGATCTGGAGTTCACTTCTGGAGCTGGACTGATAGCTGGCTGGAGCTGCTTTGGGGCCACCTCTGGAGCTAGGATGATGTATCCCTCTGTGGTCTCATGATGCTCGGAAGACACCTGCCCAGGAGAGTGGCACCTGCGCTACATTCTCATTGTTAAAGGCATTGCAGAGCTGGCACATGGAGTGAACTAATGCCAGGGACAATGTTGGTCAATGTCCTCTGTGATCTGACAGTGTCCCGAAGTATTCCTTTGGTACAAAGCAAATATGGAAATGCAAACATTCAAAGCTGAGCAAGTAGAAAAAACTGGCCAGGTTTATTTTTCACCTGGTCCTAAACAAGATGGAAGTAATCCTTTGGTTAAGTTCATTGTCCTCTGAATCCTGTGTTCCTTGATTGAATGAAGGGAAGGGTTACAAGCACATGTCAAACTTTCACACAAAAAGGAATACATCATTGAGTATAATAAACCTAGGTAGCATTTGAATGTCCATATATTGATTGTACATTGATTGATTTGTTGTCATTCGAAGATACGGCCTGATGGCATGTTACAGGCAAAGGAAATATCAATCAGTTCAATTAATGAATACGTTTTAGAACCTTTAAAGACATGTAGACCACTAGGTTGTCCCACTTGATTATCTGATCTCTCACCATTGAACCTTTTAGTTGTATTTATGCAGACTTTACATTCACTTGATCTGGGTGAATGAGTGGAAAATTATGACCACAAATAATAAATCACAGCATAGTAATTATACCCAGTATCAGTAATTTCTAGTACACCATTTGGATTTTCCATGAAAGCTCTCTGAATCGCATTCCGACTGTTTGGTCTGAGCTACCCAAGGGAGAGGACAATCAGAGTTCTACAGTACAAGTTGTTAATAGATCTATAATACGTTTTAATTTTTTAACTTTAGAATTCTCCCAAAAGGTAACCATAGGTTATGCAAGAAACTTATTGTGCTATTATCTAAAGTATGATAGATAGATTTTTTTACTATAAATGAAAAATGTGGCTGCATTTGAGAGAGAGAGAGAAAGAGAGAGAGAGAGAGAGAGAGAGAGAGACTGTGAGCCTTTGGTCTCACAGATTAATCTTGAGATTTTCAGTTTAAAAATTGTGAATCTTGAAACTTGTTAAAATTAAAAAAAATCTCAAAGTTTTCAAAGTAAGTTTTTCCAGAATTGAACAATTGTGGGAGAAACACTCTCACTCTTGTTCATTTTGATCTATGTGTTAAACAGAAAAATGTTTCAAAGTCTATGTGTTTGTATTTAACTGTGACTATGTGTTCATTTTAAGCATACTCAACGAGGAAGAAATTTTATAATTGTGTTGTAATTTTGGAAGCTGTTTTAAAACAGAGGGCCACTTTAGAAGTGTGCATGAAGTATGTAAAGGCCCATTTAGGTTCAATTCCATGTGAGTATGCATGAAGGTTCTGGGGAGGTTTTTTATCTCATTATTGTCCAACAAAATTCTCTTTCCTGACTTGCAACTGAAACATATTTAATTTAGAATTTTGCATTACTGGTCAAAGCAACTATGGGCAACTTGAATATCATTTTCAAAGTAATCAGAGGTTTATTTTGATCATCCGTATTTTCATACGTACAACTTGATTATTTGTAAATCAGAGGTTAATTTGATCATCCGTATTTTCATACGTACAACTTGATAATTTGTAAATCAGAGGTTAATTTGATCATCCGTATTTTCATACGTACAACTTGATTATTTGTAAATCAGAGGTTAATTTGATCACCCGTAGTTTCCTACGTACAACTTAATAACTCGTTGATGTTTTTCAGAGGTTGCACTAAAGTTGGATCGTTGTGAAAAATGATTGTTAGCTTATCAATATCCTTAATTCTCAGTGTTTCTGAAAAGGTCATTAAAATACTAGGCTTCACACTATGCTGATTTCAGTGGGAGCAAGCTTTTGTCTTCAAAAGGCAGTTCTGAGGTGTTAACGTCAACATCTGCTGTTATTTGCATTTAAAGAGAGAAAACAGAGCTTTTGTCTTTAAAAGCCAGTTCAGAGGTGTTAACATCTTATGACATTTGCATTCAAAGAGAGCAGATAGGCAAAGCCATTTTTTGTGCTACAGTAATTACTCTATAGGAATTTATAGTTTCAATTTAGTTTCTTTTTTGTAGTTTTTTATTTGCTCTGGAAATGTAGGTAAAAAATTATTTGATTTGCAGATTTACTTTGGGAATTTTTGTTAATTCACACTCTAGACATATGCGATCATTTTATTCAATTGTAGTTATAAAATTGAATGTTTAAGTTTGTAAAATAATGGCGGCAAACAGAGAATTTTCCCATGAATGGGCGCAAATTCTTCAATTATAGTTATAAAATTGAATGTTTGAGTTTGTAAATCGATGGCAGTAAACAAAGAATATTTTTTCCATGAATGGGCACAAATTCTGCCCCTTTTTACTGCAATCGATATCAAACTTGTAATAAATGTCTTTGTTTTGTTTTCTGATTGTGGGTTAAGGAATCGCTGATAAAAAATATCCTTTATTCAAATATGCAGAAATTGCTATCTCCGTTCCATGAGCCTGCGTGCACTCAAACTCACAGACAAAGAACACAACCTCTGCATTTTAAAGACCAGATCTTTAAAACAGCGTGTTTATAATACATGTATCTTTCTCTTTTAGCACATTAACTGTTTGACTTTAATCACAAATGATTCCAACATTTTTATTCTGATAAAATATAATTAGGTTCTGAAGCACTTAACACTTCCGTTGACTTAATTAGACTGTTAAATGTCTGTAATAAACAAACTCGTCTCTGCCATGTCTCAGAACCAAATCATAGTTATCAAGTAAATCTTAAGCCTTATGCTTTTCTTTTCTTTTTTATGTCCAATTTCAAAGGCTAATAGTGGATATTGTAAGGAGCAAATTATGGATGTTTTGAGAAGCTAATTATGAATGTTTTACGAAGTGAATTATGGGTGGAGGAGATTTGTCTTTGTTTAATATTCACTTCCAATCAAGTTTATTAGTTGTCTCACAGGACTAGCATCTGGGACTTCATTGCAAGAGCGTCTCTTGTGTTTTCTGTTGCAGTCTGAAACAAGATGATTGGGTCTCAGACAGAAAATGCATTTCTTTATCTTCATTTTTGGTTTGCGCTCTTGTGTCTGAAATCCTTCACATGCTTTGGATCTGGAATGCCATCTACTTTCTATTCTTGATCCCCACTTAACAATGCCTTGAAACGTGTGTTCAGCTGGATCAGCACCAAATAAAAGCGCATTTTGAACGAGGACTCCTGCCTTGTTCAATAACAGGTCCAGGAGCGGTACATGATTTTGGTGTACATCTTCAAAGCCTGAATATTCTTTATAAGTTAACCAAAGCCGCTCAGCAAACATTTCAAATGGTTCATTGCTTTCTTGTTCTACTTCGAGAATCTTTGCCCAATTTGTCTGCGCTGGTCCTCTGAGGTCTAATAATGCCTTTTTGAGACGGAGAAATATTGTTTCGTCACTCTCGTCCTCTCTTTGTGTTATTATGCTGCCGGACCTCATTTCAGGGGTTAATTGCGATCTGAGGTCCTCCGGAATAGAGATTATGGCTATCTGCCATACATCTCGGGGCTCTAGCTGATACACTGTGGCTTGTAACATTAATTTGTCCCAGTATGGTTGGAAAGAACCGGATTTTGGCAACGATCCCACAATCTCTGTGTGTCTTGAACACTCAACAATTGTTAGAGGACGACTCACGGTGCTGATTTCTTTGTCTGCATTTTTAATTGTTCTTAAAACTGCTACTCTGTTTGTTTCTGGTGGAACTTTTTTCAAGAGCGCTGGTTTTGTTGTGCTGATCTCCTCTGTCTCTCTATGATATTTGATTGCAGCTACTTGTACAGCGGGAACTTGGGTTCCGGTTTCATCACAAATTCTCTCAAGAGCATAAATCTGATCTTGCCTATTCTGCAGCTCCTCCTTTAGGTTCTCGATTTTGCGCATAGTTTCCTCCTCTTTTCTCATCCAGTTTAGATTCTCAGATTCAAACGCGTTGACGTTTGCTCTCAGTTTTCCAAGCTCGTCGGATCGCATTCGCTCTATTTCTCTGGTGCTTTCCAACGTGCACTCATTTCTGGCTAAAGTCTCGAGGTTGTTTTTGAGAAGGAGATAAGCCATAGCGGTTGGGATTTGCTTGTATTTTGTCTTACACATCAACCATTTACCTTCAGCTAAATACCACGACATTAGCTCAGAATTACTCCATTGAGAATCTAGCCCTTTAGATTTTAGTTCTACAAGGAGGTGTTTAATTTGTAAAGAAAGAGTTGTCATGACTTCCTGTTCTGCACAGCCGTGGAGCTTCTCATGCAAACCCATATTACACAATTAGCAGTCAAAATTTCTTAACTGGATTTCAACGGTCTCCAGTCTAAAGAGCATTCCGGCTCATGCTACAAAAATCTGCTACAAAATTGTAATTACATTGCAATACATGGAAATGGGATTTTTTTCACTCACCACGGCTGATGCAGGAAAGGGAGCTTCAAACCACTCGTTCGATTTAAATCCAGTTTTTAGCACATAAAGACTTTTCGCTTGTGCTTTGCAGGCGATCACGGAGGCAGGGTCACCACTTGTAGGGTCCCGGTGCTTGGCCCAAAAACGGATACCAGTCGGGACTGAAGGCTCACGTGTTCTGTCTTGAAACAGTGCTAAAGGATTTTTAATAATTCACATAAATTTATATATCTGACTCCATAATTGATTTAAAAGGTTTTATCTTTACCATTATTCTTGGTTAAGGCCAAATAAATTAGCATGTTAATTATTAATGATAATATTACGTTTTAACCCACTCAGTGACCTTTAAATTTACTCACACTTGACGTTAATATTCTTATTAACCCTTAAATGTGTTTCAGTAAAAGAAGAATGACCGAAAAAGGTTCAAACATTTATTATCATTGATGTGTATAAACAATGCATTACATTATACAGCCTATGAAATATGAACCAAGAATAAGGAGTTATTGTTTACTTCAAGTTTACTACATGAAAAGGGAGCTTTAGAGCTCTTCCTTCATGGGCCGATTTCAGAGACAAAAGGGCCAGGATTTCAGTCTGCTATCTACTTTTGAAAGCTTCTTCAGACCAATCTCCTCCCAGAGAGGTGTGACTTAATTAGGAATGCGAATCAGGAGAGCATTAGCCAAAGCTGTTTGGAGTTTTAGATATTTAAGGCACACAGGATTGGCTCTCTCAGAGAAAAGGTGAGGCTCATCGAGAGACAAAGCTGGTGAGATGTAGGTGTAAATTTAGGGCTAGTCCCATGGGCTTCTGATAATCAAACACACTCATATGCAGATTCAGTAAACACAGCGGGGCACATATTACTCTGACACCTTGAACTGGTTTTTGGCTCTTTGCATTGTCATTTCAATTGGCTCGTTTTGCATGGTGAGCCTGTGAAAAGATAGCAGTTCGCATTGGTTCCTGTGCTTCGTTTGGTCTTTTCAAGCAGATCATACAACGACATAATTCAGTTTCTTACAACATTTTAATGATGAAAATTAAAGTTCAATTACTTAAAAGTTAAACCTGAAATTACAATCCAAATTGTAACTGAATAAACAATTGTAGTGTGTGGTTTTGGAAACTCTAGAATGAGTTTTGTTAAATTGATAGAATTCTTTAAATGTGTTAAATCAGCAGATGGAAAAAACATAAAGTAAAAATGATCAGAACTGTTAAAAATAGCGAGATTAATTATAGATAAAATAAATGTGGACTGTAAAATAATTAACAAATTTCTAAACGATAAAATTAAATAGACAAATGTTAGGATTTTTAGGAAAAACAGATTATTGTAGTGAATACATTAGAATATGCAGACAAATGCAAACTAATGAGACAACTAATGAGAGATGCAGGAATTAACTAAATGCAACTTTAAAATGGACTGAAGAAGCTTCAAAAGAATTTGACCGACTTAAAAAAGAAGTGACAACAAACCTTTTTTATTAGATGTTGCATTAGGAAAGGGAGGATTAGCAACAGCTATTTTACATCAAAAAGAAGGTACAAAACAAAGACCGCTAGGATGGTATTCAACTTTCCTTAGTGGAATGGACAATTTCACAGACTGTGAGAAAAATCTTGAAGCAGTATTTTGGGCTTATTCAAAATGTTCAAAAATAGTTTTAAGTGCCCCAGTAGAAATAAGATCAACCCATGAAGTTGTAGGAATTTTGGAACAAAACAGATTTAATCTGTCAGTAGGAAGAAGAATGAAATATTTGGAACTACTTGAAAAAGTAAACTTGTTATTTTGCCAACAGGGAGAGCCACACTGCTGTGAAATTTCAGGGACTGTGGACATGAAGATAAGACCAGACTTATCAGCTGAACCCTTAGAGGAAGGAAGAATTCTTTTTGTAGATGGTTCGTGTTTTAAGAATGATGCAGGCAAGAGCCAAATGGGTTTTTCTGTGGTAGAACTTGAGAACAAAGATCCATTAAAATTTAACACCATCAGAGAAATAAAAGTCACTCAAGGTATAATGTCAGCACAAAGAGCAGAAATTATGGCATTAACAGAAGCTTGTAACATCTTAGATAACCAAGAAGGAACGATCTTTACAGACTCTGCCTATGGTTATTCGGTAGCTCATTACTATGGAAAAAATTGGCCAAATAATGGGTATAAGAAAACAAATGGTAAACCTATTATTCATGAAACAGAAATTAAAGCATTGATTGAAGCCTGTCAAACACCAAAAAAGCTAAGTATAGTGAAATGTGATGCACACAAAAGAGATCAAAGTGTAGAAACAATTGGAAATAATTTTGCAGACTCAGCAGCCAAACAAGCAGCGATGCAAGAGATTATTACTGAAATGCCAGTTGTAACTCGACAGCAAAAGAAAAACGAAGCAGTTGAACTAAAAGGTGAATGGGATTTTGAAAAACTTTGTGAAATCAATCAAGTGCTAGTGTACAAGAAACATTAGACTGGAACCTCAAAGGAGGGATTAAATCAAAAGAAGGAATTTGGACAACACTTCAAGGTCAATTGATAATACCAGAGAGTGCAGAACAAATGGTACTATTACATGCTCATGGTACAGCGCACCACAATCGAAGAGAAATGATAGATGTTATCATTAGACAACTAAATCTTTGGTTTCCGCATCTTCAAACTAAAGTAAACAACTTTCTAGAGAAATGTGAAACGTGTATGGTCAGAAACATCAAAAGTGCTCCACATATAATCAGAACTTTTCCGACACCAAGGGGACGCTTTGTAAGCATAGTCATTGACTTTTTAGATATGATTAAGGTTATTAGTGGAAAGAGATACATTTTACAATTGTTTGCCGATTTAGCGGCTGGGTAGAAGCTTTCGCGGTAAAGTGTCAGAGTGGAGACTCTGTAGTGAATGCCTTGACGAGAGAGGTATTTCCGAGATTTGGTATCCCGTCGCAGATACAGTGTGATAATGGACCGGGTTTCATAGCGGTTGTTATGAAATTGATGTGTAAGAGGTTGCAAATTGATTTGAAGTATGGTTCTGTGTACCACCCTGCCAGCCAAGGAAAGTGTGAAAGAATGAATCAGACTTTAAAGGGAAAGCTTTCTAAAATTTGTGCAAAAACCGGGCTCAATTGGACAAAAGCTTTACCCATTGCATTATTCAGCATCAGGAACAGCACAAATCGTGAAACCAAATTAACCCCCCATGAAATGGTGACAGGAAGAGTGATGCCTCGACCTGATAGAGAATTTATTAGCTGTGACAATTTGAATGATCTGAGAAATGATATTGACAAATATATCTGTTTGTTGGTAAAAGAATCATCAGCATGTTTTACAGGCTGAGAGTCGACCAAGGTGTTCTCCTGAGGAGTCTGGACGACCAGGTCCTATATCAGTTGGAGATCACGTGTTCATAAACATTTTTAAGAGAAAGTGGGATCAACCGAGAAGAGAGGGTCCGTATGAGGTCACCCAAGCCACACCTACTGCTGTAAGGGTGAAGGGATCCAACCTGTGGTATCATATATCTCACTGCTTGAAAGTAAGAAAGTAAGAAACCTTAATGAGACCTTTCCAACAAGTGATCAAATTGCAGATGACCCTGTGAAGGAGTAGATTATTTGAAATAAATCCAGACATCCCGATAGACAAATAACCATAAAACGTACCATTTTTGTGTTGAATTTTTGCGTTACAGATTACTTTCGACTGGAGATTCTGAGAACCTGGGATAAGAGTATTCCTGTGTTCCACTTAGACTTGAGGCGGATCGAGACTGCTCCAGCCCCTATTGAGTCTACCACTCCAGAGCTGATTAAAACCGTTCTAAGGTACAAATCGGAATTAAAACAGAAAGATGTCTGTGTTAAGATGGGTCTGTGTGCTTCTCATTTTAATTATGAATGCTTGGAAAGGAGAAGCTCAAACTTCCAAACTGTTTATTGCACCAAAAGGAGCTACCACAACCTGGAGAATTGATTTTTGTAGATTAGCCAAATGTGTAGGACACCATAATATGTACCAACGTGCTAAGATGTATATTTGTACAGCCCCAATCAAGGAAGATAGTGGAGCTAGAGACACGACCTGTTCATCTTGGAGTCTAGTAGGATGGTCTACTGATCCAAGCTGGGCTATTGAACCTCCACCAAAGACAACCAATCCGGAAACTGTGAGCAAGGGAAAAACTCTATTTCAGCGACTGAGTATCATTAAAATGCCCAACCAAGGAAGCCAATGCGAACAGTTTAAGTGTAATGGATTAATGATAACTTTAAAAGATGCCCTTGAAAGTGATGAAAACTATTATGTAGTGGGTGCGTCAATTGATGGATGGGACCCTGTGGGATCATTTTACGTTAAAGTTAAAGAGCATAACGGCACAACCACTAAGACAATTGGACCAACTTCCCCGTACGCTGAAACTGAAGAAATTAGAGCAGATGTTATCCAAGCCAGTTCAATTGAAGAATTATTTGCTATTGAAACAGGATTTACAGGTAGAAATGAATGGCTAGAATGGATCACCTATACGGCTAAATCCTTAAACATTAGTGACTGCATTATTTGTGCAACGGCAAAACCCCTATTAACAACTACACCTGTCAGAGTAACAGACTTTCAAGAATTAAGATGTCTAGCACTGCTTTTTAGAGCACAAGATCCTTTACCATTTATTTGCCAAGAAATAGCACAAAAGTACCCGATAACTCAACCAATGGTTCCACCTAACGTTAGAGCATATAAAGGCAACTTTACATGTTTTGAAGGAGTAATGAAGGAAGACGCTAAAAGAAACTATAAGAATTTCACTAAAGGATGGTGCCAGCACGTTATTAAGCCAGCAAACAGTGCCCAGCAATTTTCCATGGCAGATTTCCAAAACCATAACGTAGCACGTACTGACATCTGGTGGCTATGTGGAGATATGCGAATTCGATCGTTTTTAAGTGAAAACTGGGAAGGACAATGTGCAATGATTCATCTTATTATGCCATTTCACATTTTAACAGGAAAAGATATTATAGAATCTGTAGCTGAAAGAACTCTTAAGATACCAAGAATACAATTCAGAAGCAAACGAGAAATACCAATTGGCTCATTAGATCAAAACATCCACCTGAATGCTTTAGGAGTCCCTGAAGGGATACCCCCTGAATATTTAGCTCGCAATCCAATAGTAGCAGGATTAGAATCAATTATTATTTGGCCGACAATTAACAAAAATGTAGCATGGATTAACTATTTGTACTATAACCAGCAGAGATTTGTTAACCTCTCCATCCAAGCTATTGGAGGAATAAAAGACCAATTAGACAAAAATTCTATCATGACAAGACAAAATCGAATAGCTCTAGATATGCTACTTGCAAAAGAAGGAGGAGTTTGTATTCTGTTTGGAACCGAATGCTGTACTGCCATACCCTCAAATACCGAAATCGATGGGTCAATTACTAACGCACTAAACGGACTGAAAAGGTTATCCCTGGAACTGAAGAGAAACACTGACAGAGAAGATCCATTTGGTAAAATGATGGAAATATGGTTTGGAAAATGGGGAAAGATTATTTCCTCAATAGCAATTACTATAGTTGTTGCACTTGCCATTATCGCAATCATGGGATGCTGCGTGATACCCTGCGTTCGAGGACTCATTCAAAAAGCTATTGAAAATAGTATGACTAGGATGATGTACCAAAATACAAGCGACAGATTTATTGATATTACCCTAAACTTAGGAAAGGATCTTGCTGCGACTGAGGAAGAGCTTGGTTCACTACTTTGCGACGAAGTGGACACATGCATGTAACATATTCCTCAGCTAGGATGTCTGTCTTATATGTGCATGAAAGCGAGTGAAAGGAGAATGGAGGAATGAGTGATTCTCACTCCACTGTTGGATATTAATTTTATTTGTCTTGATTATAGAAAGAATGATTGTTTGAACAAAACTGAGTGAACTCCATGACAACGTGAATGCTCGGAGAGAGAAGAGCATCCCCTCTAGGTCCTGTGAATGAAGGATTCCTTTCAACCGACCTTCAGCTGACCAGAATGATATCCTTTGAGATCAGTAGAAACATTAAAGAGAAAGTTCACTTTTGTTTGATCCACATATTTAGCACTGTCTGATTCCTTATTTAGATAAGAAGTAAAAGTGTATTTTTTGAAACCTTGTGTCTTTGCCAATCATAAGGAGAACTTGTGTGATGAGAGCTTCTTCTCCTAGTATCTAAGATTTATTTTTCACTACTAATGAGCGTATTTTTAAGTGCTAAAGAATAAAAACAAGATATTTTGAACTGTTATTGAATTAAAAATGAGTATGTGAGCATTATAAAAAGAAAAAAAAAGTATAAAATAATGATGGAGTACAATTAAGGTTTTTAAATAAAGTATTTCTGAGAGTGTAAATCAAAAATAAAGTTGTTTATGTAGAATCAAAGATAGAACCTAAAAAAAAAATCATGAAACTCTTTTTTCCGGTTCACTGCCAACTTTTAAGATTGGTATGAAGGCAGCATGGTAACCCAAATTTGTTGTTTTCAATCTTTTATTTCAATAGTTTTTGCGATAGCGTTTGATGTTTTCTAGCCCTTAGTTTTATTACTTTTTTTAATAAGTCGATTGTTTTATTTTGATTGATATTTCTTAGTACTTTTTGATTTTTGTAGATATCTAATACTTTGCGTTTTTTATGACACTCACGAGAGAATTTTGGCTGAAAACCAGAGAAAGTCTCCCACTTTGAATGGACAATTTTTTTAGTGGAGACAATGGACAATGTGTTATGAACTCTAAAGACTCTTAGGAGCGCAGAACCACTATCTGTGCTATTCTGAAAATGAGTGCAAAGAAACCTAGCATTCATTCTATTAGCTTGATCCTGAGGGACTTGAGCAAAAGGCTGAAAGGCTTTCCTGAGAAACATGGATGCAGTCGCGGTAGCAGTCAACAAGAGATCGTCTGATGAGACACCTGGAGGTTCCTGAGGGTTCCCGAAAGATTTCCTGACTCCCGTATTCCCATGTCACTGCTAAAAGGTCACCCATGGCGATGGTTCCTGAAAGTCACCCGGAGTGATGCTGAAAGCATGGTGCCAAACAACTCTACAACCGCCACGACCTTTTGACCTTGCCTATCCTGCCTAAAGCCTACCCAAATGCTCAAAGGTACCCTGTTTCCCAAAAAGGTGATCACATGGACAATGCTGAGAGAAAAAGTGATCCACCTAAAAGAACTGTCAGATACCCCAGTACACCTGTTTCTGTGTGTGCGTGGGATGAGAGGATTACAAATGAGAGGATTACGTATGAAGAGGATCCGAAGCGAGTGTCTTTCTTTTTATTACTTTATTTCTACTTAGAGTATATACGGAGATTTTTGAGTTAATCTAGTTTTACTTTTTGATTTTTGCTGAATAAATTTTTTAGTATTGGGTGAAAAGCTGTTTAATGCTGATTTTTCTGGTTGTTGGAGAGTTAGAGAACAGAGTTTGGCTAAACATTGGAGTTTATGCTAAATTATTGTAAATATGGAGATTATTCCAAAAATATTATGCTCATTATCAAGTGTACAAGTTATAATAATCATCCTAATCACCAACATAGATGCCAAAAAAAAAAAAAAAAAAAAAAAAAAAAAAAAACCATGAGGCATCTCTTAAATTTGTCTTTGAGAGAATGATGACTGAGTGAATGACATTTGAAGGACATTTTGAACATCATTATATTTGGAGCATCTGTAACCACTGAACAGAAAGTTTTAATGAGAAGTGAAGAAGTAATGCTAATGTGTGAATGATGTCTTGAAAGCATGATCGGACAGACCGGTATCGAACGGCCCTCCGATGACTATCTCATCGAAATCGCGTTTCCTTACGAAGAAGATCATCATCTGCGGATCTTATTCTACTTTTGATTAATTATTATTTTGTTTGTTTACTGTTTTTTGTAGAAAATTGGCAAAAGACAGGGAAAGTGCTACTCCTTAACTTAGCCAATTGAAGTAATGGAGAAAAACGATTTTACATAATTAACTCACTTAATTGCCTTAACGAATGGAAACTTGGAAAGTTCCCAAGGAGGGAATGTGGGTGTTTTTGGCAATTAGGTGACCTGATTTAACATTTATTTAATTCATAAATTGGACCTGACTCCATGAAAAAGACAGTCTGACCTTAAAAGCTAGAGTCCATGAAAAAGACAGTCTAACTTAAAAGGAGTGACGCTTTTCTGATAGGGATACGCAGCTAGAGACAAAATATCTGCCACGTGAAACTTATCTGCAAGGATAGCTTTCTGCATATATACCGCGCCTATGAAACACCAAGGGAGGTGCAGTTTTCGAGCCAGGTTCTGTAACCCATCACATTGCTGTTTCCTGATCTTGTGCTGAAAAGTAAAGAGAAATCGGACTGAAAGTCGTAGTCTGTCTTTATTGAATTTATTTTCAAAAGTGTATTTTATATTCTGGGAAAACAACCACAACTCATGTAAAGAAAACCTCTCTGTGAGAATCTAGCAGACTGGGGCAGGTGCTAATCACCTCCCCAGCATATAGAATATATAATAAAAAGGACTGCTATGTTTCGCTAGTCAAGTGAAGTTCAAGAACAATGCATGTGCTCAAGGTGGGCAGACCTCCTCCTAGAGGAAGTTACTGTCTGTGTCACCTGGGTTTTTTTTTCAGAGCTGTTTAGTTAGATCTTACTGAATAATTAATTCAAAATTAATCCAACTTTGAAATTGAGCGCTAACTGATTTGTCATCAATTTAAGGAAATTCTGAAGTTTAATTTGGCTGATAATATTGGTCAGTTACCCAAGTTTCCATGTTTCTTTGATTAAATAGAGCTTCTCAAAGTTGAGGTATTTTCGAACCACCCATTTCATTATAAAACTAATACCGTAAACGAATCGGAATGCTTATCTTTTGACATTTTTTCTGGCCTCATTTTATCACTATGGTAAGCTGTTAACAACATGGTCACGAATCACGAAATAATGTATTTTATCTGTATAATGTGACCAATCAAATGAACACTTATTAGAAACATGTCTTGTCTATCACATTACAAATCAATAAAAACACACACACACTAAGATATCTGTTTACTTTAGTTTATTGAATAACATGATGGATTCCTTTCTAAAACATCTCGACACCAGAATCATCAGCCAAACTTTCAATCACATCAACAATGCCAGGATCAGTCCTTTTTATTATTAATATTTTTTCATTCAGGATGTTAATCACCTACAATGTTAAGTAAGGACAAAGAAAAGCAGTAAAGACACAGAACAAACAGCCCATAATCCATGTTTCCAGACAGAAGATTGTGGGAACGCAGCAGGTGTGTAGTTATCGGTTACCTCGTGCCGCTCTTTAAAAAAAACCTCTACACAAAGACGTACAAATCATTGTATGCTGATAGCATTGAACTGATAAAGCCTTAACAGTACATTACTAAATCTAAATTTAGCATCTAAAAGTAGATTTATTGCAAATGCATTGAAATCAAAAGTTTTTACAATTATAATTTTACATGTGTATTACTTACGATCTTAATTTTTAATCTAAAATAAATATTTCAAAAGTTAACAACATTTCACTAATTAGAAAAAGAAAAAAAAACATTTGAAAACCAACCAAAATATTAGGATAAATTCACAGTACAGTCACAAGAAAGGAACGAGCAAATATGTCCTACAAAAAAAAGGCAGTGCACTACTCCTCTAACTGGCATTCTGTTCTAGACACAAGAGCCCCTCTTAGACCAGTGTGTAGCCTTTCGACCGGACACTCCATCTCTACCTTCTTATTAATTAACTTATTTAAGAAATAAAAAATGAATGACACTACATAACTGTTCCCAATCAGTCTCCTGTGGGGATCTCAGCCCTCAGTCTCCTGTGGGGACCCATGGTGCAGTGCGTTAGTACGGTCATCGGTTACAATCTGAAACATAGTTCTGGTAGCAGAAGCATTTGTTTTCGTCGGGAATAATAACAGCGAGTGAAATTTTTTGCAACCATCTCCAGAGACATTGATGTGTTTCAGTCAATCACATTAAGAAGAAGATCGGGAAGCAGGAGGCAGACGCACGGGAGACTGGGCAAGGAATGGAATTGGATCAGAGAGATGTTTGAGACGCTGCTCTTGTAATCTTTTGGAAATCCAATCAGTCCTTTCTTGGTTTTCTGTTTCTGGGAGATCTTCTCAGTATATCCTCCTCAGATTTCTACACAAGAGATCAGAGAAAATCTGACACATATGACAATGTACCCCAGAACATAAACTTAGACACACAAGCTTTACATTTTCATTATGGCACTTGCTCTTGGGTTTTAGTGTTGTTTCTTCATTAAACACGAGCCTGAAGTTGTATTTACAGTCATTCGTGTATGTGTTTGTAATCCTAAATACTTTTCTGGCAGCTCAAAAAGGCTTGAGGAAATTAACTATGTTGTCTATTTCCTTCCCTTCCACCAAACCAATCTCCATGAAGAGCAAAAGTGCTGTCAGAGGTGTTAAAAAAAAAAACCTTTACCCACAAGTGTAATAGTGGCACATCCAGCAAACATGCAAACCTCAAGAGCATGGATTTTTGATCATCTGGAGGCAAACAGGTTTGTATGGTTTACCAAAGGAGACCTGCATAAACTTCTCAAACTCACTTTTATTTCAGAGTTGCACTTTCAGAGTGGATTGTTTCGTAAACAAACCAGCATTTAATGGAGGTGTTACACAGAAGCTGGTTTTGAAAATGGATGCTGCTCTGAATCATGTGTGCTAATGCAGAGCAGTAAGTACAGTTCCCTCAATGGCTAAGCATATATTTCCTATTAGTTATCCGACTTTTAAATTACTTTTATCAGTGATCACAATTAGACATTTTGAAAGTAAAGGCTGCGATACTACAGTAGAAAGATCCAAATTCAATTCTAAATGCTTTGAAAATGTATAGAAGGTGCACTTTAAAATTGGAAGTCAATGGTGCTCTAGAATATGTGCATGCACATTAATCTCATTTGCATTCACTTAGCAATTTAATTACCTTCTGTTGATAATATGTGTGCCTTCATCAGATAAGAGACCAGCAGAACTGACTCCAAACATGTAAAACACTACTTGAATTAACCTAATCTGCTGCTTTAAAAGGATTTCATTTCTTTTAGGGTTTTTGTTTTTTTTACGTCAAGGAATTTGAGATTTATAGTGTGTGTAAATCCTTTCATCAAGAAATATACCTCATTAGATGCGTTTTCATCTCCTTCACCATTATCTAAAGCCTCCTCTGCTTCACCAGGAGAGTCCTTTTCACTTTTTGCTTCTACAAAACCAACAACATGACAAACTAAATATTAACAATAAATTGCACATTTAGATGAAAATTAACAAGGGAAAGCAAACTGACATAAGACTTTTTTTCTGCATAATCAATATTAAGATGACTGCGCTTAATTTATTCTTCCAAGAGTAATTCAACTAATTTAGTTGTTGAAGTTAATTCAACCATAAGTTAAAATAGCCTCCTAAGAGTAGCTAATGTGTTAAAGTGCCCTCCAGCACTGGATGCTTCTCTCTTTCTCAAACACTAAGGGGCGTCGATGTTCATGTTAGGCATAAAACATTCATGCACACAGGAAACATGATGCCCAGGAAATGCCCAAAATAACATTTTATTAGGGGAAAGGGAATTATAATTTTATTATAAGGGAATATTAATTTTGCCTATTATAAGGTTATTACAGATATTTTACTACCAATGCACATCTTATTAAAGATATCCAGCAAGAAGAAAGATCACCTCTAGAGGGCTAGCCATGCAATGGATATGCTGCTACAGCATAAACCAGTGATGTCTTGAGTTTACTATAATTTAGAAAAGCAAACCCTCTGACTGAGCTACTAAGGAATTTTTGCTGAACTTTCTAGACAAATGTATAGGCGTGGTCAAGAGACAGTTTGTATTCAGATGAGAGAGATGCAAGCTAAACATGAACAACCTTAGACAAAGACTTGTACTTTGAGAGAGTACTTTGATAATTTTTCATTACATATGTTTCTATGATCAACATTAGGAGAGAGCAATTCTCCACAGCTCTCTTTTGCTTTAAGTGAAGTTTTTCTAGAATGTGTCCATGGCACACATCCTGTCTGCAACAGCATAATAGATTAGCATCTTGTCAGAAGGCCCAAGCTTCAGCTGAAAAGGCTGAAAATGCGAGATCATGTGCCACCCTACGTCTGGTCAATGACTGAATATTTTATTAAATAAACTGCTTTTTGTAATTTTCTTTCTTTTGCACTCGAGCCTTATTTTAAGTACAAGAATAAAATACCATCATACAGGACCACTAAAAATCCTCAAAAGCAATTCCCTCCCATTGTTTTATTTTATTTTATTTTACGTTAAAAGCCATTTGAAATGTAAAACTGAAAACTGTACTGTACCCCGATATTTGTAATTATGCAAAAAGCTTTTCATTCAGACCTGGTTTTTCATCCTCTGCTTCTTCTGCTTCTTCTTCTTCAACTTCCTCTTTTACATCTGGCTGTGCTTCATCTGTCTTCTTGTATTCTGCAGCTGATGCAGACGCTGAGCTCTTCTGCAAGTCATATGGAGACATTCATCTCACATCAAGGCTACTCTTCACGTGAAAGTTGGAAGATCTCAAAATAGAGCATCAGATTGTTCTTTCAAATAGACTAACCTTTCCAGTGCAACAGAAGACTATGATGAGCACTAAAGGAAGTGCCACAGTCAGGACGTAGACAACCCAAAGCCAGGGTCTCTCTTCAGCTGCTGTGATCATCTGATTCATTAGACCAGGCTGCCAAAAAACAAAGGGTGTTTGTGATGAAAGCAGACATCAATCGATCAAAACTATGCTTGCTTCCAAGAGAGAGAGAGAGAGAGAGAGAGAGTCAGTTCTGGATAGCCATATAAGCAACTGAGGAACTATAGCTAAAACACGAAACTATGTTTGGTTTTGTGTAGTTTGCTTGCAAGGCTTGAACAAAGAAAAAACAAAAACAAATGTTTGCATTTTTGTTGCAGCTCATCTTCATTTTAATATTATGAAAATGTGCAAAAAAAAAAAAAATAACCAGTCGACTGGTTCGTTCAGAGCAGTGTTTTTAATACTCGCAAACATTAAATTTCAATCAGCGATTTGGCACTCAGAGCAACAAATCGTTATAAATATCCAATCAATGGCCGCAGATACCAGCCTTGGTCGGACGCCAGGTGAATCCCCGTGCTCTGCTCCAGGTGGTTTTATATATGAAGTTATGAGCAAAATAAAAGTGTAATTATAATTTCAAGCATTTTTGAAAGGCAGACTTCTTGTGACCAATTGGTGGCACTATACTAAAGACCCACAACCAACGTGTTTGTTTAACCAAGAAAAGCCTAACATTTTATAAAAAGTAATACGTGACAATATCATGTTCCTGTACTGTGTTGCTTTGCCATGAGCCAATTGTTTTGCCACGAGGAATCAAAAATCAGTAGTTCTATTAACAATACCAGTAAACACTACATAAAGAAATGTTTTCAGATTCTTAATTGCTTTGGTTGGTGATATCTGCACGAGATTTTAGTATGGAAAGGTCAAATCTTTTATGCTAGAGAGAGCTTCAAAACAGTGTGAAAACAAGTGCGGCCTGCCCTTTGAACTTGTTTAGTAGTTTAAATGTTCATTTAGGTAAACCACTCAATTGAGCGCTCATCATAGGTCAATGACTTTGTTAATTAAATGCAATGATTTATGCATTTTATTTAGTTTAACAAGGAATCTTACTTAAAAGACGCCAGCTTTATGATCATTAAGATCCAGGTTGAATGACTGAAGCCACTAATGACAGCCAGTGGAAATGCAATGAGTAGTTGAACAGATAACAAAAGGTTAACATCCACAGGCTTCTGCTAAGTAGCACATTACGTGGTAGAAGTAGCACTCTTGTTTATCATGGTAGGTATGCCTGGAATCCACCTTTGGGAGTACAAGGAATTTGTACAGTTGGAATTCCCATGAAAGCTGTCTAGAATAGGCTAAATCTCAGAGTACATAGTAAATCCATTCAGTGATCCAGAGAGAGCTCATGCACAGAGATAGAGGTAGAAGGAGTGCCAATTTCAAAGATGCACAATATTCTTAACAGTGCTCATATTTGTTTTGTTCTTGCACACTGCACATTTGGATGTACTCCAATAAACACTTAACCAGAACCATATAAAAGTGAAGTCTTTAAAATATTTTGATTACAAAGCTTGCCATGCGCCTCTGAATTTCTACAACTGCGCAGAGCGCAAGGGCAGATTGATCAAGGTGGTGCAGAGCAAGTGCTTTCACCCAATGTTAAATACTGAATGATGGAGCCAAACTTTGGAGTAAATAACCTTCGTTTGTTATCTGTGATGTGTTTTGGTACGCTAGTAGTTAGCATTAGAATATTGATCAAAGCAAAGAAACTATTGCTACAGCAGCAGCAGATAAATTAATGAAGCTTATATATTATATTATATAAAATGAGGTAAATTAAAATATTCAATATAGATATTTCTGCTATTACATTACTACGAATAAAAGTATCTGCTTCATATTAAAAATATTGTTCGGACAGTTTCCTCAATAGATTAAAATCCGATTCCAAGGACAAAGATATGATTAATAAAATAATGTCTTGCTATTTGAACAGTTGCAATTTGATTAACCGACTATCTGAAATATAGTTGTGACTTATGAATTGTGAGTTTTAGCCTAGTTATTGATCACCCAACAATTTTTAGTCAATATGTTGAAATTCAGGTTATGCTTCTGATATACGTTAAGGAAATAGATCATTCCTTATAAATATTTTTGAAAGAATAAGAGGGGTTCTGTCCCTCAACAAGATTTTAACTGAAGCATTTGACCCTCCTCACATTTCAGAGACGCCCCCCCCATTCAAAATGTTCCCATCGAAATGTAGTCCAATTTGCAATCCCCATGAAATGAATGAACAACAGGATGACCCTTACCTCGGCGGCTCCCTCAGCAGCCTTCTTCAGCCCCCAGCCATCACTGGCCCATTGCTTGGCCACCTCACGATCAGAGCTGATGAAAAAGTTGTCAAAGAAGATGTCGGAGGACATGGACCACAGCTCCAGACCGAGGGCACTGAATGGAGCCATTCGGAATGGGTGCGGGTCCTCAAAGAAGTCTGGGTTTGGAACCTTTCTGGGCTTCCACACACCCTGAAAACAAATTCAACCCGTTTCACTCACTACTTCTACATTTCAAATAGTGACAACACAACCCTCAAAGGTGTAGAATGTAATAATGTAAATTATTTAAGAAATAACAATAATAATAATAAAAAAACTAATTCACAAAATGATTTACACAAAAGTTAGATCAAAGCAGCCAAGTTTCAGTTTGTATACTTAAGTAAAATTAGTCTAAAAACATTTAAATTAAGAATAGAAGGAAAATCTGTGATTTCTTCTAAGCTTGCCTAAAATCAAAGAAAACAGGACTGTGTGTCTTCACATCTTTAGTGCCTGGTCTTTCATGAATCCTTATCAATCAAATGGTTGACAGCAGCTTCAGTAAAGAAACCCTAAAATGCTAGTACCTGATAACTGGGGTTGTCGATCATTGGTGGCTTCCATTTGCCTTTGTAGTTGGGGTTGTCAATTGTGGGTCTTTCCCATGCACCACAGCCAGGGGCAGTCTCGCATGCTGGATTAGGGACTTGAGGTGCTTCCCACTCACCATCCATATCTTCATCCCTGAGGGGCAAAAAGAGGACTGATGTGCCACAAGTACAAAACTCCAGACTCCCCATCTCCTGCAGAACCTATTATGCCCTTTTATATGATGTAATATCAATCTTATGTTCCAGTTAACAAAACACATCAGACCTTTTATTGTAATGTTTTAAAAAGTTTTGAGCAAGGGTACGACTGCTGCAGTTTTAATGGGCATGTTCCTTGTGTACATAACACCATGTTTCTTCAGAACATTTGTTTTATGAGGACAGCAATAGAGACTAGGTAGCAGTGCCGAACTGGGACTGAAGAAAAAAAAAAAGGCCCTGTGATTTTTTTACCATCTCGGCCCATCATAATTATTTACAAAATGTGCGATGGCATGTACGACGATTACTGAGGCACAGGTTTACTGTCATTCACTTAGTCGATATTCTTTCGTTTTATAGCACGTTCATGTATTAACAAAATACATTGTCATGACATGTACTTTCTGATTGAAGTTACTATTTCAAACTATACAATCTGATATCAAATTAAAAGACAAGGGGGTAAACTTTTTTTAAAATTGTACTAATACATAATTGTTTTTATCCCTAGACAGCACCAAATTAATGCAAAACATTAATCATTAGTTTTTTCACTAATACATTCACTTAAATTAATTCATTGTCAAAATAAAGTTCTCTCTCTCTTTATGTAATTATGGACATGTAAACATTTTATGTTTAGAATTTTTGTCATTAGCTCTATTTTCAGGTGCTCTGAGTTTTAATATAGATCATGAATGTGAGGCTGTGTTTATATGAACTCAGACCTACCTTCAGATATTCATCTCCTTTATGTCATCAATTGATCAGTCAGCAGTCACGTTATCATTAAGAGTAGTATAAAATTGTGCGGTTGAAGGCATCAAACTTAAAGTTATTTAAATAAGAGGTTAAATTAAGGTTAAAACTTATACCAAAAGTACCATATCATCTTTCTTCAATCAAGCTGCAGATATTAGCAGCAAATTTACTTTGGAACTAAATCTTTTATCAGGACAGGCGGCACCTGTCGTGGAGGGGAGAAGGTGCATGCATGGCTCCACATCTAATAACAGCAACACAAGTTTATATACCTGTGCAGAAATATTGTCGACGTACGTACAAAATTTTTGTATTTTGAATGCAAACGCCACCATTTTGACTGTTTGAAAACAAGCTGTTCCATATTTAATCTCACGTCTAGTGTAATTTTAGAGGCGGTTAAACTCATTTAACTAAAGGCTGGCGGAAGCAAGAGATTTAAAAACTCTAGTGGCTGTTAAGAGAGAGAGAGAGAGAGAGAGAGAGAGAGAGAGAGAGAGAGAAATTAACCACGATTCATGAGTCATAAACGCTGTCGTCTTGGCAGATGTGCTTTTTATTATTATTAGCGGCCCCAAAATGTGCGTCGGCTCACCGGGCATTACCAGGTACGCCCAATGGAAAGTCCATGCCTGCTTTGTAAAGCAGAATCTTGACCTTAAACCTGAGCTATGGAAGCATATGAGTAGCAAAATTGTATTTGAATTGTAATATGGTGGTAGAATAAATAAAGTACATAAGTGGAAAGTTTGATGAAAAGAAAAAATATAATATGCATTTACCTATTACTACTGTAGTTTCATTATGTTACTACTGTAATTTATTATTTAGTTAAATTGCTTAAACGTGTTAATGCTTTAAAAGTTGGAAAATTAATTTGTCAAACCAATACACAAAATGAATGACGTGCAACATATCTGTTCAGAAACAGTAGCAATACGACCAATCAAATGTTTTTTGCTCTGAATGCATTTTCTCCCTGTTGCAAACACAGACCAACTCTTGTGGTGCTGTATGGCAGGCCAAAAAAACTGAAATCTGAAAGTCTAGCTTGTAAAACCCTTTTACATTGTATGTAAAAACCAAGCCTTTATGTCTTGCGAATACATTCATTTATTTAATTCCAATGGCAGAATATTGCCTTTTTTTATTTGATGATACTTAAAAACTTTAGCTCAACTTAAAGTTATTTGTTTAACATTGATCAATGAGATGGTTGACATGCTACCAATATGTTAACAATAAAGAGAACAGAAACATAGTGTGGGTTTTTACATCCAATTGCTATTGTTTAACAATGTTTTGTTGAAAAAATTTTATTTATTCAATCTACACTAAAAGAAAAAGCTGTACCACGTTTAGTCCTTGTTGTTCAAAAGTGACTTATGAGACTAACGTAACTACGTAAATATTTTTTTTTTCTTAGCTGGTTTTAATATTAACTGAGTGTTAATGTGAGTGCTAAACTAATGATTTGCTCATTTGCCAACAAGTACGAAGAAAAGCATACCAGTCCTCTGGCTTGAGGGCATCAGGGTCGCTAACGTACTCTGGCTCATCATCCAACCAGCCATCAGGTTTCATAGCATCTTCATCAGAAATCTTAGCAGGAGCTTCTTCATCCCTGAAATACCAAAACGAAAGCAAATTGAAGATGCTTGATTATCTGCTTCTTCCTTCCACATGACGGAATGGATGGAGACCGAATAGATGGAGTCTCTTGCTCACCAATCTTCGGGTTTGACTGCATCAGGGTCTTGGATCTTTGGTCTCTCGTCCCAGTCTTCTGGTTTATGATCATCAGGATCCTCAATTTCAGCTGGAGGATTGACGGCAGGAGTCATATCGGTCAAAAGACTCCCACTGTTCACCACTGTCTGGTCGACCAGGACCTCAAAACTATTATCAGGGTTCAGCACTGCAGAACAGCACAAACAAGAGTCTGATTTACAGTTCACCAACGGTTATTGATTGTGTTTCACTGACTAACAAGTTTGTACAAACTTACAAAAACAATCACACAGTAAGCTTCTTAGTCAAGGTCAATCTTCTCTTACCCAGTGTGTAAAGGTGTGTCTTCTTGTCAGTGTAGTATGTTCGGAGGTCTGAATCAGGTTTCTTGGCATGCTTCTCCTCAAACTCTCCTGTTTTGGGGTTCTTGTGTCTGAAGATGAAATGCAGCTTGTAATCCTCACCACACTTATCAGGACCAAACATGATTGTATAAGGAGTCTTGTCCACAAACTCTGCCTGAGGAAAACAGCAAAACACAGTATAAGAAATATGCATTTATGATTTGCAACAGCAGAAAAAAAGCCTAGCAACTATATCCACTGTACCAACAGGGGGAGGAAAAATTACAATACCATCACTGATAAGTTGTGTTCATACTTTTCTCATGGTTTTATGTCACACAGTTTTAGCAGTTTTTTGGTCAATACTCACCCATGAGGCCATTTGACTGACATGCCAAACAACCAATCCCATGTCGTTTCACATAGAGTCATGTTTCAAAACTGACTGAGATGTAACAAGTTAGCCATGGAAAAAAACCCACAGAAGACGAGATAACGCAAATTTATAAGAGAACATCAATCTTCTATAATCGAATTGAGAATGCACAAATCTAGTAAAATCATCTTTTGATTGATGTAGAAATTATTAAATGAAGGTACACTCCTATTATGAAAGACATCAAATTGACAAACTGGACTTGGAAAAGTATTCTTCCCTGAAGAGTATTCTAATTCTGAACAGTCCCTAGAAACAGCTACAGACGGCTCTGCCAATCAACTGTGTATTAAAAACCAAGATCAGGTGCCTTCTGACCATGTATATCAGTTTGCTTAAGGATAAAACTGGGCTTTTAAGTGCCTCTAACCAGCCACTGTAAAGTTGATCTTTTGAGTCATATTTTGATTACAATGAAAATAAATCATTGTTTTGCTGATCCTCTAATTTCAGACTCAATAGTCTTTTTTTATCATTTTGCAAGTTTTAAAACTTTAACCCCTGCCACTCACTTATAGAGTTTACTCTATTGCTTCACAGATAAAAAAAGAAAGACAAATCACAATGCTTTCCCAGCTTTAGAGAAAACAACACAAGACCAAAAAAATAGCCACTAAGGAAGAGTAAGAAAATATTAGCGTATAGCCAGGAACAAAGACAACTTTTTCTTTTGCCATGCCTATTTAACACAAAGGGAAGTAACAAAAATAGATATTAGGTTCATCTTACCAGGTCAAGATCAGGAGTTTGAGAAAGCAGTTTCACGTAAGCGCCACCACAGTCAATGCCCGTCTGGAAGTTCACTTCATATCTAACACAGCAAAAGGAACACTGTTGTATTCATTCAACATATGATAAGCACTGGATGCACACAAACACGCAAGTTTCCATTATCTTCTTATTTGGCCCTGAGAAGGTTGAAGTACTCACTGGATGATGAGAGGTTTGGTGTCAAATGTGAATGGTTGCAGCAAGGGGGCAGAGATGGCATGATGCTTGGCCCTGGATTTCAACACCAGACCTTTGTCACCGGGGAGTTTAGAGTCCTGCATCTCCTCAACCTCCCATTTACCTGCACACAAAATACCATAAACGATACACATGAGAAGATCTCAAAGGGACATTGCTGCTAAACTGATTCTACAGCAAGAAAATGAAGTATATGACCGCTGCTGATTTTGTATATTTGCCAACAAAAGATCAATCAATACATTTTATGATGGGTTTATTTCTACACAAGAGAAAAATAACATCAAACCAATAAAGGAAAACACTCCTCAATCACAGCTCATCACTTTTTATGTTACACATTTAAGTTATGTTTGAGTGTTCTTCATTTTGTTCTATGCTGTTTTAAAAGGCCTATCTTTGAATTTATGTTGGCAACCTTCTGTCTCTAGGCAAACATACCAAAATCAGTACAACTTGTTTCTCTGTGTTAGATGTCTAAAACTGATTAGCGCAGAGTAAAAAAAAAAATACCATACCATCATATCTGGCAATTTCTTCATCAATCCCATCCTTTTTGGCTTGAGATAAAATCCACCTAAAAAGAGAGTTCAATATTCATGCATCTACATTATGTCCATTTTAAAAGGTGTACTTGTAATATTATGTGTTGTTGTTAGAGGCATTTTAGCATATCAGGCTAGACGGCTAAAAAAACATACTTGAAACACAAAATGTAATAAAAAAAAAATTGTAACCTACAAAATTATTTTGATGAGGTATAAGTTATGTAATTGTTGTATATTATTGAAATCGCACATTTTGCTGAGTCCAAAATTTCTAGGTGATGCAAAGATATTATTCACGATAAATATTGCATTTCAGAATCAGAAAGATCTTTAAGTGTGCATGTGCACACACAAGCACAGTAACACAGGTTATATAAGCTATTATATGTAGGTTATTAGGGATGCATTGCTAGAATGGGGATCAAATATATGTCACCATTAATTTTCAGTACTAGAGGTCACCAAAATTGAAACAAGCAACATTTGAGTACTTTTAAACAGATGTGTCTTTAGTGAGCACAAGACACAGAAGACGACTAAAGCACCAGACACAACCATTTAAACAAATATTTATATAATTAACAAAATGCTTACCCCTCAAGAGATCCTTTATCAAACGATTGTGCAAAGTAGTGTTCTCCAACGGGTTCTGGAGCTTTATAGGTAACCTTCAATAAAAACATGGGTGGTGTGTTTACACAACATCTTTTTTTAGCCGAAAAAACTGTGTTTGAGCTTCGTAAAAATAATATTCTTTAATAAAGTAACTTTCATTACCAAGGGAGCTGTCGGTATTGTGGGTGCTTTAGGCTCTACTTCAACATCTGCATCCTGTACATCTTCAATGTCATCTTCAACATCCATGTCCATATCATCAGCCACATCTTGTGTGCTCACGGTCCCCATGAGGAGCAGACACAGGTTCAGAGAGAGCAGAGCAACACATAACCGCATCTTCAGCTCCATGATCTACAGACAAAACAAAGAGGTCAGAACAGGACATTTGTGACTCCACAATGGGAACACTGATAAAACTAGTGCTGCAACAGTTTATCTGATAAAAAAAAGACTAAAATAATTGTATTCGAAGCTTCGTTTCACACCACTTCCCATTAGAAGAATCTACTCTCAGGGTGTTCTGGCTGACTGTAAACACATCAAGTCTGTTTTCAAGTGCATTTAAAGAGACACACGATGGTTTAATGGCTCACAGAACAATTAGAGCAAGCATTAAATGCAAGAAAAAATTGTTGTTACTTCAAGCGTGAAATAATTTGTGTGTAAACAGGAGCATTACAAGGACAAAATTTAAACTGTTTTTTTTATGTGTACCACCAAGTAGAATGTTTAGGTAGGGTTGAGCAGTTTTTGCAAAACTCAAACCTCAATTTCTTTAACAAAGTTTGACAGATTGTAAAATTGGAATTTTTTACTTTTTAACAACTCCCTTTGAAACAAATCAAAGAACATTGTAATGTTCTCTTCATATGTAAAACATTGGCATTAAAACACAAACAAAAACCTTTACATTTTCTCAAGAGCTTGATTAAGTAAGAGTCACTACAATTAGAGGTAAACTTCAAGAAAATAATTTGTGTTGGAAGGTAATAAAACATTTATCAAAGCTTTAAATCTTGTCCATCTACTGAAAAACACAAGCAGCATTGCTTAAAGTTTGCAGAAAGGCTTGGTGTCAACATAATTAATGGCTAATGTGTAAAACAATGGAAGTATCTTCTGAAAAGAGCATTGAACAGTCCAGCTTAGCGCTGAGAGTGGAGACAGTCCAATCTTCAATCTAAAGCAGCAGCTAGAGCAGAGGTCTCAAACTCAATTCCTGGAGGGAATTCCAACCCTTTTTCAAGAGAAACACCAGTAGCTATATCATGAGACTGTGAATATATGGCAATGCATTTTTGCAAATGTGAAGGACTTAATATTTTGACAAAAAGTTGTATAATTGTCGGTCAGTACATTAATTAGTAGACCACAACAAGTGGTGCCTGATTTTAGATGATCACTGGTGAGGAAAAATACTGTGAAAAAGGCATCACTAACAAGTAAAAAACGTTTCTCATATATTGTCTCTCTCTAGGATTTAGGAAAGTATTGGTGCTCTGCTGGACAAAATCTGTAGCTACATATCAAACAATTATAAAGTCTCAGTGGGCTAAGATCCCTAGGACTCTCATCTTCATGGACATAGCAGAGAGGTAGAGTTGTGCCGTTTCAGCTCTTTTTCTTTAATAAGCTTTACCTCAATGAGATTATGAAGAATGAATCCAAACGTGCCGAAATGCACTAACACAGCCTAACTTGTGTTTTCGGGACCATAATAGCACCAGTCTACACAGAGTTTCACCTGAAAAGAATATTTCATATTTTATCTCAATCACACCCCATTACAACGCCTTCAAACCCTCTCTCCATCCATAATGTGAGGCGGATTATAGTCATTCTCCTTGCAAGAAAAGAAAAGGCTAGCTAACAAAGAGAGCAAAACCATGTGCTGGATCATGTCTTCAAGGCATTGATACAACTTTAAAATGAGCAGCACTTGCATTTAAACAAAGACAAAAGCACCCCACAGGCTGTTACAGTAATGAGCTTAGCACACTCAGGATTAGTGCAACTGAGACATCTGACAACATATAACCATAGCAGCCAAACAAAGCAAATGAATCTCCACCATTGACTTCAGAGAGCTATGTGCTTATGGGTGATTAGGAACAAATAAACACCAGTGAATCATAATATAGAAAAGCTTACTGTTCAATTAGGACTAGGAATGAGTCAAATAAAAATCGTTGTCAATGACATGATAAAAATAATTTCAAGTGCTAAATATTACACTCTGCAGAAACACTCCTATATCGTATGAATTTTATTATGCCAACCCTTATGAGATCCTGGAACAGTTTCACACATTTTTGGTGTTAACTTTGGAGACCATTGCATCCATGTTCAAATTCAATAAACATTTCGGCAGCAATTTACACACATCTCAATGAATCACAGTAAAAACGTATAAAGTCAATAAAATTAACATATGTTTTTACTATGATGCATATGTTACATAAAATTATTTTACCAAATTCATATGAAGACAAATTCCAAATAAAAAAATAATGCAAGTTACAGACAATACAGATATATATATATTCTTTGAGGCTTGCCTGTTTAATTATAATAACAATAATAAAAAAGCAAATATATGTCCAGTCACAAGTTGTGATCTCTGCACAATACCATTGCCCCAGATGAAACCCTTATAAAAAGAAATGAAGTGGTCGGTGTGGAGAGATGGACATGATCATTGCTTGCATGTGATCAAAAAAGAAGTGCACATGATAAAAGATCCAGTACGAAATGACGGTGAGAAAGCGGTTTGGTTAAAAAAAAAAAAAAAAAAAAAAAAAAAAAAAGGTGTTTGATGCCAGGAACTCACTTTAATGTGAAAAGGCAAAAAAGCTACTTTTCCTTAAGAAAAAAAAAAACCAAGCAGTTATCCTTAATGATTAACCTTGGATAATTATTTATTTGTAGTGGTTTCCCTGTTCTAGGCTTCTCAAAAAGACATGAAAACACTCAGACATTACTTGACAATTACACAGCATTACCATATTTTCTTAAGATATCGAAATCAGGCCTTAACGATCATTAAACTTCATTGTGCTAAACGTTTAGTTAGGCCTGTGCAGTAACGCACAGCTTAAGATGGATTTCCTCTTTACATCAATGGCAGTAGATGTACAGTAAATGTATGAAGAACTCCTGCTGTTCTGTTATAGGTTACCGAACACAATAATCTGTAATAAATAGCGGAGCGCTAAAGTTCTCTCTAATTTAGAACCAGAGGTTTCTTTGATGACATTCACTCAAATCCTTCAGCCTCAGATAAACTTTCTTCTCCATATAATACAAGTTTGTGCCACTCAAAAAAAACCTGTAATACTTTGACATGAGAGTACTTAATCAAGCTGTATAATATGAGTAATAGACTCCTAGTACTTTAGCATTAAGACATTACAGATTAAAGAAGAAGAAAAACTACTGAAATAAATGGTTTCTAATCTGAAATGCTTGCTTTCTGTAAAGACACTACAACATGTATATCAAGCAAAAGTAAACTTGTCTACACTAAACACTCTTTCAATGTTTAAGCTTGAAACAATCCATCACTTGGGATAACTTCTACCGGTTTCTCTGTGCTGTCAGCCTTCCTTTTTTCTTTCGCTCTGTAATTAAACACCTGATCATCTTACAGGTATAAAAGTTAAAATGTTGTTTTCTTATGTTAGATCATTTACTGTTATTTAGGCATATCTGCTAGTGTTTAAATTAATTCAGCAGGTCTTCATACAACAAGGATTTTTCACACCAAGATTGAAGACACTTGACAATGTCACCTCACATTTCCCACAGACAAACCATGAGATCAGCTCCTTTCACTTGACTGTGTTCGCAAGTTCCAGCCTACGTGGTGAAATATCAGATTCCACTTCGTCGCAAGTTCCATAGACTTTAACTTTGACCTGGGAAATTAAATCACGTGATGCGACTTCTAAGACTACATAGATTGGAGAGGTAAGAGTTTGTGTTCACTAAATTTTTTTTTACTTTTCTTAAAAGCTACAGCATCATTTTTTAGGGCTTAAGTGTTTATTAGAGTGAAACCTGTTACCATGTAAATTTCAAGCTTAATATTTTTAAAGTAACGTCCTACCTGCTGGACCGGGTCTACACTGCTGCATGGGCATACAGTTACGTTCGGAGCTCTCAAACGTTAGTCTGATCGAGGCATCATGGAACCGCCCTAGCAAAGCAATTGATTGGTTGGAGCGGCAGAAATTATTGACCAAAATTCTAACTTCTGCGCAACTGGCCACGAATTCGGCATTATTCCCACACCACTACCTCATTTTACCCACAAAAACAACATCTGTTCCAACTGTGCATATGTGGTCAGTTTTGGAAATAACAAGGGAAAAGGGTGTGGTCAGTTATGACCAGGACATAAAAAAAAAACTGTTTACTGTGCATAAACTCACAATCATTTGTTTACAGGAGGAATTCACTGACGAAATTCTGCCACATTGACAAAATGAACATTAGTGATTAATGTCTCAACTAACTCCACACACAAGGATCAGTGGCTGGCTGCAGGTACACATAAACTATTTAACGAGTTCATAAAACCACTCACTGACTGGATTGGATAAAGGTATTTTCATGACTCCTTGTTTTCGACTGAAAAACTGTAATTGTGGGAGAACCTACCCATAGGTACAAACAAGTTACAGGGTTGCCGTTTAATGGTTTTAAACAGATTTAATTTGTACCTTCCAACCATTTCCATCTGATTTAACTAAAAATAAATTTAAAAATTTAATTAAAAAAACGTATGATTACGTAATTCCTTTTACAGTTGTAAAAAAAGGTCCATGACACTTTTGACACATACAGATCTGAATACTTATGCTATGATGCTAAGTAGATACTGCTTTTTCGAAGAAAATTGACATTCATTTTAGTGTGCGTGATCTGGGAAGCGCTAAAACATTGTGACGGCAATAGTTTTGACCACGTCATTACGCACGCCATTCGTAAGAACTTAAATCTTTCTTATCAATTCATTCATTAAAAATATTCTAACAATGGATTAAACCATCTGTGTTACTATTATTTGTTTATGTGCTTGTTCTTTAAAAATAAATCGTAATACATGCAGGACTGGCTAGTCCAAGAGACAACTCCACACTCCCGAGCACAGTGGATTGTGGGTAAAATCAGCCGGCTGAGCGCCTATCAATCGGCACTTCAAATTGTAGCCGGAAAAAGTACACAACCGGGCAATGCTCGGATTTTTTTTTAACACAATTTACACAATGGTTTGAGGCACAGTAGCTCGCCCTTAAAAGTATGAGCAGTACACCGATCGGGACACAGACAGTACCGTAGATATGGTTGTCTCTTAAATTTCAAACCAGGAGGTGCAAACACGACCAATTTTAGTAGGAAATACATTTAATGCTTTAGGTTCCAGTCGCCAGCAGTTAGAGACCACTGAGTAACGTTACACTTTAACGATATTGTATCAGCAACACTGCTCTATTGGCTTATGTCACTTTAACGTCAGATAAGATTGAATCAACACTTTATAACCCACTCACGCCCACTGAAATATGACAACTGATATGAATGTGTTGCAAGTTTTCGTTTCACTGTTTATTCTGTCATAAGACACTTGTCTCGATAAGCTAGGCTACAGAAGCTAACGTTAACTAGCCAACTTGGCCTGAGCACTTAATCTAACTTACTTTACAGACTCTAGAGGAAAGCCTACTCTACGCCTTCAATCAAAATAAACAAATAACCGATAAACAACGTTATATATCTATCAATTAATAGGAAATAATTGTGAGGCTAATTTGTTCACGTTTCAAAAACTCACCCTTTAATGATGCTGCACTTCACCAAACGACTACAGCACGTCACGTGTGGCTATGGACGACGAATTCCGAACTCAATGCTCCACCCTCCAAACACACCGATTGGCTATTGGCAAAAAAATGAACACGCCCTTCAAATATTGGGAGACGCCGATTGTTCAGCTTTTCTGTCTGTCACAAAATGTAATCCCCGCCTCAGACCTCAGACTCGTGGACACCGCCGATTGGCCAGAGTAGACACGGAAATAGACAGTCATTGAGACTATAGACGTGAATTATTTCTAGACGTTTCACCGGCAGCCATGGGTCGTTACAGCAAACGTTAGCGCTGCCGCCATCTTACCCGGGGCAACACTTTGCTTTAAACCAGGTGTGTCCAACGTCGGTCCTGGAGAGCCGCACCCCTGCACGTTTTTGGTTCATGAAACACACCTGTGGTACTAATTATGGTCCTCTGATTGGCTGAAGTAGAGTAGTATGCTTACTACAGCAGGGTTGCAACTAAAATGTGCAGGGCTGCGGCTCTCCAGGACCGACGTTGGACACCCCTGCTTTAAACAAATCCAACTAATTAAAAGAGCTAACAAATTGTGAAAAAATATGTATAAACTATTATCAATTATCAGTCAGTTCAGTAAAAATATAATTTATTTAAATTAATAAAATATTCAGTGTCTTAAAATATCAAAGCTTGGACACGATTGTACTTTCGTTATTCATCAGGTAAAACACACATTTGCCTAGTATTATATTAAAGGACTTTGTGCGTTTTGTAATGAAATACACAACATATTTTCTCAGAGGACAATGTGTGAATATGTTTAAGCTCACCTTTTATCTTCCTTCTTTATGCCTCAACATGAGAAAACTTCTTAGCTGGGAAAAGGGAAATGGCTGCAAGAATCGTTTTTTGTTCTAACACTTACAAAAATGAAATGGTTTTGACATCAACAGCATTACTGAAAGGTAATAAAACTCTGCTGAGCATACACAATTATCTAGCTATACAATGAGTTGACAATAAACATTATCAAGCTGCATTGGGTGCAAGGAGATAGAATAAGGATTAGGATTTTGATGTAAACTTCTGTGAAATGTTCTGAGTAGTTTCCGACACTCAGAGGGAATGTGGGAGTTTAAAAGGAAGAACATTTCTAAATTTCATTCAAATGGAAATGTAAAATTTTAAACCAACATTTTTAATTAATTGAGAAAAATAGTCCCATTGAAATCCTCTAAATGTAATGGCTAGAGATTTGATGTGTCATCTGGGCATTATTGTAATGAGTGTTCTAAATGGCTTGCCAGTGCAATCATCTGAGATGCAGAGTCTAACATTCTAACTCAATACAATGTGTTTATGTTTGGCAAATTGAAATCTGGTTGACAGTAAACTAAACACTCATATATAAAGGCAACTTCAATTACTAATAAACTAAAATGACTAATATAAAGTCTGATGACTTGCATTGTTTATTATTTATCCATAAAGGAAATGATGGAAATTCTTAAAATGAGGAATTCTGACAAAGAAGAACCATTTATTTTGTAACAAATGGTTTTGGGATGAAATAGGGGTTGTGTGAAAGTATTTATCAATTAAGAGGGTTTTTAAAACCAACCACATCTTTTCTTGTTAGAGGAATACTTTCATTTATCTGATTGAATAAACATTCAAAGATTCATTGTATTTGCTTGGTTTTTGGATGTAATTAATTATTTCAGAATAATCAGCGTTATCAGTATCAAACTGAACATATTTTATGCCATTGGATTTGAATGGAGAACAGTTGAATTAATACCCGACTAAAGACTAAGATAGAACAATTAACAATAGAAGTCTTCCTTTGACAGATGATAGAGAGGTTTAGCAAAATGTTAATGGAGAAAAGGTAACTGGTGCGGGCTTGATAAACCTGATAGAAAGGGAAAACATAAAAAAACATTGGAGCAAAATATTATTCGACTTACAGCACAAATTGCTTGTAATAAACAACGCAAATAGAGAAAGAAAAAGTAATATCTGATCAAATCTGAGGCTATTACATTAGGCAAAAGAAGAAAAGGGGAACTGAATGAAAAATGTGTCTAACCTAACATATGTACATTAATTCCACAGAGATTCTTTTTTGGGATCTTGCCAATGATTTTTGAATGTGCTGGTGCATACTGATTTTAGAGATTTTTCTTCTTTACTCAAAGATGAAGCATACACTTTTAAATAACCATCTCAAGGTTTTTTTAATCTTTTTCGTCTATAATTATGTTCTTAGAGAAAGTTTAGAATATTTTATTTAGGTCTTGATTGAGACAGAGCAAAAACATCAAATCATGAAGAAGAGAATTAAACTGGGGAAACATACATCTAGACAAGATGTAAACTGGGTAAGTATGTCTTAAAAATAGAATTCTATCGAAGGTAAAAAACAAGACCTAAAACAAAAAACTTATACAGTTAGACAAACTGAAGCATTAAGCATTGCTTAATTGCATTAAGTATTGAGTGCATTGAGTTGAGTGTTGAGTAAATGCAAATATGCAAATATCTTGAATGCAAATACAATAAACATGAATTCATTTGGATTTCAGTGTTAAAACTGGGGGATAAAACATGGATATATGACATCTACATTGTAAAGGATCATGGATAAGTTGCAAAGGGTGACCTATTTATCAACAAATAGATGAAATAGTGGACGAAGGAGAAGTAAAATGTTCCAAGGACATTGTGACTTATGGTAAATTGACTAAGGTTACAAATTCCAGTACAGAAAGTGGTGTTTATTAAGTTGCTAACATTTCACTGACAAAAATATTTGTTTCTATTACAGACAGCAGAAGAAGTGTTTATTAAATCAATATCTGATTTGTTTTGTGATTGTTCTCAAGATGATTTTCAGGTAACATGGACACGGTAGAAAGGAGACTGTATTTCAAATGTTTAATCTTGTTTGAAAGATTGAATGTTGTTGCTTGTTGTTACTTGTTAATACTGTGGTTTTCTTTGTGTCTGATATTTTACATATAGGTAGGGAAAACAGGATCCAGGAATACGATCTTATTTGGGGTTTTGAAATTAATTTTGCTTGACATACAACCCTGTCTCCATAACAAATCAACTGGAATTGAGACAGGCCAATATAAGCTTGTCATCCAAGTACTAGGACTCAAACGCCTTTCCGTATACTAATGCCACCTCTATCGCTTCATGAGGGGCTGGAGATAACCTGAAGGGGAAGACGCTGTACTAATATACTCAACCTACGAGGCCAACCAATCAAGGGTCTGCTGAGGAAGTTGCTTACTTGCTTACATGAAAGTACACATCCTTCAGATCTATAGTAGCAAACCATTCCTCTAGATGGACTGCACGACCGTGCATCAGATATATCATCCTAAAGGAGATGAGCATTCAGAAGAGGAATAATTATGACTAGCAATTGGCAATATGAGGCTTTATGAAGCTTTTGACCCTTTTGAATATTGAGTGAAAATAGGTTGATTACTCATAGATTCATTCAGCTTACTTATTGGCGACATCTAGTGTATTTTCTGATCAATGCGCAGACAAATGAAACTTTACAACAAATCTGAAGCATTTAATTGTAGGTCGAAAAATTATACTTTTTCTTGTGACAATTATTCAAATGAACGGTCAATTAAAGTGTATTTTCTTTTAAATATGTGCTGACAATTGATGCATTGATTACCTGATGAATTAATGAAACAATACATTTTAGAATTGGCCTACTTGGAAATAATTTTAAATTAAATGTTAAACAGGGGAGATGTTTTCATAATATATATATGGTGCAGTGGGCATGATTAAGGTGTTGTCTTTTTTGTTTTTCTTGTGTATAACATAATGTATACAACATTATGCTTGAAACTGTGAAAATATGTGCTTTTGTAACAGGTGATTTTGTTCAAGAATAATGATTTTTCCACAGTGGGTATTAAACCCTAAACCTTTAAAAAAATGTTAAACAACTTTCATATGATGAATATCAGGCTGTTGCTGAAACAACCAGATCTGCTTTTGTTTGTGTCATGTTCATACAGAAAAACCACACAGATGATATTTTCTTTTATTTGGTAATAGCACTTTTATTGACTTGATACCAGATTGGCTCATGTGCGCAGCCAGGAAGGCTTGCATTACAGCCTCTCGTTTCAGAGATACATTCAGGGGCGTGGTTTCTGATGCAGTGCTCTCATCTCTTTCTTCAGTCTCTTCTCTCTCTCTCTTCTCTCTCTCTCTCTCTCTCTCCTCTCTTCTCTTCTCTATCTCTTCTCCTCTTCCTCCTCTCTATCTCCTATCTGTTCTCTATCTCTTACCCCCTCAGCTCTTTCCCGTATCTCCTCTCTTTCGTTCTCTCCACTAAAGCTCTCTCTCACTTCTATCTCATGTTTCTCTAGCTCTTCCCCTATCTCCTCTCTTCTTTCTTTTTCTTTCTGTCTTTCGTTCTTTCTCTAAGTTTTCTACACCAACGACTACACCAGTAACTACCCCCCCACCGCATGTTTTCTACACCAATGACAAAGAAACAGATACTATGTTTTGTTAAATGTGTTTGTAACAATTGTTTATGTAAAACAATCTGAAAGTTCATTTTTGTATTTACATTATTTCTTGTACAAACATGGTGCAAAGTAATTGATGGTTTGTTAAATGTTAGTGGCTAGTGAAAATGGTACGTTGTGATTTTCAAGAACTGTTGTAAAAGGGATCATTTTAGAAGTTTTTTAGAATGAAAATGTTTTTTTCACTTGTACCAAGATAATATACAAAAACTAAGTGTTGCGTATTGATATTTATCTGCTTCCTATCTTTTTAAATCATTGTTGATATTCATTGTGAGAAATTATTACATGATCAGTGTCTTTGCAGAGATTAACATAATTAATTATTAACAATGACATTTAGTTATTAGTATATTGAGCAAATTTGCTATTTCAGAATAGTGCATCAAGTGGGTAGCCCTTCGCATTGATCAGTACCCTGGAAGTAGCTCTCGGTGTGTTGGTTGGTGTGAGGTTTACGAACCCGGAAGGCTCGCAGTGGGTTCTCAAAAGTATATTAAATGAGAAAACTTCAAAAAAATTATGGTAACGTGCAAAAATGATGGTTTATTTACAGTGTACGAGAGTGAAAAAAACCAAGATAAATCAAAACCCAGCAAAGTAACAAAACAACCAAAAATAAAGGAACAGTTAAACAGCAACCCAATAAACATCCAACAAACGATATATCTCCAACCACTCTTAATAATAGACAAATCACAATTTCCTTACGGCACCACAGTAGCTTAAGTTACTGGTCCCTGTCTTCGAAGCACTGTATAGGGCCCTTGCCACTTCACAAGTAGTTCGTTGAGGTGGGGAGCAGTAACAACACCTTCTGTCCTGGCAGCAGTTCACGAGTTCGGGCATTCTGGTCATACCACAGTTTCTGTGTCTTTTGGGCCTTCTTGAGGTTCTCTTGGGCCTTTTCCCTGTAAGTCTCCAGGCGGTCTCTCATCTCAAGGACGTATTGAACGATACCTTTTGCCTTCTCAGTCATCCCATCAGAAGAAGTAGCCTCCCAGTTCTTTCGCAGGAGATCCAGTGGTCCTTGCACCCGCCATCCATACAGGAGCTCAAAAGGAGAAAATCCTGTAGAAGCTTGAGGCACCTCTCTGTAGGCAAACATCAGAAACTGTTGTGGGTACTGTTTTACATCACCATGAACACATTGTACATTGACCATAGTTGTATAAGGTACATGTGTGACATGACACCTCTATATCAATGACATTGAGCTACCAGTGTCCACCATGGCATTTTTACTACATCCATTCACAGAAGCTTTTACATACTGCACTTGGTGAACATTAATACTGTCACTGTCCCCTTCCCTTGGAACATAGCAAAATCCAGCTTTTCGCACAGGGCACACCAGAGCTTTGTGTCCCGGCTGCTGGCAGTGAAAGCACACCAGCCCCTTTCCAGTGCCAGTGTTCTGTGTTGGAGCATGTTCATCTTCTTCTTCTTCTTTCGGCTGTTCCCAGTTTAGGGGTCGCCACAGCAAATCATCTGTTTCCACCTAACTCTGGCCTCAGTATCCTCTACTCTTGCACCAATTACCTTCATGTCCTCCTTCAGCACACCCATATAACTTGTCTTTGGCCTTCCTCTTGCCCTCTTGCCTGGCAGCTCCATCTCCAACATCCTTCTACCAATATAACTACTATCCCTTCTCTGCACATGTCCAAACCATCTCAATCTGGCTTCTCTGACTTTGTCTCCAAAACAACCAACCCGAGCTGTTCCTCTGATGTGCTCGTTCCTAATCTTGTCCATCCTTGTCACTCCTAAACTGAACCTCAACATCCTCATCTCTGCTGCTTCCATCTCTGCCTCGTGTCTCTTCCTCACTGCTACAGTCTCTAACCCATACATCATAGCTGGTCTCACTACTGTTCTGTACACCTTTCCTTTGATTCTTGCTGACACTCTTCTGTCACACAACACCCCTGACACTTTTCTCCACCCACTCCAACCTGCCTGCACTCGCCTCTTCACCTCTTTTCCACACTCCCCGTCGCACTGGACTGTTGACCCCAAATACCTAAACTCCTCCACCTTCTTGACCTCAGCCCCCTTTAACCTCACTGTTCTACTTCCCTCCCTCTCGTTCAAACACATGTATTCTGTCTTACTACGACTGACTTTCATTCCTCTTCTTTCTAGAGCAGACCTCCAACTTTCCAGGTGTCCCTCCACCTGCTCTCTACTCTCAGTACAGATTACAAGGTCATCTGCAAACATCATTGTCCATGGAGATTCCTGTCTGACCTCATCTGTCAACCTGTCCATCACCATAGCAAACAAGAAGGGACTCAAAGCCGATCCTTGATGTAGCCCCACCTCCACCTTGAACTCCTCCGTCTGACCTGCAGCACATCTCACTGTTGTCATACTCCTCTCATACATATCCTGAACTACTCTGACGTACTTCTCTGCCACTCCTGACATCCTCATACAGGACCATAGCTCCTCTCTCGGCAGCCTGTCATACGCTTTCTCTAAGTCCACAAAGACGCAGTGCAGCTCCTTCTCTGTACTTCTCCATTAGCATTCTCAGAGCAAAAATTACATCAGTAGTGCTCTTCCTGGGCATGAAGCCATACTGCTGCTCGCAAATATCCACTTCCCTTCTTAGCCTAGCTTCCACTACTCTTTCCCAGAGTTTCATTGTGTGGCTCATCAACTTTATACCTCTGTAGTTGTTACAACTCTGCACATCACCCTTGTTCTTAAAGATTGGCACTAGGACACTTCTCCATTCCTCAGGCATCTTCTCACTCTCTAGAATCCTGTTGAATAACCTAGATAGGAACTCCACTGCTGTCTCTCCTAGACACTTCCACACCTCCACAGGGATGTCATCTGGACCAACAGCCTTTCCACTCTTCATTCTCCTCAGAGCCTTCCTCACCTCATCCTTTCTAATCTTTTCAACTTCCTGCTCTACAATGTTCACCTCTTCCCCCCTTCTTTCCCTCTCATTCTCCTCATTCATCAACTCCTCAAAATACTCCTTCCATCTTCTCTGCACACTCTCCTAACTTTTTAGAACCCTTCCATCTCTATCTTTAATCACCCTTATCTGTTGCACATCCTTCCCATCTCTGTCTCTCTGTCTCGCTAATCTGTACAATTCCTTCTCACCTTCCCTCGTGTCTAACCTGGCATACAACTCATCATATGCCTTCTGTTTGGCCTTTGCCACCTCCCTCTTCACCCTGCGCTGTGATTCCTCGTAGTCCTGCCTACTTTCTTCAGTCCTCTCGATGTCCCACTTCTTTTTAGCTAGCCTCTTCCTCTGGATGATGTCCTGTACTTCCTCATTCCACCACCATGTTTCCTTATCTTCTTTCCTTCTTCCTGCTGACACACCTAGCACCTTCCTACCTGTCTCCCTGATCACTTCTGCTGTAGTTTCCCAGTCCTCTGGAAGCTCTTCCTGGCCACCCAAAGCCTGTCTCAGCTGCTGTCTGAATTCCTCACAACCGTCTTCCTTTTTCAACTTCCACCACTTGGTCTTCTTTTCCATCTTTCCTCCCCTCTTCTTCCTGACCACCAAAAACATCCTACACATCACCATCCGATGCTGTCTGGCTACACTCTCTCCTACCACTACTTTGCAGTAGGTGATCTCTCTCAGATTGGCTCGTCTACTTAGGATGTAGTCCACCTGCGTACTCCTACCACCACTCTTGTAGGTAACTCTATGTTCCTCCCTCTTCTGGAAATAAGTGTTAACTACAGCCATTTCCATCCTCTTGGCAAAGTCCACCACCATCTGTCCTTCTGGATTCCTTTCCTTAACACCAAACCTGCCCATTACTTCCTCATCACCTCTGTTGCCCTCGCCCATATGACCGTTGAAGTCTGCTCCCAGCACTACTCTCTCCCCTCTGGGAATACTCTCCATCACCTCATCTAACTCACCCCAGAATCTATCCTTTTCTTCCAGCTTACAGCCTACTTGTGGAGCATAACCACTCACTACATTCAACATCACCCCTTCAATCTCTAACTTCAAACTGATCACCCTGTCAGACACTCTTTTCACCTCTAAAACATTCCTCACAAACTCCTCCTTCAGGATCACTCCTACCCCATTTCTCTTCCTATCCTCACCATAGTAAAACAGTTTGTATCCGCCTCCAATACTACGCGCTTTGCTACCCTTCCACCTGGTCTCCTGCACATACAGAATATCTACCTTCCTTCTCTCCATCATGTCCGCCAGCTCTCTACCTTTCCCGGTCATTGTACCAACGTTGAGAGTCCCTATTCTCAGCCCTATACTCTTGCCTTTCCTCTTCTCTCTCTGCCTACGAATCCTTCTCCTTCCTCTCCTTCTTTGACCAACAGTAGTCCAATTTCCACCGGCACCTTGTAGGTCAACAGCACCGGTGGCGGTTGTTGTTAACCCGGGCCTCGACCGATCCGGTATGGAAATTGAATTGTTGACTTGCATATTTGGTTTTGGCATGTTTTACGCCGGATGCCCTTCCTGACGCAACCCTCTCTATTTATCCGGGCTTGGGACCGGCACAGAAGTCACTGGCTAGAAACCCCTGTGGCTCATGGTTTTGATTAAGTTCAGTGCGGTTACCCACAAAGTTTTTAACAGTACCTTTAAGTGGTTGAGAACGCTGAATGCCTCGGTGAGCGTTAATATACTGCTGTGCCAGCCTCGCAGCCTCAAGTCCGGTTGATGGCTCATGCTCCTTTACCCCCATCCGCACTTCATGTGGCAGGACCCGGAGTAACTGCTCCAAGATTTCCTCTTTTGAACAAATGTCAGGTTTCACCCAACACCGATAAAGGTTTCGCAGCCGATGATAAGTCTCAGTAGGTGACTCTCCTGCTGGAGTAGACATTGCCCGGAACCGCTGACGGTAGGTTTCAGGTGAGATGTTGAACTTTGATAACAACGCCTCCCTCAGGTCCTCATACACCTCCGCTCGGTCCTCATCCATGGCTAAGTACGCCTCAAGTGCCTGTCCCGTCAACAGTGGCACCAAGCGGAAGCTCCACTCCTCCTCAGGCCACCTCCAGGTTTTGGCTAGTCGTTCGAACCGGCGCAAGAAGTTCTATATGTCCTCCCCCTGCTGGAAGACTGGCAACTTCGGCTCTGTGCGCAACATTGGCTGGCTGTTATACCTTAGGTCTGTATCTCTCTGAAAAGATGAGTGTCGTCGTCGTGTTGGAGTTGGCAAGCCCAATCGTGGATTTTCTGCATCACTCGACCCCTCAGCTGACCGGACAGCTTGCAGCATTGACTCTTTGAACCTCTGTAGCTCCATCAGGTAACGCTGCTCTCGCTGTGCTTGTGAGTCAAGGAAGTCCCTCATTAATGCATAAATCCCACCTCCAGTAGATGAAGTCGTCGCTTCAGAAAAAGAGACAGGCTTTGTGACTTGCGGTGATGTGGACTTGGGTCGAACGGGAGGCAGTTCATCCTCTAACTCCGTCTCCGTAGACTCAGCAGACGCCCAGGCCACATCCTCTTCGATAAGAGCTGCAGTCTGCGATCGAAGCTGCATTTTTGGCTTCCTGCCTCTCGTAGACGTCTTGCGAGTTGCCATCCCACTTCTGACACCAATTGTGAGGTTTACGAACCCGGAAGGCTCTTAGTGGGTTCTCAAAAGTATATTAAATGAGAAAACCTCAAAAACATGATGGCACACTCAATGATGTAACGTGCAAAAATGATGGTTTATTTACAGTGTACGAGAGTGAAAAAAACCAAGATAAATCAAAACCCAGCAAAGTAACAAAATAACCAAAAATAAAAGAACAATTAAACAGCAACCCAATAAACATCCAACAAACGATATATGTCCAACCACTCTTAATAATAGACAAATCACAATTTCCTTACGGCACCACAGTAGCTCGCTCGCCTGCCAGGATAACTCTCCCGATTTGGAGTTTGGGCTTCCTTTTAAAGGGGAAGCCCCGCCCCTTTAACATAAACCAACCAGCACATATTAACAGGTAAGTATAACAATTGTACATGTTTTCAAGGTTAATTTAAATGATTTAAAACACATCAAACATCAACCAGTCACAAGTCATCAAAGTATAATAAAATAAATCCCCCCCCCCTTATCCAGAAGACGATGGACGAGTCGGCTTCCGGTTGCTCTGGAGCGATCCACAGTGAACTTGGCACTATTGATGGAAAAGCAACCAGGAAGACCGTTGAAAGAGAGACACAGACACGGTAAATATTAAACAAATACTAACCGTAACTACTTAGATGTAAACAAACCGAAAACATTAAACACTCAGACAACATGTGTATGTGCGTGTATTTGTGGCCTTATGGATGGAGATGGCAAAGTCCGTTTGTGGATGTGTTTGTGTGTGTGTGAATCGATGTGCCGGCGGCGGACGTTTGCACCCGAATCGCCTCAGGCTTTTATCTATAACTTAGGTAAGTGAATGTGTTTCAATGTAAACTGTTTGTCAGCCAGGGTCAAGTCACCTCATCACAGTTGGTGACCCTTGCCCTAATGGAGTGGGTCCTTAACTGCAGAGAGCAAGGGACCTCACGCTGTGTATGCAGTAGAGATGACCTCCACTTGCCAGAGGCCCAACCTCTACTTGGAAACAGACTTCCCTTGTCTGCTGATCGCCAGAGCACACAAAAAGCGGATTGGACTTAGAGGAGTCTGCCTCCTCCATGGGTAGAACTTGGAGGTTCACTACCTGAGTTTTAAAGATGATGGTAGGGGCCTTGTGCACATATCCAGGCCTGGGTTTAATGGCAACATGAGATTCACCAGGCCCAAATGTAAGCAGGTCTCAATGACAGAAAGTGCCTGCAGGTCCCCGACCCTCTTCATCAAAGTGAACGCAATCAAAAGCAATGTTTTAAAGGTCAGTGCTTCACCCTGACTGATCAAGGGATTTGGAAGAGGAATCCCGCAGGGTCTTACCCATCAGGCTCCTTCGAGGAATCTGACCGTTAACTGGTGATGGCTCAGGGTCTTGCCCACTGTCAACTAAAGACAGGTAGAAATAGTGGCTGCATAAATCTTCAGGGTGGTCCTCAGTCCAAACCTCCTGCTGGAAGGTAAATGCGAGTTCAAAGCAGACGTTTCTCATGTCTACATGGTGAAAGTGAGACCAATCAACCCCTCTTACAGGCATATCAAGCATGAGCAAAACTCAACACCTTAAGATTCCCGGAATGGAGGGTATCATGAGGGTGGAGAGTTCTAAGAACCAAGGATTAAGGTGCCATTACTAGGACCTCTTTCTTATTCTCCCTGATCTTGCACAAGAGGGGTGGAAGAAGCCTTAATGGAGGAAAGTTTATATGGGTGTTTCGTCCTGGGAGCTAGCAGTGTGCGATAGGAGGATTCCAATAAGAGTCTGAGATAGAGCATAACAACGCTGGCACTGACCATTCTCTGGGGCAACAAATCAACTTGTGCTACGCTGAAGCAGTCCGAGGTCTGCTGGACTGCCAGGTAATGCTTTCACTGCTCCCCTTATAAACGCCTAGCAGGAAAAGAACTGGTGACGAGTGAGTATGGAGAAACGGATGGAGCGTGGTCTCATATGGAGAAGTACTTTAAGTGGCGTGTTAAGTTTTAGACAACCAGTTCATCTGACATTTATGCTTCTGAACTTCAAGAGGACCCTGGAGTACAGGAGTAGAGGAAACATATGCAGCTGAGAGGATATCATATCCAGGAAACATTTCCAGCCGAGTTCTCCTCAGTTGTGCTGATCATTGTTTACATTCCACCACATGCGAACGTCTGTGACATGCTACATCAGCTGGCAGAATGGATTACAAACACAGGGGAACTGCACATGAATTCTGTTTTTATTATTGTTGGGGACTTCAATAAGGCACATTTGCATCACGAACTGCCTAATTTAAAACAGCACATCAAGTGCCCCACCACAGGATCACTGTTACACTTCTATTAAGAACGAGTACCACGCTGTGCCCTGCGAAGCTTTAGGAGTCTCCACCCACTGCCTGATCCACCTTATTCCATCATATAGGCAACAGCTCAAAGCAGTTAAACCTGTAGGGAGAACTGTTAAAAGATGGACCAGTGAAGTAGAGCAGGATTTAAAAGCCTGCTTCGACTGCATGGACTGGAGTATTTTGGAATTTGCTGTCTCAAACCTGGACGAGCTCACTGACTCTGTCTCATTGTATGTCAGTTTGTTTGACGACATGTGCATTCCCACCCTTTTTTTTAACATTCAATAATGGAGATGCCTTCATGATTGGAAATCGTGTTTTGTACAATCAAGCCAGGAACAGAATGAATAAGGAAATCAGAGCAGCTAAAAGGACCTACTCTAGTAAGGTGGAGAGCCAGTTCCCGACCCTGCATCAGTGTGGAGAGGCCTGAAGGCCATCTCCAACTACAGGACACCTCCCCCCTCCTCTTTGGGAATCAAACTTTGGTGTACGATCTCAATGAGTTCTACAGTAGATATAAAACCCACAGTCTGACATTCCCCATCCGCTCTGACGTATCTGACGCACCAAAGCAACCATCAACAACTGAAGGCACCACCCCCCACTTCAGATCAGTGAGGTTGATGTGGGTTTACTGATGAAAAAAATCATTGGAGTTCCCCTACCCTTCCTTCAAGAACTGTACACCTCCAGAATGAGAAAGAAGGCTCACAAACTCACTCTGGATGCTGCTCGCCCAGGCAACCACCTCTTCCAGCCCCCTGGGCTCCAGAACCCCAAACCTGGGACAGCCTGGTATAAACACATCTACTTCCTTCAGGGCATTCACCTACTGAACTCATAACTTTCCCCACCAACACTCTCTTATATTTTCTTTCAATATTGCACTAAGCAACAGGACTCTGATGTGGACTCTTTGAATTTCCAGTCGCTCCACATTCTGTTGTCTGTTGCTTCACTTTACTTTTACTTTATGCATAGGTCTGCACATTACCTCCAAAACACATCTCTGAAGCACCTTGGACTTCTGATAGTGAAAGTCCTATTACTTTATATTTTTATTACATATATTTCTAGAATACTACTATACTCTATTTACTTTTGAAATTTAGCAATTTACTTATATAACCTGTGTTACTGTGCAACGTAGACACTGGAGAGTACCACAACAAATTCCTTGTAAGTGTGCTGCAGAAGCTTTCTGATTCTGATTTATAAAATCACACCATTAAAGCATATAGACCTTCTCTTTGTGATGAAGCAATGGTAACTGTAATAATGAATTTATATTCTCTGATTGACATTGCTCTCTTTGACAACACGAGTACTTGAAAAATAATAACCTATTAATTAATCTTTAATTCCAATTATTAATTCTAATTACCTGCTGAAACAGTGAGTGTTTGAGTAAATCTAAACCTTTTGAGACTTGGAATAAATTGCCTTAATATTCCTTTATTTGGTAAAAACAAAAATAAAGAATGTAAACATTTCACTTTATGTTTGAAACTGGCTGAAGACTTTTTTGAATATGTAACCTTGACTTTTTAAATATGAAATCACACTAATCTTTTTGTATACATAGTTTAGGGATAGGCTCTGCTGGACACCAGTTCAGTGACAGACAGGCGTACACAAGGCAAGGGACAAGTCTTCAGTGTTAAGTATATCTGTATAGTAAAGTTCTCAGATTGATGCAGAAATTCATGTTTACAATTCTGCAAGTTCAACATTCAGTAATATGTATTATTTAGAATTGATTTATTAATATATTTATTATTATATGTACCCTAGAATGCTATAATGAATGATAAAATACATATAATTGTCAATTCCGAAGTCCTTCTCAGCTATAAAAACTTTCAAAGAAACTAATTTCAGCAAAGGTCATCTTGTCAGTGATTGACTGGTTTAGCCATAGAGAACAGTGGACATCACTGTATATAATTTCATGAGATGGCTGAGAGGTCAGGCTAGAGGTGGCCCTACCTTTGGGTCTACGATTAGATCATGGAGGGATGTTTCCCTGCCGCCTTCTTAAACGATACTAACTCAATGTGGAACGCTATACCCTCCTACATTTTCTCCAAACTTGGCCTAAGATTCCTCCTTCTTTGTAAATATGATATCTCTAAGATACCTCTAAAGCTTTCAAACTTTCACAAAGAAATGCTTCTTTCCTGGTTTCTGATTTACAAGCACAACTTCTCACCCCACACATACTATATTTGGTACAACAGAAACATAACGTTTAAAAACAAGACAATCTTCTTCCAAAACTGGTGTGAAAATAACATCCTATTGGTCCAACAATTACTTAACTCGAATGGTTATTTGTATAGTTATTCAGAATTTCTCTCTGTTTTCTCTCTTCCTGTGACTTCATGAGAGTTCTCTATTGTGATGGATGCTGTTCCCTCTGCTGTTACTGAGTTGCTAAAAGACTCCTCTATTCTCTCTCATAATGCTTTAGATATTAACCCTCTCAATAAGTATATTGGCAAATTGTGTCTCACAGCTTTCCCTTGCAATAACAAGAAAATCAGAATTCTTTTTCAGCAGCTTAATGCCTGTGTACCACGAGTGCTATCTTACTGGAATGGCTTTGTTAATAAAATTCCCTAGAAGAAAGTCTGGTCTTTACCAAACAAGTATCTTTTGACAAACAAAACCAAAAAAGTCACGTTTAAGCTGCTCTATAATTACTATCCTGTCAAAACTTTCATATCTACAAGGTTTAATAAGGATATTGACACAAGCTGTTATTTTTGTGGTGAAAATTGTGAAACTGTATGTCATCTCTTCTGGACTTGTAACGTCTCTGCTCGTTTTTGGTCTGACTTACTTTCCTTTATTCAAAACACTTTTATTAACAGTTTTAACTTTGCATTCAAAGATGTAGATGAACCATGAAGAAAATGATAAATAATTTTTTGCTTTTAAAGTTGAACTTCAAAATATTATGAAAGTATCCAACACTCCCAAAATTGTAAAGCGATTAAATTTAAACTTTTATATGACTCCTTAATCTGACCTCCTTCATCCTTGAATCTGAATGTATTTGACTCTTATATATTGTTTTTCAATGTTGAATGTAATGATGTGCTGCCCCTGGCTGTGACGTTTGTGCTCCCTGGTTGTATGTACCCTGTAATGTATTCAAATAAGCAAGAAAAAGAATGTTTCCCTGCCGCCCCATTCTTCCTGAAACCTTTAATACTTTTAATATATGTTTTCAACAGGCAGTTATGAGATTAAATTTGAGTCACAACTGCGAGGTGATGTTTAATGAATGCAGTATGAGGAGCATCTTCACTGTTCGTTTTAAGTGACTTGGCAGTTTTTTTTAATGTGAGTATTGGCTATCATAGTGTTGACTCTTTTGGTTCTCCATGTGGGTCCGTTGTGCGGATGCTTCTGCGCGACTTCAGGAATGCTCGTTCCAATCTCGCGAGAGTTCAGATAAACCTCCAGCCCTAGCGTTCGCCGTTCATGATACTCATAGTGGTCGATAGAGAGCGCTGCGCTGTTTCCAGGGTAGCCAGTGAAGCGCAGTCCCGCAACAGTACGAGGGGTGCGTTTGATTACAGCACAGCTAAATGGCGGATGAGTAGAAGGGTTGTAGCTGGAACAATAAATCCCTAAACAAACATTTCTTTATAATTTCCACCAGTATAAGCAACCACCCGTCTGCACTCTGCGTCGTTCATATGCGGCTCTAGAGGCCCACTGAAGTATTTTGGGCACGGTTCGTGATTGTAGCTCAGCTCCGGAGGAAGTCGGTCTCTTCATGGTGGTTGTAACATGGGGGACTCACTAGGTTTGATCGGGAAGCGGCTCATTCTGCTTTTCAAAGACGAGAGCCCGGGATCTGGGGCTGCTTTGAGCGGGTCAGTGGAGCAGGCTTCGTGGCTCCGTGGAACCGTCCGTGCGGTCAGTTTAATCGGGCTGGCGAGCCCGGGGGTTGAGGTGAGTCCGACAAAACAACAACAGACCGTAAAATACTAACTTACAATCTCACCCAGTGTGAATGATACTTGACACTTTGCAAGCGTAAAGCAATAACGCTAACGATGAACATGAGTTTACGTTTCAAGTAAGCGATATTTTATGATTTAGTTAGTCTATAAATGTGATGTTTGGCAGCTAGATAACGTTAGCCTGTTAGCTAGCCGCTAGCCACAGATGAACAGGGGCTAAAATGTCAAGAGCCGCCTACTTACCCTTGTATGTGTGAGCCTAGTATTGTTTTCTTACAGTTTAATTCACTTTAATTTTGGTAATGCATTTTATGTGTCTAAGATAATATCTAAACGGAAAATTCTCTTTAAAAGAGCCAACGTTAATCATCTGACACTAGGCACAAAGGAAACGGCCTTCATGATTAACGAAAACTTTGACATGTTTTCTTACGATGTTATGTGCGAAGTTAACCTGGATATTGTTAATAATTTCACTAACGTTAGAAGAATGCAATTTATTACGTAGATGGCATTTATATTAAATTGCATAGCAACATTTTTATGAGTTTCTTTGTTTCTGTTTGAAGAGTTCAGATGAAAAAAAGAAAAAAAGATGATGATTTAACAAATTTAATTAATGTACACGTTCAATAATTTAAATTAGCAGGCAACGAAGAAAATAACAAAATAAATTAAAGTTAAAAATTAAAATGAGTTAAACCATCAATTTGCCATATCACCAAAACAATGCATTTGTTCCTCTTTGTGTTCCTCCTACTGATTGACTAAAATATACACAAACGACCCTAACAGACGTGGTTCCTAACATTCTCACTGCACATTGAACATAGAACTTGTGCAATAAAACAAATAACAAAGTTATCATAAGCTTAAGAGTTCAGAATAATAACCAGAATAGCAGCTCATTCATTTCACTCTATCTTCTCCTCTGCCTCCTTTTGCTTCAACCTGCTGTTGGACTGGATGGCAACACGAGGGAGCTAACATTTTGCATGACTTTGTCATTTGGTAACTTTAAAAGAGATAAATAATTTTCTTTGACCACTGACCATGCCAACCATTTTTCCCAAGAGAGATCTTTGTGAAATTGTTTCAATCCAAGCCAATTCTTTAGATTCCTATTAAAAGGACCATTGCATTGGAGTGTGCTAATCTTAATAATATCAAGACATTGTATAAATTTAGATTACATTTTCAAAAAATACATCAATTAAAATTTCAGAAAATATTGATTAAGCACATTGCTTCAATGCTCTGTGTAATAAAAATCTAAAGTTAACGATGCTGATTCATACATTAAATAAAAATGTACAGACCTTTCTGTCCTTCTAAACTGTAACATGTTCTCTCATAAAAACAAAGTGCATTTAAGTCAAGTGCTTTTAGATTGTGTATGTAGGATGACTACAAAAAAGGTAATTCAGAACAAACGCAACTGCATAAAGATTTTTTTCTAGGCTTACAGGATTCAGTTTTATCAAAGCAAAGACTGCTTATTTGTTAACTGTACATTTTAAACAGTAAATGTGCCAAGAATTGCAGGTGTGCAAAGTGAATGATAAATATTTACACCTTTAGACAAGCCCATTATAATTCTTGGAGTAAAGTGGCCAGTTTTTGTTTATGAAGAGCAGCTTCTATACTTTATCATAGTGAGAATGAGCCATCTCCACAGGTTCTCCACCTCCATCGCAGTCTGAATCATTTCTCATGCTCACTGAAATCTGCTGAAAACAAATTTCAGCATACAAGTTAGCTTTAGACCACAGATCCAGTATCTGTTGGGCCGTATATTTGGTGCAACCCTAGTTCCTGGGATATAACATTGTTAGCTAAAGTAGAGTCATAAATATTTGTAAATATATTAAATCATAATGTTTAAGATCAAGAGCAAAGCCGATTTTAAGACATTAAAAAGAAACGGCCATTCACATTCTTGTTCACTTTTTAGATTTAAACCATGGAGTTAAGCCATTAACTTATGAAACAAGCGTAAGATTACAGAATGGTGTCAGTGCCAGTGGTAAAAAATCAGCTCCATTGTTTCTAACAGAGACTTACGCACTTGTTACTACATTGTGTATTAATTGAGTAATCCACTGTAGAGGAGCATGTGTTTTAATTCCATAGGCTAAAAAGGATTCAGTCAATGAGCTAAACTAATCAGCTTCCTTGTAAAACATACTTTTTAATTGGTGTTAAAGAATTTTACGTCATGTAACTGGAAATCTCGGCAGTGGAGTTGCAGAAAGATAAAAAATATATAAAATATAGCTGTTTTGTTTTACGGAATAAAAGTGTAGTGGTTTTAATCTCTGGTCAGTGTTTTTTATCGCACATGACTCTGGAGCTTATGCTAACATAGAGAAAATGGTCTGGTGTGCTGGGCATAGAAATAGTTTGCAATGTGTTCAGGCAAGTATTGTCATCTCTATTGGCCTCTCAAATTATATGTAATGACAATTGTCCATATCAAATTATCCTCCAACCCTAGTCTAAGCATACAAGTTTTAATTTGTGTGTGGTTTCCAGATAAAAGAGGATATTGAAATCATTAATCACAGACCTTGTAATTCTACCTCCCTTTAGGAGCTACCTTAAAAGTACAGTTGAAACGTCATCTGGAAAGCAAAACAAATTGTTAGATTTCTTTTTGTTGTAAAGCTGTGCATGTGAAAATACTGGCACACCTAGAGTCCATGTAAACACACAGTTTTCTTCCTAGCCAGTTAACCTCTGCATTTAAATGTGCAAAAAAGTTCCCTTGAAACATTTTGTATTGGAATCTGATTGCAATTCACCTTTTGGCGGGATATTGTTTTCTTGTCTTTTATTGGATGTTTTACCAGAAGTAAAGCTGGAAAACTATGAAATGATTTAAGACATAAGCATATGCACAACTTTGATGTTTTGTTACTCAGTGCTCACAAATTGTTTATGCATTTGTCTAAAACCGGACAGTAATTTTTCTTGACCACACAAGACATTCTTTTTTATTCTGACAATATTTGATTTCTCATTGGAAACCAGAAGGTAATTTGCTCTAGAATTTTAGAGGTTTTGAGAGAAAACACAATTATGGCTGATTCAGACAAGATTGAAATCACAAAGTATCTCTGTGAAACATAGATTTCTCCAGTATCCCATATATTACCCAAGGGATAAATTCCCTTTTGCAAGGCATACTGCAATGAATATAATAAGTGCTTATCTACCAGGCATCATGAATGTTATTAAATTTGATGTTTAATTAGATTTGGCCACACTTCAGTTGCATCCAAACTTGCAAGATTTTTAAATCCCCGGTAGCCTTTCGGGCAGGCATATCAAATGTGAAAGTAAGATTAAAAAAGCGAGCGCAAATTCAAAATCAATTTCAATATTCCACATACTTATATTCGCTCTCTGTCGCCTGAAAACTACATAGAACATACTTAACCCAACTATATTTGTAAGAAAATGCAAAGCATTAAAATATATTGTTACTCCCTGTAAGATAGCCAGACGGGCAGGACAGAGATATATTTTGGTAGCCCGACTGGAAGACACTAAAGCACCGGGACATCGGGCTACAGATTTTGCGCGCCCTGAAACTCATATGATAATAAGCTAAAATTATCGAGTTCAAATCAGGGCTGTTTGTACACATTTTCATGCTCATTGCAACATAGCCAACCTTCCATTTTCTCTGAAGGTGTTTGTAGAGTTTGAGGACAGCCATTTGCGACAGCGCTCTTGGGTGCAAGTGTTTGGGGAAGAAACCCGTGCTGTTCTCCTGGAGAATTCCATTGTATGGACTGATTGCAGCAGTCCTTCCCTTTCTGCTGCTGCTGGAACAGGTGCTTCTCACTGGCCTGCTTTGGTGAGTACAAATGAGGCTGAATTTGCATCTGGTATTGCAGGAATGTATATATATAGCCCAATTGATTGAGTGACACTGATTTGTTGTTGGGTTGCTTATGTTTTAATGAAGTTATGGTTTCTGCTGATTTTCTAAATGCATTTATTTACCTTCAGACGTTCAAACCACTGGTTGACCATGTAGGATTGGGATCCATGGTTCCTGTTGAGCTCTTTGGGTCAAGAACGCTGGCATTCCTCCCTGACGGGAATTCGCTGCAAGCTTTTGAGGTTTGTTAGAGTTGGTCTGTTTTGTTTGTTCAGTAAGGACTAGATTTTAAATGATTTTGATCTACAGACTGAAAAAGACTTGAGACACACTCTGCTGCAAGAGAAGCCAGCACTTCAAGCTGTCATCAGCAGCTGGCACAGAGACTCCGAGTTGCAGGAGATCCTGCGAAAGGGTTAGCTGCATTCTACTATATAGTAATTTTGTACAAATGTATCTATGAAAAGTCTGAGGATTTCTCTCGGTCGTGCAGGGTCTTACAACATTCAGGGCCGGAGAGTACAGGTGTACCAACCAGAGTTTGAGGAATCCTGGGTACTAGGACTTGTTTCTAGGCATGATCCAGTTTCACACATCATGGAAATCACCATGGACAAGGTATGTTGTAGTTCACTTTTATTGTCGATATAAACATTAAATAAACACACACAAAAAAATGGGATAAATAGTTTATTAATTATTTGAATTCATATTTATCATCCCACCTGATACAAGCTACTCATCATTTACTTTTTTCCCCCCACTCTCCTATGGCAACAAATTTATAGTCCATTCCACTTAAAACCAGTTGGTACAGTTCTCCTGTCATTTATGATAGCTCCACTGTTTACATCTCTAGTGTACCTCTCATGCGCTCTAGCCAACCAATCAAGAGCTTGAGTGAATGCAACAGGTCACCACATACAGCATACTGGCAGCAATGCTGTGGTTATAATCTATATATCAGTTCTAGATGCGTTACTCCTATTGGGGTAGAGGCGCTGGGATATCATCACCGTAAATAGAATGCTTAATTAAATGGGTTATATTGGTTCCTGTAAGTGTTGTTCATGGTTGAAATTTGTTACTTGATTCACATGTTTCTTCAATTTTTTTTAACTGTTCTGAACCGAGACATAATTTCAAAGTAACACCTAATGATTAATAACATTGTTTAATTGTTCTCTTTTCTATTGGTTGCAGCCAGTCATTATCCACAAGCTGTCTATTTTCCTGGAAGCTGTCTTTAGCTATAACCTAGCGGTCATCATACCATTTCGATGTCTAGATTTTGTCAAGCCTTACTAGCTTTATGGTTCTTTTAATACTTTAGTTACATTTTTTTGTTATCTTTATTATTAATTTGTTTTGTTAAATACAAATATTTCTTACTTTACATTAATTATTTGTATTTTTTATGAAGTTCAAATTTCAAGCTGCAAATTGATAACTTTTTATGATTTCAGGTATTCAAAATGTTCTTTGTGTAATTTAAAATATCCTCTATTGTTTTTATGATATTCTTTCAGATTGCTAGAACAGTGTTCTACAGATTAAATGGTTTTTAATAAATGTTTGAAATGTTGTTCGTCAAAACAAGGAATTCTTGCACATGTGGTCATTTTAACATTTGGAATTGTTCTGTAATGGCAGACATCGTCCTCAAATGTTGATTTACTCTGTGTAAATGTGTGAAATTAAAACCGTTATATTACTTAAGCAAGTCCACAAGATATTTAGATTTGTTTACTGCATTGACACAGTGCCTACAGTTATGTTGCTGTTTCTTAAACTTGTCTATAATACGATATGTACATTTGTTTTTAGTGTGTTGCACATTTGGTTGTCAACTGGAAAAGGGTAGTTTGCTCAGTCCAGGTAGGAGGAGAGATCTTGCTAAAAGTGGAGGGGTTCAAGTATCTTGGGATTTTATTCATAAGTGAGGGAAGGATGTATCGCGAAATTGACAGGCGGATTAGTGCAACGGCTGCAGTAATGTGGTCAATCTACTGATCTGTGGTGGTGAAGCTGAGTCAAAAGGCGAAGCTCTCGATTTACCGCTCAATCTATGTTCCTACTCTCACCTATGGCCATTAGCTCTGGGTTTTGACCAAAATAATAAGATCTCACATACAAGCGACCGAAATGAGCGTCCTCCACAAGATGATGGGGCATTACCTTAGAGATAGGGTGAGGAGCTCTGTCACTCGGGAGGAACATGGAGTAGAGGAGTCAGTTTAGGTGGCTCAGGCATCTGTTCTTGATGTCTCCTGAACGCCTCCCTAGGAAGGTGTTTCGGGCCCCGGAGAAGACTCATAACTCGATGAAGAAATCATGTATCCAGATTGGGCAGGGATTGCCTCGGTATCCCCCCTTCCCACCTAAAAGCTGGAGGAAGTGATAATTATTCCGATACACATTTTCTTGATGAGATGATATAGAGAGGTCGGTAAAGTTCGGAAACTGCTTAGCGTTTTTGGTATCGGCACTTTCAGGTGTTTATTTGAGCTCCAAATTCGTATGAAATAAATTACTCTCATTGTTCATTCTTAGAGAATAAAAACGCAGCACTTTTATCCTTTTCTTCCCCCAAACAAAAGCTATATTCTTTACTTTTCCAGTGTTCCTGCTTCCAAACACTTATTGTTGATGTAGTTTATGATGTGGTCAACTGGAAGATCAATCAGAAGCCAGCTTTGGGAGAAAGTCCAACTTTTGCTTCTGATTGGATTAGCTTGTTGACTGACATCTTTTTTTTAACCTATGGGAATGCAATCACAGAAACATGTGCAGTGCAATATTCTGGTGTCTTCTCCAAAATTAATTAACACAAGTAAGTTTACCATTAAATGTTCAAACGTAAGTATTTTGTGATGTTGCATTGTCAAAAATAAGTTATTAACTAGCATATTTGAACCTAAAAACAGAACAATCAATCTTTATAATAATCATCCTGCTCAGAGTGAACTGTTTTAGGTTTATTTTTTATTTTTGAAGCCCTAGTTCGTTTTGGTGTACCTGTATTTAGATGGATTGTCTTACATTAAGTGGCACTTTCCTTGGTTGTGAAGGGTGCTGAGTTAGATAAACCGTGTGGCAAGTTAGTATAGTAAGGCTGTTAAAATGAGCTTTCCTATTGGTAATGTGTTTTCCTACGCTGTTTAGCTGACTCATTTAATAATTATTTTTGATATTGAGCTTTTGATAGTGCCCCGTTTGCTGTATCTGTTCAGGTTTTGTAACAATATATATTGTGTATGACTGGCCACTGAACGCAGAGGCTTGTGCATCCTATAATGAACAAATCTTTTTTTCTTTCTACATTTTTTCGATACAGCTTATATTGAGGTATATATATATTGTGATATATAGACTGTGAATTACAGTACATTGAAAACATGTGTTCACAACTGATTTCACAAATTTACACTGATGCTGTCTTAGTAATAAACAAACAAACCAATGCAAGCAACAACTCGACCACAATTATCAATGGCTTAATTTGTTGGCAAAGCCTCATCATTCATGAATAGAGACAAATATTGGAATTATTAGATGTTTCTTTTTTTTATTACAAAAAACATTTACTACATGGAGGCCAGGTTAAACTGGAAGTTACTGACGAAACACTACAAACCACAACATCCATGAGCCGTTTAACCCACTAAACTTCAACTGAATAAATTCTGATGATGAAGAGATGTAAATATTTTGTAATTAATAGTTTTTTTTATTGTTGCAGGGTAAGGGAACACAAGTGGTGGATCCTCGTGTAATTCATGTAATGCTGGCAATGGAACAATTGGATGAGGTAATTTGAGATTCTGCTTCTGATTGTGATGATGAATTTTTTGCTTATTTATAGGCAGACGTTTTTGTAAACCCAAAACTAAAAATAGTTAAAAGTCTAATAGTAGCCGATAGTGTTAACATTCAACAATCCAATTCTCCAGCCCCTGACTCGCATTATTTTATCTCATGTCTAAGCTTTACAGTCTGAAGCCATATATTTCATTTGGGCCTAATCATAGCATAACATGAGCTAATACCACAAAACATGTCTTATGTTTGGGAAAGTTCTCATCAATTGTGAATTAAAGCATATATATAATGTCCATAGTCCGGTGGATAAGGAGATTGACTTGTGATCTGAAGGTCCTGGGTTCGATTCCCAGATCCACCGAGTTGAAGTTGGTGCGAGCGACGAAATACTTGCTCTCCCATCATCAACAACCACAGCTGTGGTGCCCTTGAGCAAGGCACCAGTTCCCCGACTGCTCTCCGGGCGCCGCAGTCATGGCTGCCCACTGCTCCGGGTGTGTGTTCAAGGTGTGTTTGTTCACTGCTGTGTGTGTGTACACTGTATGGGTTAAAAAAAATGCAGAGCACAAATTCCAGATATGGGTCACTCCATATCTGGCCAACTGGTCGCTTTCACTTTCATGTATGTATACCATTTATGTATTAAAAACAAACGTAGTGGTACAGTTAGATTAATTTGAAAGTTTAATCCTTGCATTTTTTTTGTACAGAGGCTGCAGCTTACCAAACTTAAAAGCACTAAAGTGACCACTCACACCAACTCTCAAAACAAAGTGTCAATGCTTTGCTTTTTAATAAATGCAGCTGCCTTGTTTGTGAAATTTCTGTAGTTGGTTGCTTTGGTCATGTTAGTGAAGTAGCTTTACTCGCTGTTAAGGGCACTAAGGGCACAATCCATCTTGAGCTAAAACAATTAATAAGAGTGCTTATGCATCTGTGTTTGTGAGTCAAAAGGTTGGTTCCAAATAATATCCGATAATAAATACACTATGTCATTTGGGATGTCCCGATTCGATTGCGTTATTAGAAATCGGGCTAGATCACACAATTTCAGACCAAAATCGACCAAAATCGAAACTTGTCTCCCCATCAGGACTCTATTTTAATTTTTGTTGTTTTATAATTTTTTATATATATATAAAAAAAAAAAAAAATATATATATATATATATATATATATATATATATATATATATATATATATATATATATATATATATATATATATACAGTCCAAAGACATGCGGAATAAGTGAATTGAATAAGATTAGTGTTAAAGTGTGAATGTGTGTGTGAATGTTTCCCAGCAATGGGTTGCGGCAGGGAAGGGCATACGTTGCTTAAAACATATGCCAGAGAGTTGGCGGTTCATTCCGCTGTGGCGACCCCGAAAGGGAATAAAGCCAACATGAAGATGAATGAATATATATTTGTACATAATTTATTCATTTTAAATACATCTATGCAAAACGTGCGGCACGCCATCATGTTGCAGAGATGCTATTGGTTAAAGCAAAGCTCATGGTGCTGGAGAGTGTGAAGAGGAAAAGGCTCTGTGACAAGAAGATGGGGGGTATTACAGCATGTTGGACAACGATTTGTATTCTGTCTCAACACTGTTTTAAAGAGAATGCTCTAGCAGACATTTTTAAAAAGATTTGCTTGCCCTGTTTTTCTGTGATTCCCCATGTTTCATCAACCAAAGACGTCTGGAGTTTGTCCGCTCCCGTCTTCCCTGGGCCTTCCCGCATAATGGATTGACTTAAGTTTTACATTTACATTTATGCATTTGGCAGACGCTTTTGTCCAAAGCGACTTACATTAGGGAGAGACAATATGCAATTTGTTACACCGTCAAAGTCTATCTCAACTTCTCACAATAGAAATTGTATCAACTGATCAAAAAACCAAAGCAGTAGGGGAAGAAGGTAAAGACAGAGGAGGGAAGAAGAAGGTAGTAGTTTTATTTATTTATTTATTTATTTTTTTATAGTAGGTGTTCTCTGAAGAGAAGAGTTTTCAGTTGCTTTTTGAAAGCTGTTAGTGTTGTTGCTTTCCTGACTGGATCAGGGAGTTTGTTCCACCAACCAGGGACAGTGAAAGAGAAGGTTCTGCTGAGAGATCTTCTGCCCTTGTGGGATGGAACCACAAGTCGCTGTGCCTTCTCTGAGCGCAGGCTTCTGGAAGGCATGTAGGAGCGTATGAGCTCATGGAGGTAGACAGTGGCTGATCTAGAGATAGTTTTGTATGCCAGCATTAGCGATTTGAATTTAACCCGAGCTGCAATGGGGAGCTTTTTGTTCTACGCCATACAGTTCTAACTTTACATGTCCAGAATTTCACGGATCTCACGTATTTTCCAGTCAGGAAAGTGCCGTATTTCACCCCAACCTTGTCTCATGTTATTATTTTGCCATAAATGTCCCGTATTAAATAATTACTGGGAGTCTCAAGTATTTTGCACTAAAACAACACTTCAACAAATGGAGAATTTTTGCACACGTAACTTAGGGTGTAGCGGCAGTACTTTGCTGAAAAATGCTTGTTTGACATCACGGTTGCCTTTCAAACAAACTTCTAATGCTCAAACATCTATGGACTTCTTCAGAAAGAGCTGCAATATTCCACATCCATAAATAAAACTGTGTTGATGTTGCTTTTTGAAACATTAATTAATGGAGTAAAATTAGTGCTAAATATAACAACAGTCTGTTCTTTAAGAGTTGTTGAATATTTAAAAAAAAAGGTGATTTAAATAAATCACATGAATCACATCTGTTTCTCCTGTCTTCTTTATTCTTTCTTTATGTATCAAATCGGGACTCGATATTAGCACATCTTAAAAAAATAAAACCCTGATCAGAACGTCCCTAAATGTCATGGTCTCGAGATGCATTAATGAAAATGGCTTCACTTGAGTTAAAAATTTTAAATGGACTTAACCTTTAAGTTCTTCTCATGACAATGATGGAGAGCCCAAAAAACCCCAAGAGCATAAGAAATTGAGTAATTATTGATACTGTATGTTACAGAGCCAAGGCCAACACAAAACAGAAGGTGATGGAAAGGGTGAAGGAAGTCGTAGACGTCGCACAGCATCTGGAGGAGATGAAGACCTTACCCTGAAACGCTTCAAAGGAGCTGGGGAGGCTGCTTCTAATGGCCAGAATGGAAAGGGCTCCAAAGACACAGAGGCAATGGTAACATCTGTAGAGATGCTGGTAGAGGGAGTAGAGGAGAAAAAAGACCAAGGGGGTAGTGTGTGTAGGGTCCCGACAAACCCCTGTAGTCCAGTAGTTCTGCCAAGTCGAGACCCCACTAACAGCCCCAATTCCTCTCAGCAGGAACATTCCCATTTGAGGAGCCCAGTTTTGATCAAGGAGAATGGCAATGTTAACACCATCCAAGAAAGGATATCTACTGTCCCGACAGTGCTTCCTGTTTCTACTCCAACACCTCCTCCTTTGAAGCCTGCCCCATCTACATTTTCTAACTCCTTTCCTTCTTTGGGTCAAATGCCCAACCTGGTGCCTGGAGCCCCTGCCCAAAAATCATCTCCCATTCTTCCAGCAACCACAAGGGAGGATGGAGGGATCTTTTCAACATTTCCTAAAGCTGCTGCATTGGTGTCTCCAGGTCCTGTGACTATTTTGTCACCTTCCCAAGACAAGACTTCTAGTGTGGCTCTTTCTGCTTCTGTAGATGCAAACCAAAAGTCCAGTTTGTGGGGAGTAACCACAGAAACAAGCCAGGTAAGGTTATGTAAATGCTCTTTTGTTTCTTTTGGCTTTGTTCCGATTGCAGTGTTGCACTTCTGGCATCTTATTTAGAGACAGTGTATACACATAAAAATGGCCCATAAATGTGAGCTAATTTCTGATTTATCAAAACACAACTTGATGTGAAAGTGGTTGTACATTTTCAACTGAATATTCTGAAAAGCTGGTGATCTTGTACATTGTAACAGTGATTTTCATTTATAATTAAAAAAGTAGTTTTTATTATAAAATGTATTTTACATACCTTAATTTCAATGCTAAATCCCATGATGTCATTGCTTTTAAATAAAAGATCACATAAATATTTTACTTATTTTTTTCTGTTTAATTAGCAACCATGTAAAACACAACTGTTTCCTTGTCGATTGAAAGTTATTTTACTTATAGACTTATAAAGCTAACGTTTTTAAAACTTGTGTATGGGTGTTTTTATAAATAATTTGTAAACACAAAAAAATACATCATAGTCAGGATTCTATATACTCACTTATTTAATGACACCCCTGGTGTAGTATTAGAAGTTAAAAATATTAATTAATTATTTGGAACATTGTTTAACGGAGATCTTTTCCAAAAGTCATGTTAGAAGTGCTTTCAGTACACAGATTTCAATAATTCAAACTCTAATTTCTTGAAATGTAGATTATGGGTAAAACCAAAATCTGAATATTACATACGAAAATTTATGTTAAATTATATTTAGGGTGCAGCAGTGAATGGCTAGCATAGAATATTAAGTATTTTCTCAAGTCCTTTTAGTAAACAAATGAAGTTTACCAATCAATATCCCCAAGAAGTCTATCTTTGGTTGACACTGATGCATCCTCAAGACCTTCCATGTTCATGTAAATGCTAAGAGATCAACATTGAACTTAATTTTTCAGGGGACTCGCATGCTATTATAATTGTACTGTTCTATAGTCATTCTGGAGAAAGAACAAAACATAAATGTAATCTTCTCGATTCTCAAAGGTATTTCTCAAGGATGTATGTGGTTTGAGAGCTTGTGTGAACTATCATAATTAGTCTTGTTTTTGGATGCAGCCATGACAGCTGCGTAGGTCTGTAAAGACCTTTATTTTTTGTCATATGATTACAGCTATCAGCTGTATATCAGTTATACAGTAATAAATCCAATTTCTCTTCATACACTGAAACATATATACAGTACAGACCAAATGTTTGGACACACCTTTTCATTCAAAAAGTGTTTTTTATTTTCATGACTATGAAAATTGTAAATTCACACTGAAGGCATCAAAACTATGAATTAACACACGTGGAATTGTATACAAAAATTGTATACAATTGTGGAATTGTATATAAAAAAAGTGTGAAACAGCTGGAAATATTTCATTCTAGCTGTTTCACACTTTTTTTTATACAATTCCACAATTGTATACAATTTTTGTATACAATTCCACATGTGTTAATTCATAGTTTTGATGCCTTCAGTGTGAATTTACAATTTTTGGGGTTCTCTTGATGATCTAGTCTCCTGAAATGGTCTTCACTTCACAGGTGTGCCTTGTCAGGTTTGATACGTGGGATTTCTTGCATTATAAATGGGGTCGGGACCATCAGTTGGGTTGTGCAGAAGTCAGGTGGATACACAGCTGATAGCCCCACTGAGTAGATTGTTAGAATTTGTATTATGGCAAGAAAAACGCAGCTAAGTAAAGAACAACAAATGGCTATCATAAGGTAAAAAAAAAAAAAAAATTAAGGTCAGTCAGTCTGAAAAACTTATTGAATGAGAAGGTGTGTCCAAACTTTTTGCCTGTACTGTATATAGTTGATTCCTTTTGAAACTAGGACAAACGTTGTTTAAATAACATTCTGTGTAGTTTATACAGTACACAGTGAAAACTTTTCAATGATATAGCTACTCCCATTACACTGGGTGCTTGTTATTTAATTTAATGTTTTTGTCTTCTTTTCCAGAACCCAAAAACACCTATTCTACCTGTGACAGGATTTGGAAAACAGTCAAGTGAAAACATATTTGGGAATGTTCCAACACAGACAAACGGATCGTCACAAGAAGACAAGCCTTTTGGTTTTTCTTTTGGAGCTTCAAGGGACTCCCAGAAGTCTGACACTGAACCCTCACAGAACCTGTTCTTTCAATTCATCTCTAAGAACCAGGGAGGTACGCAAGACCAATCAAAAGCCTTCACATCCTTTCAGTGCTTAAACAAGGAGCCACCCACTCTGTTCAAGTCTACCACTTTATCTGAGGGTTTCAAAAAGGGACCTCCTCCCACTGGACTGTTTGGGTCAGCACCTGCAAGTGCCCTGGCACCACTTAAAGAGCAGCCGAAAGTGCCTGACATCAATCATGCAGGTAATGGCATCTTATTGATCAAGCCTTTCGGAGTTATGGGGGAGACGCACAGCACACTCCAAGCAGCTTTGCCCTCTCTCTCAGTCCAAGTTTCAGAGGTGCTGAAGCCGTCTTTGGGATTAGTAACCAGTGGAAATAGGATTGTTACTAGCTCGAGTCCAGTCAGTGGTTTCGGACTGCTTGCTGGCAGCAAGGTTCCAGAAACTCATGAGAACTTGTTCCTGCAGGTCTCAAAGGAGACTAATCCATTTCTTGCTTATGGCAAAGAAGTTTGTCAAGGTTCTTTTAGTGCTTTGTCAAATCCTATAACTCAATCTGCTTCAGCTCTCTCTACTTCAAGTAGCTGCACTCTACCAAGTCAGGATCCTCCTGGAAATGAAGCAAGACAAAATCTGTTCACTATGACTGAACCTCCTAAAGGGATTTTAGCCCCACAGATTTCAACTCCTACAATCAATACTACACCATCATTCACGTTGAGCTCACAGGATGACCAACAAACATCCAAACCGAACAAAGAGGATGCTGAAATCAGCTCCATTGTCAACACCGGAGGCCTCTCTGCCACTTTTGAACAACCCAAGTTTTCCTTAGAAGAACGTGGTCAGCCCACCAGAAAGGATTCAGAGACCAGTAGTAATAGTGACTTGTCTGACTTGAGTGAGGCAGAGGACAATTCGGGTCAGAATCAGACACCAGATACTTCTGTTGGCAGTAAGGAGAAGAATAAGGCCCAGACTGCAGCTAAGAGTCGTCCGATGACAAAGCCATTTAAAGGCAAGTAAACTTTTTCAGCTGGTGCAGCTAATATTTACATCCTGCAGGTTTTTATTGAGCCTTAATACGTTTCAAAGTTTTAGTGTTCTGCTTTTAATCATATCTCAGTAAATCTTGAAGGATTGTTCACCCTGAAATTGATGTGCTAAACTTTGCTTCTACTTTCAACTACTTGGGACAGATGCACACAAGCTGTTTTTTTCAATGTATAGATGACCAGGGTGTGCTTATTTTATCTACCTTTTCTAGCCTCTGGGCACAATTGGGAAGTAAAATTTAAGACTGTGACGGTGTTCAGACAAGGTTTTCAGGTCATGCACTCATGCACATGCAAATTTTAATAACAGACAATTTAAACAACTGTTAAAGCCCTTTTATTTATAAATCAGTTAATCATTTTAATAAAATGGTCATGGAACAAACATCTCAAGCCCTTGTATCAGGAAGTCAGTGCAAACAAATGGCATAATCTGGACCTAAAAACCATACATTTTGTTACAGTACTTGTCAAAGCAGAAGCGTTTTGTTATTTTGATGATTTAACCAAAAACTGCTCCAATGCAGAACAGGTTAGATTAGATAATCAAGCCATCTTCGACTCTATTTAACTCAACTGAGTAACTATTTTACTATCCTCTTAAAGCAAACATTCTGAAAAATATATACGACAAGTTTCACTGTTAATTTCATTCATCTGAGGATCATAGCTCATTAAAACGGTGCAATCTGTTTTAACCATCCTGACTTTTGAACTTTTTAAAACGTATAATAACATTTCAAAAGTGTACTTGGAAGTGGAACTAGCATACCAATAATATCAATATTACATTATGTGAAAATACCATAATAGGTGCCCTTATACTGCACTCATTATGTGTCTCCAAAAATTCCTTGGAAGTTTATGTGCCAATTCTGACTCTCTGTGTGATTCATCTAGTGGGGCAGTCTGTGTTAAAGGATTTGAGCAAAGTCCGGCGCCTGAAACTGTCAGGAGAGGCCTTCCTCCAAGATGGTTCCTGCATAAATGTGGCCCCCCACCTTCACAAATGTCGTGATTGTCGCCGGGAGCGATACAGAAAAGCCCGCGAGCAGGATTCAGATGATGACGACCCAAATGTGGCCTGTAGATTCTTTCACTTTCGCAGGTGAGAATGATATTAACTTAGTAGTTTGGCTATGAGCTGAAACTCTGACAGTGTACTCATTTGTTTTGACAGACTGGCTTTCACTAAGAAGGGAGTGCTTCGTGTAGAAGGTTTTCTTAGTCCGCAGCAGAGTGACAGCATGGCAATGGGCTTGTGGCTTCCCTCACTTAGCACACAAGAAGGACTTGATATGGACACGTCGAAATATATTCTGGCAAATGTGGGGGATCAGTTTTGCCAGCTGGTGATGTCAGAGAAGGAAGCCATGATGATGGTAGAACCCCATCGTAAGTATTATTATTAGTTTGAAGAGAACTGAATCAATATTTAGGTTACCTGAAGTCAACCTGAAAAAACTCTTCTTTTTCGTTTGTCTTTTTTTGAGAGATTTTTTTTCATTAGTTTTATTTTAAAGTTGGTCTGCAGAAATTGTTTGACTTATTATGAAGAGCTTGGTGCTTCTCAGCTCTTGGTTAGCTCCATGTTGAGCACTTTAATGAAGTTAAACTTGGGCGATTGTTTTCTTTACTGAATTTAAACAGTGGTTCTACAGCAGCAGGGGATGTATGTAAGAATTTATTTTTATACTATTTATGATGAGGTTAATAAAACATGTCTTTTGTTAGCATCTATGACAGCGCAGGATGGAGTGCACAACTATGAATGCTTTGTTGACAAATGGATTCGTGCCTTGACGCACAACTATAAATCTGGCTTAACTCTAGTCTCTTGGTAAATGGTTCTGACCTAAAAAAAAAAGTTGGGTTATGACTGACTGTCTTCTGAAACCAATTTTTACATTTGCTATCTTTGTCATTTTTGGTTTCTCAGTTCACAACCCATTCTAGGTAGATATTTTGCCTCTTAAATCTAGTTCAGGCAATAAAAAATATATTTTCATAAAAAAATTTGGTGCTTGACGATACAAGCTCATTAAAACAATGTATTCACAGAATTATATAGATCAATTGAATGTATAAAGCAAGTGTAATCTACAAAAGAGTTGTGTTTGCATTTCTACTAAATATTTTGTTATGGTCTGTGAATTTTGCAGAAAAAGTGGCATGGAAGCGAGCTGTCAGGGGAGTGAGAGAGATGTGCGATGTTTGTGAAACAACACTCTTCAACATTCATTGGGTGTGTCGTAAATGTGGCTTTGGGGTTTGTCTCGACTGCTACAGACTACGCAAGAGTAGGCCTGTCGAAGGTAATATTAAATCCAGCCTTCCATCTTAGACCACTTTCCTTTTCCTGTGTTTCGACTCTTTGTTCGTGTGTTTTAGTGGAAGATGGTCCTGATGAGGATGTCTTTTCATGGTTGAAGTGTGCTAAAGGCCAGCCACATGAACCACAGAACCTCATGCCTACTCAAATTATCCCTGGAACAGGTTTGGTACTTTTATTCATTGATTTTGAATAACACAGAAATGGTAAACAAAGGCTTAATTGGTGGTTCTTTCTGAAGCTTTGTACAGCATAGGTGACATGGTACATGCCGCCAGAGGTAAATGGGGAATCAAAGCCAACTGCCCATGTATCAGTCGTCAAAGATCCTTGATGAAGCCCAGTGCTACAAATGGACTTTCACAGGTAAGTTGTCATAAAATTATTTTAATTGAGTGGTTTGGGTTGCTCTTATTTTAGAGTGAAAAAACACAGTTAAAAGTAACTTGCTGAATCTATGTCTCACCCTTGAAACCCTTGAGTCAGCCAAGTCATGTTGATGTATTGTTCACCAAATGTACTGTAGAGACTGAGATAGTTATTAAAGGTAGAAATAGAAATTAGTTTAGAATACAAGTTAGGATGGAATGTGGTACAAATATGAGCATTTCAATTGATTATTTTCATGTTTTCTGGACTTTAAGACATTATTTCTTTTACCTTTGAACTCTGCGGATTATTACTTTTATTAGGGTTATGATTCAATCCTGAATCATGATATCACTAGGTAGTGTTTATTAACAGTGGTGCTTGAATTTAAATAAAAAGTTATAATTGAGGTCATTAATACCTACAGATATATTTACCTTGGTTGACATTAATAAACAGATGCAGACTACTTTTCTTTATTTTTGGTGTTGAGTTTCCCCATTGAATGTTTGGGGAAACACTATAAATGTAAAATATGTTCTGCTGTTTTTTGCTATTGAGCATGTACTGTGTTAAATTCTAGTTTAAACATTTTGATATGTAATTGTTAATGCCCGTTTAATTGAATCGGTGGCAGCACTGAACTGTGATCCAGAGATGCATTTTTTTCAATCACCACTGTAGTTCATTGGTGAAAACCCCCTCTCTTCTTCAATGTGGTTTTTTCCGATGCAGTCAGGTGCAGCACACACTTCAGGGAATGGAACCCCCTCTGCTCCAACCACACCCCGGCCAAATGGGGAAGCGACAGCCGCCTCAGTAGTAGTCAAAACTGAACCTGTTGATGAGACGACCAGTCCTGATACAGCATCTTCAGGCGGAGAGACAAGCAGTACCATGTGTAGCCCTTCTCCAACTCCATCTCCTGCACCTTCTTTGACAGCCACAGTGAAGGATGGCAAGAGCAATTCCTCAGCACTTCACTGGCTGGCTGACCTAGCAACACAGAAAGAGCCTAAAGGTGATTGTTGATTTGAGTAAAAATATTGAGAGTCTTTGGGAAAAAGTTTGTTTAACCATCTTCTTTATTTAGTTGTGTTTGGTAGTGGTTCTCAAAGTTATACTCAATGGCCTGTTTTTTTTAGTCACTCATGAGGATTTCTATTTTTCAGAGTCTCTGCGTTCTATGATGAGTCGTGACTCTCGCGCTCCGTTTGGCCTGGACTCCTTCAGCACTCTTTCCAAACCCTCTGGAACAACCCCCAAGCTCTTCAATAGTCTGCTGCTTGGCGGTGGCCCTTCCCAGCCCAAAGCAGAGGGCACCAGTCTCCGTGATCTACTGAACTCTGGCTCAGGGAAGCTCTCGAACGCTCCAACCGAGGGAGGCGTCCCATTCCCTCCGGTGTTTTCTACAGCTGGTGTATGTAGCAGTGCTTTAACTCACCTTGTCTTAACTTCATTCTTTTATTAGTTCTTTATTTGTCATTCCATTATAATTGGTTGGTAATGGTTTTCATAAAAACTATGCTATTGCATATATATCTGATATATTGGGCTGTAGAATCAATATGACAACAACAACAACAATTTTAACAATAACAGAAAATAATCCAATCTCCTACCTTTAAAAACAAAATTTCTCTTTTCTCTACACTTTCTTAAAGTTTGGTTTATTTAACAAATTAATTATTCTTCAATTAACAAATAATTCTTTTATATTTCAATCAAAAAAACTATGACAAATCACACTATTCCTGCTTCTAATAGGAACCCTATGATTCTATGCACTTCTAAAGAACAAACTTTTAGCCAATTATCAGAAACTTTAAAATGAGATGAGGTTGTATTGTTTTACGGTGAACACTAGCACTGATAAATTGCATACTGCATCTTTTTAAAACTTGTTTTTCATACATTTTTTAATCAAACACATTAAAAACTCATTCAGCAACCTATCACTCAAGATAATGTTTATTTTAATTCATTGTCACCTGCTTGTATTTCTAATGATGATTAGTTTAAGTAGTCAATTTAATAAACTCATATTTTTGAAAATACCATCATCACAGTTGACTTAAAAATGTGCCTGAACACTACTTTTCCTACCTAACATGAAATAATATTTCAGTCATGTTAAAATGTCTTACAAAGAGAAATTAAATATGTTAATTAATGTTTGCTAAAGTGCTAGAAATAGTGCAACTTAATGCTTCTTCATTTTAGCTGCATTGTAAATTGGTCAAGATTCAGCTAATACTACTTAATGATAGCCAAATTGTAAATTGGTTGAGATTCACTGCCATTAGGTAAAATATCTTCTAACATTTATTTAATACACAAATGCAGATGTTTGCTAGCAGTTTTATTCATTAGAGAGTAGCTAATACTAATTAATTTGATGCTTAGTTTACTAGAATTAGAAGTTAATACAGTACATATTCTTCCTAACATGAAATAGTAGTTGGTATTATGTAATTAGGTTATGATATTGGCTATGCTACTATGTTATTTTCAAGAATATTTTAGAGTTGTTACATCACCGATTTATCCACCGAACAATGCTATTCTAATTTATGTAAGCCATATGGAAATCTGTTCCAGTTTTGCAGTCATGGTAAAATATAATAGAGATTAATGCAGTAATTAGTGGAATTGGTTAATGTGTAAGACATTATCGCAAACAGTTAGCCCTTCAGTGTAAACAAACATCCTTTCTTTCAGATTTTCTTTTTATTTAATTGTAAATAGTCAGAAGGATTAACTGGCATGTTGCTTGTTTTCCCTTTAGCAGGCTGATAAACTGAAAGGAGGCCTTCCAAACTTCCTGGATCACATCATTGCATCAGTGGTGGAGACAAAGAAGGCAGAGGGGCGGCGTGGGTCAGGATCAACTGAAGCCACAGAGTCTGGCACTGCACCTCTGCGTAGAGAGGGGTCAATGGCTCTGAGTGTTCTGGACCCTCACACCTCCCACTCCTGGCTATGCGATGGTCGCCTGCTCTGCTTGCATGACCCCTGCAACACCAACAACTGGAAGATATTCAGAGAATGCTGGAAACAAGGACAGGTGGGTTCTGGAATGTGTAAATTCAGCAACTCTCCTTCTGTTGATACTGAGTTTCTTTGTCTTTAGCCTGTGCTGGTCTCAGGCATACATAAGAAGCTGAAGGAACACCTTTGGAAACCTGAGGCCTTCAGTCTGGAGTTTGGTGATCAGGATGTAGACTTGGTGAACTGCAGGAACTGCGCTATTATTGCTGATGTCAAAGTCAGAGAGTTCTGGGATGGATTCCAGGTTGTTTCCAGTGAGTGCTCATTTTTTATTTCTCCATGTCGCAAAAGCTAGCCTGCTGACTTTTGCTCATATGAACTTTATTTTAACGGACTTCAATAGGTTTATTAAACTTCCCTTGAAGGCATCAAAATTCATTATGTTTATTAACCTAAGGCATCATCCACTGCATAAAATGAGATTTTATCAAATGTCTTTTAATTAAAATAGTGTTACCAGACGTTGTGAGGTTTTTTCTTTGTTATTTTTTAAGGAGCAAAGGCAAATCATTCTACCATGTAGCTACAGCAACTTGTATGGTAGTGCTAAAAGCCGGATGTATTAATTAATTAATTAACTTTTGTTGTTTTCTGACAAATAAATGGAACAGTTTAACTTTACCCTTACTCCAGTCGTTTCCTCAAAACACCAATCAGAATTTTTTTTTTATTATTTGGGGTATATTTGTTTAGATTTTTTGTCATTTTTAAATTAGTTTTCTATTAGATAAGAGTTCATGTCTTAAATGTTAAATGCCATCATTCGTAAAGGACATTATTTGTTAATCTTGAGCATGTGTTTATAAATAATGTTACACTATTTGAATTAATAGCTATAGAAAACCTTCTGTGCCTGGATTTTTTTATGTTCCCATCTCAACTAGTTTAACCTCAATATTGTTCTCTTTCTGTAGAGCGTTTGAAGGGTACTGATGGCCAACCGATGGTACTTAAACTCAAAGACTGGCCTCCTGGAGAAGATTTTAGAGACATGATGCCTACTCGGTAAGGTGTTTCTCAAAATGAGATCAGCTGTAATGAGAGTGGCTTTTAAAATGAGTCATGTGCTACTGTTTGCAGGTTTCACGACCTCATGGACAATCTGCCTCTGCCAGAATACACCCAAAGGAATGGCCGTCTCAACCTTGCCTCTCGTCTTCCAAACTTCTTTGTACGGCCAGATTTGGGCCCCAAAATGTATAATGCCTATGGTGAGAGATTTCCGCCCTCCATCAGTGTAGTTTTTTTCTTCAAGTCTCATTTGTGTCTAGATGAGCAATTTTTCTTTGGGGATCAGTGCTCAATAAAATCATTTCTATTAAAACTATTAACTGTGAGAACATGCACTAGAAAGTAGATGTAGTTTAAATGTTTGACATTTATGGGTGAAATATGGTTTTCTGTTTACCCCAGGTCTAATCTCCACGGAAGACAGGAAGGTCGGCACCACTAATTTACATCTTGACGTATCTGATGCTGTAAATGTAATGGTGTATGTGGGGATCCCAGAAGGAGAAAATGATCAAGAAAATGGTAAATATTACATTTATTTTCTCAATTTGTGAGACTTCGAAGGCTTACTTTACATTTATTAAGCTGTCAATATGTGTTTTTGTTGCTTATTTAAACAGCAAGTATTTTTATCAGATTTTCCTATTGATGGCTTTGTTTTTTTCAGCAAACTCAGATTAATTTTTTGTTTATATCTTAAACAGAGGCTACCAAATAAAAAATGCGAAGTATATGATTAGATGAAATCCTACATTTATTGACTGTTTTAGAAGGCAAAAAGGGAAATTTGGCTAAGAATTTATGCATTTTAAGAACTTCCACTTGAATCCACTATATAGTTAACTTAATAATTTTCTTTTTAACAATATAAGACATCTCTAAAACACACTTTCCTGAGTGGAGTTGGCATGTGCTTTGTGTTTGTGTGGCTATCTTCTGGGTGCTCTGATTTTCCTCCCACAGTTCAAAATGCTCCTGGTCAATTGAATGTCAGAGGGAATGTTTCCCTGCGAAGGATTGGCAACCTTTCTGTGACCCCATGATATCAACCAGCATTAAATTGATAAATAACTTCCAAGTGTTTTTGATAAAAACATGGCAACATTTCTCTTAAAAGCTTCCTCTTTTTTTGCGCTTGTGCATGCCATACAACAATCATATTGTGCAAACTGATTTCAAGAGGAAAAATTAGGATTTGTTGAGGTAACAAAAAATAATAACTAAATGCTTATATATATCAACACAAATGTTACATTTTATTAACTTTTGATGTTGTGTTTTTACATTAGTTTTTTTTTATCCTTTTATAGATTTTTAAGTACTTGTGTTAAATTGTGTTAGTGGATTTGGACTGGTTTTCAGTAAACAACTCACTAAAGAAAAAAGTATTTAGAGAAGTTTAAAGTAGAGAAGCATTGCAAATTCTTTGCAAGTTAAAGTTATTTTATGCAATTTCTGTGATGAAGAGCTGATATTTGAATCACTAAAGTGAAATGATTGGTGATTGGTTACAAATGTATTTTGGTTTTTTAAGAAGAAAGCATAACAAAAGAACAATATAGATACTGTGCCTTTAAGAAAAGTACTTAGACCCCTAAATTTACTTCAAACCTAAATCAACCATATTAGGAGCAGAGCTCTGACTCTCATGTGGTCCCCGTGGAATTAAAAGGTTCTTTCTGCATTCAAAGAAATATTATGCTGCAAAGTTTTTTGCATTTCATGCAGCAAATACAGATATGTCCTATTTTAGTTTTAAAAAAGTCAAAGCATTTGAAAAGTCAAAAACTTGAAAATACTTCACACAGTGTAAATAAGATGTCACAGATTTAGAATATTTTAATAACTCAAATTTGACGAAAATAGGACCTTATAATTCCACGGGAATGATGTGTCTATGGAAAAATTGGTCTTGGCTCTCATGGTAAATCCTTGCAGATTGTGAGCAAGTGTAGCCTTTTAGTAGCATCTAGCCATACTCTAACGAGCTTTGCAGAACTTGCTGACCAAAGAGTAAGACATAAGCAAGGCCTTTAGAAAGGCTTCGGCTCTCGGGGTCTTTCTACTTTTGACTGTGGCACCATTTCTCATTTACAGAAGCAGACCTCGCCGGATTCAAAGGTCTGTGCATATTTTTCATTAGTTTCACCTCGGGCATGTCCTCCCACTTCTCTCGCTCTCTCTTGTTCCTCACTTCCATTGTTTTAACCCATGTTTTACTACTATTGAAAGATATACAATAGCGTTTGTGTTTTATTTTTATAACATTTGAATGTAAAAGTTGAGATGCACTAACTAGACAGCCAGAAATCTCTAATTGGTAAACTAGGTTACTTTTTCATGAATCTCACGAACAGTCAAACATTTGGAGAAACTTGCTGGGTGTTCTTATTGTTGTATATTCTCACTGAAGATATCAAACATGCATGGAATTTTGTTTAAAGCGAAACACATATACATAAACCAATAGGTTGTATATGGTAAATAATCAAATTAGCCACATTTGCTTCATTCCAGCTTTGTAGGTTCTTGGCTTTTCTCTCAAAAAACTTTGAGGTTTTTGCATGAAATGATAATACAGTGATACCTCGAGGTACAAACTTAATCCGTTCCGAGGTGGCCTTCGTATCCTGTCAAAGCAAGTTTTACATGTAAAATGCCTAATCCGTTCCAAGCCACACAGAAACAACACTAAAATTATGATTCTAGATGATCTAATAAATAATGATAAAACAATGAAAACAGAATACAGTAAATTAAAAATAATGGGCCTTACCTTTCGAGTGAGGTGCTGTGGCAAAGTGTTGACGGAGGGAATAGCGGGGGAGAAGTATGGTAGCGGAGGAGTGCCATGGCCATAAATATATACTTTGCCAAAAAAGCAACACAAAAAAGTTCGCGAATTTAGGACACCAACAGAAAGTGTGCATGAAGAAAGTGGGAGCGTTTCTGGGAAGGTGTCATAGAAATCATCAGACCAATAGGGTAGCAGGATGCTACACAAGAACACTGTTCGATCAGGGCTGAAACTGACCAATAGGAGAGCAGAACGCTTGGTGGCGAGCTGAATGTAGTCATGCGATGTCCAGTGTTTCAGCCGCCCAAATTTCAAATGTCGAATATGTACACGTACATATTTCTCGTATGTGTTTTTACATTTTTTTCTTATCGTGTAAAAAAATAAGTGGCCTTTCATATCTTGAATTTTTCAATAATGTGAAACATTCTATCTCGGGGTACCACTGTAATTAGGGATGTCCAGATCATTTTTTTGCCCTCGAGTCCAAATCCGAGTCACTTGATTTGAAAATCTGTTTCTTCAGTGTTCTTTATTCTTTATTTATATATCAGAAGTATCGGATTGGCTCTCTGTATAACTTTTTCAAAGCTTCTTAAAATAGCTTTAGAGTTTTATCTGTAAAAAAGTGGCGAGACAGAATTTCAAATCTGGGATCGACGTGCTGTAATATTGATTCACTTTTTTTTTTTTGTATTTGGTAGTCCTGTGATTGCATATGGTGTTTTTAAAAAAATACTCTTTTTAGTTTCTTAGTTCATGACATTTTTAAGAAGGTAAGAACTTCCACAAAATTGTAAACCAGTTGGTGTTATTACTCATAAACCATTTTCAGACTACTCCAAGAAGGTCATTTAGAGAAAGTCAAGGGTTTCTAGAAAAGGTTGCATACTTTGAGGAATCTAAAATAGGAGACTTACCTAAAACAAGTACGTAATAGTAGTAGATTAAACACAGTGAGAAAACACACTCAAAAAATGTCTGGGTGAAAATAACCCAATTTGGGTTCTTACTAGGGTTGAGTCATTTTTGACCCAGCACTGGGTTGAAATAACCCAACACTAGGTTTGGTCCATATTTGACACAGCGCTGGGTTACTTTAACCAAGTACATTGGGTTACATTTTTGACCCAACATGCTGAGTTTTTAAATTCAGAACTGTTATCTCTGTTAGAAAATAGTTTCAATAATAACAATAAGCATCATATTCAAAATCATATTAACATTAATTAGATGTGAATGGTCAAAAAGTTTTTTTTTTATTAACAAAATAGCTCATACATATATAAATAATTCCATTACAATAAAAAAACAATACAACATTTATACATTTTGATACAATGCCATCCATTTCATTTAATTTCCCAACAATTATTTAATTGATTTTATCAAACGAAACTAAATTTCATACAAGATCCAATATAATGAGATGCATTCACCTTGACCCACACAGTTGGTGTACCAAGGGTGATTTCAGCCCTGGAAGTTCTTGCACCGCAGTCTGCAAAAAATCCCAGACTGGAGCTCACAGCTTGGGATAATGACTGTCTAAAACACAAGAAGATAGACAGCTGTCATTACTGTTGATCAACATGATTGGTCTTTTAGCAACAGTAAATGCAAAGCGCTGGTTTACACAAGAAATTCAAGTTCTAAATAAGAGACTCAAGCAACGAGTTGTTTTCAGTCACATGATTTACACGAGGCACAAACTCATTTGGCGGGCAAGTAATAGAATGAATGTAAGCTTAACCGCTTATTCAAAGCAGTTAAAAGCTCATGGACTGTAGCAATTGTTGAAAGACAGGATCCTTCCTGAGATTACCCTTGGTTTTAAATCACAAAGCATTAACTGCCTTCTCTGTAGCGAGTTGTCAGCAAGCCTGCTGCGATGTTTTGGGTCAGCCAGGACCGGCTCACATATCACTGCTCCCCGGGCGCTTCACACTGGGGCTCCAAACATGTGAATCCCCTCATTCACCATTTATCCTATCATTGTCCTTATGGAGTGCCTTATTTGAGCAAAATTAAAGTAAAAGTGCGGATGTTTAATGTTGAGCTCAAGCTGATAAAAACACCTCAAATAGACTTTATGGGCCTCGAATTTGCTCTCTCCTGGACCGCATGCTTGTTTCGCGGGATGCCCTGACCGCAGACTCTTGTCTCGGACCCTTCAAAACCTCCCTGACATCTATTGGTAACGTTAGACGTAACGTGAGTTGTTAACAATTTAACTCACATGAAATGCCTACATTTTTTGTTTTACCAAAGAAGGTTTGAGTTAATGTCAATGTCAACTTTTGTGAGCCATGTCTCGTTAGAAGGAACTAAATTCAGGTTTGTGAATGTTTACAAAACCACTCATGCATTGTATAGCTTACATTTTTTTACTCTTATGTATTCACGGAATCTCAGTGACATCAGCTACTTTTTAAACAATTTGTCAAAGGACACTGGAATGTAGATTTTGTCAACATTTTCTTTTCACACATGGAATTGCAAATACAACAATGCAAAGCAAAGTTTTTATCAGACAGATCAATCTATAAATGTAAATACCTCAGAACACTGAAAACATGTTCTAGGATTTTGTGATGCTTTAAATTTGCATACAGATTAGCAAATATTGTTGCAAAATAGACATTCATTAAAGCTATTGATTAACAATGCTAGTTTTTTGTTTTACTTAGTTTTTTTATAGTTTAGCAAATTAACTTAATTATAAGGCTAAAATATTATTTAATTGTGATGAACAGACCTGATCATAAAACTTGTTCAAAGACTGGCCAACCACGCAACTTCCAAAACAGATAATTAGTTTAGTATTGTTTTAGAAACAAAACAAGGCAAACAAAAACAGTTGAAGTTTAAAAAAAGCCTATTGCTAATTGGCGTATTGATGGATTGTGATTGATATTGGATCATCTAATGTAAATGTGAAAGGTATTTAACAGGCGTTGTGTCCCTAGTTAATTTCTCTTTTCAAACCTCATTCTGAATCTCATAAGACACTAAGGCATCGTAATCAGTGTTTGTGTTACATCTCACTCTTCAGATCACATTGTCAATGAGTTTTGTATTTTAAAGGGGTCATACAAATTCTTCTTTTCAAATGAAGGGAAAACGTTTCTGGCAAAAAAAAAAATTTTACTGTGAAAAAGTTCTGCCAAGAATCTGTCCTTCAGTACTGAAGTAGCAATAGCCTCAGCTGACCACTTTATATGTGGGTATCGAAAGGGAGGTGATTCCATAGACTGCCAATGGTAAAACACAACTTTAACACTTAAAACATAATTAACCTCTAAAAACATTTTAACGTGTTGATGAATAGAAAGTCAGGAATTATCTGATCACAAAACAATGATTAATTTACAAAAAGTAAGTATATTTTCAACATTCTAAGAGTTCCTCAAGTGATAAACTTTAAATTGTCTCTTCTGAATAACATTTAAGTGATTTTTGTAGCTTAATTTTTACAGTCAAATGTTACAGTTCAACCTGAGAACGAAGCAGTGAGAAATAGACAGAGTTTGTGAAAGCACACTCTTTTTATGATTGGTTTAGAAAGACATAGGAGACAATGGACAAATCAGGGGCTCTGATATAAACAGTGGGACTTGTAGTGTTAGTAGGTTTAGTCCAAGAACTCATTTTAATTTAAGATAATAGAGGACATTTGAACCACTTAAATTTTGATCATAGGTTTGAAAGATGATAAAACAAATAATTTCAGTATCCATTTCCTAACAAATGGATAGAAAGCTCATAGTTTCATTCTGCTGGGAGTAACACAGACTTTTAGAACTTTCAAAAGCAAAATAATCAAATTTGTGACTTTGTGACAGGGTTTTTTTTCACACTATAGCAAGTACTGGTCTGTTTCCATTCTTCAAAAGCACCAACAACACTGTGCCTGCTATAGTTTCGTCACTGAACAGAATCATAAAACAGTCCATAGACGATGATGAAGAGCTTGTTTGCCTGCTTTTGTCTGAATTTCTTGAGCACTGATTTTCTAAATCAGAACAACCAGTTTGTCAGTGCAAACACGGTCTCAAGCTCTGATTTTGAGCACTGATGAAAAGCTCACTGGGAGTATTAAATCTAAAAAAAAATGTAATTGAATTCTCTCCTGTTGTTTGGCAGTGTTGCTGTTTTGGGGAGCCAAATTTGAATTTTGCTGTGACCCCTTTAAATCTCTTATCGCATAAAAAAAACTGTGATCAGTTTTTCACTAAACCCTTCCATGCTTATTGATTGATTGGTGTTGGACTCCAGTATTCTTCCTTTTATGCAATGTTTTAAATGATTTGAAGCCGTTCAAGATTTTTCTCTTGCTGTTTACTATTAAGTTTACCATAAAATCATGTGGTTGAATCAGTTTGTGGTGTTTTGTATTGTGGCTATGTATTTTGTTTAACATTCAGGTGCTAGTCATATAAATTTCAATGTAATGAAAAAGTTGTTTTATTTCAGTTAAAAAGTTAAATTTCTATATTGTATCCATTCATTACACAATGACTGATGTGTTTGAAGTGTTTTAATTTTTTATTTTGATGAAAATTTAAGTAATGTACAAGCCATATACCGTATCTCAAAAAATGTGAATAATGAGAAAATGTTCAACATCGACAGCAGGTTGTACTCTAATCAGTAATGAATTCAAAACACTTTAAAGCCGTTTAATTGGTTTGAGCACAGTTCTGTAGGCACACATCCATAGGAAGCCCAAAAAATGACAAGTGACGCCCTTCACAGAGGACAAGACACTAAAGGTCATTGCCTGGCTGATCAGAGTTTTGTGTTGAAGCTCAAAAATAGAGAGATGGCCGGAAGGAAAGGATGTGTTTGAAAGCAGGTGTACAAGCAATAAGGATTCTTTAGATGAACCCTAAAGATTATTGGGAAACTAAATCCATAAAAAAATTATGTTGAAATTCACACAGAGCTGGACATTCAAGATTACACAGATTGGTATACAGCAAGATGTGATTTCAACTGTCGCTTTTTTTGTGTCAAGCAACTGTGTCAGAAGAATCTCGCATGTTCTGAAGACAAAAAGGACTTGCTAAGTGCTCCAAAGTTATGTCCATTTTGCAATTCCTTTGCATTTCCTTTGGTGTCTGCAAGAAGAGAGGAGAGGCACAGAATCCACGTGTAAATCCAGCATAAAGATTACACAGTCAGTGATGGTTTGGGGGTGTTGATCTACTTCGTTTTCTGAGGTCTAAGGTCAATCCACATGCAGGAAGTTTTAGACTTGCACGTACTTCCTGCTGCTGACCAAGTTTATGGAGATGCAGATTTCACATTCCAACAGTTCTTGGCAAACAGTGACAAAGCTACCAGAAGATGGTTTATGGCGTGTATTAGTCCTGTTCTTTATTGGCCCTCAATCTCGGCTTGTCTTCTATGAGACAATCTGTGCAGTATAGTGAAGAAGATGCTATTTGCCAGACCCACCATAATGCAATACCCCAGGCCCAACAATGCAGATGAGCTGCTGCCACCAGAGCAACCAGGTTTCTGAAAAACTTGAGAAGTGCTACAGACTGATCCACTCCATGCCACACCACGTTGCTGGAGGTGGCCAACATTTTTAAAAATCCTTTATTTGTATTGATCTTAAATAATAGATTTTGTGTAGTTAAAAGTGTCAGCTATAATGATCAAAATTTACAGTAATGATCACCTCAAATATATCAGCTTGTGGGTCATGAATGATTTTACTATACATTTTTTTATAGAATTACTAACTTAATCAATCTTTTCGTGACAATCTAATTATATGACCAGCCCTTATTTGACCTAAATGTGTCGTGAAAATCATAAGACAAAGTACTGTAAATGTGCATTTTACTTAGAGATATGTTTTGTAAAATCATTGCTAAGATCAAGTGTAAAATTTAGGGTTCTTCCCTGGTAGGTAGGTTTGGGTACTCTATACCAGTGCCAAATTGATTCTTTTAATATTTGTTTTGTGTCAACACTGAAATCCTAAAAAATAAAATCTAGCTTCAAAGCAAGATTACAGTAAGCTTGTGCTCTCACCTGTCCAATCCAGTGTTCCAGTGCTAAGATGTGTTATCTTTTGCATTTAATAAAGCCTAAGGTCTAGGAATGTAATGTAAGTACAAAGTATAACAGCAAAGCCTAAGCTAATTAACCCAGCTGTAGAAATGTATTCGCTTCAAATGTGTACACTTCTTTTACATAACTATGCCCTTATTTCTTGTTCAGGCACTTATAAATATTTGTTTTTATATATTTATTTATTTATTTATTTTTTTTTACATTTTTATAACTCAACACATTTTGAAAATACAAAAATATCAGCGGAATAAACCCAGAATGCTACTCTTGTACATAATTAAAGTAAAAGTGGGGGTAGAGCAAAGCTAAAATAATAACCTTAAATGTTGACTACTTACTGACAAAGGAACGATGCTGTTAGGCCCTGTCCCACATGTTTTTAAAACTAGAAATATTTTTTACTACACTAAAAATAAACTTTACACAACTTGTGTAAAATGTATTGAAAACCCATTGTTAACAGGAAGCCTAATCAGAGGCTGCAAAAAAAAGTGTATAGGGTGATGAGATGTTTCCAAAAGGTGTAGGAGCAGCTATTCTCTTTAGAAAAATCTAAGCAATCTAATTTCTTTAGTCATTCTATTTTTGTCAATCTAGTCCAGGGGTCGGCAACCCAAAATGTTGAAACCAATTTTGGACCAAAAAAACAAAAAACAAATAGGTCCGGAGCAGCAAAAAATTAAAAGCCTTGTATAAGCCTTATAATGAAGGCAACACATGCTTTATGTATCTATATTAGCCTACTATAAAAATGACTAAGTTTGCTACGAATACATAATGAGCCTTCATGATTAAATGTTTATTTTCCCTGCAGTGAATCCTGTAGAGAACGACGCACCACGTGACTACTCTGTTGTACGATTACAATATTAATGATTTATGTTTCATTGCTTTGATGAAATTAGAGAAATGCAATAAAGAAATCGAATTTTTGATGTCATTTTTATTTTGAGGATTCACAAAAACAACATCAAAATGGAACGTGCACAACGTGCCCCATTAACTGGGCAACAAACAACGCGAAAAAACGCAGCATACATTTAAAAAAATAAAACAGCAGCCTTTTGAAAAGAAGTATATAAAATCACAGCCTCTTTGTTACTAAATATGTGCATGCCTTCCCTGGAAATGTCTTTCCACTTTACTCTTGTTATTAGACAACTTCCCAATACAGAGCAAACATTCAGGCAATCCTTCCGCATCGGCAATGAATGTAATTCGGTCCAAGAACCGTTGAATCCTCTGTTCTCCTAAGTTATGTTTCTCTTTTTCTCTTTGGGATCCATGGCCCACCACACAGCCGCCGATTTGTTTACAGCAGCCACCTACCTGGCATCCCCCCCCTGCTGGTAGAAACGTGTGTCGCGGGTGATGACGCAAATCGTCGCTGACAGAAATGTTGAAATTAAATATTTATTCTACACTCTTTTACAGCATTGGAAAACGTTAAGAATGTTTGTCCTCCTATAGAAACCATATTAAACAAAAAACATATTTACCTTTTTCCTTTTATTTTTTCATTTTTGAAAAAACTCCAGGGAGCCACTAGGGCAGCGCTAAAGAGCCACATGCGGCTCCAGAGCCACGGGTTGCCGACCCCTGATCTAGTCTAATCAATGTAATTAAGCTTGTGTGCGGACATGGTCTCAAAATGGGATCATTGGCAAAACATTTAGCTGCTACTATTTATAAATATATTTGATTAGTATCATTGCTCTCCTACGTTCATCAAAGAAAAAAATGACACACTTTGAAAACGATAAGGTGTTTAAATTAAAGTAGTTTGGTCGAAATGATACAGAAAAGTCTCTTCTGTTCATAGAGGATATCTAGGGCACAGGTTTGGGTACCCAACCCTATTATTAGGTTTGTGTGTCCATCTGGAAAGACATTAATCTTATAGAGTAGCACTAGCCCAGATATACAGCTAATAGTTTGTTTCTATTACTATGTCTCTTTTATTGTAAGTCATCAAATTCAATTGAACTGCCTGTCACAGTGTAGTTGTCCAACTGCTTGCAGTCTTGATTTGAAGTTGCTCTAAAATTATATTGCAGTTCAAAATGTTTTGGAAAACATGACAATGTATGTCATACTGACCATCCTGGTCTCACTGCAGAGGTGATGCTGACCATTGAAGAGGGAGATGTGGATGATATAACTAAGAGAAGAGTCTACGAGATCAAGGAGAAACCTGGTGCGCTCTGGCACATTTATTCAGCCAAAGACGCAGAGAAGATTCGTGAGCTCTTACGAAAGGTAAAGAGACCACTGTTCAAATTAAAATGTCTGTTGAAAATGAGTGCTGAAAAGAGATGCTGGCATTTGCGGCTTAATACTGTATTAACGAGAGAGTGGAATGCTTTGTTGCAGGTTGGAGAAGAGCAGGGGCAGGAGAATCCACCAGATCACGATCCCATACATGACCAAAGCTGGTACCTGGATCAGACGCTGCGGCGCAGGCTCTATGAGGAGTATGGAGTGCAGGGCTGGGCCATCATTCAGTTTCTGGGAGATGCAGTGTTCATCCCAGCAGGAGCGCCACATCAGGTGAGCTTTTTAGATGACGCCTTCCATTGTTCAGTTCAATAACACTTATTTACTTCTTCATAAGCGTCCAACTTTGTAAAAGGCTTAGTTAATGTTGCCAAAGTTTGAGAAAACTTTCGTAAATGCTTACGAATAAGTGGCGGTTAGGGTTTTAAACAATGTATTTGAAGCATGTTTTTATTATACAAAAAATGTTTTGTATGTGTTTTAAATGTTATGATATATACCTTACATTTAATTGTTAAGTCTTACATTTGATCTTAAGAAACTGCAGAAACCCAGTAAAATTACTTGCTTAGTAGGCTGTTTTATAATAACCCTGAAACTTCTGACAAAATACAGTATTGAATAGTGCCCTGATTGTTTTAGTGACTAGGCCTCCCACACCATTAAAACAATCTTCACCTTGCTTACTCTGTGTCAGACTAGGGGTTTTGTACTATCTCTGGATCTTGCGCCTGTGTTTAAAAGGTTTATAGGTTTTATTTTTGACGCATTAGGAGGCAGTGTTGACCTGGAGGTGTTGATGCGTTGAGACTTAAAGGGTTAACAGGGATTGGAACAACACATCTCTTTTCTTAATTCCCAGGTGCACAACCTGTACAGCTGCATCAAGGTGGCTGAAGACTTTGTTTCTCCTGAGCATGTGAGACACTGTTTCAGACTGACACAAGAGTTCAGACACCTTTCCACCACGCACACTAACCACGAGGACAAGCTCCAGGTGCTACTCCCTGCATTCCCTCCTAATTGTCTTTTACTTGCCTTGTTTTCCAGTAACTCATTCTGATTGTATCCTCTAGGTGAAGAACATCATCTACCATGCTGTGAAGGATTCCGTGTCGACACTTAAAGCCCACGAGCCCAAATTAGGCCGCTCTTAATTGTATAGATTGTGATTGGAGGAGGCTGATCTGTTGAACGCCTCTCTGTCCTTTTGTAGGATGAAGGTGCTACTTCATCAGTGTTACAGAAGCATATTTTCTTGTTTTTCCCCTGTATTTTAAATGTCTGTTTTTTTCTCAGCATTTAAAGTTGCCTGGAATGTCCAGAGGTTTTAAATCTTTAAATACGGTGTCTGTGAAAAGTGAGAACTGGCTTTGCTTCTTAGAGGACATTGGTTTTTGTGCTCTCTACAGAAGGAGGGCTGTTAGTTCCATGTGTGCTCAAGGATGGATAGTTTGTTCTCTGAGAATTTGACTAGAGCAGATGAGGGAACTAGACCAAAGTTTTTTGTTTGTTCTTTTCATCAGTTTTTTTTTTGTTGTTAATGTCTGATGCTTTTTGTAATAAGCCACTTAATAATATTTGATTACACAGAGCATTAGATTGGCTTTTAAAGAAAGGTGACACAAGAATTAAGATTCTGGAGGACTACTGCTCTCTAATATGTAACTATATATATATTGAACGTAGCAGTGTGCATGATTGTTCTTTTTCCAAAATAAAGGTTTACATGACATGATTTTGTCCTGTTGATTGAAATTAAATAATGAGTTAAATCTTACGGTTTGATTTTTTATAACATCTTGTGGTTCTTGGATGACTGCGATAAAGTCAGGCTTTTAAAGTTTGTTTCTTTTTTATTGATTAAGAAAGGGAATACTGATTGTCTTCAGGGTTGGGGTTCATTGAATTCAGGTGGTTGCAGGTGGTATATCATTCTCGTAATAGTCAGGGATGTAAAGCGGAAATACAAATTAATATTTTTAATGGCTGGAAATCAGTGCAAAGCATCTATGAAAAATCACCATCTCTCATACGGCCACATTTGCAGGCACTACTCCATAAACTGCCATGCAAGACTTAAATTGCTGATCTTTTCTGCATGAATTGACATGTTCAAATTAATCTCAAACACACTCGGTGCTTTAATTTACATGCACACACAAAAGCAAAAACGTCAGAAATTTTGTCGCCAAAATTAAGTAGATGTTTGTGGAATTAAAAAAATTTTATGCATATGATGAAACTCACTTTGACCTTGTAATGCAATCTGAATTATTCATGACCCGATTGTGCCCCTTTTGTATAGCCATTTCATCAAGCTAATTGTAATACTTATTAAAATATCAGGAGTAGACAACAAGGATGGGCTTGGTCTGAAAGTTCAATCAAACATTATTTACATGGCACCTTCCAACAGCCAAGGTGCTGTGCAGAGACACCAACAGAAGTAAAAATATGCAACGATAAAACAAAAAAAATAATAAGAATACAATCTTTATCTAAAATAATACAAACATGTCATAAAAAGACTTAAGAACTAAAGGCAATTCGAAATAAATGTGTTTTCAGTCTCTCTTTAAACACTGGCAAGGCTGAGATGGAGAAAATGTCGATGAGTAGGGAGTTCTAGAGGTTTGGACCCATCACGGCCAATTAACGATCACCTCATTTCTTACACAGGGACCGTGGGATCTCCAGCAGATGTTTCCCTGCGAAACATTAAAATTTTACTGCTTTGGTGAAGGGTTAAAATCTCGCACAAATAAGAAGGGGCAATGCCATTCACAGCCTTAAAAACAGAATAATAATAATAAATAATTTTATATTGAATTTTAAAGCTAACTGGATGCCAGTGCAGGGCGTACAGAGTAGGTGTAATGTGTTCATGTTTTCTGGTATCAGAAAGGAGGCAGGCTACAGAATTCTGCACAAGTTGTAGGCGGTGTAGACTGGTTTGATGTATTCAGGCGTAGAGGGCATTACAGTAGTCTAAGCACAAACTATTAAATGCATGACTTAAAAAACGGTATAACTGTGAAAGAAAGTGAAGATGAAAGAAGCTTGCCTTCACCACAAAGGAGATGTCTGGTCATATTTCAAAGAGCTGTCTAATATAACTCCCAGGTTTTTAACAGTGCTTCTAACTTGAGGGGGCAGAGCAGCGAGGCCAAAGAATGCATCTCCGGGCAGGTGGGATGAGCCAAACAAATGTATTCTGTTTTGTCCTCATTTAGGCATAAAAAATTTTGAGACAGCCAAAGTTTGACATCATCTAAACATTTGTTGATTTCTAGGCCAACAATAAAGACGGTAATTAAGATACTTTGTGATGTAGATGACAGCACCTAGAGGTAACATGTAAAGTGAAAATAAAACTGGGCCTGAAATGGATCCCTGTGGTATTCCAGAGGTTAGCGATACTACAGAGGCAAGTTGCTCGTTTAGTGTGTGCGCGGGTTGGTAAACAAAATTATTTAAAATAAAGCATTAAAAACGATCACGGTGGCGCAGTGGGTAGCACGGTCGTCTCACAGCAAGAAGGTCGCTGGTTCTAGGCTCGGCTGGGGCAGGTGGCATTTCTGTGTGGAGTTTGCATGTTCTCCCCGTGATTGCGTGGGTTTTCTCCGGGTGCTCCGGTTTCCCCACAAGTCCAAAGACATGCGGAATAAGTGAATTGAATAAGTACAATTGCCCATAGTGTTAAAGTGTGAATGTGTGTGTTTCCCAGCGATGGGTTGCGGCAGGGAAGGGCATCCGCTGCGTAAAAGATATGCCAGTGAGTTGGCGGTTCATTCCGCTGTGGCGACCCCGAAAGGGAATAAAGCCGACATGAAGATGAATGAATGAAAAAACGATCAAAAAGGGTTCCAATCATGGCTTGAACAAGTTCATAGACATCTTTAAAGGAAAAAAAAAAAAGACCTCAAATGTTTTTTAACTGAACTGAAATCTGTTTAGATTAAAATCACATCATGTCGAAAGGGGAAAATGAGCAACCTTCAAAACATGCCCGTACTTCGACAGGTAAAATGCAGAGCCCTACTAGTTAAGTTAGAATTTTGATAAAAACACTAAGCTATGCAGGAAATGTTGGTTATTGTCTGGTAATACTGGTGAACGATATACTTACAAAAGGAAATAGGTTTTGAGGTTGACACTGAACAAACTGGAATAGATTTCTAGTGAATCTTCATTCATGATCCACGTGAGTTTGTTAATTTACTAAATTCCTTTTGTCCCCTCTCTCTCTCTTCTCTCTTTCTCATGTATCTGATGCTTTGGAATAACGTTAGAAGATTTTGGGGAATTTTCATGCTTTTGTCCAAAGCGTTTCTCATTGTTGATTCGCATCGACTAGGTTACATTGATATAGTAAACATGATGCCCCCTTTAGGTTTAAGCTGAAAGCAAATTGGACTCTGAAGTTTGGGTGAGTCAGAAACTTTTTCATTGGCAAAGCACTAAGAAGACAGTCAAAAGCAGGCCAAGTGTTAATTGGTGGATCTGAAATTACTAGAACAAAACCTCAGTATTTAGCATATGAAAACAATTCACCCCAAGTTATCACTAAGATTTAAACATTTTGTGAATTAAAAACTCTTGTGATTAAGTATTGAATGGATTTATTTCAACTGTAAAATAAAGAAGTTTTTGACATGGGGGTCAATGAGAATATGCTCACTTCTGGAACCACCCTCAATTGGTCAGTTGAGGATTTATAACTTCAGTCACATATTGTCCGGAAGGTAAATTGGGTTTGCTGCCACTGACTATACAACATGGACGTGGTGTTCCTGATGTCACCTGTAAGCTTCTTTTGAAGGTAAAAGAGGCTTCGAGTAGGTGTAGCAAGGCATGAAAGAATTTGGGGTTGTAATAGCGTCACAATTATTAGCGCAAAAAGTTACTTTGCACGTGCGTTAGCTGTGTCTTGAAATGTTCTTGTGTAGAAAGAAGTATTTTCAATTTTGAGCATAAAACTATAAGACTTTTTATGCTCCAAATTGTGACGCTAAAATAGCCCTTAGAAGTTAAAACTAGCCATCTGAATCAACAAACCGTATGGTGAAAGGAGTATAAACATGTTTTTCATTTCCAAACTTGTACAGTTTTTACATTGAAGTGAATGAAAAGCTGCTCTCTTCTGGAGTCGAGGTCAGCCTCAAGCGGCCGGTCGAGCAACTACAGCTCACTCACTTCCTGTTACGCATCAAGAGGGAAAGCAGTAGGTTGTTGCTAATTGATTTGATCTTAATTGCAAAACTGCAATTAAGGTGGCGTTAAATTGAGGTCTTGGCACGAACAAGAACATATGTATTTTACCATATAAACCATTTTATTACCATAAAAAACGGTTAAACGCTGCTGTTCCTTTAAGAGATACGAGCTGACGGAGTGCACCCATGCAGTGGTTCAATCAGTTACCCGTCATCATTCCTGCTTGGCGACACTGAGTTTCCTCATGATATTCTGAGCTGCACTCCTCGTGACGGGTCGGAATGGAGGTGGAAAATAATCGACTTAAATAAGGAAGAGCGCAAGAAGAGATCAAGATGGTGTCGTGGATCATCTCGCGAATGGTGGTGTGAGTTAATGCGACGCGCGCGTGCTTCTGTTTTGTGTTCTGCTGCGGATGGGGTCAGTGTCGTGCTGTGTTTTCAATGAAATTTCAACAATATGCTCTCATATTTTGCAACCGAGTCGTTGAAATGGGCGCTTTAAAGCGTTTGAACAGCTTCGTGACTACGTTAACCGCATTAAAGTAACGTTAGACTGTGAATGAGGGTTCTCCATTTTCGCTGCTTAACCGTTACACCTGAAGCAAATTCAGCTGGCGCGCTGAATCAGCCAATTAAACAGAAAAAATATCGTAAATACATATATATTCTAGATACAAAAAAGCAAGTTGGGTTGAGACATCCAATGGGTTGAAAATCACATCACTTGAGAGATTTCTTTAAATCATTGGTTTGTAATTGTTTAAACCAGGCCCAGCTGGTTGTCTCCATTGACGTTATGTAACTAAATGTGAAGAGTCCAATCTCTTTCATATGACAAATATCATAGTTGGGCATGAGGAGAGTCTCTGTTGTCTTACAATCACCCAAATGTGTGTTATTATTGTGATAGGATTATTGTTATATGAATGAATCAATTTCAATAAAAGCTGTTGAGTCTGATCCTATCACAAATTCGACATCGATACTAACAGTAGCCTATATTATTTGGCTATATGTGTTTCAATATTATTTGTAACTTGTTTTGGGATTTGTGTGCTGAAAATTTGCACATGAAACTGTAAACCTGTGCCTGACTCAAAAAGCAACCTACTGTCTTCCCTTTGGAAGTTTAAATGATCGCTTGAGATATAATTCTGTGGATTTTTGCTGCAGGGTTTTAAATGTATGGGATGTGGAAACGATAATATAATTGAATAGCTGAGGGTCTGATAGTAGAACTGAGAGTGTTAAAGATTGTAAACGAACAAAAAGTTGTGGCTGCAGATTCCAGCAGGCTGTAATAACAGGGAATGACTGTAATTTTTTACCTATACAATTTACCATTGATAATAGAGATGCCCCGGAATAAAAATTTGTGCAGAATAATAATTGAAATGCTTGGCTGAGCCTAATATATAATGGACACTTTTGAAATATGGATTTTGAGTTATAATATATTCAGATGCTGATTATGCGTTGCATCCCTCATTGAGTTAGCAATGCGTTGTTCAGGCAGTTAACGAGCTATCCACAATCATCTTACCCCGAAAGTGTATTCAATGATTCAGCTATTTTCATTGAATTAAAAGCCCTTGTTCTAAACAGTTTTGAGTAAGTTTACCACAGCAGCACATTCTATTGAGTTTACTATTCTTTCACATAATTAACAGCAGAAGACTGGCAGCTGTTGCATTGATAGAGTAAATCTAGAAAAATGATGGAAAATGCTGGAAATAAAAAAATATTTACTTAAATAACCAAAAGCATAGTTCAATATGATTTTTTCTTTGCCTCTTGTGCTCGTTTTATAACTTGCGTCCTGAATGTGAAACTTCAAATAACAATTGGTACATCTCAACAACTAAATAAAAAGAAATATTCATTTTGCCTGTGTATTTGTGCTATTTTCACAATTGATGAATGTATAAGATAAATGCATGCAGCAACTTAAAATCAGAGATATCGGTTTGGCTTGTACAAAAATCACTTTGACGTTAATCGGGATATTTATCCACTTCAGAAATGTACTTAGATTGAAATGTACTGAGCTTAGGTTATCAAATTATGTTTTTTTTAGTCCACACATTTTTGGAATATAGACTCAGGCATTTAGATTTGATTACAAGTAAACAAATCATACACAAAAAATTTGCTGTAACAATATCCCCATAAATGTCTCTGTTGGTCTGAATGTAGGCATTTGGTTACCAACATCAGGCATCATTATCGTTCTTTTTCTGAATCCCTTTGAATAGTAAATGCATTGATATTAAAAGGGAGCAACACTGGGTGCTTTAATTGGAGGGCTTAATGTCTGCTAGATTCAGTGCATTCTTAGGTGTGGTCAGTTTTAAAATTTGCTACCAAACCTCCCATTGACCAACATCCAGAATGTGTCACATCAGCACAGAAGAGCCTGTTTATGTATGTAGAATGTGAGTGCATGAGAGCACGTGTCTGAATGCATGCAGCACATGTAGGGCGTCTGTGTCTAATGTGGTCTCTTTGTGTGTGGATCTGTCTCTGTGAGCATCAGCTCAATTTCATAAATGATTTACTTAGTGTACTGTAGAGACAATTTCTGTAGATTCTAGAAACGTGCTAGTGAGTGGACAGCCTGAATGCTGGTTTGCTGACTGGAGTTTGCTCTGAGGCACAGTTGTGGTCACAGATTCACAAATGTGCTTTTTGGGTCAAAGATCCTCGGACATTTATTTATTTGATGAAAGTGTTACTGTGTAACTCCAAATGAAACATGGAAAGGCAGCTACTTTAATGATACTCTTAACCAATCAGTTCATACACATACTTTTTTCCCAGATGTTAGGTGAGCGGTTTGGCCAGAAAGTTTTTGAAATTCTTGCGTGATGCAAAATAAAATAACAAACAAACTTGTGTTTGCCCCATGCCTACTTTTTCTTAAAGGTAAATAAGTCACTGTGGGTTCTTTTTAGGTTGAAAACAATGCAAAAAAAAAAAACAATTTATCAAATTCTGAGCTGGTATGTGACAAAGTGGATTATGACATGATCGAACATTTCCCCCACCCACCGCCAATATTTTAGAGGCACACTACTATGGCTTTGGTAGTCAAAGTAATGCCAAGAACAAGAACAAGTAGATACATTTCAGTACACTTGCAGTACAACATTTTTGTTTATGTGAGACAAAAGTCTTAGCAGATTTCAATCAGATATGGAAGGACAATCTTGGGGGTTTAACACTGACGCCATCTTAAAAAGCCATCTTTCTCGATAGTCGCTATTAATGCAGCCACTTTGTTACGTTTTGGTGGTTTTGCTAAATATGTGGGACTCAAATGACAGTATTTTGGCACTTTGTGTCACTGCCATTTGGAAGTGTCCTCTCAAACCACCCAACAAAATGTTTCTCTCCATAAAGCAAATATTACATTTATTAACTGCATAATATTAGCATTCTGAAGAAACATGACTTGACACTCCCCCTCAAACAGCATGAATGAGACTCCAAAAATAAAGTTATAAAATCTAAATTATATTTTCAGCTAAACGGTGCATGTTTAGGGAACTGTAAAGGTCCGCCCACATTTGGGTAAAATTTCACCTCGAAAATGTGACTGGCGTGCTCAGCGATTCGCTTTTAATTTTCAATTAATGGCCGCTAACGGTCTGCACAGATCAAAGGCAAAAAGCGAATAACGTTTTCCGTGACCGTATCGCCTTGGTCTGGTTTCAGTTCAATCTCCAGACTCTGCCAATATATCTGGAAGTGCTGATGTTGCATTTACATACATTTTACATTTATGCATTTGGCAGATGCTTTTATCCAAAGCGACTTACAGTAGGGGAGAGACAATGTGAAATTTGTTACACAGTGAAAGTCTAATTCAGTTGGCTCATAATAGAAATTGAATCAACTGATCAATAACCCATAGCAGAAGGAAATTAAAGGAAGAAAATAAGGACAGAGGAGGAAAAAAAAAGTTTTTTTTAGATAGTAGGTGTTTCCTGAAGAGAAGTTGCTTTTTGAAAGCGGTTAGTGTTGCTGGGTTCCTGACTGGATCAGGGAGTTTGTTCCACCAGCCAGGGACAGTGAGAGAGAAGGTTCTGTTAAGGGATTTTCTGCCTTTGTGGGACAAAGCATGAGACGCCGTTCCTTTTCTGAGCACAGGCTTCTAGAGGGCACGTAGGAATGTATGAGCTTGTGGAGGTAAACAGGGCTGATTTGGAGATAGTTTTTTACGCCAGCATCAGTGATTTGAATTTAACATAAGCTGCAAATGAGAGCCAGTGAAAAGTGATGAAGAGGGGAGTAACATAAGATGAGCTACAGAGTTCTGGATCATTGTGTTTTGGAAGCTTTCTTAAGTAGCCTGTGAATAGAGTTGGACCTTTTCCTAATGAAAACAGGATCTCTGACTTTTCACAGGATCTCTGAGTAGAACAAATAATACAATGTATAAAAACATTATTTTTATTGCAACATTGTAAGTTGTTGTTCAATTTTGGGTAATATGTTCTTCATGGTGACTTCTTGTGTCCTTCTTGTGTCTTTAAATCTGATGCAAGAGCAAATCAAATGATATTAGCTGGTTGTGAAATATGTTTTAGGAAAGATGAGCTCATCAGTGTCTCTGGGGATTTGAGTCTGTCCAGTAATAGTCATCTTTTATCCCTGCAGCCTGGCTTTCGGGACCCTGTATCCAGCCTATGCCTCGTATAAGGCAGTGAAGACGAAAAACGTCAAGGAATATGTGAGTGTTTTACAGTCACTCGTGTAATCAGTAGTTAACAGTAAGCATGGGTCTGTTTGATATTAATGAGATTCGGTGCAGAGTGCAAGAGTGTACTGAGAGCTGAGGAAGCAAGGAGGCGGCCATGCATGAAGCACAAGTCTCCGTTCAGCAGGAGCATGTGATGATCTACATTTTCTCGATTCTTAACATCTTTGTGTTTTCTCCCTCAGGTCAAATGGATGATGTACTGGATAGTGTTTGCTATGTTCTCTACAGCTGAGACCATCACAGATATGTTTCTCTCATGGTAATTTAAAGTTATAATTCCTTGTTTTTATAGATTCCATCATTGTCCAACTAGAACATCTAGCATCTAAATCTTTACAGCGTATTTTTGTAAAAAAAAAAAAATCCTGGATGTGATATAAATTTACCATTTTGAATACGCAGATGAAAATCCTAAAAATGAATACCTATAAATATGTAATATTTTTCATATTTGCAATACAATTTGTTGCAATCTGACTCGTTGTTAATCTTTAGAAAAACAAGATAAATTATCTTCCAGATGGCTAAATATAGACTACAGAGTGAATATTGAAAAGCTTCAAAAGGGAAAGTCAATACTAAATCTGTAGACATTGGAGTTATTGCAGTTAAAATACTACATTTCCAAGTCGGTTGACACTAATCCTGCGCAAGTAAATCATATAACGTTACTTTAAGGTTGTTTAAAAGTTATCCTGCTCACATGCATTTTCCTCCTCTGTGGGAGCATGTGTCTGTCATGATAGCAGGGAGATGTTCTCTTTAAAGGTAAACAAAGTTAGCCTAAAATGGCATTTATCGTTAGAAAATGAAGAAATATGTTCCAGTTCAAGATAATTTTTTTTAAACTCCAAATTGACACTTTTTATCCCAGAAATTCACAATATATATGAAATTTATACACTGACTACATCACAAATTTATGTTACGCTCCGCAAATATAACGCTTTGCTAGTATAATGGTGCTGCTGATCTGAAGAAACCAAACATCCGAGATGAATCTGAAGCGTCAGAGAGGGAGAGAGATATGTTTTACATTTTCAATCCAAAAATTCTTAATGTTCAGGCTGTCAGCTTCTGCTAAACTTAACACATATTTTATTAGCAATAATAATGCCTCTTATTTGAACTGTACTTAATTGTAGCTGAACAGGAAGGTCTATACACCATGGCTATACCATTAACTGTATATAACATGGATGGAGTGTTCGTAATGTCATCTATAGGTTTCTAGCAAAGTCAAATGAAGCTCAAAATTCATCACCGCTAAAAAAATAATTATTTTAAAACGGACATTAGCATAAAATTTTCATTTATTTGAGGCAATATCTGTCTAGAAAAATAATGTTTAGAGTCTGACACATGTAGTCAAGGATCTTCAGAACATACAAGAGTTTACATAGGACTTATAGAATTACTGAAAAACTGTACATAATCAGTTCTTTGATTTGGAAGACAATAACCCTATTCATCATACTCTTTATCAACTTTGTTGATCTTTTGATTCTCATTATAAAGGAACATTTGTAAAGCACTTTAGGGATTCAAGGCTTTCTTCTTGGATATTATTCCTAATGTGTATAACTAGATTATTGTTTCCCTCCTGCTTTATTTAGGTTTCCTTTCTACTTTGAGCTGAAGATTGCCTTTGTTGTCTGGCTGTTGTCTCCGTACACCAAAGGCTCCAGTGTGCTGTACCGCAAGTTTGTGCATCCCACGCTCTCAAATAAAGAGAAGGTGCTCAATGCAGATAGCCATGTTTTGTTCAAATGGACTCTGTATACTGATGAGGCTTGGGCCTTCTCTGCATTTACAGGAAATTGATGAGTACATCACTCAAGCTAAAGACCGCAGTTATGAGACCATGATGCGGTTTGGGAGGAGAGGACTTAATATCGCAGCTAGTGCAGCAGTCACAGCAGCCGCTAAGGTATGTTGGTCACAAACAAAACTATTTACCCTATGTTTTTCCTCAAACTTGGACACACCCCTAATTATTAATTGTTTTAAAGGGTCACAAACCCCTTCTAAATCAGCTGGCGGTCATTCACGAAGTCGTTAAAAAGGGCCGGGAACAAAAAGGGCTATGTGATGTCATCAGAACAGTATAGGGTAACATATGAGTAAAAAAATTAAAAAGGGAGACGTGATGTTAGTTCCCATAAGTGCACATTAGGAAAAAGAGCGTAATAAAGTCTCTAAAGGAGCTTGTGTAAAACTCTCACAACTTGGGTAATCAAATTAACCAACAAAATTGGTTTTCCTCTTTCTCCAAACAGATATTTTCATATCATACATTTCACTAATTTTTTCCAATCTCCCCTAACTGTTTTAGCTAGCTAACTTTCTAGGCTAAGTAGCCATGCAACTCCCAAGAGCCAATCAACTTGAAATGCAAATATTGATAACAGAATAGAATAAAACCGCAGCTGTGTACTCAAATCAAGAGTCTTCACAAAAATAATAAACCAACATAACAAACTTTGAATTAGCTAATGGTCTCTTAAATATTGTGAACAAATTGCATCAAGCTCCCAACAAACTTCTTTCCAAATATGATGACATTATCTAGATGTAACAAATTTAAACAAAGTCAATGTCTACATTTAATTTTAATGCACATTGGACGAGCTTCTGTTTTTTTTTTCTTACACAGATGTTTATTCTATATCTTGCTCTGATGATGAAACACACCGCAAATCACACGCATGCACACACATTACCAATGACTCACAATGCAACAGACACATCCTTTCACTGATCGGGATGTTACAAAGCTAATTATCCTTCCTTCATAAGTCGTCTGCCAAAAGGCACCAATCACATGTTCATTTCGCAACCCTTCATCTCCATTTCATTTAGCATTGAGGAGGTGTTCAGCCTCTTACGCCCCCTAGGACATGAAGCCGTATTTGGGGCAGCTCATCTACTTTAATTAGACCAATCATGCTATCTAAGGCTAATTTCTTAAGTGAATGATTGGGATTGCACAAAAATGGGGTCAATGGAAAATGTACTTTTATGTGCAAATAATAAAGACTAGTGTTTTTAACACCAATATTGAGGGCTATGTTGATCAAGCACAGGCCAAGTGTAAGATATGAATAGGTCTTATTATGGAGTATGTCCATATGAGAAAAATCTTACTTAAGTTTCTGAACTTTTTTTTTTAACACACCTATCTTTATAACTCAATAAAGAGCTCTTTTATGGGCATTTCTCCATATGTCGCCGAGCTTCACGCAAGCAAGAAGGATCTTGAACTCAATTACCCAGCTCATACTCAACTCACACACTGTGATGGCATAAAATTAGATCTTTCAGAATCTAAAAGAAAAACGTGTTTTTGGATGTGAAGAAATTCAATTTATTCAAAAGTACTGAATTCAATTTATTAAACAGGTTTATTCAATATTTATTGTATAGCTTAAAAACGATGGTTGTTTGTTTTTCAAGGATAGTAAAGGAGTGTTAATGATGCATTTATGTTAACCTTACTTCATACAAGTCCCATATTGTCAGTGTATTTTCAAAATGGTTTTAAACTAAAAGATGCAGCTCTGCCAGTTATTCACTGCCAATAAGTAAAACTGTAGCTGATGACTGTTGTATCAGTTTTTTTCATAAGGTTATTTCCTGCTATATTAATGCACATTTAGCTGATTATAAATACACTATTGCAATGCATTGTGCCTGAATAACTTACAATGTGGTCTGATTCTGGATCAAATACGTCTGGATACAAGTAGTTTTGAGCCATGATGCTAGTTTAGTTTTCAGTTGCATATCAGCCATCCTTGTGCGTATTCTTAACTTCAGCTCCCTATTAACGTACAATAGTTACATAGTTATTTTACATTTAAGATGAAGAGGGAAAAGTAAAATCATGGTTAAAAGAAAAGAATACCAAGTTATTAAAATATTTCAGGAAACTGGTCACGAAAAGCATAAACACCAAATGCGCTATATTAACGTCAAACAAGAGGTGAATTGCAGGGTTATTGTAGGTGTGAGTGTGACATTCAATGAGCCAGAAGGAACCAGTCAGGAGCTTCCATGTCTTGGGAGCTGGGAATAATGATGTCAGGAAGGAAGGGGGTTAGAGAACCAGGAAATAAAATACAGGAAACAGGAAGTGATTTACTTTTCCTGAAACAATAACCACTAAAATCTCGGGTAACCGCTAGTGCTCATAACACATGCCAGTGAGAGGAATTATGTAAAAATATTTTGATGTGCCCAATATTTTGAGGTGATACAATGACATTGTTTACAATGAATACTGCTTTATGAAGATTATTAAGGGTACAGTAATAGTTTTGAAGGGTAATATATTTATTGTAAATGTGTTGCTTTATATTGCAGTGTTGATGTAGTGTATAAAGTAATTGTATTTATTGTATCCTAACTATTGTGTTTGTTGCAAAAAGTATTTTGATGTAACTCTAGGACCAAAGAAAAATAGGAACGCAGCTGCAGATTATTCCAGACCCATAAAGGCGATGTAATTGAATCAATAAAAATTTTATGGGGATATCTCTTGAAGATTGGTAAACATGGCTCTCATTATTTCCTAATGGCCTCTGAAGTTAAATTAAATAATGGAGGGAAAAAGGTTTGGATACTAACCTAGTGAGACTGTGTTTCACAAAAACGTGATAATAACTCGCATCATATATAGCAATGTGTTCTTAGTGTTTTGTGTTGTGGAACTGCAGGGTCAGGGTGTGTTATCTGAGAAGCTGCGCAGTTTCAGCATGCAGGATCTGACTCTGATTCAGAACGAAGATGAGCTGCTGCTGGATGGAGCAGAAGAGACACACTCCCCTGCCACGTTACCTCGTGCTAAAACACCCATGCGCACAGGTAACACAAAAACGAGACTTTCTAACTGTATTTATAGACAGAGAAATGATTAGATATTTACTTCTTTTACACTGCATTAAATTTCAGATTGAATACAGCTCATGAGTGAGGGTTTTGGGTTTGCTGACTCACTGAAAGCCGCTGAGCTGGCTTCCTTTGTCTAATCTTTTTTCTGGTGCTGATGTGAGCAGCACACAAATTTGTTGCAGACTGGAGGGGAGCCAAGAATTCAGTCTGCTGGACATACTCACGCATTTAGCCATTTTTGGGGGATACCATTCAGAATACATCGATGTGAATAAAGAAACTTCAGTTTGACGTCTCTGTTGCTGAAGGTTGTGGCTTCAGGGAGAAGCTGTACAGTAAACATGAATAAAAGATGCGGAAGAACTGTTCAGAGAAAATGTAGTGATTGTGTTTGACTAAAGGGTTGCTGTGAGGTCGTACACCGAAATATGGATTGAGATCAGACAAGAAATTAGGCTTTGTGAGCTTTGAATGAGGTCTGGCAGCTAGGAATGCTAAAGATGGGAACTTTACAAAAATTCCAGAGAGCTAGTTGACACTGAAATATGTATTTAATACTCAGCAAATTTAATTTGAATACATTTACTGTGCTTTTCATGTTTTCAGATGTTGTTTTAAAACACAACAAATAACTTGTTCACTAGGCTTGACTTGCAAACTGTTTAGGAAACCATTTCAAAAGTTTTTTTTTGTCTCTCTACCAGTGTGTTGATGCGATTAAAAACTGGATGCAAAACAACTTTCTTCAATTAAACAAGGACAAAACTGAAGTCATTGCATTCGGAAACAAAAGCAAGGTTGTTAAGGTTAACACGTATCTCACTGCCAGTGCCTAATAACTATAAATCAAGTCAGGAATCTTGGGGTGATTCTGGACTCTGATCTTAGTTTCAATAGCCACGTCAAAACAATGACCAAATCAGCTTATTACCATCTTAGAAACATTGCAAGAATCAGATGCTTTGTTTCCAGACAGAGAAACTGATTCATGCTTTCATCTCCAGCAGGCTGAACTACTGTAACGGCCTTCTCACCGGTCTTCCCAAAAAGAACATTAAACAGCTCCAGCTTGTTCAGAATGCGGCGGCTCGAATTCTAACCAAAACTAGAAAGTCAGAACACATTTCTCCAGTTCTTAAGTCTCTACACTGACTGCCGGTCAATGACATTGTCATTGGAGAGGGGCACCATTAAGGTGTGTGCTGTGGAACAATTCATGGGGCCAGCAGTCCAGAGGGGCCCCCAGAAGGCCACTAATTTATAAAACACATCAAAAACTAATTTTATTTAAATTTACTGTTTCAAATGTATTCAGCTTGATAGCTTGATTATTATTTATTTTTTTAAGATTTATTTTTAGTATTTTATTGCTCACCTGTGTTTGAGACAATCCAGTATGTATGAGTCAGGATAAGTTCTCCTGTCTCAGTTTTAAAATGAACCGAGCCTGTGGTGCTTGTTCTGAAACATGCTTGCATGAGACATTGAGTTAATTACCCATACAAAACAGCATGTATCCTCTATTTGCTCGTTTATTGATAAAACTTAGTTTTTGAAATATACAGGTTATATAACACACATATCTGAGCTTTTAAATGGATATTCTTTATTTAAATTCAATTGAAGAAAATTGTGAACTAATTTATGATAACATAAAATGTATATTATAAATCAGATATATTCAACCCTCTTTGGAGTGTTATAAAAAAAAATTTTATTCTGGAAAATTCAGGTCTATATCTGATCTAGAGCAGAATACACATTCATTCAGCTGAAGTAGGACAATTCTTCCTACCGAGGGCGTAAATAAGCATAAGCATGAAGTCGGTACAAATATAATTATATTGAGCTCCTATAACATCGCCTCTGGAGCCAGAGCCATCATGAAGGCTGAAATAAACAAGTATTGGCTTTTTCTGTTCCAAGTGATTCATATTGAAAAATGTTCTATCTGTCATTTTTACAGTACAAAAATATTTTAATTCCAAAAGTAATTTTTTAATCCTTAGAAAACTTGCAAAAGGTTCCCTTATGGTGGCCTTATTTTCTTCTTAAAATCTTCCAAAATGAAGCATTAAATAAAAAAATATCAAGGAGTCTCAAAAGCCCATATTTTACCATATAAAATCCTCCAAAATTAAGCATTGAACCTAAAAATATCTCAGGAGGGCATGTTAAAATGTCAGTCATGTGACTGATTTCTCTGATATTTATCACACTGAAGGTTCATTGTTTTACTAGGAGCTGAGCGCTATAAGCTCTGATTTTGTCGTTAATACATAAACAAGAAGAACCTTGTTTATTATCTACTTGATTTTTTTTTTTGGATATGGATTATTGCAGCAGATCTGTCTGCAGATGTTCGTGGATGTTTAAATACAAGAAGCTTGTTTGATTGGATACCGTGATGTCAAACACACATATTTTAATAAGGGACATTAATGGGAAAAATAATAATAAGAGACAACAGTGGGGCGATGGGTTCAAAATACTGTTCTTTCGCAGCCAAAAAGAGACTCCTGGCTGGTAAGTGCTGATGTGTTTGTGCGATCCACAAAATTCTGGGCATGTACCATCAGAATGTAGATCAAAACTTTAGTCAATCCATTGTGAAAGCTAGAACTTTCTCTGTAAACAGTGGCAAAACAGAATTTTAAATCGTGGTTGTAATATTCTACGTCTTCGTGCTGTCACAAAGCATTTTTCTCATGTTTTCTCCTGCAGTGTGAGCTTTGAGTTAATCAATAGTGTCTCTAAAACAGTGATGACGTGCCGCATGTGTAGCTGTTTTTGTATAGATGTATTTAAAATGAATAAATGATATACATATATATATATATATTTATATACAAATTATCAAATAAAACAGAGTCCTGATTGGTAGGCAACTTCTGATCTGATCGAGTCCCGATTTCCAATCACGTAAACAGATCTGTACATCCCCATCATAAATCAGGTTCAACTTCTGAAACAAAGCCATAATACAGGTTTATTATTACATTTTACATTTTATGAAAGTTTTTTTTTTTTACAAAAAAAAATAAAAAATCTAATTCAGGACAGATGTTACCTGTGAGCAAGCTCTGTGCAGGGCTCATCCAGAGGTAAATAATGTGAGGTTTAAATTGCAATCAAAACATTGCATGTTTTCAATTCTCAAGCTTAGTATTTTAAAGTTTGACATATTTAGTTTTTATTCTGTAAAGCACTTTGAAATGCTGATGTGTATGTAATGAAGCATGCAAATAAACTTCCCTTACCTTTCCCTCAGTACGCTCTGCGACTATCTCCACTGACACCGAATCACAGCATAGTTCTCGAACCGATGACCAATTAGATTGTCGGACTGAGCATTCAGATGAAGATGTTGCTGATAAAGGCACCAAGAGAACAGCAAGTGGTCGAGCTGCCAAGAAACCAGCTGCTTCGAAAACAGAGGTGCAGTTTTCTTTTTTACATCTTTTATGTTTATAGTTGTTGTTTTTGTTTGCTGGGGTTTTGAAGCTGGGATTACTTGATACCATTTAGAAGGGTCCTGCTCCAAACATGTTTGATTTGGAGTGTTATTAGCATTCGAGGCCTTTCATCGTGCTCACAAAATAGAATTGGTTGCCAATTGAAGCAATGTTGTGTTTTGACAGAAATCACTATAAATGGGAGAACTGTAGTAATGTAATGTTAAAGGCAGTTCTGCTGACTTTACATTAAAAGCTTTAGGTTTCACTCCAAATTTTTTGGAATATTGCTTAATTTACATTAAATAGGCCTAGTTGAACAAATAGACATAAAAAACAATTTTTGGAAAGTACAACCGCACTCTACAACAGTCTTTAATTCAGTCATTTTTAACAATGAACTTCATTCCTAAGGATGAGCTGCAATTTTTTTTGTTCAGCTCAACAATCAGACACATCATGTGAATATTTGATAAAAGGTAGCAAATTTAAATTTCTTACAAGCATGCTTGTCGGGCTTTTACAAACAACCCTCCCCCCACCCCCTTCAAAATCAGATAGGTGTGTGATGGCCTTTATGAGCACAAACAAGAGTCCACACATTCCATTGTTTGCAAGTCAGACTCTGGTCTACAAAAATAATTAAATATATATATATATATATATTTACTAAAAATGCACCGGAGAGAATTTGGGGTGTTAATTACTCTGTGATGAACACTTTTCCTCACTAGATTGCTTGCAATTCTTTTCACATCATTAAAAATGTATGTTTTTTTTACTTGCAGACCACTACCAAAACAGTGAAAAAGCCACCGAAGAAGAAAACCACCACCACTGCAAACAACAACCCCGAAACACCATGATTCACAGTGCATCATCCATTCCTCTATCGCCCAGAGCCCTCACCATCACATGTTCTCCCTCTCTGTTACCAATCATTAGAGCTCTTCGCTTTATCAATGCTCTAACTCGTCTAACTAAACATGTAGATGCATTGCCAGAGGCTGTTTTTGATTTTAGTCTAGTTTAAGAACACAATCATGTCCCCTGATATCACTGCAGCCTGTGTGCTGAAGAAGCCGGGAGTGTTTTGTGCTTTAGTATTTAAAGGCTATTTTGTAAAGCGTCAGATCGGGAAGCTGTGCTTGCACATGATCAGAGGTGTAACTCTCTCTCTCTCTTTGAAATGTTTTTTTTAGCATGTAGGGCGCACACTCTGGGATGAACCAGTGTGAGGAAGAGAAATCAAGTTGCAAATGAATAGAATCAGACTTGATTTACAACTCAAGTACGGACGCATGGGTTTCTCTCTAAGCATGGTGTTCTATTCCGGCTCTGGTTTTTTTGTGATAATAGCAGTGAGATCAGCAAAGCTGTAGGCATTCTGCCCTTAATGGTGCATTTGTTTGATTTGGGATGCTTTAACACTATACTCAGTGATTCATAAGTGCACATGTTTTGAAAGGATTGTTCTCGGAGTTATATGAAGCATTCCATCAGATGGTGAGTGTCCTCAGGAGGCTGAGTTTAGCTTAGGATAAAAGCAAAGACATGGTGCTTGTGGGCCGCATTCAAATATTTAAAGTCTAATTTGAAGTAGATCTCACATGCAGCTTAGTTTTCCAGCACACCTGTCCAGAACTGAAGGATTTAGTTTCGTTTTAAAATCATTTAAACACACCCTGTGCTTCTTCGAGCAGGCAGAGGGCGCTGCTGAACAGGCAATTAACTACGAGAACGGCTCGATTAGCTTCCAGTTGACTAGTTATAATCTGAAAGTTAGCTGGAAATGTTCATTTGTATAATACTTGACTCTGTAAATGTCTGCCTTATACTCAGATAGGCTTTTTAAATTTATGTTAACTTTTAATTTAACACTTCCATAGAGTAGAATGTATAAAAAATGTAAATTTCTTGTAAAAACGTGAATTTTGTTTATTGATGTTGATATGGGTTTTTAAGTCTGCTTTGCCTTTTTTGCGTGTTTTAAGAGGAGTGTTGGTTGTTTCATACTTTGTTTTAACAACAAGTAGATTAAAGATACTTTTGATTCTTGGGTTACAAGTTACTAAAAATTAAGACTTGAAATGGATTTTTTTTCTCTCTGATTCAGTTTCCTTTCATTTTTTTATGATGACTATTATTTAGTCAGGATTTATGATCGTATGAATAAGGGCAATTGATCGATTTCTCGGCTTGCTGACAGGATAAGGGGAAATGTTTAATATTACAGGTAATAATTAAATTATTCTTAATTGTATCTAATAAAAGAGTTTGACACTTGACAGAGTGTTTATTTTATTCAGAGGACTGTGATTATCTTATAATTTTTTTGTTGTCTAAAGACATTACAGTAGGCTACTCCTTTGTATGTTTGTATTTATTAAAATAATTTGAAGTGAAGGTATAATCATACTACTCATTAGAATGTTTACTATATTAAAAAAAAACAATTATAAATAAACACAAAAGTACGCTACTAGTTTCATTCATTCATTCATTCACTCTTTTTTTGTACTCTGTTCAGAGATACTTTCTGTTTGCCGAGTGTGAATATGTTTACTGGAATTATATTCAAAATTATTTGCTACAATATACTATTTGTTGTAACCTCTTTAAATAGTTAGATTTCTTTCTTTTGGTACAGTCCTCCATGCAAACAGCCACAGGCACATTTTTTTTAGGATCATGTGCGGATTTAAAAAAAAAGCTATTAAATGCTTGTAATCAATTTTTCTGATTGTCCCTTTTCAGCCTAATTCTGTGTAACAAATAATCGTTTTTGAAAAAAAAAAAAAGATTTTCTTCGAAAAAAAAAGAGTTTTGTTGTTTTCCAACTCAAACAAAAATGTCCAAGCAGTTCTTCATTCTTTTGATTGCATGTCGCTGTAACAAATCAACACAGTAATGACAATTTGAAAATTCCCTATTATAGTTTTTTTCTGTGGCAAATTGGAGATTACTGTTATGGACGATACAGACGTGAGCTTCGGGAGTAGTCAGGTCTAATTTATGCTTGTGCCAATCATCAATGCCCTTACTATGTTTAAAGAATGAAGAGAATGTTGCCGAGTGTTAAGTTGACATGGAAATACTCAATAAAATACCAAGTGAATTCTGTATCTAATTGTGATAGTTGTATTTCAATTCTGTAAGTTCATCTCTCAGGGTAGCGCAAGCTCTTGCTATAGGTAGCCACCGGTTAGCGGGTTTGCATAGCAAGCATGATTAAAACTAATTTCATAGAACCCACCCAAATACTAGTGAAGCTCAAGTAGTGTAATTTATAAGTAGAGACATCAATGAATTAATGTGTTTCTATAATCTTCATTTACAGTCAACCCAGCACTGTAGGGAAACCAATAGGCTTTTAGGTAAATTGAGACCAAGTCATTTTAATTATGAACTTGCCACAGAGTGCATCCCGCTCCCCATCCTTCACTTGAATGGTAACCTAATATAACATTACCTAATATAACCTAATATACCACCTAATATAACATTAACCTTCTCCTTCATGTAAAAACATGCACATCTCAAGGAACTCCAATATGACTCCTATTGAATCCAACATTAGCTCTCTCTTTCATATCCAAAAACATTCTTATGAAACAAGTCAAATGTGAGCAGTGGAATGGGTTGGACAAATTAAGCAATTATAGTACATTTCAGGTTGTCAGGATTTATTGTTAAAAAAAAAAACCCAGCAGAGGCCTCTGGGTCTTAAAACACCAGGAAGGTGAAAAAAAAAAGATTTTCCTCAAACCAAGCAGCTATAGCTACACCTGGACGCTGACATCTTTTCTACGTCTTGCACTTAGCACACTATTTTCTTCTGCACTATTTTTGTTTACTCTCAAGAACAAACGTTTTATTAAGTGTTGAGAAAAGTTGTTAATGAAATGTTAAAGTAAAGAAATTGTTGTTAAATCTGAAAAGTCCTCTAAGCTAAGCGTCAGACGACTGAAAAGCTTCGCACACAGTAAAATCAAGGAGTGTACTTTATTTGAGAAATGTGTATTTGTTTACTTGATCTTACACACATGTTGAGTTTACTTAAACTAGTTCATTATTGGTAAAATGTTTGAATAAATATTTGAGAGTACTATCAAAACGTAAATAAATGTACTAAAAATTAATAGTTCATGTCATTGACATGTATATATAATTTTATATTTGAGTAAATTCACTGATAGATATCATCAAATAATCTTACCTGTATATAATTATTACACTTTATCTCCCTATAAGTTTGCTTTGAATAAACAAGGCAGTTTCCTGGATTTTTTAAGTAAACTGAACTAATTAAATTGACAGTAAAACTGTAATATAAATTATTTTAATAATATATATATATATATATATATATATATATATATATATATATATATATATATATATATATATATATAGACCAGTTTGAAAGCAGTACACATCCTTAGCACAGTTCTATCTAGTGTCACTAGATGGAGCAATTATTCCAGTAATGTATCTGGATAAGAGAGAGGGCATTAATAAACGGAATGAATAGTTACTGTTAATTAAAATTGAAGCAAAAAGCGGTAATGAATGCCATTAATGGTGTGCTTTGTTACTTCTATAATGAGAATATTAATCATCTCAAAAAATTCTAATCTAACTCAGGAAATTAGCAGGAAAGCATCTTGGATTGAAGTGAATCACCTACTTTATTTTGTTATAATATTGCATAATTTAACTAAAATTAAGAGTAAACTTGTCTTGGAACAATCAAGACTTAAATTCAGTAATTATAATCTTTTATATCACTTAAAGGAAGCAAAAAGTCTTTAAAACTGTTAACCCTTTAACTACTCCACCAAGAAAACAGCAACTGGAAAAATAATTTGTTTGTATTTCTTCGATCCTTATAAAACCAGAAAGACACAAACAAATTTTTTTAACACATCCCAGAATGTTTTTAAGGTAACTGTATTAATCTGCATTTATGAAATTGTATTAATGAATTGTAATAATCATTTATTTAAAATGTTTTACATATAACAACATTATTGTACGTTATTAGAAATTGATGTATTCTATATTTTGGGCTTTTATTACACAAGATTAACAAAACAAATAAAGCTAAATGAATATCAAAGCAGGACCACAAACTTTATCGCATTCTTTAAGCATACAAAAAAGTAATTTATGGCCTGGTATAGTACAACAGGTTTTTTTTTTTTACATTTCTTTGTAAACTAAGACAATGTTGAGTAAAGCTAAAGATTTTATCACCATTTTTGAAAAGTAAGCCATGGTGCCACAGCAAAAGTGCTCCCTGAACACAAGCCTCATTTTTCTGTTCATTTTGATAAGCTGCAAACCATTCCTGATTTGCTTTCAAACAAAGGAATATGTAGAAGCTTTTTTTTTCACCATGACGGTCATTTAAGAAAGGATGTACAGCCCTCATGTTTCACAGTGAAGTGACCAATGATCCATGTCACACATCTGGTTAAAGGGCCATGAACTGAGAACCCAAAAAGTGCAGCTTATGCAACAATAAAACAACACTCAAAATTTTCAGGACTCATTTTTTTTAAATAGCTATTATTATTACAAATTGCAACAGAAAGTACTTTAGGTTTAGTGTAGTCAGAAAATATTCTTCACCCTCTTCCAGACACTGACAAAATATCTGCCTCATCTTAGTTTGACTAAACTTAAGTCAAAATTAGAGGTATCAAGTCCACAGCCACTACAAGGAGAAGCTCATGTTAATGAGCTGTGGATAAATACACAAACTCCTGAAACAATTGAAAATAACCAAACTGTCAAGGTAAATCTGCTACAAGGTAAAGTATACTTTACTTTGAAAGGAAGAGCAGTTTAGAATGATCCTGACCTTTAGGATGCATTAACCAAGCAGGTATGCCTCCACCACAGTAGTTACCTTTCCTCAAATGGAGAGCCCTAAGACTTGCTGAAACACAACAGCTCTAAAACAAATAAAAAAATAATAATAAAAAGCAGCTGTTCCCCAAGATCCTGCAAAAGCTGCAAATTGTCAAACTTCACAAACCACCTGAGTTCTGGTCTTTGGATGGGAGAAGGACACTGAATATTATATTCCAATGAATATTATATTTCTTTTTTATATTTTTGCCCTGGAACAGCACAATTTTGCTCTCCCTGTTTTCCATACTATTCTCCATACTACAGTTCTGGAAAAGGTTGTAAAAGCTCTTAAAAAGATTAGAGGCAATGTATTTAACAACAAGATGTGCTCGTTATATTGTTAGGCCATTAAACAGTACATCTAGAAAGCCCTGTCTGCTTTGAAATCTGTGTCTGGGAGAGACCTTGTTGGTGTAGTAGAGCTACCTTGTGTCTTGTTGCTGTGCTCAATCTTGACATTACAAGAAACCGTCTTTTTCAACATCACCTTGGTAACAGAGTTTAGCTGTTCCTTGATAAGTTTTAAACCTACACAGCATTTTGTGTCTCGGTTTCAAATTGTAGTAACACAAAATACACCTGTATATATTTTTTGTCCATGACAACTATGTGTGCTTTTTTTATTACTCTTTTGTTTAAGTTCTAATAAGTCCTGTAATCATGCTTAAGTCATGGTTTAATAGCCTGTGGGTAACTGCCTCTTTCTTGCTCTCCATCCATGATGCACAACCAATAGTTCATGCACACTCTGCAGAAACCCAAAATATGCAGTGACTCACTTCAGCACCAATGATAAAGCACAGCTTGCTTGAGCACTATCATCGTATGTACATCATCAAGGAACAGATATGTTTGAAGAACAATCCTTTTTTTTGACATTTTCCCAAAGGCAATACGGCAACTACACAAACTAGATGTTATTCAAACTTAAAGCCATGGTGCACACCGATTGAAAGGAAAGTTTCAATGATCCTTAATCGGAGCTCTTAAAGGTCAGCTATCGCTGTAGCCCCCAAACATTTTATGTCTTCACACTATGTAGCCATTTTATATTCAATTCCAAAAACGTAACGTTTTTACCCTTGAATGTGTTTGTGTAACCAACTGTGAGTATGAGGTGAAAGTCTCTGTGGTAAGTGAGAGTCATTACTGCTGCAGACCCGTGGTGTGTGTTTGTGCGTCAGGGGGAGATTCCTGGGATGTGGGAAGCTGTGAACCCCAGATGAGGGAATCCCTCAGCTAGCCCAGTGTTTGTTTGCACCATTGGCTCTCTTAATGGTTTGTCTGCTCACCTCTCCATGGTAGCAGGATGAGAGGTTGCTAGAGGTGGCCATCTCTCCCCCGGATCTCCAGCTATTTTTTGCACTGTCTTGATTTCCTTCCCCAGTGACTGCGGGGTTTGTATGGACTCTTCTGACGTCAGCAGGAGAAACCCTGTTACATCACCCCGGCCCACACAGCAGATTTCTCCTGCTGCTGCAATGAAGCAACACTTTTGTGGTTGTGATAACAGGCTCTCTCCTCCCCACATCCTGTGCATTCATTGCCATGGAGAGATCTTTTTATTTTTGAAGAGGTGTGAGTACATCTACAGTACAAACCATTTTGGAAGCTTTTTCAGTTTAAATGTACATTTTGGTTCTCAATAAATTTGGTTTCATTGTATACTGAAAACGTAGATGTGTGAGATGTTACAAATACCTACCCTTTAATGTTTAGCAAAATGTTATAAAATAAGCAAAGTAGTTAATTATTTAAATGTCCTCAATATTTTAGAAAGCATGTTAAGTAAAGTAATCAGTAAAGTTAGCAAAAGTTGATGCTAAATAATTGTAGAACTTTTTAATTAAAGGTTGGTGTTAGGAATTAAAAAACAGCAGTATAGTCTCCAAGGCTATAAAAAAATATGTTGTTCTAGACAATGAAGATTACTGATGTTTTTTTTTAACTCTAAGAAAATAATTAGTTCTCAATTTTATTTATATTAATAGAACAATTTTCAGAAACTGTAAACGATCAAGTTAGACAAGCTAAAAACTTAGAGGCAATAGACAAACATCTACTTAAAAAAATTATAATTTAGTTACCCTAAAAGGGCCCATGTGGGTAGCACAGTAGAGTTAAAAGCTAGAGCCTTTCAGAAGTTACTTATATATTTTTGAAATAAGTGCAAAATGGTGTCATTTTAATGTCAGCACTAAAAGAATCACAACAATGTTCAAGTGTTATTGTGTGGCTTGATGGCACAGTTGTTAATGTATTCAAATGTAAAATGAGAAGGGCTTTAATGGATACTGGTTTGCATTTCATTAACAGGAAGTCAAGGTGGAAAGTGGAAACATGGGTCAACCTCTGTAGGCTGCGTATCAATGATTCAGGGTGCTATACTGTATGAAAAATATTCCGAATTGTTAAGTTCCACGTTGTTATTATGAGGTGAAAATATGTGCACTTATGTTTGGTCGGTTCTGAGTGTTCATTTTATTCTCAACTCATCTTCACCAAGAGTTCATATGAAAAGGTGGAAATGCAGTAGACCTATGTAATTTGCTTGTAAAATAACACACCCGCTATACTCCATTACTGTACATTTTCAATCAAAGAAACTGAAAATATAGACAGAAGCAGCATTTGCAGCTGAACTCTTCAGTTTGTGATAATACAAAGCTAACATAATCTTTACTTTAGACTTCCAAAAAATCTCACTACTTCCGAATCCTTATAAAAATAGTAAATAAATAGTTTACTTGCGAAGGCATTGTAAACCCTGGCGAAAAGCTGGGCTTCTGATTGGCCAGAAGAGGGCCTCGTTGAACAAGAAACACGACGATGGTGGCCATCTGTTTTTTTAAATAGCTTTTTAAATATCTTTTTAAGCGCAAATAGACCTGGATTTTTCTTCAAAAACTTTATGGATGGTTACTTTAGTTTCTCCCAACTTCTGTTAACATCAAGTAGGAAGATAACCAAAAAGAAATGTCTTCCCCGGTGTTATCTATATTCTACTTTTCAAGGCAGTTTGCTAAACTGCTGCACTGGTATAACGTTACTTGACATAACTTTAATGCAGTTGTGAATATTCAAATATGTTATTTGTAGTTTAACTTAACAAACAGCTTATTTGTGCTACTGGATAAATGCCACAGCACATACATCTGTTGTTTTACACGGTGGTTTAGTTGACCAAAATATCTTCCATAAAAATGCAGCAGTGACAACTTTACAAACCTTACACATTTCTGCAATAGTATGGTGTGCTGTTACTAGATGGAAATATTTAACAAAAAGGATACTTGTGTGTTCACTAAATATTAGATAAAGCTAATTTTAAATGTTATCTTCTGGTTTATCTACTTTTTAACCTATCAGGCTAAATATCCTTTTATGAGATTTTAACAATATAATCCACAGTTTTCCCCCCAATGGTTTATTGTTAGTTTTTAGATTGAAGGGTTACTTTTGTTAAAGTTTGTACCTGACACAAGACTAATGTTTTTCTTTAAAACCTTCTAACTTTCCACAAAGAAAGTTATACACTATTTGTGTGAATACACATCATTAATCTTTAGCTTTTTATAGTAATGGACCCTGTATATCCACATTTGCTTGCTTTTTTTTTGCATCAAACCTAATGTTGGCACTCATTTCGTCTTCTTCTCCAGCATTCTCACATCCGCCCCTCCATTCTTGTCCTCCGGTTTCCATAGCAACATGTGCTGCGATGGTGCGGGGCCTCTGGCAGGTGACACAATGCGGCTAATTGCTGGCACTTAGCTCAGCGCTAATTAAAGTGAGCTCAGCTAATCAGGGGGTCAAGTGGACCTGCTGATCCATCCATTGCTCCATCCATCCATCCTTTACCTTCTGTCTAAACTTGAGTGAAGACGGTTCTCTCTCTCAATCTCTGACTGTCCTCGCTCTATCTGACAGCTGGCATCCACACAGGGGTTGAGGGTTTGACCTTCCTGCTCTCCAGGCTCTCTCAGCATCCAAGTAAACCGACAAATGAATCTCTATAAAGGTGAGGGTCAATTTATCTAATTTGGGGGAGGTTGGTCAGCCAAGAATGCATTGTCTCTTCAGGGAGAAACACTTCACTTTCTCTCTTGTTCACTCTCTTCTGGATCCCTCCACATGATGCTGGATTGTTGGCATGCTTTTGTCTCTATAATTTTTATTACTGGGATCATGCTTTTGTTTTTGGCTGCAACTTCTTTGCTAGAAACTTACTTTGGAAAAAAACATGTGTGTATTAATGTGTTGTAGTACACTCTCTGGCCACTTATTTTGTACAAATAGTTAGTACTGAATTGGTGCCTTTTCCTGCAGAACTGATTTAATCCTTTATGGTATGGATTCAACAAAGTACTTGAAACATTCCTCAAAGTGTGGTACATACCATTCAACCACTTAAGTGTTTAAATGACTACTATACAATACAATACAATACATTACAATACACTACTATACAACACTATACTGTATTATACTATACTATACTATACTGCATGTAAAAAGAAAACACAATACAGTTTTACCATGTTTCTATGTGGAAAGAAAATCATATATATTGTTTTTAAAACTACTACACACTAAATATAAAGTCAGGATTTAGACAGTAATGTAAGTTAATCAGGCATCAATACTGTACTCATCAATGGTATTTGCAGATATGGCATGGTGAAGGATGACGAGGACAATTGCAGCGAGGAAATCATCCGGTGTCAACAGGGAGATCAACAGGATCAGGATGAAGACGAGACAAATTTGATTGTTTTCTAGTTTTCGCTGAAAATGAAAAATGCTGCAAATTTTCATTTGGTGAGAGTGTTAGGCTTTATGAAATTACAATCAAATACATCATAAAAAACTAATGAATAAGTGTAAGAGGTTTGTTTGTAAAAACAGCAGTAGCGTGACCAAGGATCACCAAGAGTAAAAACTTACCAAGTTATTTGACCGCTTCAATAACGTTGATTCATATGAGCTCCATAAACAGCATCAGGGAGATTACAGTGGCTTGAAATCCACCTTTTGATCATAATTGCATCTCTTTTAGGTATGTTGGCACTGTCCTGTTGAATCTGGGCAAGCTCCGGATTCTTGGACACGTTCTTTGGCATTTATAAGAGGACTGTTGATAGTATCTGCAATAAATTTAAATGGCGATATCAATACTTTAAAAAATTTCACTTTCAAATTATAACACTACACCTAGGTTCTGACCCTCTATTGTCATATAAAAATTCTGGATGCTTAGTCAAAATGAGTTGAGGGGTTTTCCCTGTATTCCTGGACAAATTTGCCCACTCCTATTAATTCCTGTATTTTAACTGCATGGCAACATTCCTCTGATTGGTCACCTGTTCACCATTCACTCACCTGTGTGTGGTGAATGTTCTGGTGCACAAAGCAAACTGTCATGTTGTCCATGTGGATGCTCCATACTGTATAGGCTGTAAACTTGAAAAAAAACGTCCCTTGTTTTCTCTTGGGTCTACACTTTGATGCGTCTGCTATTTGGGTCCCTTGGTGACCGTGGAGCACTAAGTAGCTGCTTTATCTGCTTATCTACAGTAAGGAGCCTTTAAACATCATGTCTACTACATTTCTCCCCTCACAAAAGTCACTTTAGAGCTGTTTATGGATATAAAGGTGCCGTATTATTAAACTCAACTTTTCTGACATGTTTTAGTGCTGTTCCCTCATCAAAAACATATCTCATGTTGTATTCTTACTCGTTCATGCATGTTTTAGTAATCCTTTTTTCATTTTCTGGGAGCTCAAAACAGCTAGATGAGCAAAGCGATGATCTAAAACAGAACAGGCCCGGAAGTGTAAGATAGCAGGAGAAGATTAATGTATTCTGCAAAATTTGGTAGATTTTATGTGTGCCAACAAGCAAAAACTTTGAAAGATAAGTTGTATTTGTGAGCGGCACTTCTTTTTAGACTGCATTCTTTTTAAACAGAGTGGAATTCAATTGAGGACTTACAAGAAGGCTGTCTCTGAAAACGAATGCTTTTCCAACCTTCTGATGATGAGTGGCAGTAGGTAAATGAAGTATTTTGCGAACCCCAACAATCTCTATTGTTGAGACTGAGATCTGTGATTCAAAGGCATTGATTATAATAAATATAGCTTTTTGAAGCTTGTTAAGGGTAGAGGGAAAAGTCCTATCATTATTATTCATATATTTATTCTCAATGTTTTAAAAAAAGTATAATATGTCACCTTTAATATGTCCATGTTTACAAGCCATGTTTACATGTCATACAACATTTTGGATCTAAATAAATAAAATGATAAACAAATGATAAAAGCAAATATACTAAACGGTTCCCTCATAACTCTTTCTCTCTCTCTCTCTTTCTCTCTCTCAACCTTTGACAAATTAGGGCAGATGTGGAGCACACATGCATACAGGGGGATGAAGGGATGGATGAACGAGCGGATAAGGTCAGAGCTTATCAGCAGGCTTGGTGTTTACCCGTGTTTAGAGTCCCTACCGAGGGGACACCTGGTGTGCTGTCATCATCCACTACACGTCCTTGTACTTTACATGCATACAGACTGAGATACAAACACAAAGTTCAGGGAAACCCCTTATGGCAAATGCACATGTTCAGATCATAAAAGCAGGTGATGAATATTCAGATCAAATGCTTTCAGCTTGGTTTCGGGAACTATCCATGGTGCTGAAACAGATTTGAAATATAAAATGACTCTCTTAAAATCATCAAAAATAACAGATGACCTACATTTGTGAGTCTCAGCTCATGTTACGAGCCATGTTGGTTCAGGCAGTGAATGCACATGTTGTCTACTTATATACTTTCATTTGAAGTGTATTTCTATAAAATAGTTGAAGAGATCCCTAATTCTATTTAGCCAAGTGACAACAGGGACAGCCCTTGCCTCCACTTGCAGATTTAATGGAGAAAAACACTTAAAGGGGTCATAAACTGTGAAAGTGCATACTTGTGAAAAAAAAGCAAAAGCAAAGTTTATTACTTACTTTACTTGTGCCACTGCTCTGACTTGTGACAATTCCAGAAAAACAAAATCATCTACATTATTAAAATTTAGCTTTGACCAATTAAACCATCTTTAGAAAAAAAATAATGTCAGAGTTATGAAAATTGCTGGTTCAAAATGTCCCAGCTCTCTAAACTGCAGGAGGTACAACATACACTATAATGCCACAAGTGAAACTTAAGTGGCAACCTTAAGTGACAACCCAATCCTAATCTATTGCTCCAATTTTTTGCTGCTGTAAAGAAGTAGAGTCAAGATAATTTCATGAACGTAAATGGTGCACAGGTGACACTTTAATTGTTGCACAACTCTACTATATATTTCCACACTGGAATTCACTGTGCTCCTGAGAGTAACTTATTTTTCAGGTAGTTGTAAATACAACCTGCATTTCTAGCTATTTTATTTTATACACATGTGGCCATGGAAGTGATTGGAACACCCGGTTTCCATTATTTGGAAGGGTGAGCCAAATACTTTTGGCAACACAGTGTAATAGTTTCATTAAAAACGACAATGTTTTATGATGAAAAAATCTGTATATTTGATCCTTTTAAAAGGAAAAAGAAAATGACCAACAAAGTACAAAATAAAGTGTTCATCTCAGAAAGTGTATTCATCAAGTAGCAAATAAAATGCAATCACCCTAACATTTACTTAAAAGAAACAACTACTTTTTATTTTTAAAGTAGATTTATCTTTAGTAGCGCCTGCTTCTGTATTTTTTATATATGTCAGGCACAGTGTTAAATTATCACTACTGGTGTGGACCTATAGCATTTTGTGTTGAATTGACACAACTATCAACGTTAATTTAAAACCTTATTAATTCTAACACTGAGACATACAGGCATGACAACATGCAACAAGCAAGAATTCTTTTCAAATGGCATTAGCAAATAAATATATGAACGTCACAGTGGATTGTGTTATTTGTGCATCAAGCGATGCACGGCTTGAGCAGGCGGTCACCTCATTGCACTACACGTTACATTTCTAACATTCACTAATGACATAAACAGACACACACAATCATCCACACAGACCTAATGAAAGCCATTGTCTCTCCCATAAGCGATTCACACACAAGAACATGCTCTTGGAAGCACATTAACACACATGTATATCTAGACACGTGTGTGTTTGCTTAAGGGGGCAGAAATGACACAGGAGAGTTCTGACAGTTGCCTGGAAGATCTCACAGGGCAGGAGGGAGATCAGCGCAGCGGTGAAAAAAAAAACACAATTTGTTTCTCCATTTTAGATTGATGAGTGCACACACAAACACCATGAGTCACCACGGCTCATTGAGGCCATGCTTTACCAAACTGACAGCAGCAGGTCTGTGGGCAAGCTCAGAAAAGGAGGAGGAAAAGAATAGACTAGAAAAATAGACTAGGAAAAAGATTTTCAGTTGGAAAATGGGAGGGAAATGCAGGCAAATTTACAGCAGGGGAGAGAGGAGAACGATGGATGGAAAAAGAGAGAGTCCCTGTGGCATATTGTTGTGTGGCGTGTGTGTTGGTGTCACTTCAATACAGTGGCAATACTCGTCTCCCCTCCAGCGATGTCAGGATGGAACCAGAGCTCTGGATGCACCCAGATTTTATAAATACACAAATCCACCTCGATATAAACAGCCTTGATAGTCATGCGAAGCATCCTACACAGCATTCTGTCCATGTAACTGGAGAGGCTGAGAAGCTGATGTTCTCCTTCCAAATTTCATGACACACATGAAAATTCTGGGAACCATTGTTTTTAATGTCAGTGCAAACAATAGTTTAAAAAGGCTGAAATTAATAGGTGATATTATGGTTTGTATGTGCATTTTTTAACCAAAGAGAAAGACAATCACAACAATTAAAATAAATGCATTGTAAAACTTGATAGGTTCTCTAGTTTTAGAAATAGATTCAAATGGGCTCTTCATAGGATGTGTTGGCCAGACTGTAAGCTCCAACCTGCTCTCGGTGTTGAACTACGTCATTAAATCATCACTTTCACTTTAAAAGGTTGTGTTATATATATTAACCCATATCTGGTGTCATTTAAAAGCTTAAACCCTCTGTTTTCTGAATACATGCATCGGATTGTTGTTTATTTTACAAAAACTAGTATGTTTTAAATGAAATATATTGTTCAAGAATTTTTTATTTTCCACCTTATTAAATAAATCATAGATATATATTTTTTTACCATTGATTTTACATGTCCATATTGCATAAACATGTATTGATCAGTACCTTTCAGTTTCTAAAAATCACTTTCAGAAAATGTTTTACTTAAAAATATCTACAAATTAAAAAATTGTCTAATGAACCATGATGCGCCCAAATTTTGTGAACCTTCAAATAATAACCAAAACAACCTGGATTTGTTTTACCATCACTCTCTCTAATGATATCTGAAGCCCGCAGCTCTCAGAGCCAAAGAGAAATTGAACAAAGCCTCTACAGTGAGTTATGATGGAAGCTAAACCACAAAAACAAAATAAAAATAAACAAAATAGTGTTTCCTTCAACGTTAATGATGAAAGTACTTTTTTCTTTCAGACTTTTAATCAGAAATTTTAATCAGAAACTCAAAGTTTATAGTATAATTTCAGACATTATTTTCACAGATTCACATAATTTTAAATGAATAACATTACAATAAACTGTTTTTTATGATGAGAATGAATCCTATCTTTGAATTTGAAGTAGAGAATCTGAAATTTTGGAAGTGTGGAAATGCAACTAGTGTAGATATGTAAACCATAAAAAATTATTTACATGATCAAATACATGATTGTGAATCTACCATACCTACTCATTAAATGTGTTTGATCACTAAGCCACAGATTAGACAGTGTGGATACATGTTTATGTAAGCAATGACTTATTAGTTTAAGGGAAGCCCTTTTCCACCCACCCGCAAAGACCACATGAGCAGATCACACCAATCGTTTGTTTCCTTCTCCACCCCTCACTCCCTCCATCACTCTAAATAATGAAACAAAAGCGTATTGAAATTGCTTTATAAGCTAATGTTTGATCCATTTAGGAAAATGGAAAGCCATCCCCTCTCATCTGATAAAAATATGAAGTAATATTTTAAACAATTTGAAGAATAATGTCTATTACAAAAAGTGCAAAAGCACGGTGGTTGTATGCATTTAACTGTAATATTCATAAGTTAAATTATTTACTGAAGTGCTTATAAACCATGTATTGCTGGTTCATTTTTATTTAATCTTTTTCATGTGATGCAATGAGGTTACAACAGGAAATGTTTTATATACTTATTAAACATTTAGGTATACACGTAGATAGTCGTAATATTTCTGCACAGCGAATAAGCTACTCACTTTTACTTTGAAGCTTGCTTGCATTCTGGGATAGTCTGCTGTTTGATGAAGATATAAAACTATTATATATTTATTAAATAGCTATTTTATGGTAAAAGGCCAAGAGGTGCCCCTTGCATGGCTGATTAAAAGGAGTCATTTAAATCTCTGATCTAAACTTTGATGGTTTAGATATCCCACAAACTGGCATGCAAGAATTGTGTCCCTTTTTTGCTAAGGTATTTATCGCCTTTCAAATCTAATATCATAACAGTTCTCATTTATTGTTGAAATTAGTAAACAGCTGTATTTCAAGAAGGATCGCGTAATTGACAAGGTCACATTAAATGTATATATATATAAATACAGTGCTGTGAAAAACTATTTGCCCCCTTCCTGACTTTTTATTCTTTTGCATGTTTGTCACACAAAATGTTTCTGATCATCGAACACATTTTAATATTAGTCAAAGATCACACATGTAAACACAAAATGCAGTTTTTAAATGAATGTGTTTATTATTTAGGGAGAAAAAAAATCCAAACCCACATAGCCCTGTGTGAAAAAGTGCTTGCCCCCCTTGTTAAAAAATAAATTAACTGTGGTTTAACACACATGAGTTCAATTTCTGTAGCCACCCTCAGGCCTGATTACTGGCACACCTGTTTCAATCAAGAAATCACTTAAACAGAAGCTACCTGACACAGAGAAGTAGACCAAAAGCACCTCAAAAGCTAGACATCATGCCAAGATCCAAAGAAATTCAGGAAGAAATTAGAGAAAAAGTAATTGAGATCTATCAGTCTGGTAAAGGTTATAAAGCCATTTCTAAAGCTTTGGGACTCCAGCGAACCACAGTGAGAGCCATTATCCACAAATGGCAAAAACATGGAACAGTGGTGAACCTTCCCAGGAGTGGCCGGCCGCCCAAAATTACCCCAAGAGCGCAGAGACAACTCATCCGAGAGGTCACAAAAGATACCAGGGCAACATCCAAAGAACTGCAGGCCTCACTTACCTCAATTAAGGTCAGTGTTCACGACTCCACCATAAGAAAGAGACTGGGCAAAAACGGCCTGCATGGCAGAGTTCCAAGACGCAAACCACTATTAAGCAAAAAGAACATTAAGGCTCGTCTTAATTTTGCTAAAAAACATCTCGATGGCTGCCAAGACTTTTGGGAAAATATCTTGTGGACTGACGAGACAAAAGTTGAACTTTTTGGAAGGTGCGTGTCCCGTTACATCTGGCGTAAAAGTAACACAGCGTTTCACAAAAAGAACATCATACCAACGGTAAAATATGGTGGTGGTAGTGTGATGGTCTGGGGTTGTTTTTGCTGCTTCAGGACCTGGAAGGCTTGCTGTGATAGATTGAAGCATGAATTCTACTGTCTACCAAAAAATGCTGAAGGAGAATGTCCGGCCATCTGTTCGTCAACTTAAGCTAAAGCGATCTTGGTTGCTGCAGCAGGACAATGACCCAAAACACACCAGCAAATCCACCTCTGAATGGCTGAAAAAAAACAAAATGAAGACTTTGGAGTGGCCTAGTCAAAGTCCTGACCTTAATCCCATTGAGATGCTGTGGCATGACCTTAAGAAGGCGGTTCATGCTAGAAAACCCTCAAATAAAGCTGAATTACAACAATTCTGCAAAGATGAGTGGGCCAAAATTCCTCCAGAGCGCTGTAAAAGACTTGTTGCAAGTTATCGCAAACGTTTGATTGCAGTTATTGCTGCTAAGGGTGGCCCAACCAGTTATTAGGTGCAGGGGCAATTACTTTTTCACACAGGGCTATGTGGGTTTGGATTTTTTTTCTCCCTAAATAATAAAAGCATTCATTTAAAAACTGCATTTTGTGTTTACTTGTGTTATCTTTCACTAATATTAAAATGTGTTCGATGATCAGAAACATTTTGTGTGACAAACATGCAAAAGAATAAAAAGTCAGGAAGGGGGCAAATAGTTTTTCACACCACTGTATATATATATATTTATATGTCATGCAGTGTTGATATTCTGAATTATGTGCAAATATTCTACATATATAATATTCTAATATTCTGAATAGTACACACCCTAAACAGACATCTCATGGACATCTTAACGATAATCATTTATTATTATATTGCTTTTCAGCATAAAACAATTCCCCTTCTAGTTTATGTTGTGTGTGTTTTGTTTCAGAATAATAACATGCAGAGTTGGATGGAGGTGAGATGGAGGATGGGTGTTTGCTTTTTTAATTGTGTTGCTGGTTGCTGTGGAGAGTCTGAAGGCTATAACTCGTCCTCTTCAGTGTTGTCATGGACAACAGAACTACAGTGCTCAGAATAGTTTACACGGCAAAGGGTTTCCATTAGTTAAACAAACCCTGTGAAACAGAAACTTGTTTGGATAGTGTCTGTGTCACTCCAATACATAAGTCCTGTCCAAAAACTCCAGTCTCCAGACATTTTCTTCCTTGAGTTTTTCAGATCAATGCCTGTGTCATATTTCTGTCCACTCTCAACTAGTTTGGCACTCTTTGAAATATCATAGCTCACAGAAGAGAAGGCCAGTGCGCAAACGATATATGTATACCTCATAATGCCATTGGAAAAATGAATCTCCATTATGTCTGAAAGCTTTTCTTATCCAGTCAATACCTCTGAAATGCACAGATAGATTATCAAATTAACTTTCCCAGCAATATGGAGACTTATTAACAGCATTGAGTTTGTCCCTGTGTGTTATTCTAAGACACTCTCTCTGGCACTATTAAGGGCGATTCTCTATGTGGCGCTGTTCTCCGAGTCCAACACGACGTCCTCGAGAAACCGCTTATGGAGTGTGTCATCAAACCTGGCATTTAAATGTGTTGTGAAATGTGTTGCATGTGAAAGCTGCAGCCAAGATAGTGCCGTGCAGTTTAAAAAAAGCCCCTTTATTCAAACTGTGAGGGAGAAAAGTATCATGTGCATTAATATAGATGCAAAGAAAGTTTGAGTCAAAGCTGGCATAAACTGATATTAATAAACATTGCTTTGTATTCAACTCATATCCTCCTGAGAGGAACAATTCTGTTGCAAACACTTTTAATGGACTTCTTCTGCTATGTGTGCCTACACAGGAAGAAAAGGGCACATATGGTTTTTAAAAGAAATGAAAAGAAGGTTAGAAAGTATTGATCTTTAAAGCTGAGCCAAAAGCATCGGCTTTGAAAGCAGCAGTGGTGGTTTGTGTGTGTGTGTGTCACTGGCGTAGGAGGCTGCTGGTTCTCCTGTTACAGCACTGTTGAGGGGGCGATTTGGGATGGCCGCTGGGCTGATGGAGATTTCCGTCTCGCGGCCTGATGTCAGGAGAAAGTCCCCACCACCTCCTCTCCTGAAGCCAGTGCGGGAACAACCTCTCCCCTGCCAGTTGACACCGCCACAAAGACACTGCTCCACAGGTTTAAACTCTAAAGGGAGTTCCTGCAGATACGTGCAGCATGTTTGCACAGTAGCAAAGGTTAAAATGGCCTAAAATATTTTGTTGTTGCCATTTAATGGGATATTTACCCAATGTGCAAGTCTCAAAATTAATTTTTTCTGCTCGTAACTGTGCACTGGTGCTACTAATTAAAAAATATTAATAGGGAAACACTCATAGTATATTTATTCTTTTTTTATAACAAAAGTTGGTTCTTTCATATATTGGCTAGATAGCTAAAAACTAAATTTAATTAGATCAATATCAACATAGCTCTGAAATACAGATTCAGTTATTGAAAAGTTACAGATTCATTACAGAATTCTTAGTCTCCAACTAAGACTTTGTGCACAAGAAACAGAGCGGAAGCAATTCCTCTGCACCACATTGACCAATCTCTGTCTGAGAGGGTTTGCTGAGTAATTACAATTTTTCAGAAGTACACATCAGGCTTCTCAAGATCAGTGGAGTGTTATGTAAATGCGCACCCTTTAGAAAGGAAATTAGGCTTGATGACAGTTAAAAGAAGAGGTTTTATTAAAAAAACTCAAAGGTAATCAATGGATACAAATTGTGCTGCAATAAAATAAATTAACCTTTCACTTCAAGCATAAAATTCTCAGGTTAGTCACAGACTGATAGGTACTTTAGTAAAATAGCCCCAGCACTCTTCTCTTGAGACAGCAGGGAAATTCATATCTCATACTTTACCAATATGTTTATTGATATTTCCAGACTGGAGTGTGTGTTCTACCTTTAAAGTGACCAGAGGTCTCTCTTTGCATTTTCCAGTACTCACATGCATCCCTGTCATACCCCCTGGCATCCTCTCTGTTTTCTTTCTTCTTTCAGATGAGTCACAGCGCATGTTTTTGTTAGAGTTGATGACCAGTTGCCGTTATCTGCAGTCCCACATGTCCATTTATATATTTATCTGCAGGTCACACAGGCTGAATTGTGGATGCTTTGTGAACTGCTGTTGTTTTAACTCCTCTTATGTGTTGTGAAAAGCTTCCAGCTGGTAAGATCATATCATGCATAGAACTACGTCATCAACTAGACTTTTCTTTAATTCTTCAAGGTGACACATTTTTTTTCATTAGGAAAATACAATAGTTTTTCAAATTGCTTGGTAAGTTGTGTGCGCACACCTGATGACCAGATGATGCATACCTCTTACAATCCAAGATCTCTCTGTCCATCATTAATCAGTTCTTGGTCTTAGCAGCAGAAGCACACATACTTTCCTGTCCCTGGACACTTCCTCCAGCTTGATATCCCTGCATTCCTTTGAAGAAAATAATTTATTGCCTGCTTTTTTGTATTTCCAAACTAATTCTCAGTAAAAATATATTTCTCAGTAGTGGTTGACAGAAAGCACCACTGACTGTTTTGATAATGTGAATGGGACATGAAAGAACCACTGGATGGCGCTCGACACACACTCCCACTTCAATCTCACAACAGAAAATAGCACCAAAGAACTACGAGATGAACAGCCGAGGAAGAGACCGCTAAAGAGAATAAGAGGAGAATATAAATATTCAAAACCTTGTATTGCTAGTGTCCAACCAACAAAAATGGTTCAATAAAGCCCTCAAAGATTATAAAACAGCTGGCCGTGTGGCTGTTGTCACAAAGTAAGGGAAAAAGTTTTGTTTAACGTCGTGCTTCATTTTTTTGACTCTTGTTTATTTATGAGAACGATTCATTTGAAAGATTAATTTTTATCGTTCATATCGTAAAAAAATCTGATCTAATTGCAAAATCTTATGACAAAGACTCAAAAATAGAGCAAAAAACACTAATCTGATTAAATAAAAATGCTTATCGCTGTCTTCTGATTATTAACAATGTAATTTGCATGCAGAAAAGAAAACGATTCACTCTGTGACAAGAGTTATTACTAAAGAGTCAGATTCATTCTTTATGCAGACGACACATCATTACACATGAGTGCCAACCAATGGCAAGGAGCGTCACTGCATCCACTTTTACACTAGCTTGCGAAAGGCACCCCGCAGAGAAGCCATCTCAAGATTCGTGCAAATCTCAGTTCGGATAGAAGTGTAGCGGCCTTAAGTATACTGAATAGAATGATTGCTAATTCACAACCTAAAACAGGATAAAAAATGAAAGATGGATAAACAAACTGAACTTTCAAACTTACAAATGACTTTAAATGTACTCTACAGATAAAAATGTGTTTATCTTAATTTTATGTCCCTTTATTAATCTGTTATATATATGCTTGGTAGAGTTAAGTGCTGTACTGTTTGCAGTATGGGGTCCGGGGCCCTCTGCTAAGGGCTGTCCGGTCCCTGTACAACCAGAGCAGGAGCTTGGTCCGCATTGCCGGCACAAAGTCAGACCTGTTCCCATTGCGTGTTGGCCTCCGGCAGGGCTGCCTCTTATCACCGGTTCTGTTCATAGTTTATATGGACATAATCGCTAGGTGCAGCCGGGGGCCGGAGGGGGTCCAGTTCGGGGACCTCAGGATTTCATATCTGCTGTTTGCGGACGATGCTGTCCTGTTGGCTTCTTCGGACCTAGACCTGCAGCGCGCCTTGGGGCGGTTTGCAGCCGAGTGTGAAGCGGCTGGGATGAGGATCAGCAGCTCCAAGTCCCTACTCTCACCTATGGTCATGAGCTCTGGGTCATGACCGAAAGGACAAGATCTCGGATACAAGCGGCCGAAATGAGTTTCCTCCGCCGGGTGGCTGGGCACTCCCTTAGAGATAGGGTGAGAAGCTCCGTCACCCGGGGGGAGCTCGGAGTAGAGCCTCTGTTCCTCCACATCGAGAGGAGTCAGCTGAGGTGGCTTGGGTATCTGTTCCCGGATGCCTCCTGTTCGCCTCCCAGGGGAGGTGTTCCGGGCACGTCCCACTGGGAGGAGGCCCCGGGGAAGACCCAGGACGCACTGGAGGGACTATGTGTCCCAGCCGGCCTGGGAACGCCTCGGGATCCCTCCCGGGGAGCTGGAAGAAGTGTCTGTGGAGAGTGAAGTCTGGGCATCCCTGGTTAGACTGCTGCCCCCGCGACCCGGCCCCGGATAAGCGGGAGAAAACGAGACTGTTTGCATGTAGTGGTCCAGTACAGTTTACCTCTAAAAGATGTGATTTCTTAAGATGGATCAAAAGAAACGACTCAATTGTCCAAAATTGTGAACGCCTATATTTGTCCTTTGGTAGTTTTGCTGAACCGTTCGTCCTAAAAGTTGACACTGTGCCAACAAAACATTGCTTTACCAATGACCAGAGTGAGTAGACATGTTCTTGTTTAATCTATTTCTATGTAGTTATAAAGCATTTATTAAATGCTTTTCTTGTATGAAACCTGAACATCATTATGTGTATATTTCAATAGAAAATAAAATTCTTAACACATTTTGTTATATTATGTTAAACTATTATATTTGTGGCTAAACAAAAATGTTGTGGGCGGGGTGAGGGGGAGGGACTTTTTCAAACTCAAATTTTTTAATGAGACACAATTACTTGTACACATCTTCATATTTTGAGTTTTTAGGTGACAGAATTATTTGATTTATAATATATGAATTATTTGTCATGTCAATAAACACTGAACGTGCTCTATGGATAAAGATTTGCCATGTTGGGCACCTTTAACACCACATCACATTTTAAGATGACTTTTACTTGTGTAAAGTAAATTAATTTGTGTACACAGATTCTGAGAATATACCAAAATCATTTAGTGTAAACCCTGTTGTCGGAGCAGAAGTACTATAGATTCATAGAAAAAGATTGGCTCCTATGAAAATATCTTTTTCATTTCCCAGAGGGAGGGTAAAAAGCTCTGGAATAAGTGCATATGTGCCTTTTCTATAAACACAGTCTTTAACCTCCATGCTTTGTGTCTTCTACTCAGTGGTGAAAATCATATTAGCTGTAAATGGCATGAGAGTCTCTTCCTTTCACTTGAACACCGGTTATATTAATGCGAGGTTAGTTGGGCACTCAGGGCAAAGCTGGAAACCTTTTCTTAGCAAGATATGGAACATGCAGTTCAGAAAGGGCTAAAGTGCAAAGAGCTGAATTTAGAGAGCGTTGGTTTCCACATGATCCTTGTCTGTTTGGAGTCAGAGGGTCTGTTACATAAAGAGCCAGTAAACAGAAAAACACATTTCTTAAGAAAATGTGAGAGGTGCTGGTGCTTATAAAACTTTCGGCTTTAATTATAGCGTGTCATGGGTGCCTGTCGGAACTAGTTGCTGACATGTTTGTAGCATTTAGAGACGCTTGACATGTTGCTTATTCTTAGCATGCTTTAGCGTATTAAGGGTGAAATGTCTGATTGCCCTGCTACTCTGTATAAAAAAGGTAAAAAAAAAATTTGTACGTAAGTCTAGCTGCAAAGTTGGCAAACAACTATTGTTAGTTTATTGCAATATACCTGTTTTTATTCATATATTTTGCAAGTCATTTTCCAATTGAATGCATGTAGAACAGCTAAACCTTGTAAAATATGACAATAGATTCTCCAAATTTTACATTTCAGATTATAGCTTTATTTTGACCTTCAGGCTTGTTTCTTCTGATTTATAAAAAAGGGTTTCTTGGTTATTTAATGCATATCATTACCTTTTAAAGGTGTAAAGATTAATTGAGCCCCACAACAACAACAACAATAACAACAAATGTCATTTTGATAAAGCCTTTAACATGTGGTCCTAGCTGTTAAAAACGTTTCAAGAGCCTGAAAACTAATCTCTTACTAACCCACAATTATTTGAATTTGGTTACAAAATAGGTTGGTTGTTGCTTCATCTGCAAATAATCAATTATGCGTTATACTTCTGTCCTTATTTGTAAATTGCTTGATAGCTTTTCCTATTCAGGAGAAATTTGTGTCAAGGAATCTAGAATCAAGGTGAAAAGAAATATTGCACTAAACTTTCTCATCAGAAAAGTCTTTACAGATAATATAAAATCAAATCAGCTGATGGACAAAACATGTACAAAGTATAACTTTTTCGCCACTAGGTGTCACTTGGACTCTAAACAGATAATACTGTTGTTTACTGACATTGCACATCAGTAAACAAAAATATAAAATGAAAACAAAAAAGAAATAGTAAGCAAACTATGTATATTTGTCATAGTAGAATTACATAACATTAAGTATTGCACAAGTTTCATTTTAAAACTGTAGTTTTAAAGATCTAATTTTATGGTTACAGTTATGGTTTACAATTATAACTCATCCAGAAATTAAAAGTAACAAATTAAAAGTTCACTCAAGTCCACATTTAAATAGTGCTTAAATTCTCTTTTTTTAATCTTGAAATTAGTTAACTAAAATGTTAAAGTTTGACATCAACTGTGTCATATGATGTTCATTCATCATAGTTTACTCTGCTATATATGATGGTAACTTTCTTGTGCTACACTAGAAAAAAAAAACACATGTTAGATGTTTAGCTAAGGATTTAACATCTTAAATGCACTATTTATGTTAAAAATGCTAAAAGTTAAGCCTGAGCAACCCAAAAACATATAGGCGCATGTTAGCAACTGCTAGGTGAATTGGTTTTCAGTTCTAACAAAACATTTCTTTAAAGCCCGAGCCTGATAACACGCACAGTTGGATCTGCATGGATGGAGAGGCTACCACCAAAAGATCTCACTGTAACTTTATAGATAGAGTTAGAAGTTAGAGATGGGAGAAAAAAAAATTATTAATAGTACCGCTTGATGCACCGCTTCTTATAAACAGCTCAGCTGACTTGAGGTAGAGTTCCCAGTGCAGAAAAACCGGTCTCTTTATTAAAATGAGTACATCATTAATAGTTCTATCGATCGTTTATTATTTCATTTATTTCTCCTTTATGTTTTATTTAACGTTTTTCTTTTCTATTTATTAGAGTCCAAAACTCAATCCTTTATTTTCTACGTGTTCATTCAATACAAAATATAATTTACTTTAATATAATACATAGGTTTGTGCTCCATCAGTGATTATTATATATTATTATTATTATATATGATTAGTATATTAGTGGTTATTACAATAGTGATTAAGGCAATTCAATAATGAAGGTCAAACAGTTTCTTGTGCAAAGACATTTAAATAATCCCTTTACCATGTAATTAATACGATTTGAAAGATTAATCACTTGACAGCATCTGGTGAAATGTTTTAGAATTTGAATTCGAACCTTATTAAAAAACCCTTACTAAAGTCCTTACTAAATGGAATAAAAAAGCAGGACTTGCTGAACTCCTAACAAATTGTTAGGTGCCTCAAGTGAAGACTAGAGTTTCTTGGGAACACTTAAAAAAACAAAACCCTCTGAATTACTCAAACCCTTTTCATCTGTCAAGTGTGGCCTTGGAATATAAGCAGAGAGAATGAAACGATTGAAGAAAATGTTATGCCCGTAATCTACAGGCTGTTTAGGCGAATATAAGCTCATCTCATCATGTTGGAGTGCTGCCCGGTGATAACAATGGTGTTGGTACACAAGGATGATAATGATAATGTAAGCCGGGTAAGGCTGGATAATACAGGCTTAACCACTGCTCTGGGATGAAGGAGCATCGAGCAGAATAAGACGAGAGAGAGAGAGAGAGTGACAGAGAGAGAGAGAGCAAAACCCTCAGGCATCCGCCTACTTCTCACCATTCAAACATGATCAAAAATCTACACAAACACCCACAAACACACTTTCTCAAGTAAAGCACATGCTGTTTAAAGGTGGAAACTATAAATATGCAAATCCCAAATTGTGGCTTTTGTGCATGTTTTTAAGGCTTGATTTCATCTGAGACTCCAGAACTTCCTTGATAAATGTGTTTAAATCATGGCCTGAGAAAGTGCATTGATTACTGTTTAAGTATGCTGTTTTTTTAAATACATTTTGTGGATTAGAAGTTATTGGTCCAGTGGCAATTTTGCCCACACAACAGATGGCTTAGGTGGTTCATAAGAGCTGCTGACTGCCGCATACTCTCTGGAGAGCTGTTTTTATTGTGCACCTGATGGCATCACTCGATAATATACTTCTCTCTCATACCCATCACTCTTTCTCGCTCCCCATCTTTAGCTTAATTTCATCTATCTCTCTCTCTTCTCAGCTTTCCTGCTCTTGATGAAACACTTTATTTGCCATAGCAACTAAAATAACTTTTTCACTCCTTAAAACTTCTTCAGACAAGACATACTCCAACATACACTTAAACATGTAATTTGTAGTAGGTTAGGGCTTGAAATTTGGTTTGGTTTATGTCCTCTGTGTCCATGCTCAAATAATCTAATTTTAGTCTCCTCTGTTCAAATATTGCAGCTTACATGGGAAATCATTGACAGTTAATCCGTGGGAGACCGTTTGGAAGAATGTAATGTTCCACTTTATTAACATCTAACCAATTCAAGTTAAATTAAATTCTTGTTCAGAGTAGTCGTAGTGCTTCAGATTTTTCTTCCTGGTACAAACTTTCCTCCATCAACAGCCTTGTTTCTCTGGTGGCATACGCTACAATCCTCCCTCGGTTCACTGCTGATAACAAACACCTGTTCATTACCATTACTGAGAGATGCTCCTTAACCGCTCACCCCTGAAGATTCTCTCTCCATCTGCAAACGGCACCACCTTCACCACTGTCACATTCATTACCATCAAAAGTTATGCTCTAACCAGTTTTTTCTAACTTAGCCAAGTCGTCTCTCCCTGTAGTGAGGTTTAAGATCCTTCTAGCATTTTAAAGTAATAAAATACACATCTCGTAACATTTCCTGGTGAAATTAGAGACTTTTAGCAACATTGCTGAGAAGCAGGTACGTATGTCTGATTAACAAGCAGCTCCCACAATGCTCTCAGCCCAAAGCACTCAGCTGCTCACCTAATGTTGGGGGATGTAGATACCTTGTTTAGATTGCCTGTTGCTACTTATTACTAGAAAAGAAAAATTAGATGCTTAATAATGGGGAAGAACCTTGGAAGTGCAGTGACCCAAAGAACAATCTTTACCCACTTCTCCTGGTCACCTCGTCTTCTGGTCTTCCAGGAGGTTTTTTTCTGTCCTGGTTCCTAGTTACCCGATTTTTTTGTGTCCTAATTTTATTTTCTCCTGCCTTCTATCTTGTCTTCTGCTTTTGTGTGCCTTATAATTCCTGGTCTTCTTCTATGATTGGTCTTTGTCTAAGGAATTTCATGACTTTTTTTTACTCATCTCTGGTTCTTTGTCTTCTAGATTTAATGTTTTCTGCTTCCTCATCTCCTTGTCATCTGGTTCTGTGCCTCCTT